>ML058552.1:2027500-2627500 GCA_003013855.2 Liriodendron chinense
CGCCTCTTCAACTCCCCCTTCTCCTCCTCTCTCCCTTTCTTCTGTAAGCTCTCTCTCTCTCTCTCTCTCTCTCTCTCTCTCTCTCTCTCTCTCTCTCTCTCTCTCTCTCTCTCTTCTTTTTTGGGTCTCTGCAGATTCTCTCTCTCATCTTTATTTTCTTTTCTTTTTTTCTTTTTGTTGGGTCTCTGCAGATTCTTTGGAAACAGAGAGCTCGCAAGAAAATGGAGTGTTCCTTGCTTCAGAAGAAAAGAGAAATGCTCCCATCTGCTCTTCTATCTCCATTGGTAGCCTTTCTTTCTTGCACTATCCATTCTTACCGTATGTTCTGTTTTCTTTTTCTTTCTTTCTTTCTTTTTTTTTTTTTCTTTTTTTTTTTTTCGGAGTTGTTTGGAGAGAAACAGAGTTTTGATATTTCTACCCTCAATAGAATTTCAAAAGACCATGTTTGTTTTCTGATGGGCCCCATTTCTTGGTTTTTGGAAATTCTTCTACAGCTATTCTTCTCTGCTCCCATGAGATTCGTACCCTTTTAATATAGAAATTTCGAATATGATGAAATAAAGAAACAGTCCTTTCTATCTAATACACCCAAATGAAGAGCCCCATTTCGCGATTTTAGGAATTTTTATTTAATGCTTTTTCTCCGTTGATTGAATGGCCGTGAGATGAACTGTATGAGAATCCAAATTCTGACATTGCCAAAGTGAAAACACGAGGAATATCACCTTACATAGCCTAATGAAAACACGCCACCTGCACCGTCAGATAGGCGCTTTGGAATTATTCTAGAGAGTTTCGTCATGTAAATTAACAACCTTTTCATGGTGGGCCCAATTCATTTCGATTGGTCCATATCAGGGTCTCAATCAATTCGCCCACCCAACCTTATGAGGAACCAACACGCAACCTTATTGAGACCCAAATTCCAACCTGACCCCAATACATGTAGTTATTCTCAACTGATATAACCCAATTTCTAACTTGAGGACCTTGACAGCTCGACCCAACCCTACTCGAACTTGCCATCCGGTTGACCCAAATCCAATTATAGCCCTAGACATGGAGAACCACTTATTAGAGGACAACCAACAGGCCCTAAATTAGGTTTTAATCATCTCATTTTAAAAGAAGTTTTACAATAATATTTCCCTCTTTTTTTCTTTTTTTGGGGGGCCCAGCTCTGTACTTTGGACCAGTTTTGTGGTTGTCCATCGCTTTCTATGGCCTAATCTGCCTAATTAGTTGATTGGCCTGAATTTTTTTTTTTTTTTTTTTTTTGGCATAGGAAGATTTTTGGTGTTTTAAGATGGCTCAAATGTTATAGCTCTTGATATATTGACATTTATGCTGCACTAGGTGGACAATCCATGTGGCCCACACATACAGCTAGACCAACTATACAGTTTTATCATCCAACCATTTCAAAATTGCCTTAAGTGTATTAAATCAAACCCATCTAATAGGTTGGCCCCACTAAGAAAATCACTTGGAAGAAAAAAATCAAATCAATCCACTTTTCAAGCAGGCTATATAGAACTGGGGGTGGCAAGTAGTCATGCTGGGACTGGTCAGGGTCAGCCCATGCCCAAGAAATCTAGCCCAAATCTCACCCATTGCCCTTGACCCAACCAAGCCCAACCCGACCTGACCTGCCCCCATTTAATTGTAGATGTGTCCGGATCAACTGAGCTGAACCAACCTGTGCAGTTGCATATTTGCATAAAAAAATCATTTATACTTCTCTACTTCTTCCCTTTTTTTTTTTTTATGGGTTTTGGAGGAGGTCAGGTCGGGTCACCTGGTTCATCCCATTGATAACCTATGTGGGCTAGTCAGGTTGGGTAGGGTTCAACCCAAGCTCATCACATTTACTGAATGAGTTAACCCAACCCATTGCCACCCCTCTAAGAACTGTAATATGCGGGCGTCATTTGAGCTTTTATGTTTTCAATTTCTACATCAAAATTCTGATCGAATGTATAGACAAATCAAACATGGATTGAAGAAGCAAACTTGTTCGAAATTGCAGGTGAAATTTGCTGCGACAGAAGTGGTTTCCGCTCTGATGTGTGTTTCATGAAAGGAGATGTTAGAACTCATTCTCCAACATCCTCCATTTTCCTATACTCTTCCAGTAACAATTCCGACAATGCAACCATGGATTCCCTAGAAGAATCAAAAGAAAAGATCGAACGGGTCAAGCCTTATACTCGGAAATGGGAGACGAGCATCATGGACACAATCGATGAGCTCCGTCTGATCTCTAGAAATACTAATAAGGGTGATGATCTTCATTCTTGCCAAGTCCACCATTCTGTTCCAGCGGTCTTCTTCTCTACTGGGGGATACACTGGCAATGTCTACCATGAATTCAATGACGGCATCCTCCCTCTCTACATCACTTCAAAGAAATTCAATCGGAAAGTGGTCTTCGTCATGCTTGAGTACCACAACTGGTGGATTACCAAATACGGCGATATCCTTGCCCGTCTGTCTGATTACCCCGCAATTGATTTCACTCGTGATAAGACCGTCCATTGCTTTCCCGAAGCGATCGTCGGTCTCAGAATCCACGACGAGCTTACCGTGGATTCTTCACTGATGCCTGACAACCAGACAATTCAAGATTTCCACCAACTGCTCGACGAGGCCTACAAGCCCCGGATCAGAGGATTAATCCAAGAAGAGGAATCACAAGCGATAAAACTGCCGTATAAAGAAGAGGAGAGGAAATTTGAGAAGAGGCCGAAGCTTGTGATTCTATCACGAAATGGGTCGCGGGCGATCATTAACGAGAGGGATGTGGTGGGATTAGCGGAGGAGATCGGTTTCCAAGTGGAAGTGCTCCAGCCCACACCATCGACAGAGCTAGCGAAGATTTACCGGGTGCTCAACTCCTCTGACGTGATGGTTGGTGTCCACGGCGCCGCGATGACACATTTTCTATTCATGAGGCCTAGATCGGTGTTTGTTCAAGTGGTCCCACTTGGGACCGAATGGGCTGCGCAGACATACTATGGTGACCCGGCGATGAAGCTCGGTCTGAAGTACATTGGCTATGGAATACTGCCAAGGGAGAGTACTTTGTATGGGGAATACAAGAAGGACGATCCGGTGCTTAGAGATCCAAAGAGCGTGAATGCAAAGGGATGGCAGTGGACGAAGAGAGTGTATTTGGACGGGCAGAATGTGAAGTTGGATTTGACGAGATTTAGAAAGCGGCTGGTTCGGGCGTATGAGCATTCCATTTCGAAAAGAGGAAGGTTGAGAGATCGCCGTCAGCAATGGTAGTGGCATACGACTGCTTCGTCGTTGTTGAATTCTTGGAGGAGATTTCTTGTAAATTAGTAAATAGACTCTTTACAGTTGGAGAAGATTATGGGAGGGATGAAGAGAGGAAATGTGTTGTTTGTGTATAGAAGAATTCAACATTTTTTTGTTTTACTTTCTCCATTGAATATGATTGATGACTCCATTATCATGTGGTGTTCAGCTTATCTCTGCTCGGCAATCTGAACCTTCGATCCGATGGGCCCAATGAGGATGGACACAGCGGTACCTATGGGATGATGATTAGTGTTTGATCAATGGACTCTGACCCATTTGCTCGGTCAGGAAACCGATGGAATGCAGCTTTGCCAGTTTGATCCTAGTCCTGATGGCAATCTATATTTGTGGGAAATGGTCTGCCATTTGAAACAGCTTCACTTGTCTAATCAGTGGGAATTTTGGGCCTTGGCCCACCAGATGATCGGTCCAAATTGAAGAGCGCTAGCTTCTCCCATAATCACATCCCTTAAATTTTCTTTCCCCTGAGAGAGAGAAGAGATTGGGGGAGACCCAGAGAGTGTTTTGCCGCTGCGGTTGGACGGAATTATCCAGTGGGCCAGAACTAAAAAGAATGCATCAAGAGGCCCATAACCGTTCTGATCCACTGAGTTGGTGTCAGCAGGCTCACATGTCTCAATGAAAAGAGTTGCAGAAAACTTCTTATAGACCTCAAGGGCCCGTTTGGCTGCCGCCAGAAAATAGCCACTCACCTTACTTTCAAGTTGGATTTGATTGGAATGCAATACAGGAAACATCATTTTGTTTTTAAAATTTTAGTAAATCAAACTTTCTTTATTCAAGTAGCTTAGTCTATCGTGAAATTTCATGATAGTTTTGATAAGCAACATGGATCATCTGGCCCACTTAACATTCGCTTAATCCTGCAGGTTCAATAAGATAACAGTCCAGGCATTTCAACATTTATTCAATTGTAACCAATCTCATGAGTTGTAATTTGCTGTAATCTTATTTAAATAGTCTAAATATGAAAAACCTTTTGAGTGTGGATTGCACAAGAGAAATCTTTTCTTTTGAATTTTTTAAGTTTACACCAAGTTAGACTGATTAATAATGAAATATCATGATATTGGGTGCAACCAAATGGCCTTAGCATCAGAAACTAAGCGAAATTTGTAAATTATTCTAAATACTCTTTGGCAACAAGGATAACTTGGGTGGTTAGAAATTTATCCCGTTATCCTTTAACTCTTTTGCATGGAACCTGTAATGCACATGGTGGGAGAGTAGGGGAGGGAGAAAAGGAAAGAAGCTCAAGGAAAATGATTGCAGCTACACGCTCTATACAGGAAGGGAAAAACAAAAGAATATTATTAGCAGTGGCTAACCCATCCCTTTTTTTTTCGATGATTATGTGGCCCACTCAAGTTTTAGATCTGCCTTGTTTTGATATGGCATTCTGGCATTAGGTGAAAGAATAGTAGTATAGATTGGATTCCATATAGTTACCATGATGGGCTCCATATAGCATTTATTGCAACGCTCCCTAGTAGTACCGTCTCAAGTAGGCTATGCATAAAGAAAAGAAGAAAGTGTTATTCACATGAAACCAGTTGCTTTCAATTTACAAATAAAATCTAAGCCATTTAAAAACTTTTTGTGGATGAAAGCTGTAACATACAATGAATAACAGCTATATTTCCCATTTCCCATAATATCCAAACTTCATTTACAATGTCTTCACATGACCTTTCAATTTACAAAGTTATCCACCCTAAGAAAAGTATTTTTAAGGGTAAAAATGTCCAAAAGCTAGTCACATTATATATAACATGGATAAAAAAAATGTTTGCAAACTTCATTACAAGGGAATAGATTAATATTCATTTTTTCTCAGTATGTACAGTAGATTAATCATGTATCCTTAAGCTACAGTTGAACAATCCCAACCCCTAATTTATGGTCACTTGTTTGTCCAAACAGGACCATTGGATTTTTTTTTTTTTTTTTTTTTTTCAATTGCCTATTACATGTCCATGAATCTGAGTGCAGGGGACCTGCTTAAATCTTAAAACCTTACCACCAGTCCAATGCTATCAACATTATCGAAGTCAGTCATTAAGCATATCTGAAACCTTGAAGATTGGGCTCTACTGATGGTAGGACATACCCCAGAGAATCACACTGGCCCATGTGACCTAGCTGTTGATTGCAGGACCCTTCAAAATTACAAATGGGCGGTCAGGAAATAGTCCAACCAACGGTTCATGTTAGATGGCCAAAGATCCTCCAATTGAGGTGTATGGTGAATCCACGGTGGAGCACAATTGATAAACTGTCCAGATCTCATACATGTATGCCACGTGTATGCAGATTGAGAGTATGGTAACTAACTTAGAAATTAGTGTTTGGCATTGGATATTTTAAATTGTTGCGTGGTATCTTAGACATTAACCAAATTCCCACCAGTCATCCAAAATGGTCAATGCTAAAATAAACATGCATGAGATCAAACCCAGTCAACTGGGTGTGGCAATAGGCCAAGTTCCAGTTAGGCATTGAGTTGGTACCATACCCATACCTACCAATGGATATTGCATATTAGTTTTTGTAATGAAGGAATGCCCGCTTAAAGAATTTCGGTCCAAGGCTCATTGCAATGTCGTTTATTGGAGACACTTTACACCTCTCAGCAACATAAGAAAGTTTCTACAGATTACCCTTGGGATTCAACCAAGCCGAGGCCCTCCCAAGCTCTATATTTGGTCTTATTACCAAAATGATGCCTATCACTAGTTTGCATTAATGGGAAGATAAACTATCTTCTCTAAACCTCTTCAAAATATAAGAGGAGCTCCAATACAAAGCTTGGAATGAGTGTGTGTGTGTGTGTGTGTGTGTGTGTGTTTTGAGAAATGGTACTATATGGTCGACTTCCCATGAGGTCAAGTTGTGTGGGCTCCATCATGACGCGTGATGGACATCCATCCTATCAATCAGGTGCACCCTTCCATGGTGAGCCATGGGCCTAAAAACAGGCCAAGCCATGACTTAGATGAGAAACACTACTATTAACAGTCAAGAGTAGATGCTCGTCCGTTGAAACCTTCCTAATTGTATATAAGGCCCAATGAGACGTGGTTTAGACATCCAGCCCACCCATTGTGTGTGTCTCACTTGGATGAGGGGTCACAAAAAATTTCAGGCCATTCAAACACTCAAGTGAGCCCCACCAAGTGATTTTAGATGTTTTAAGCATGACTTTCTATGTTTTCAAATGATTGGCCCACCTAAGTTACAGAGCACACCAAATGCACAGTGTGGATGCCCATTACACATCATGGTGGGGCCCACATAGCTGGACCTCCTGGGAAGCTCCATGAGGTCAACCTCATAGTACCACTTCCCACTCGCACATATATAGCCTTTAAGTGACTCTTAGCAAAAGGTGGAATACATTGAATTATTTGAACATTTATTTAACATACATGGATATTGGTGGATATATCCATACTTATTTTATAATGGATGCATGTATTTGCTTTTATAAATAATACATGTACTTTATTTTAAATACATATTTGATTTTATGAAGGATATGTGTGGTACCACATATCCCAACAATGCATGTGGCACATTAATTTAGAACACGAGATTCATGTATGGCATACACAATAAATTTGAAATACATATTTGACACTACAGCCGCACTCATATCCATAAAACATGTTAGGCCTGAGATGAGCATCCATACCCACACTCATTAGATTATGTAGTATCCATTTATGATTATGAATTTTTTTTTTAAAAAGTAATGGGTTCCATTTGCATACTCACATGTGCCACCATCACACTTCGCTAGAGTATTAAAGATTTTTGCTTCCAATGTATCTCTCAAGTTCTCCATTGGTGTGCATGCCAGCCAACTTATGCATTGAGTGAGCCCCACCATGATATGGGATAACCTAAAAATTTGGACTCCAATAATATGTGACCTACACAATGGAAAGCAATGGACAGCCACAGAAAAACCTCCAAATTCTCTAAGAAGTCCACATGATGGTTACATCCTACTTTCATGATGATTGACCTTGTTTGGATGGTATACATAGTGTATACACAAAGTGAATAAACTTATATTACCATGTGGTAGGGGAATCGCCACCTTTGTTATAGCAATTACCAACTATAAATTAGTTGGGAGTACTACACACATTATTAGAATAAGTAATATAACCACGTTTGGCCAAGTTTTGGTCCAGTAGGGTAATACACATGATCAACCTAATTAATTATAAATTAGGTTTGAATTAATATCCAAACATGCAACCACACCTGTTTAGTTATACGCATACCTTACCTATCTCAGGCTGGGCTTTGGTACCCATCAGGCCTGCCAGATTCACTGCATGTCATGTCCAAGTTATTAAAGAATAAAAAAATAAAAAATAAAAATAAAAACCGTTTAGTTAATTAGTATGGGCCCGACTCATTGATTTCATCAATGATGAGTGCAATGTCATGAAATAATGAGAAGAAGATCACTCTCTTCCTCAACTAGGCAAAACCTTGAATCCACGAAGTAATTCTAAAATCCACAAGATAAAAAGGGAAATTCAAATTTGTATTAATGAATAATTCTCAAACTTTCCAATTACATCAATTATAAAGAAAAAATAAAATTCTAATGAGGAGTCCTAATTCGACTAAAATTAAATTTACCCGAAATAGTAAATTTTACTAAAAATAAAAAGTCCTAAATTAATCGTATTGAATGATTCCTAGCATAATTACAAGCAATTCCTATCTAAGTTGGTGAAATTTTTTCTATTTAACGAGGCATTTAGGACATGTTTAGGAATCATCCTAGGATTTGAAGAGAGAGAGAGAGAGAGAGCAAAGCTTCACTGGTGCCTTCCTTCTTTCTCAACTTTAAGTCTAGTTTATTTTTCATAGTTTTCTTTTGTTTAGAGATAGTTATGCTTGGCTAATCTTTTAGCTAAGGCTAAGCGGTAAAACTTCTAATTAATTTATAATGTTCTAGTTTATTTAATTAAAAACAACGGTTTAAATGTTGATTTTTTAATTGAATTAATTTGAATTTTACTTTAGAAGCTTTTGAGTTGTATTATCAATTGATCCATTGTTAACTCCAGGTAAATTGGGTACTTGAAAATGCAATTAATTGGCTTGATAAGAGAAGGTATTGATCTGTAAAATTCATTAATCTATTATCAACTTAGGGCACAATAGCTAGTTAGAATTCCTTGCGATCAATCATTGAGCGCTTTATGAGAGAATCATTCAATTGAAATTCATATCTTTGTCGGTGAATTATAATTGAATTTACCTATTTTATTTTTTTATTGGAAGGAATCCTTATTCAATTCCAATTGAGTTATTGAAGTTAAATCAATAGACTAAGCATTGTAGATTGATTAAAAGTGGATCCCTGGATTCATGGTGCCTAGATATTTATTATTTCTATATCTATTCAATTTGCTAGATTAAAAACCCAGAAACTCAAATTTCTAATTTAATTCTAATTTAGTTCTAGAAGTGTTTTTGAACATATATTAGTCCCTCTGGATCGACCTCGGTCTCATTGAGTTATTACTACATCGCGACCCTACACTTGGGGTTAGAAAACAATTATCGTCATGTCTTGTCTTAAGTGACCGTTGAGGCTACCGCCATGTAACTCTTGAATGACGCGCTTTCGCAGTGAATTTCGTGAAATGCATAACTGTCTTTCCTTGAAAAAAAGAGCGTCCTGAATATGCTGGTCAATCGGTTGACCTGCCTGACATCTAGCCATGCGTCCTTTAAGTCGTCATCATCTACATATAATTCTTTGAGGCACTCGAACCCAACGACTTCATTACTCATAAAAACCAGTAAGGCTGCTTGCCTATTGAGTGCATCAACAACTTTGTTCTGCTGCCCTACTTTATGCTTCAACACAAACATATATGAATTCCTGTAAAAAAAAAAAAAAAAAAAATTCATTTTATATGCACACGATTGACATAGCTTGACTATTAATGTATTAATTTGACAACTTGTTGGTTTATATAGAGGATAAATTCTCTCTAGATTAGGTAGTGCCTCCAATGGCGCAAGACTTAGACGATTGCATATAACTTTATCTCTTATGTCAACAACTTCTTATAAGTCTCATTTAACTTCTCACTATAAAATGCTACAAGTTTGCCCTCTTGAAATAGCACACCTCTCATGCCCACATAGGACGCATCACACTCTACATCAAACAGCTTGTCAAAGCTAAGGAGCACCAAGACTAGAGTGGTAAAAAATACTCCATAATCTCTGTAAAGTTTCGATTTACCTCTTTAGTCCATTAAAATTGTCATTTCTTCATACAATCAGTAATAAAAACCACAATGGTATTAAAGTTCCTCATGAATCAGCAATAAAAAGTCGTTAACACATGAAAGCTTCAATTTCATACATATTTTTCGAAATCGACCACTCCTTGATGGCCCTCACCTTTTCTCCGTCCACCTCGTGGACATCACCATAAAGCCTAAAAATAATATGTTATTTGTCAGAAAACTCCACTTCTTCATATTGAGGTACAATTTATTTTCCATAAGCACCTATTTAAGATGCCCCATATGATCTACCTCACCCTGATTGTAAATCAAAATATCATCAGAGTAGACTACTAAGATCACCCAATAAACGTTTTAAAACCTACTTTATCAATCTCATAAACATAGTAGGTGCATTCAAGAGTCCAAATAGCATGACCAACCACTCATATAGACCCTTATTGGTCTTGAATATCATTTTCCACTCATCGCTCGACCGAATACAGATCTAATGATAGCCACTCCTCATATTCAGTTTGAAGAATATTTTTGTCCCTTCCAGCATGTCTAACATGTAGTCCAACCGTAGTATAAGAAACCAATACTTCACAGCTATTTTGTTAATAGTTCGGTTGTTGATAAACATGTGTTGGCTCCTATCTTTCTTAGGCATCAACAGGGTTGGCATAGCACATTGGCTCATACTTCCCTCACTAGACCATTACGAATCAATTCCTTCAGCTTGCCCTTGCAAGATCTTACAATCTTTCAGACTAATTCGATAATGATGGTGATTTGGCAGACTTATCATGGGACAAGATTAATATGTTGTTATATATCCCGCATGGGGGGTAACTCATCAGGAAGTTTAACAGGCATAATTATATTGAATTCCTGCAACAATGGTTTCAACTTCTCTAGAATATTTGTGGGCTCTACTTCTTTCCCTTTTACAACCAGTGCATATATCTCTCCCATATCCTCGGATTCTTTCATAAAATCATATACGATTAGGATGGATTGCCCCTCCACTTTAAAAGTCTTATGTTGGTTCTTCATTCTAATAAGGGTAAGGCCAATCTTTCTACTATCTTTAAAAGAAAAGTAAATATGTTATCTCGACCTCTATGTGTAACATCAACATTATGCTACCATGGTTGACCAACTAACATGTGACAAGCTTACATGTCAACTACATCACATATTACTTAATCCTTATAATATTTACCAATAGAGAATTAAATACGACATCATTTGATTGTCTTTATCTCGCTAACATTTTTAATCCATCCAATTGTGTATGGAGATTGATGTTTTTGTCTTCAATTACAACTTTTCTATCGTTATCTTTGATATGATACTCTCACTGCTCCTATCATTTATGATCAGATCACAGACTCTTTTGTTCATGGTGATCCTCGTTCAAAAGATATTATGCCGTGCGGATCTACTTCCTTCTTCGGTGTGTGTAACAACTTCCTCACAATCAGAGACCTGCCATGATCTTCGTGAATCCATTTACCTCCTTCTCCACCACTTTGGCGTGTTCAGCGTCATCGACTTTCAGACTGTCCACTCCATCTTCGACCCCCATCAGTAATGGTCAAATTAGCCATCTGTCTCAAAGGACATAGATTAGATCGGTGACCAGGTTGGCCACATCAGTAGCACTTGTCTGGTAGAGGCAAACCATAAGGATTACGAATTTTACTTGGACCAGCAATAATGGTTGTTGCCATCTGCGGTCTAACTTAGCCGCTTCGTGAATCTCAGTTCGTTGTTGTAGGAGGTCAAGGACACCCCCCACAGGTTCCTTCCTTTGGGATTGTTTTGCATCCCATAAATGTTTAAAATTAATTACCCTATTTGAAGCATAATTTTGTGCATTGGGACGCTCCAGTTGCATCTTCGCTTGGGTAGCCAATTTGACTGCTTCGTTCATCGTCCAAACGGGTTGCATCTGGATCCAATCTTGGATTGTCATACGTAAACCACCAGTGAATCTAACGACCTGTTGCAACTCGATCTTTATCAAATCATTTCTTGTGTACAGGAATAAAATTCATTTGTGTTATCCCTCACGACTCAAGTACCCTGCTGACATTATTGGTATTATTGGAACAATACCTAGTCATAGTTACTTCGCAGGAATTGTGTTCGCGTCAACCTTTTCATCAGCTACCATGTGCGGATCAATACTTTCATCTGCCTCATTCATGAAAATTGATATTATTCTCACCAAGCTGAGGCTTCACCGCCTTCAACTTGTAGGCTACGAGCTTGACCTTTTTCTCCTTAAAAATCCTCATATAATCGAAGAATTGTTAAACTTTAAGAAACCAATCAAGAAAGTCCTCAATGTGGAATTAGCCATTAAAGCTAGGGAGATTAACCTTCATTCTGAAATCTCTGTTCCGATCTGACTTGGCCTATCTTCGTTCTTCTTACTGAAAAATCATATCATCACTATCTTCATCGCTAGATCCACTTCAGGTGGTGGTCTACAATTCACCACCGGTATCACACCACGATCATGACAACCACGAGCCCCAATGCCAACCTGAGGCCGCTCATCATCATGAACATAGGTCTAACCTAAGGCCTTCATCAAACGGTCAATTATCGCCTGCATGCCTTGTAAATTCTCCCACTAGAAAGCATCAAACGCGACACTATTATAGAATTGTTCCCTAGAGCATCGTTCATGGGATTATTGCCCACACCATCGAATCAAGGAAAAGCCTCACTATGATACCAACCGACGCCGACGCCGACGCAGGGAAGGGTGTGAAATAATGAGAAGATCATTGTCTTCCTCAAGATAAAAAGAGAAATTCGAAATTGTATAAATGAATAATTCTCAAACTTCCCGATTACATCACTTATAAAGAAGAAACAAAACCCTAATTAGAAGTCATAATTCAACTAAAATAGAATTTACCCAAAATAATAAGTTTTGATAAAAATAGAAAATCCTAAATTAATCATGTTGGATGATTCCTAGCATGATCATAAGCAATTCTTAAGAAGACTGCACATGCTAAAACTTTAAAACACAAGAAATATGTCAAAATAAAAAATTGCTAAAAATATTAAGTTTTTTTTTTTCTAAAATCGCAATTTTGAACCAAAAAGAAGTGTTTTCTAATAAAACGAATCTATGCAACCCACTAGGAGGTCGATTGACCCCAAATGACCCATTACTAGTAAAGATTAATAGGTCATGCATTCCATGAGGATGCCCGAATAAAATGTTACACCTATTTTACAATTCAGACTTCAAACAACAATTTCTGCCCACCTAGAGTGAATTTGTTCGAAATAAACATACTTGGAGCCCAATTACATCATGCCAAGATTGGGTCCAGATATGATGAACTACTTCCTCTTCTATTCAAGCTTCTTTTGTTATAGTTGTACCAGGACTGCATCCAGGGCCCACTCTACATCAATTGATCAAGTCTAGATCAAGTATAAAAATTTCAAGAAGATTTTCATAGAAATAATGTTCCAAATATGTTAGTTGCATTAAGGTTTAAATTGTTAAAAAAATAAATAAATAAATAAATCAATAGCATGGTTTTACCATATCCGTTAGTGAGAAGTTCGCAAGCCAAATCGGTTGGACCACAAGTTACAGTCCATCCCGTGGATAATTTCCAACCGTTCCATGCTCACGTGCGTATGACATCCAATAAGTTAAGTCCACCATGTGAATTGCCTCATGCAAAAATCAGCTATGTTTATTGTTATTTATCAATGACTAGACATTGTTTTCTATGGTGCGGTGATGAGTAGATAGATATTATTTTTGCACTTAATAGGTTGGACGAAGTTATCTGTTGGGTGGACCATTACTGTGGTCCAACTTGAGACCTCTTAATTAACCAAATGCTTAGACATTTTATATTAATTAACTATTTTTCATGTGTCTGGGTTGAGTTTGGGCTAGAGTCATCTATACGTTTTAAGGTGGTGGCCCAAATCAGACCCACATACAAACGAGATTCGATCGGACGTGGATTGCCTCCTACCCCTGACCCATCTCTAGTCCGTGTCCAGGCAGATTTGAAATACTGGACCAGACCCACTTATTGTGAGGTTGGTAGCATGAACGGTTCCAGAAGGACATTAACATTATCTTAGTCCTCAAAGCTCTTCAAAAAAATCTGGGACTTACATAGGGTGGGCCCATCTCAGGAAAAGCTCAACCCACTTAGAAAGGTTTGGGCGGCCTCAAGGCTCACAAGCTAGACCTAGAAATGTGCTAGAATTTATGTAAAGGCCCAAAAAGTAGGACCAGCCTGCCTGACTCATTTCACATAGTTGGCCTGATTGCTTGGATGGACAGTGGACAGGCCAGAGGCTGATTCGGCTGGGCTGAGCTATCCTTAGATAAGCAAGCAGTGGGCCCATCACTTGCCAAGTAACTGGTTTTTAGCTTTGATCAAACAACAAAATGCCCACTCTAAACTAGAAAAAATGGGCCCTCTTTCAGAAGAAAAATCAGTGTAAGATACATAATCTAGACTCCACTGCTGATGGACATAACCCAAAAATCACACTGATTAAATGATCTTAATTGTCTGATCTCGGTCCCTAGATTTTGGAGGACAACTAAAAAGAAAATCATCAGGCCCAACTGCAGCAAGCAAAATCAGATAATTAAGATGTTATTTGGGCTATGCTGCATCCAAAAGGGGGTCCATAATTGAATGGTCCGGTTCGAGAAGTTACTATAGGAAATGTAAGGTCCACCCGGATGTGAACAGTCTCAGTTGCACCTTTTCATACAAGTGGGCCGACTTCCTTTCTACTGGCCCGTTGATCTAATGATCGCTACCATGGATTGCAAACTGAAGGAAAAACAGAGCCCGACGGGTCGAATTTCACCCAGGAAGACAGTCCTCTCCCTGGACTGTCCAGGATCATCGACGACCAGTGGTCTGACCGGTCGTGAGAATTGACGACCGGTCTCAGATCTGATTTAGAATTTTAGGACCTCTGACGACTGGTCGGTCTCAGACTGGTCGAATTTGAGCATCAAATCAGCCCAGCTCGCTAGAATTTTGGGACCTCTGACGACCGGTCATCTGACACACGAACATGCTATTTTCAATTTTTCTCTTTCCGTTCTCGATTAGAACTCTTTCTAATCTCGTTTTAGGGTTTTTCTTTGATTATTAAACTATTTAAAACCCTTTTATTTTCATTGTTAAGCATTCGTTAATCAATTCTAAAGCTCTCTCTTTTAGTTTATCTCTATTTGCTCGTGTTCTACAGGTACCCCTTGAGAAATTAAAGAAGATCAGTTGAGGACTCCCAATGGATCCATAGATTCAGATCAGTTATCCTACAAGAGAGATGGTGATCAATCTCGTACCGCCTATGGCTGCTACAGATTAATCCAATCTGACAGTTTTTTTGTGGTGTCCACCATCCAATAAAGGGCCCATCAGATCAACGGTCTGGATCACACACTTGTATATATTGCATGTACTGCCGCATATTGTACATGAATGTGTAACAAGTAACATACCCACAGGATGAACCGTAGAGGTCCTAAATCCTAATGCATCCAACATGCATCTTGTCTTGATGCAGCATCATGTAAAATGGGGCCCATTGTTCCATAATCTCTACAATGAATGAGCCCAGATTAGAGATTCCTAACCCTTCAATTACTTGGCCATCAGGCCCAACAATTAATCAAATACCTATTTCCAAAATGAATCGAATCTATCCATTAATCAAGTGGGCCACGCATACAATGATTTTGAGAATTTTCCTTTTTGATGGGGCAATTGTTACACTAGTACAAGTTCAACAAAACAGGTGTGTAGGATGTGTGCCAATGTGTAGGCCATGTGTGCCAACAACAAGATCCTAGCCGCTTGTCAGGCAAGCCCCTGACCTTTTTTTGTGGACCACACAGGCATTTTCTACTGTAGAGAATTTCCTTTTAAATGATTGCACAAGTGCGAATGCGTACAGTTGAGAATTCCCTTTTGGATTGTTCGTTACTGCTAGTAATTCACTTTGTAATTGGATCTTCAGCTGCAGTAACTTACCTCACCAAGCATTTTGTTGAACATCTTTCAAGAGGCCCATCTACCACACGTCAGATCAGCTCTTGATCAAATGGTTGACATGAATTCGAGAAGAATGCACGTAAGATCTCAGCTCTTGATCACACAACTATTTTTGTGATGTCTTTGGCAATCACACCACTGCTTTGCTGTGGCAAATAAAAAAAGCTTCAAGAAGAAGCACCAGTACTCAACAGCTTCATAACCATCGCTTGGCTGCTCTGGCGGATGGGTGGACGGGTGGGGGCGTCGTTGCATTCCGAACTCCATTTGGGCCTGCTAATCAATTGAATCGATGACCATTAGCTTAGATGATAAGTGACTCCCCCCACATGCATGCATACAATGTTAGTTTGATTGATCATCACTAACTGTTACACACAGTGCCTAACATTTTGGGGGATCCAACTCGTTCAAATTGGGGCCCGACTGTGGACTGGGTGCCCCAAAAATCATCCAATTATGTTGAGTTTGTGGGCAGTGAGGTACCAGCACGGGATAACAGCAAACATGGACACACCGCAAATGAGAGACTTGTTTTTGGACGCGGATTGCATACTGACCTTACCAGTAGCGACCTCACTATTGGACAGTGTTCTATGGGCACCACCATGATGTATGTATTTTATCCATGCTGTTCATCCATTTGCCAGCTCATTTTAAGGCATGAGCTAAAAATGAGGGAGATCCAAATCTCAGGTCGGCCACACCACAGAAAACAATGGTGAATGAACACCCACCATTAAAAATACCAGTAGCAACCACACATTCTAGGGCCCACTGTAATGAACGCCCACGATTAGGTCACACAGACCTGGATGAAGAGAAAACACAATTATTAGCTTGATCGAAAACTTTTGTGGCCCCCAAATAAGTTTTTAATGGTGGGCATTCAATCACCACTTCCCTGTGATATGGTCCACCTGAGATTTGGATCTGCCTCATTCTTTGGGATCATGACCAAAATTGAGCTGGAAAAATGGTGGATGGGCATGGATAAAATACATTCATCATAGTGGGGCCCACAAAGCACTGTCCAGAAGCAAGTCGCTACTGGCGGTGTCAGTACGCACAGGGCTGGTGCAGTTGGATGTTTCGATGTGCGCCAGATAATAAGATTGTAGCCACTCGTTTGTCCATCGGACGGCAGCCTGGATTTTCTTGCATGTGTGGGAATCATTGGTACTTGCAGAATTAGCAAAATAAGACGGAAGCATGACTGGAAACTAAGAAAAACATGACTATCAGTAGTTTAATTCGTTATAGGAATTTACAACTCACAGGAATCAGTTGACTTCCCACTGAGGGAAGATCTTCGAGAGATGTCCAATCCACCGGTCAGTGATTGCCTCCTCAACAACCTTGCATTGGCGGTAATAGGTGCCTTCCCATCATTATTGTTACTTTTGCTATACATAGGAGAACATGTTTCCAACTGCTCCTGACGATTCCTGTAAATCAACATGTTACTATTTTAGACCCACCATGCTAGATTGGACAAATACCTCGGCTAAGCCCACACGCAGCTCCACACACGATTATAGGTAGGCCCCACCATGCTAGATTGGCATGGTGGGCCACACGATGGGAACCATGCACTGTTAAAAAAAGAAGTGCGCTCCAGTGGCACCGGCACAACGGAAAAGTTATGATAGTACAAGGGAGATATGAGGCCCACATGATTTATGCAAGACTTCCAACCCATCCATCAGATGCGTGCGCTCATGTTAACCCCATATGTCAAAAATCAGCCCAATCCAACACTTACATGGTCCACATCACTGGGAACAAGACGGGAGGGAATTTCCACCTTTAACTTGCACCAAGGCCCATCCAGCCCAACACTTAGGTAATTCACAGCACAGGGAACAAGATGGGAGGGAATTTCCTCCCTTAACTTGCACCTCCCATCCAGCCCAACACTTAGGTAATTCACAGCACAGGGAACAAGATGGGAGGGAATTTCCTCCCTTAACTTGCACCAAGGCCCATCCAGTCCAACACTTAGTAATTCACAGCACAGGGAACGAGATGAGAGGGAATTCCCACCCCTGATTTGCACCAGAGCCCACCTGAGTTGCAGAACAGCCTGATTTTGGGCCTGATCCTTCATCCAGGCCAGATGAAGGTTATGAATGGCCTGGATTGCAGATAAACTACATGGTGGGCCCTCTATTCAAATCGACAGTAGGCATCCACTTTCAACTTGTTCCAGGTGGTGTGGCCCACCTGAGATTTTTATCGGGCTGCATTGTGTACCTAGGGTAACTTGAGGTCACACATCTGATGGAAAGTTTGGATTTCACAAATACATCACATGAGCCCCTACCTGTACCACAGGAGCACACACCTTAAAAAGCAAAAAAGATGAAGAAAAAGTGTCCACAGTCCATAACAAACATACATCTGTTTGAGTACATTTACCTTCTCTCGGAGCCATTGATTAGTTTCCCAATCGTCTGAAGTGATTTTCTTATATGAGATTCCTTTCTGTTTGTGCTTGAATTGGACAGCTGGGATTTACTTGCAACACCAGGCTCATTTTCCATTGCATTGGGATCCAATTTTCTTGAGCTTGGCAGCTCGGGAGTTTTTGGTAGTTGGAGCGGAATTCTCATTCTGCTCTCTGTTTTTGTTCTTTGGGCCTGAGTAGCTGCATTGCTAGGAATAGAACTGTGATGAGAAACTTCAGTCATAGCACTGCCACTGCCGATGCTGCAACAATTTTCACTCCCAGAAGAATTCGCTTCTGCATCCTGAAATTGAACACCGTCAGCTTGCAAACAACCAACATTCAATTACATAAACCTTGAAAAGAAGGTGCAATTTTCAAATCCCTTTTATCTGCTATTTTTGCGAAGCACGACTGCTTGGAACAACATTTCTCAAAATGCAGATGTTGGGATGTGCTAGACGAAGTCTGCAATTGCCACATTCTCATTTCGGGTCACAGTTGCGTTCCTGTCTGCATTTCGGGTATGAGCCTAATTGGCCTAAATCAAGCCATCATTCAAAGAAAACAACAGTCTAAAAATCCTTTTAAGTAAGACTTACATCTTCTGATTTTTTAATCGGAAAGTGGACCTTCTTCCCAGAATTTGGGCCTTCCAAGCTCAACCTTCGAAGACGGGTTGGAGAACGCTCTGTTCTGATTTTCGGTTTACTGAAGGATTTGGACTCCTTTTTGTCCTCTGAATTCAACAGAATGGACTTTACAATGCTTGGGCTTTCAATGCTCAATCGTCGAGGCTGAGGGGGAGTGCGATCGCTCTTAAGCTTTGAATTCCCAACGGGAGATCTTGGTTCCTTTGCTTTATGTGAGGAGAACGTGGTTTCCCCTTCCTTTCTTGCTAAAGCCTTCTTGAGGCCCTCAATCTGAAACATTTTCATCACATCAATATCAATGCTGACACAACCAAATAGGTGTTTTGCCTTTTCTTATGTTTTCTCAGTTCAATAACTTGACACTTCGATCAAGCCAGTAAACTCGCCACATGCATCATACATTTAAAAAAATGCTTCAGATGGTCATACATGTACAAGAATCACACATGCAATAGGGCCCACCTGATGCAGAGTTCGGAAGTCCCACAAAGGCAGCCAAATGCAATGCCTTGTAGATGAACACAAACATCAGGCGGGTAATATTCACCAAGTGGGTCACACATGTACAAAAACAATAGACTGCTAAGGTTCGGATTGTCTACACTTGCATGCCTACAGAGACAATGTACAAAAAAGTAGACTCCATTCAACACGCACTGTAGGGATGCACGGTTCAGATGTCCCACACATGTGCCAACACGACCACAGTAGAGATGCAAGATCCTCTTACATTTAGATACTAAATTACAAAATGGCATTTTACAAGCATGGCACGCATTGACACCATAACTAGTAACTCTTACCTCTTCTTTGAGTTCACGGATGTCTTTGCTTTCTTTGTTCAAACGAGCAGCCCCAAGCTCAACTGTCGACACCCTCTGTGCAAACTTCAAAGTGCTGATTGTTTCAGCATATGAATCTGCTTCTGGGCTCACATGAGCGAACATTAACGTCTTTGCATGCCCGCCTAAAATAAAAAGTAGTTCAGGAATGGAATTGAATCAGAACAGCCCACCTGATTTCATTCGAATCTAAATCTCACATGATTTGCATAAAATAAAGGCAATATATTTCAACCTAAGGAATCTTGCAGCAGTTGCGTAAGTTTGCTATTTCTGTATGGTATGTGGGAATTCTTCTGAGCCAAGGCTGCAATCACATCTCCCAAACAGGAAAGGGACCGATTGATATGCTGTGCTTCTTTTAGCCTGTCTCCTGTTACTTCTGATTTATCCACCCTCTCACTTCCTGCGAGGTCCACCAAATGCAAACAGCTACGAAGGACAGCTCCTGATGTATCTTTGCCTTGCACATGAACCGTCACAACACTACAGCCGATTGTAACAAAACAACCATCATCATCGCCATCAAAATTGTATGCATGCACAGAAAGTAAGGCATCTCTTAATCAAGCTGTAATACCAACCTGTGTGAACGGCTGCTTCGGTTATTTGATGCAGTTGAGCAAACAACTCGGTTCATCTCACCCAGTTTCATCAGATTAAGAACATCCATGGTGGACTGCACAAGATGCATATTAGCATTCGGAAGATTCAACCCACCATTGCCCACACCATTCCGGATCTCTAATTTGTTAGTAGTTAAGAACAAGCAACTTGCACAAGGCTGAGTTTTAATGAAATAAAGAACAGAAAAAGAGAAAAAGGAGGAGAAGAAGAAAGAAAGAAGGAAAAAGGCCGTGATGAAAGGATATTTTGTGGTTGATGCATCTTCTGCAAGAAGGTCTCTGACTTGTTCGTTATAAATTTCCACCATTTGAACTCGAACCTCATATCTCATGACATCCTTCCTGTTACAAGATATCTGGAAGAGATACTCGAGGGCCAGATAATTGATTCCCATATCCTTACTAGATCCACTCGATGGACCACACTGACATGTAAAGACATATATCAGAGAGGTGAACATAATCAATGGCTACTCACCATAGTCTGTATAATTTGAATTATTGTTGACAAATCAGATAAAACTATTACCATAGTGTGTGTTTTGCCAGACCCTGTCTGACCATAGGCGAAAATGCATACATTATAGCCATCCATAACAGACCTGATTAAAGGCTGAGTGTCCCTAAATACCTCCTCTGACAAAATTATCAAATTTGGATGAGAAATGCAATCAGTTCAAGGGTACTCAAAACTTCAAAAGAAAAATGATTCAAACCTTGAGTAGCAGCTGGTCCAAAAACCTTGTTAAACTGGAAGAATTTATGTGAATCTTTTTGTGGCTTCAGAGGATCTACAATTATCAACGAGCCATTGTCTCCAATGAAATCCACTGTACTTCTAACTCCAACCCCAAATGCAGGCCTGATTCTACAGTACACTCGAATATTCCCTAAAGAAAGATGTAACCAAGAGTTACTACTTTGTTAAACATGCCAATGCTAAAGACTTATTTTACAAGAAGTAAACCAACCTTTCAAATCCTGAAGCGTGTTATAAAGATTTCTGTTCTCTTTCACCACTCGATGATATCCAAGAGCAGCAGTCGAAAGCCCTTGAACATGGCTTCCTGAACCAATGGCAAAGAAGTGAGCATAAGCACACAGATTGAGGGAATCAAAGCTGATTCGCTGGGAGATTCCATTCCCGGAAACAAACACTCTCTCAGGATTTCTATTGGGTTTCTCTACACATCATAGAAGTAAACCAAAACATCATAAGGAAAAGGTACATTACCGGGGTTATATGTATGTTTTCAGGGTTCACAATTGTACTTAAGCTCCGGATATGATGAATAATTGAAATTCAGTGTGGTCATAACTAGAATATCCATCTTTCATCTATTATGACTTCTTTATTCTTATAAGGAAACATACCCAATTGCATTAAATCACTTTGAAGTTGCAATTGTAAAGCTTTGAAGTCCTCCTTTGCCCTTAGCAATAAATCCTTCAGTTCCTGCAACGTAAACTCCATTAGCAACTTCATCCTTTGAATTACCAAGTTAAATGCAAGAGTCATCTAAGAAGATACTCTATTTAATATCATCATCATCTAAGCCTTATCCCAACTTATTTACACCATTCCACTCTATCTTAAGTTTGGAATGTCATATGGTCCGGATCCATGATCACAGTTATGGCAAAAGTTTGACGCAACTGCTGACCTGATGCAACCATCCTCTTTTACCCAGGATTGGAACCAGCAATGAGAGCCAAGGTATTCAAAAACAGTTATGTGATGGCTGTAACAGCCGTTAATACAAAACGGTGGTATCCGTTATGCTGTATGGAAAAACTGGCCCATAACGGACCATTACAGGGCTGAAACACCCGTTAAAGAAAAGGGGTCCACAACAACAGTTACAGCCCGTATCATAAATGTAACGGCAGTGGCTTTTACGACCACCATTACCATATGGAATACCTTGACGGGAGCACAAAACTCCCACAGGCATCATGTAATAAACTAATACATAGGTGCTTTATGTAACATACCAAGAACTAATACAATAAAAAGAAAATGGAACTGCCTCAGAATGTATTTGTTAACACATAATATATTCTGTTTATTGCATGGCATCGTTGCCTCTGAGACTTCAATAAGAAATTGTAAATTCAAATGCCATGCCATTGGCCAAAGTTATTGTTTCATTTCAATGGAAGCCCATGTCAAAATAACATTGATTCTTGGTTTAATACTCTTATATAGTTCAATCAAACTCCAAATTGTAACAAAATATTTTGCTAGTGCAAGAAAGCCCATTTTCTCCATCCTTCAATATAAACAAGTGTGAGGACCATGAGCGAGGCAGGAAAACATAATCTCACCAGTAAATCTTTTTCTTGTGCCTCTAAAATACTCCAATGGTTGCAGTCACCCGTTTTCAAGCATGAATGGAAACACTGCAAATAATAATACGTTCTTAAACAAGAAGATGCATTATGATAAAACATAATTGGTAACTATTTGCAATATGGTAGCAACAAAAGATATTTTGAGAGGGGACAAATAATAGTCTTTCAAAGAACAACCAGAAATCAACTTCCAGTCCATGTACATAACAAATTGTGCACTTTATATAGAACGAAAATGAAAGAATACCACCAATGGTGATGTTGTACGTTGTGTTGAAGAAATTACGTTTTTTGTTATTCACCTTGAATGTTCCAGCAGTGATCTCTCCCCCCAATCCTATTATTTTATGACTGATATTGGTCAGGAGTTCATGTCAATAAAGAAACAGTTCAGGGCATAGGCCTCTCCAAACTCCTATTATTTTACAACTGGTATTTGTCGGCTTCGTGTCAATAAAGAAACAGTTCAGGGAATGGGCCTAACTTTCAAGCTAGAGTGATAAATGGGCCAATTGTGAACCAGCTGTAACCTGGCCCATTCCACCCTAGCTTCAAGTGTACTTCCAACTATATCGCCATGTATTTCAGGTGTACTTCCAACCATATCACCATGTACTTCAGGTGTACTTCCTACCATATCACCACGTAAAGGAAATTTTGCTTTGTAAGAATAGTCTTTCTGCCAAAACCTCATACACAATAAGCATTGTGTACGATACAATGTATGTGAATTTGGTTACGTGGAACATGCAGGCAAACCATAACAAAACAACTTAATTGGAGGTGGACCAATTGATCAATACTTAGGGAGCTCTGTATACTTCATTGCATGATAAGTCTAATAGCGAATAAGCACTCGGTCAAAATCACTTTACAAGAAATTAATGTGGAGCTCCATGCATAAAACTCCACTAAAGAAGAAGCCATACCTTGTGAGTTCTAACTGCAGAGGAATTTTCTAGTGGCATAGACATCAAGCTAGCAAACGAGCTATTTCCTTCTACCAAAACATCTTTAAAAACTGATTGTAACTGCCATCAGACAAAAAGTATTAATAATATGTTGAGTTCATGACATATAAAAGATAAGAATGACCAATAACAAAGAGAATATTAAATGCTGCAAAATATAAGTTGCGCTCAAGTGCGATATTAGTTGCATTAAGCAAAGCAACGGTCTCAAATTATACACATGCATGTGCAAATATACAGAATTGTACATACATGCATATATGTACTTGTTGCATATATCAAGAATCTCTAGAGTTTGACAAAACGCAATTGAAAGCGCATGCTTCTGCTTGATAAGATGAAGAATACAACTTATGCATGACTATGTTTAGAGAAACTACAAATACCTAGATTAAAAAAGGGAATTTTACAGGGGAAAAAATACCAAATTAATATGGAATTTACATTGCGGTACCTTTTTTCAAAAAGCTACCTCATTAATTGATTTGATTATCATTCCACTACCTTCCACCATGGCCACCCTACGAGCAAATGGATCGGTGACTTGGGTGGGCCCACCATGATGTTTATGTAAAATCAACCCTAACCACCAGGCCAAGGGCCCAAAAATTGGCTCCATCTATAATTCAGGTGGACCACATGATTGGAAATAGTGTACAGGGAAATGCTCGCCCTCCAAACTATTTCCATTAGTGTGGCGCAAGTGAATCATGAATGAGTAGGATTTTTGGGCCATGGGCCTAAATTTTTGTATGGTATCTAATGGTTGGAGTGGATTTCATATAATTATCACCATGGGCCCTATACAAATCAAGGGTGAACGTCTCTCTACCAACTGTTTTCTTTGGTGTAGCTTACCAAAATCACAAGTCAGCCTAACTTTTGGTCTCTGAACCTAATATGGGGGACTAAATATCGAACGGTCAGAGTGGATCTGACATAAACATCACGATGGGCCCTGTCAAAATCAAGAGTTGTGTCCCCTCCAATTCCTTTTTTTTTCTAAATAGTCTCTCTATACAACTGAAGAGGACGCTTTATGGCAGGGCCCATTGTGACAAGTATGCCAAATCCACTCCAACCATTAGATACATTATTCCATTTTAGGCCCAGAGCCAAACAATCGAGCTGACTTGTTATCTGGGTAGGCCACACCAAAGAAAATAGTTGGGAGAGAATCATACAACCTTGATTTTTAACAAGGCCCACCATGGTGATTATATGAAATCCACTCCAATCATTAGATGCCACACCAAAATTTAGGCATGGGGCCTAAAAATCAGGCCCATCCATGATTCAATTGGGCCATCCTAAGGGAAACAGTTTGGAGGGCAATCATTACCCTATACACTGTTTCCGATCATGTGGCCCGCTTGAATCACGGATGGGGGTGAGTTTGGGCCCTTGACCTAAAATGAGGTGACGCACTTGATGGTCAGGGATGGATTTTACATAAACATCACGGATAGGGCCATCCAGGATTCAATTAGACCATCTCAAGGGAAACAATTTGGACGGTAAATGTTACCCTGTACATTGTTTCCGATCATTTATTCTGCTTGAATCACAGATGGGGTTAAGTTTTGGGCCCGTGACCTAGAATGAGGTGACGCATTTGATGGTCGGGATGGATTCTACATAAACATCACGGTAGGACCCACTCATGCAGCCGACCCATTCGCTTGCACGCCCACCCAACCAGTGTTCACAGTATCGGTATCGCGTTACGTTTCACACCCTTGGGATACAGATACATATAGCGTATCGCTAGGGATATATCGGTTGTATCGCGTAATGTATTGCACTTTTTGGGAAACATGGGGAAACATTGAGAAATTGATTGAATTTTTCAATGAAACTTAAGGGATTGTTAAAAGGGACCTTAATACACACATTTAAATCATTGTATATAAAAACGAAAGTTCACATAATGGAGTTCCTTTGTAAAAGGATCCTAAGCTATGCGCTGTCTGACTGAACAAATGCAACTATTGTTTAAATTGATTTCATACGATATATAAATGTAAGAAGACATTAATGAAAACATGACTAATTCATTGACAAAGTAAAACAAGCAAGAGATTTGAGAAATATATCTATGGATGATGCAACTGACTGAATATCTTCCAAATGCAGTTTTGACTATCCTAGTTCAACGCAATACAAGCTACCCTATATGGCCTAGATCTATATGAGGACTCAATAAAATCTAGAAAATGGCTAATTAGACTCAACAAACTATGACCCCTACGCAGATTCGGAATGCATGTCCTTTTTTTTTTTAAGGAGGAGAAACTAGAAGAAAATCGAACAAAAATTTATTTTTTTCTACAAAATGGGAAACACTTGTGCGTCTAATCGATACCTGGACGATATCGTCGAGGTATCGACAATATTTGGAATCCGTAATAGAAAAAAACACGATAAATTGACGATATATCGTGCAATATCGATATATCTGCCGATATTATCGATATCGCACGATATATCTTGCGATACATAAGATCAGGCCACTGGCCTGTTATTACTGAGCCAGTGTTTATCGCCGGTTACCAATATCGATAATATCGGCCGATATTATCAATACTGCAAACACTGCACCCAACAAGCCATTAAAGAAATTTAATGGAAGGTAGTGGAACGATTATTATATTGATTAATGAGGTAGATTTTTTTAAAAGCTACCGGAATGTAAATTCCATATTATTTAGGTAGTTTGTTGTAAAAATCCCATTAATAAATGACAACTATTGCAAACAATACAATATTAGCCGCACAGTAATGTTTGCAGAAATTTACAAAAGAGTTTGAAATAGTACAAGATAAAATCTTGGAGCAAATTTGAAAGCAGGATCATCCCGTAGAATGTAGGATTCCTACAACTAAAATTGGAATGCATGTATGCTCAATAATGGACAATATGCAGGTTGAAAACATGAGTCTAGTTCATCTTACCATAAATAATATTCGATAACAACAAAGAATTCATTTTGAGACACCTTGAGAAAGACTTGTTAGTTTTTTTCCCACTGGAATGACATCGAAACGTGGCCCCTCTTTCTTGTTTCTTAACTAAAGGGACTTAAAACACCTAGATTTTAAGTCTACAATGAGTTAAGGGAGTAGAGACTAAAGAGAAAAGAAAGAGGAAGAAGAAGAAGAAATCTAATAGGGCATTCAATGCAGTTAATTGCCAAAAATACATGATTTTTAGTTAATTTTCTTTTCGGGTTAGTTAAAACGTTGAAAAGATTATTAAGTTAATGGAAGTATTATTCCTCACTTGAATTTGTTAATGTTTACTCTAGAACTTATCAATGTTTTACAAGCTTAAACTCATCTCAAATGACAATTGGCAGATCTTTGAGCTGAACTTGGCATTATTTTTTGAAAAAGAAATTTAATTCTAAAGAAGAATGATCACCTACAACAGGTAGGCTGCAACTCTCTCTTTTCCTCCAAAACTTTTTCCAATTATGCACTTGGAATTCTCATGTTCTCGGGGGCAGAATGTGTTGTGAGCATTCCTCAATGTTAAATTACATATTTTATGTGAAAATAATGATTCCTAAATGCTAGTTCCTAAGCGGTCATTTTGCACCTTTAAGAGAAAATAATGATTCCTAAATGCCGGTTCCTAAGGGGCCATTTGGCAACCCCACCAATTCCTAATTTAGTGGGCCCACTTTTTTAAGCCACCAAAAGCTTGGAATTGCTAATGGGCTTAGAGCAATGATTGTCTCATGTTGCACATGTATGACATGTTTAGAAATTTGAGTGCATTTAATTCATCATATTCGTTATCCTAAGAATATACCACAAAATAATTCGAAGAATGCAAGAATCAAAATCCAAGCTCCCAAACACAATTTCTGAAATCCAGGATTTCAAAAATCCATGCTGCCAAACAGAACTAAAAATCCGAGATTTCAATTCCGTGCTCCCAAACAGGCCCTAAAAGTACATGGTGTTAGTGTGAACATCTTCCGTGTCCAAAATCCGCTCACACATCTGAATTTTACATTACAAATCAGCTGCTGAGTTCACTCCTATATAATGGAATAACATAAAACTCCCAAATAAGCAGGCAAGAATGAATCTCTAATCTTTTATTTTTAACAAGAGGAAGACCCTTATCTTTCCACAAATCTAACTCACCTTGGGGTACTTGTTTAGTAATTGTTCTGGCAAGCAGCTTGAAAGGATCTTAGTCAACAACTTGGATGAATCCTGCAAGCCAAGACATTTTCAGAAACAGCTTGCCTTTTTTCTCAATTGATGGGAAAGTAGACTAAAAATCAGATCAACCCCAAAGATAAATTTTAACCTGATTTCCATGACGGAAAGAAACCAGAAGGTTTTGATCAATGTTCTCCTTAGAATCAAACAAACAGCCAGCAAGCACTTTGACCAGCGCATCTACCAAATTTGAAATATGACATATAAGATGGTTAAAACCAATTGGTATTTCTAAGAAAAGTAATAAATAAACAAAGATGAATTACACAGTGCACTGAACTCGAATTGCTTTTGTTTGGTTCATCATTCCAAACAGATAAAGCCCACCATTTAGTGGTTAATCATTCTTCTGGTGCGACCCACCATCATGGACAGGGGACTCTTTTCTGAGGAGGGACAAAGATCTCCCCAATCAACCAACAGACAGAAATATCCCTGATTGAAATTCGCATTGCATTTGACTGTTGGCTATCTCTTAGATTTTTAATTTTAACTATCCATTTGAAGGCCAATAATGATGTCTAAGATCATCTGATCCATGATGACCAGATGAACAACGGATAACTGAAAGGTGGGACCTGCCTGACTGAATGAAACACTGGCCTGAACAGAAGTGCGACTAGAACAACCCGAGCATTGTATGAAAAACCACATATTAAGGAATGGTTTGCTGAAGAGAAAAGCTACATTACAACCTCGGTGCTTCAGGATTTCAGTCTCAGCAAGCTGTTGCTTCTCAGATGCAGCCAACATGTCCAAACGCCTGCAAGTGTCCGAGGCACTCGACGCAGCAACACGTGAATGCATCCTCCCAGCCAAGTGCGAAACCATTGGCGATCTCGCATACTTCCGGGATCCATTCCCGCTGCCCAGCTGCTTCCACTCATGGTAGGATTTGAGGGCTAGAATGCAGTCAACAATCTTAACCGCTGATCCAGCTTCCAATGTATCCTGAAACAAACAAATCCATAGCAAACAACATATTAAAAGAGATAGACATGAGGCTCTGTTTCGAAGTATCAAACAGTACTTGGACGCAATTACCATGCATTTTCATCCAAGGCAGCATTATGTTCAGGTGGGTCTCCCCTTTCAGTGATCCAGACCATTCATCTGGCAGGTCCCAGCAAGGATGGGCATTGGCTGGCTAAATTTCCTTTCTAACTGTCCATCCACAGGCGAGTTACCAGAGATCTAAGACCATCAAGTGGCAGACCTCCCTGTGACATCGCCCATCCATGGAGGGGCCCACCCAGATGAACAGCTCGGTTAACTGAAAGATGGATCCCACTTGCAGGGGACACTAGCTCTCAGTCATAGAAACACAGGACTTTTCCTGTTGTATATGGACTGATTGTCATATTTCCTTTCTAACCGTCCATTTGGCAGGCAAGCTACCAGATAGCTAAGACCATTCCATTGAGTGGCAGACCTCCTTATGACATTGCTCATCCATGGTGGGGCCCACCAAGGTAAACGGTCGATTAACTGAAAGATGAGCCAGACCTGCAGAGGAAACTGGCCTGCAATTTCAAGACCCCTTACCCTTTCAAGATCGGAAGCTTCGAAAGCAGGCAGCTTCAACTCCTTGACAGCGAGCAGAAAGTTACGGACGTTCTCAAAGTACTGATAAGCAGGCAATGGCTGGGATTCGGTACATGTCGATGATGAATGGTTCTCAACGACCTTGAAACAAATAAATAAAAAGAAAAGAAAAATTAAAAATAATTCCAAGAAAGGTTTTAAAAGAAAGAAGAAGAAATAATTTAAAAATTAAAAAAAAACCTTGGGTACGGCACCAGTTTGGATCTTGTTAATGGCATTGCAGAGGACGAGACCGCTCCGCAAACAAGAGAGGAATTCAGGCTCCGAAGGCTGGCAGGGGAGGCCGATGGGGCCCACCAGGGTTTCGAGCCATTCAGCAGCTTGGAACCTCCTCAAAGCTTCAAGAATCCGACCATTCAAGAAGAAAAGAAAGAAAAAAGTAGACAGAAAACCCTAGAATCGTCAGCTGCATTGCTTGACAGAGACAGAGAGAGAGAGGAGGGAAAGATGAGTGTGTGTGTGTGTGTGTGTGTGTGTGTGTGTGTGTGAGAGAGAGAGAGAGAGAGAGAGAGAGAGAGAGAGAGAGAGAGAGAGAGAGACCTGCTTCTTCTGCTCTTCTTGAAGCCAAATGAGAATCATGGAGAGGGATTCTACAAGCATCCTCCATTCAAGATCAGTTCCAGGGCTCTTTCTTCTCCTTCTTGGAAGAGAGAGAGAGAGAGAGAGAGAGAGAGATTGGGTTTTTTTACGGGGAATGACGAACGTTGCAGTGTTTAATTTTCGTATTGGTTTTGGTGAATTGGAGATTTTATGATACTCAGGCTGTGTATGATGCTTCATACACAGGCACGCAGAAATTGTCCACGTGGCATGTATTGACTCATATGAAACCGACTAGATTGTTTATCTCACCATCCCCAAAACATAAGCTCAATATCATATTACTTACTAAATACTAATCTATGATTCGTGCACACATGTTTGTAGACTTAGGACCGTTGGATCTTTTTATTATCATCCGTCCAATAACTGTCCACTAATCAGATAGTCAGATAATCGAATAAGCTTAATTTTTTTGTTCATGATAAATTTAAACTAATTTCTATAATTTTGAGGGTTTATTTTGAGTTAATGGTCTGACACGTAAGCAAATTCTCAGAAATTCCTAACTGCATGCGTATCGTCCATCATCACACTGCCAGAGTATCAAAGCATTCCTCTCAGGAGGAGAGAGGGATTGCTGGGTTTGGAGCCGAACCTGAGGCACGGGAATCTTAACGGTACTCTTTTTCGAATTCAAACTGGTAGGACAGGCTCTTTGTTCATAATGAATCTCAGCCGTTGAAAAACCAACGACTTGATCGTTGATCCGCGGCTGCGTGGTGGGGACGCGAATTTCCTGACCAGGAGCTCTGCGGGGCCAAGTGATGTCTGTGTGACATCCACCCCGCCCATTCATTGGACCAGCTCATGTTCAGATCATGATTCAAAAATGAGGCAGGTCCAAATTTTAGGTGGGCCACAGTACGAGAGATAGTGGGAATTGAACGCCAACCGTTGAAAACCTTCTTGGGGGCCAGAAGTCTTGGTAAATAAACATAGGAACATCTTGGATTGGATATAAATGTCAGGGTGGGGCCCCAATAAGGTTTGCTGTGATGTGACCCACTTGAGTTTTGACTTTCCTCTTTGCTGAATTGGATGCGGATCAGGCCAACACCACCTCAGAGGTGGTGTGTGATGTGTATGGCACTGTGGGGCCCACCATGATGATATCCACGCCGTACATCCATTTTTTCAGCTCATTTTAGGTCATGAAACCAAAAATGAAGTAGATATGAAGCTTAAGTAGACCATAGCAGCAATAAGTAGACCATAGCAGCAAAGAGGGGTAATTGAGTGCCCACAGTTCAAAACTTTTTTTTTGGAGCTACAAAAGTTTTGGATCAAGCTGAATTTTGTGTTTTCCCTTAATCCAGGTACGCGTGACCTTATAATAAATGAGCCTGAGGAAAGTTTTAATGGTGGGCATTTAATGTCCACGGTCTCTTGTGGTGGGGTCTACTGAGATTTTTATCTACTTTAATTTTGGATAGTGCCCTCAAATAACCTGGCAAAAATGATCGACTGCATGAATATACAATAAATATATTGAAGTGGACCCCACAAGTTGCCACCTAATCGAATCCGGATCTTTTGCTCGGATTCAACCGGATTTTTCCCTTTGTCGACGTCTGATTGGTCCAGCTCAGCATACGTTAGCACACTGACTGCATTAAATGCAGCAGTGCTGACAATATCAGTGCTGAGCTGGACCAATCAGGTGTTGGCAAATAGGAAAATCTTGTTGAGACCGAGCAAAGGATCCGAACTCCACCTAACCGCATCCTATTAAGGATTGGGTACTCCACCTACCTGTGTCGAGCTTTGCACAAGTAGATTTGAGGGCCCACCGTGATATATGGGCTTTATCCACATCATCCACTCATTTTGCCATTTTATTTTAGGTATGAGCTCATAAATTAGATCTAAGGCTCAACTAGCCCAGGTGACACCACAGGAAGCAGCAGTGATAATGTCAATGACACACGTCATTGACACCTTCCTAGGGCCCACTGCGATGTTTATTGGCCATCTAACCTGTATATAAGATCACATGTACTTGGATGAAGGGAAAACACAAATCATTTTGGAACTATGTCATTATTGGGCTTTATCTAAAATGATATAAAAAAAAAAATGAGTAGACAGTATCCAATCCACCCCGGACTCAAGAGGCCTATAAATGAGGGAGTGGATTCGGGGTTACCCAGGTAACGTTTTAGTCGGTTTTATACTCATCGTGTGCGAGGCCCTTCATTCATCCGCCTTGATAAATATGTTCTATATTCATGCGTTTCATTCATCCACCTTGATAAATATGTTCTATATTCATGCCTTTCATTCATTTTTTTCAGCTAATTTTATCCTAAAATTTAAGAAGATCTGAATCTCTGGTGAAAGTAGTGAATGAGCATTAAAAACTTTTTGTAGGCCACAAAAGTTTTGGATCAAGCTGATCTTTGCATTTTTTATTCATCCAGGTCTCGTTGACCTTATCAACAGGTTGGATGGAAAATAAACATTATGGATCTACTTGAAGGAACCCTGGGAGTTTTTAGTGGTGGGTGTTCAATCACCACTGTTTCCTATGGTGTTGGCGTGGCCTTCTTGAGATTTGGATCTTTTTTAACTTTTCGGACTATGTCCTAGAATGGGCTGGAAAAACTTATGGACGGCGTGGATATATAACTCATTATCAAGGTGGGGCCTGTCCAGCCTAGGCTGGACAATAATACATCCAAGTAGAGCTATGCCTGACCCACCGTGACACGCAGGTTTTATCCATACTGTCTAGCTTAGAGGGTGAGCATTGCCTTGTACATTGTTTCTAATTGTGTGGTCCACTTGAAACACGATCAGGGTTATTTTTTATTCCTAAGCCTAACATGGGGTGACACACATGGTGGTGTGGTTGAATTTTACATAAACACCATGGTGGGGGCCACTCAAGCTAGAAGCCCCTTCTCTCCTTTCCATTTATTGACATTAATTAATGTCATGGAAGCCCAACAAATTAGAATGGGATGCAGATTAGGTGAAGCAAGGGTAACAACTTAGTGGGCGAGGCCCTAACTGTGGGGCCCACCTTAATGTATGTGTTTTATATCCACGTTGTCCATCCATTTTGCTAGCTTATATTAGGGCATGGTCCAAATTTTGAGGCAGATCTAAATCTTAGTGAACCACACAATAGAGATTGAACTCTCACTATTAAAAACTTCTTAGGAGCCAATAAAAGTTTTGGATTAAGCTATTATTTGTGTTTTTGTCATAGCCCGAACCCAGCCTCCCCCACGGACGATCGACAGTAGCCGGACCTGGCTCATGACTTATCGAACTCCGAGTTCGGCACCCAGCGCCTATACACCTAGTCCGGAGCTCAGTGCCCAACTCTAATTTTTAGAGGTAAATTTTTTTTTCTTTTCTTTTCTCCTTTCTACAATATGGTATTACAACTGAAACGAGCGAGAAACTTGGATGGTTTATTACTCTTCTTCTTTTTGCTCGTGCTCGATTCTGCTTTAACATCATATTGTCTTTGAAGACATCGTTAATGTCTAAAAACCTCTTCCATATCACGTTTTAAGGCAAGTTGTAATAGTTTTTCTTCTAATGCTCTTAATCTAGCTTCTTCCTCTGCTTCTTCCCTAGTAGTTCTTCGTGTATCAGAACTTTCGTCAATTACAACTCTTCTAGAAGGTTTTAATGGGGTGGAAATGTTTTTTATTCGAGTCTAAAAGAGTTTGAAAAAGAATTTAGACCTCCTTTGGAGCTTTAGGTCACGATTTTATATCACCGCCCCAACATGTCAGGTGTAATCGAAGCCGATTAGTTTTGTTAACAAACTTTATCCCCACATAAACCACACACAATCTCCATTCTTCTAAACCTTGAGGATTCGACTAGGGAACCGTAGTCCCAAATGTTGGTCGATGGGTCGGATGACAACATATCTACACTCCATTTTTTTAAATGACGGTGGTTTTTCATCGTAGGCATCTCGCCAGGAATTTCGTGGGCTCATCATGAAATTAGGTCGAGGTGGCTGGTGGTTTCGGGATCCTGTAGAAAATACTTCTTTTATGCATCGAGTAACTAATGTGTTGAGGATTTAAAAAAAAAATAGAAATTAGAAATGAACAATTTGACATAAGAGATAAAAAGAATAAATATAATAAACAAAAGCAAATGAGCAATAATGAAATATACAAGTATAATATAAAGAATTGAATAAAAGTTATTGTATTTCTTTAAATATCTAATACATTCAACTCAAGTACACATTACACCATTTTCAAGTTTCAACAAAATAGAAATAATTTATAATCGCCTTCATATAGTTATTGTTGTAGGTACAATCTCATCTTAAGACTCAATCTCTTCATCTTCTCCAAATTGGATGCAACCAATCTTGTGCACTAATTAATGTTTCAATTGTTTTTAGTGAAAGTAAACTTCGATGCTTGCTTACAACCCTACTCACCGTGCTAAAAGCAGGTTCTGATAGCACTGTTGAAATTGATATTGACAATATGTCTTGTGCTATCATCAATAATGTAGAGTATTTTAATTCACTGACTCTCATCTTCTACCACCCAAAACATTAAAGTATGGGTCCGAGTGCTTTATGATAATATCTTTCAGATATAAGGTTAACTCTGACTCCTTTGTCTGATCTTTTGTTTCCCCTTGTGTTAAGAAAGATGTATTTGCTTAGAACATTATCATCGCTTGTAGAAACATCTAGAGCTCTAACTTCTTTAGAACTTATTGTAGATAAAGTAGAAACATAAGAATTGTATAATTCTTTAATTGTGTCACAAACCTTAGAAGTTTCTATTATTGCTCTTTTAACACAATAAATCTTCATAAAATGAACCTAATCATGCTTATGTTGCAACTAAGATTAAGAACAAATGTTATGGCTATTTATAAATGACATTTGTCTCAGTACTTATCAAACTTTATTTGCATACCAATTGTCATCTGCCATAGAAAATTTGGATCCTCATTGACATTTTTTATGGCATCCTTAATTTTTTAAAGAGACAAAAGAAACAGATTTGCAGCTGAATACTTATTTCAAGAAAAAATTTTCGTGCAGTCATAAAAAAAACTTTGAGAAACTTGTGAACTTATTTATTATATTCCAATTATCTTCACTCGACAACCAATAATATGTTCTGTTATGCGCTGCATATTCAGAAAATGCAAGCTCTAATTTCATGGTTGTATCTAACATTTCATAAGCCGACTTCTAATGTGTACATATATCTAACTTCAACATTTTCTAAAATGCCACATTTAAATATTAGATGATTTCACTCCATATACTCAATCTCGGAGGCGACCTTATATATTTCACTCTTTCTTATGTTCTCTATAGTGTTGTCAATTATTTTCAGTCGTTCTTGTACAATCAAGTTTAGTATGTTGGCAAAATACTTAATCTAAAATATTTTTCCATTAAAAAATAAATTTTTGGTTGCCTTAAACTAGTTATGTATACATGAAATTACGTTGTTATTTGCTGAAACATTATCTAAAGTTATTGCAGAAATTTTCTTTTCAATGCCCCAATCTCTTAGACAACTATAATTGCAATATGAAATAACCAAACTAGTATTAACATGAGGAATGTAGTGAAAATTCAAAAATTATCTTACAGAGATTTCAATCTTCATCAACGTATTATGTGGTTAATAAAATGTATCATTTTCTTTGATTGGATATCATCCACAAATCAGAAGTCAGAAGTCAAACTTATTCTGAAGACTGATACCAAAGCCTCATTCAGTTTTATCTTCTCATTTGTGTACATCTTCATGCACTTTCTCTTCACAGTGATGCGAGAGGGTTGAGAAATTTACAGAAAGACATGAAAACTTTATTCTCTATCATTATAAAAAAATTCCTTAACAATCACTAATTTTACATATTGCTCTTTCAGCTTTTCTTCTCAAACTTATGAGTGAAAACTTTTCATTGGGAGTAATCCCCTTCAGATTTGGTAAATGATAGCAACTATTAGCTTAGAAGTAGGATTCTTGATCTCTTTGAATAGCTTTACTTGTGTCTGTTTAAATGAGTAGTTGACCTCCCTAGGATTTTTACTGTGTAACGACTTGTAATCAATACATTTGATATTCCCAACACTATTAACTATGACTTTTTCAAAGTCATCCCACACTGCTGATCTTTTCTTTCATTTGGCTAAAGTTGAAGACACTTCTCCCTCCACAATAAAAGATGTGGCTGACGCACTAGTATTGGAGGTAGTTAAGACTTCCTCACTAGTCATTTATAAGACAAAGTTTTAACATATTATAATCTTTACCGCACCACTTGATAAATTCTAAATTGTAATACTTTCTTGAATGACTAGACTTGTATAACTGTCTGAATCAATCATCCATTCAAGATTAAATACATTATAATGCCTTCATTTTTTGACTTAAATGTCATGCTCAAATTTCGACAATATCTTCCATTATCTCTATAGATATATTGATCATGCGTTTGATTTCCACGTCAAGTATCCACACAAAGTGCGGATATTTGATGATAAAAATAAATGTAAGAAATATATCTATAGAGAAAATGAGAGATGAACCGAAACAAGCATATGCATTTAAATTGAAATAAATGAAAACATTACAATGTATCCAACCTTAAACTATAAAAAAATGGTACAATTTGATGATTTGTACGCCTCTAAAAGCACATTTTATCTATATCTGGTAACATAGAAATCCTCAAAATGGGCAGCTGATTATCCTATACTATAACAATAAAATAAAAAAATCAATCTGACTAGTTGAATAATAACAATAATTTAACGTTAATATTAATAAAAATTTAACATTTAACATTACCAATATAACAATAACAATCACATAACTAACAATAGCATAACTAACAATCACATAACAATAACAATAACAAACACAATATTAAGAATCACATAATTAATAATAATAATCTAATATTAATATTGGCAATAATAATAACAACAATTTAACTTTAACATTAAGGGTTTAGGATTTTAAGGTTTAGCGTTTAGGGTTTAGAGTTTGGGGTTTAGGGTTTTAGGACTTATGGTTTAGGGTGTAGGGTCTTGGGTTAGGGTTTTAAGGGTTTAGGGTATAGGGTCAAGGTTTAAAATAATATATATATATATATATATATATATATATATATATATATATATATATATATATAATTGTTGAGCTTCTAATTTATACATATCTATCCCCAATTCGTCACATATTATGTATTGTTTGCATGATTAATAAACTACTCTAATGCGTGATTTGTGATTGTAGGAGCGAGGCAGAGATTTCACTGATTTAAGGCTAAAAACAACACTTTCTGCACATTGAATATTAGAGAACCAAGTGTTAAAGTATGGAAGAAAGAAGTAAGAGAGAAAAGGAAGAAAGAAGAAAGAAGTGCAACTCTGCACTGAAGACTGGTCATCCGACCGGTCTGCCAAGGCACACGACTGGTCGTCCGACCGGTTAGTACTTCAACAGAAACCCCTCAAGCTGCAAAACTCACTGGACCAAGGCAGACCGGTCGTCAAACCGGTCGCGCACTCAACAGAGCAGGGGGGATTCTAGAAACTCTTTAGACTAATTTTACCGTTTTACGACCGGTCATATGACCGATCGTCCATGAGCTCAGACCGGTCGTCCGACCGGTCGGCTGTGTAATAAAGCTTGTCCTACAAGCTCTGATTTTCTCTGCGCAACTCCGTGATTCCTTATACAATCTGGAATCTTCCATACTATTCTATAAAAGGGCACCTCCACTCCCTTCCTAAGGCATCTAGCAACGTGGAGAGCAAAGAGATCAAGACCTAAGAAGCTAGCCTCCTACAACTAGTTTTCTTTTTCTTTTAGTTCTAGTTTTTAATGTTTTCTTTTAACTAACCTTTTAGCTAGAGCTAAGAGGTGAAGTTTGTAGTTTGTTTCAATGCTTTAATTCGTTTCTTCAAGTGTCATTTACTTATTTATGGATTTTCAAGTTCTAGTTTGAGTAAAGTTTGGATTTTTAGAAGTTTTGTGAGAGTTTATGTACTCCAAACATGAGTTCCTTGCAATTCTCTGAGATTACCATGATTGGGTTGTTTGAATTCGAATTGTAGTAACCCTTGAGCATGTCATAGTCTCTTGGCATGGCTGTTACTCCAAAGGCTACAAGTTCAAGTTATATGTGCTTCATTAGAACTATAAATCTGATTTTCAGATTTAAGTGGGACTGTTTGTGCTTGAATGTTATATCCTCCAATTAGATGAGAGATAGGACTTTGATTCTAATTGTGTTGTGCTTGGATGAATGGATTGGTATTGAACTACTACAAGTGGATCCTTGATGCTCTAGTTCTTCTTATTTTCAGATTTTTCTATTTTATATTAAAAACTATTTCCCTAAACTTCTTAGATTCTAGTTATTAGAGTAGTTAGAATAGTTTACTTCTTTCCTTGTGGATCGACCTCGGTCTTACCAAGAATTATTACTACATCGCAGCCTTGCACTTGAGGTGAGCGAACAATAATATATATAATATACTTTAAAATTATTTTACAGTTAACACCAACTCACCAAGCCAGGTTGCCTTGCCATGGACAGCGGCTAGCCGGGCCTAGGGGTGCAATAAGGTTTTGTTATATATTATATATTTTTTAAAATATATAGTATATAATAAATAATAAATAATATAAATATATAATATATTTTAACATTAATTCACACCGAGCCGGGTTATCATGGACAATGGATGACCAGGCGCCCATGGACAGATAGACAGTGGCCGATTGGGCAACCAAATATATATATATATATATATATATATATATATATATATATATATATATATATATATATATATATATATAGAGAGAGAGAGAGAGAGAGAGAGAGAGAGAATACCGCGCATGCAGGGATGGGCTAGAATCAAAGATAGGGACGGGCGCTAACACAGGGATGGGCTCGCTGGCTCGGAGGAAATGGCCGAGAGGGTGGGGGCGTGTGTTCAGATAGAGAGAGGGAGAGATAGAGAGTTAAGGTTAAGGACCCAGGGTTAAGGTCGGATGGATTTTAGAAAATTAAATTAGGGCTGGGGCTCCACCCTTGGCTAGGTACTTATATACACGGTCAATCCAAGCCGATCTAAGTTAGGTTTGAGCCAAGTCGAGTCGAGCTCAATCCAACTCAAACTCGGCTCAAATTTTTTCAAGCTCCTATAAAACAGCTCGACTAGGCCCAAACCTAGTTTCAAGCCGAGTCGAGTCGAGCTTTTTCAAGATGAGTCGAGTGAGTTAACCAAGTTAACTCGGTTTATGTCCAGTTCTAGCTGAGATAACCTAGGAAAAACTTTTTTCCAGTTCACAAAACCAATACAATGAGAAGAAACATCATGAATTTCTTCCAAAAGGAGAATGAAACATTTTTCTGGTGTTGGAAATGTTTTAAGGAACTCTTGCTTGCCCGCCTACATCATGGCTACAAAACATGGTGAGCGATTAGATTTTTCTACGATGGGTTAATCTTAAACATGCGTCAATTCATAGAGATGATGTCCAACAACAACTTTATGAAAAAGAATCCCGATGAGGCTTGTGATTATTTTGATCATCTAGCTGAGAATGCCCAGTACATCCAACAAATCAAATAATACCAAGCTTGTGACCAAGGAGAAAGGAGGCATGTACCTATTGAAAGAGGATGATGATATGAATGCAAAGATAGCAGGTATCACACGTAAAGTCGAGGCCATGAAATTAAGGAAAGTCGACGTAGTTAAGACCAATGAAGCCACTGAAAGTGTTTGTGATATTTGTGAGAGCAATGCGCACTTAAAAAAGGATTGTCCTACAATCTCGGCTTTTCAAGAAGTGTTGCATGAACAAGTTAATGCCATGAATGCTTATCAACGACCATTTGGTGCTCCCATGTTGAATACATACACTCCTAGTTGGCGAAATCATCCAAATTTTAGTTAGAGGAATAAACTTACTGCAAATGCTAACGATAATCCTAAAAAGACCTCTACTAGTACACCTTATGTGCCCCCACCGAAGAAGACCCTAGATGATACATTGCAAGTATTCATGCAGGACAAATGAAATTCAATGACAACACTATGCAAACCCTCAATGAGCTTAAAACATCAATTGAGAAGATTTGTAACGCCCTGAATTTTTCGAAAGTGGCTTTGAAAGTATAGTATTGTATATTATGTGTAAAATCCCTTATCAACGAAAATTTTAACTTGTTTTATGAATGATTAATGATCCATGATGAATTCGATATAAGTTCTTTTGTAAGATATGCTTAAGATCATGCATAGAACCTCGTAACCTAAAAGTCTCAGATTAAAAATAACTATGATAATGCTCTTGGCCTAACCATATTCACGATTTCTTATCAATCGAGAAGGTAATTTTTGAATCAATCCGGAAGGTAGGAGTAGATTTAGGTATGTATCGACGCCATAAAGTTAGATGTTTTAAATGGCCATTAGATCATGGAGATCTTAACCTAGGAGCGTCCGTGACCATTAATCAAGGAAGCTAGTCAGGAAAGCAACCGTACCAAACTAATTATCTTAGTGGTAAACTCTTATCATCATAGAATTTGTGTGATGATCCAATGAGTATAAATATGAAATCTTGAGTGCTCAAAAATGGTAATGGCACACGTTAACATAAATCATTGATTTCTAGTTCACATGGTTCTCATGATCTGATTAATGTAAAATTTTATACCATGTCTATCTATCAAAAATAAAGCATAGACGTCGAATTTTAGCATTTAGATCATAGTATAAATGACCTAATTAGCGAATCAGCCCCTTAACCATTGATTTTAATGTCCATCGAGTAGAGAAAGTGTAAGAACCCGAAGTCATATAAGTTATTACGTACATTTGTGAGCATAGAAACCCATGACTTGTAGGGCATATACATACTGTAGTATTCGTCTTTTAGCTTAGTGAGCTTGCTTGAATTTCGAGGATGAAATTCTGTGTAAGGGTGGTAGAATGTAATACCCCAAAAACCTGGGCGCACGAGTAGGTACACGAGTGCGTGTTCACATGTGAGAAATTATATTCTAAGCTGTATTGTTCACACACATGCACACATGTATACATTTTATACGTGTTCAGACAACTCGTTAGGCCTCTGAAAAACGTAATACTTAGTTAAGTCGATAGATCGACCGTTAGGGTAATCTGTCGTTACTAGAATAGAAGATTTAACCGTCCACTCTGATTTCGAATTACGCGATTAATGTAAACCGCCGTACATTATCCTGCACACATGTCTGTCATAAATAAGACCCGTACATTGTGTCCATCACAAGGTGTATACTTAGACCAGTGAAAGCTGCTCGGGTATGTTTGTAACCCCTTAGGATTTTAGAATTACCTAAATTATAAATTAGTTATTCAATTAAGAAATTAAATAAATTTAATATAAATAAATTAATATTAATTAATCCGTAAGAAATTATGGTATGGCTCCTTCATTAAAATCGCTCAACATGAACCCTAGGATAGTATGGAAGTGGCAGACTTCGCAAAACTTATAAATCCACAAGTACTAGGAAAGTACCATTAGTCAGCTTAAGTTATAGGACCAATTGCGAGTTTTATGATTTCTGAAAATCATTTTCACGCAAAACTCTACATACTAGTTTTAGGGCACGATCTAACCATACACGTCGAATTTCAACCCTCCGATTATCCTACAAACGCCCTAAACAGAAATCGGGCCATAAGTGGGCCACCGTAGCTCGGATCTGTCTCATTTTTTGTGTCACACCTCTAAATGTGATGGCTTACCGAATGATTGGAGCGGATCTTGCATATACATCGAGGTGGGACCCACGTGTACAAAACAGTGGCCGGCCACGCCGGTCAACGCGCGTTGACCGCGCTTCCTACGCAGTGCGGACGAGCGCCCGCTGCGGACGCTGTTTCAGCGGCAACGTTGCCGCTGTCGCTGATTGTGGGCCACACCGTCCATCAACGTGGACCCCGTCAGTTGATCCAAGCCGTCCATCTGATGCGTCCCTCGCACGGGCTTCGAGGGTAGGTGACTTCAACGAATTCGGACGATTGTTCCGTCCACCACAGTCCGTCAAACCCGACCCTAAGATTCACTAAACTTCAAGATCGACAGATCTGCCGTGCATGGTTGGGCCAGACCTCTTCCAGGCCCTCGTGTGGACCCCACCTAGACTTCTAACGGTTCGTATGCGCGAAGACTTTCCAGAATAACCTGGTTTCTTTTCTTTGTGCAGTTTTTGTTGGGAACGTCCGAACGGACAGCGTCCGTTTTGATTAGACCGTGGACCCCTATCCATGATCGATTCAGCGATTTGGACCGCTCATCAGACGCTAGACTAAGATCCGACCAATGGGTAGGTAGTCCCACACGCGGAAGTTGCGATACGTGTGCGTAAGAGCGGGCGGAAGGTGAGTTGCGCAGGAGGTTTCTTGCGCTGTTAGAAACAGCCTAACTGTTACAATCCAACTAGGATTCTTCCGGGATTCATAAGTGGATATCCTCCTACAAAACCGTGAGAGAGAGGAACCATGAAAGAGAGAGAAGTTGTGAGAAGTAGAGAAAGGGTGGGGCGTTGGAGAAAGAGAGAGCGAGAGATGGAGGTGGAGTGCTGTGGCATTGTTGTCGCTGCGCCTCAGCACTGCCAGCACTGCTAGACTCCCCTCCAGTAAGAGAGGAAGAAGAAAGGAAGAAAGAGAGAGGGAGAAACGAGAGAGAGAGAGAGAGAGAGAGAGAAAGAGAGAAACGGTGAGTAAGAGAGAGATAGAAAGAGAGAGAGAGAGAGAGAGAGAGAGAGAGAGAGAGTGGGGGGGCAGCATACGTGCTGCTGTTGTTGGCGTTACTGCCGTATGGATCTTGCTGGGGCAGCAAGAAAGAAGAAGAAAAGAAGAAGAAAAGAAAAGAAGAAGAAGGAAGAAGGAAGAAAAAGGAGAAAGAAAGATGAGAGAAGAAGGACCTTCTCTTCTAGACATCCAAACTGAGTCGACTCGCTGAGTGACTCGTTGAGCCAACCGATATTCAGGTTTGGGCTTGTAGAGAGCTTATCGTTCGTCACAGGTGAGTGATTCTTCGCATGGTTGTTCCGTTAATTTCTTCCATATAGTTCCTCTTAACTATCTATTGAATTTTGGTTTGAGTTATGCAATTTCTAAGTTATCCTCAAGTCCTTAAATTGATCCGAGGTAAGGGATTCCACCACTTGTCGTGTTCTCCAAATTCATGTTTATATTATTTACTTTTCTTATAGATCTCGTTCCCCTTTCCTACGTAACCCTACCTAGAGGTTAAACATAGGTTGAACGTACTCCCTTCAGATTCGCTTCCTAGGTTTCAAATATAAAAACCCTAGTTAAATGAAACATAGATGCACGATACACTGTTATAGTTACAACACGTTATGTGACTTACTTCGTTAACAACCCTCTTAATGTATGATGAAAAATCAAGTGAATAATTATTTAATTACAGATGACACATGCATGGTGTGATTGGAATTGAGTTGAGATGCATTGTATGCTTGAAGATATGTTTCTATGATTCATGACATTCATATGCATTCTTATACACAACGACAGAACAGGAGCATGGTTGATTTGACTCCTGGCGTGCATGGTTGATTTGCCGCCTCGCTGTCCCGGTTAGGTGAGCATGGTTGATTTGCGACAGGTTCCTAATGTTCAGTGGCAGCGAGTTCTGGTCGTTTCACTTATTGAGCATGGTTGATTTGCTCGGTTGGATCAGTGGTGCATGGTTGATTTGCCCACTAGCGTGCATGGTCGATTTGCCGCCTCGTTGTACCGGTTAGGTGAGCATGGTTGATTTGCGACAGGTTCCTAATGTTCAGTGGCAACGAGTTCCTAGACGTTTATTGCTCTTGCACCTATCATAACATACATGACATTCATGATAATCATATTCCATTGATAATAAATCATAAAGTATATCAATCATAACCTTATCCTTGTATATTTCATACAATTCTATCCGTTGATGATTCATCTCCTATCTCTTATTAACTGGAATATTACATGTGATGGAAATGACCTCACTGGGCTTTTAGCTCACCAAAATCACCACAGTTCTTGCAGGTTCACAGGAAGAAAAAGACATAGACGGAGCAAAGTACTCAGAGGGTCACATATCACATGAGCGTCGAATGTAATCGATTTGTTTTAGTTTTGTAAAATTCAATGTAATAAGACATTAGTGGAAAAGAAATTTTATATTTGGGAATTTATTTTAGATATATAATGTGTGGAATGGAATCTCATGGAATCTACATTCGAATTTTATATCCACACCCTGGAACTCGGGCTTCGGGTTGTTGTACTCGGGTTCTGAATTTCAGGGCGTGACAGAAAGTGGATGGTTAGTTGTAGTTGAATATTTCCCTTCGTGTGAGTGACTTAAATCGTCCATATCGCGGACCTATAGTGCAATTTGAGTGCCCCACCTTGATATCCCTCTTTCTTAAGCACGAAGTTATCTCGTTCTAAGAAATAATCAAGTATCAACTCCATTCAAATCTGATCCTTTCAATTTACCCACTTCCCACCGTCAATCACAACTCAAATTTAGTACATATCTTGACCTCATATGACTATGAGACTTTACAAAAATTTGGACCCCGATCTATGATCTTACACCGTTGAACCCTAAAACTAGTACATTCTTTTACCAACTAAATGTGAAATTTCAGATCTAGGCATTTCCCACCATCTATCAACTACCAAATTTTACCCAATCGTTTGCTTAAAATGACTACACATTTCTCTCGAATTTGGGCTCTGATCATCAAGCATGAACAGTTAATTGATATCAAGTCTGTTTTGGCACCCGTTAGGCCATTTTTCAAGATCACCCAATTCAGGTTTCGGATCATTAAGAAAATTACATATTCTATCTCTATTAGACGACCCTGACACCATGAACGAGTTAGAATTAAAGGAGGAACATCAAAAATAAAAGTTTTGAGGAAACCCAATTCAAGAGGGAAAAAACATCTCACGCCCACTCCTTATAACAAGGGAGTGTGCTGTAACACCCCGAACTTCGCAACCTGAGCTTAGTACTCGTTTTCGAAATTCCGAGCATTAACCTTAGATTTTAGAGTTTCATTTAATGAAATCTCATCAAAATCAGAGTTAGCATCACAATAATGGCAAAGTAAACCATGCATTGAGTAAATGCTTACAACCCATTAATCTACACAAATCCAATGGTGTTGCCCAAAAAGGACTTATACAAACTAAATATCAAATGTGGAACGAAAGCTGAAAATAGTGTCTACAACTACTAATGAGATCTAACGTGCATCCCTGGGCCCACATATAGCTCCTTAGCTCCCTGATACTCTCCAGCCACCACAGGGTCTACACCTGCATCAACTGTTTGCTTTGATAGCGTCAATGGCTATAGCAGTCATGAGTAACCCCGAAGATTTACCAACCATTATAATAAACATGAATAGCTTCCAAATAGGTATCAAGAGATTACATCATTCAACCACTAAAAACACAACCAGTTACCATTTTTCAATATTACTCTTTTAATAAAAAAACAAACAATATGATATCCATTTTCTGATTATAATTAAGTTTGATTCATCCACGTGTAAATACCCAATTATAAACTTTGGGTAAACCCACAGATACACAAGAACAGTCGCTCGGTAATCCGAAAATCACAAAGTGACGTACAACGGTGTCATCGTTCGAAAATCACCAAGTGACGTACGACAGAACACGAACCGAAAATCATAGTATGGCGTGCAACGGTATTAACCGAGGAGTTCCACCAAGCAACCCGGAAATCAATGTGACGTGCAACGGTATCACGATCCGAAAATCACAAAGTGACGTACAACGGAACATGAACCGAAGATCATAGTGACGTACGACGGGTACAATTCCACAATGCAACCATGACTAATCACCAACAAAAATATCAAAGGTACGTGCTCACAGTGATTGGCCCCCAAAAGAAAATCCCACAACATTAATCTAATAACCTCCAAGTGGCAGATAAGCCACACATTAAATCAAATCTCAAATAACCCATCATTTCATCATCATCACCAAAATACATGTAAGGCATATTCGAGCAAGCTAATTCTACATTTAAATAAACTAAACATGTCAAGATCTATAACATTAAAATTCACAAATCAAGAAATCATACACATGTGACTGACATAAACATATTTCCAATGGAATTCATTTTAAAAGGTCTAATCATTAGTTACCAATAGTCTAAAATGTGAACATGAATCATTACTAAGTGTATACAAGTGTCAACACGCAAATGAAATTTCACAATTGTAATTCAACGTAGATTAATCTAAATTCAATTAGAAAAGGAAACCATGCCAAACTATCACAAAGGAGGAAGGCTTAAAGGGTAGGTCCTCACCTTTGAATTGGATTTTGCTTACTTGTGGCTTAGGAGGTCTAATCAAGTCCAAATGCACCCATGTAAGCGTAAATCTAGAGATGAGATTAAGCATTCCATGTATTAATTAAAACTCTAAAACTAACCACCCTAAATCAAATCACTTTAAATTCCTAACAGAGACTTTAGGAACCAACTCACCTCAACTACTTGAGTTGACTCGGCTCCAACTCAAACTTGACCCAACTTTATCTACTGGACAACAACAGTAGTAAAATAAGAGACACCATGCATACATCAGAGTGGGTACCATCCAACTAGGCCACAAGATCAAGGTCCATAAATCCAAGGATTATAAACAAACCTAAAGGCTAAGGAGGCTGCACCAAGCACACATCAAGGGCTACCCCATTTAGGCGACGTATAATACATACATCGGGACCTATGGCTGTCCAAATGGATGGTCAGATCATGTACAAGAATCACAAGTGGGTCCCACTTTATTAGGCCACACGGCAATGACAATGGACGGTGTGGACACATACATCATGATGGACCCCGTTGTGGGCCACACTGTTGGACATCATTGCCAGCGTGCACCTAGACATAAGGTCCCACGTCAGTGGGCCCCACACAATCACAATGAAAAGAAAAGGAAAGGAGGAGAAGAAGAAAGAATGGGTTGGGCGTAGACTCACCAAAACCCATGTCGAGTTGCACCAAAACGGGTGAACGGCTGGATGGCCTCCACTCACGTCCTCTCTCTCTCTCTCTCTCTCTCCCTCTCTCCCTCTCTCTCCCCTTCTATTTTCGTACCCTAATCCTCCTAGGGTTTCGGACTGAGGCTGCCTATCCATAAATGGCAATGGCTATTTATAGCTGCCACCAGCCCCCCAGGACCGTTGGATGAAGGATAGACGATTTGGATTGCAATGGTATCCAGCAACTCCAAAATCGCTAGTAATGGAAAAATCGGCCGCTGATTCTCTATGGAGAACCCTAACCTGCAGTTGAATGGAGGGTTGAGATCGCTTGGAGATGACGGTCGAGATGAGCCCAAACCAACCCTATGTGGATTAACAACTCATCGTAGAAACAAGTTTCCATTTTTGGAAAACTACACATGCGCAGCTCAGTTTGCGCCTGAGATTGTGCGCACGCATGGTTGCACAACACAGGAGAAGTGTTGGGTTTTGGTCAAGCCCATTATCTAAACATGATGGACGGTTCGGATCACCCAGACAGATGATCAAGGTGGGCCACGACCGCTCACAAAACGGACAATGTCCGCTCATCCGCTAGAAAAGAGGAAGAAATCCTTCCTCTTTCGGAAGGATATCGGGCAGAGCCCGATTGGCCGATTTTAGGCAATCAGTGCACTGCTAGTGCACCACTTTTAGTGCACATATACACCTAAAAGTTGGGGCCCGCAATGATGATTCATGAAATCCACTCCGCCCATTTAATTCTACAGCCTCTAATGGGCCATCAGTCTGAAGATGAGGCCGATCTAAAGCCCAGGTGGGCCATATTTCTTAATCTAAACGATGTATTTAAGGATCCGACGGTTAGATTGATTCCAATTCAAATTCAACGATCAACTAACTTAGGAAATCATATAAATGATCAAACCACCTATTATATGAATGTGTAATGTTAAATTCCACTTATTATGAAACCTTTAATAGTAGGTATGTTAATATTATTATCTTTATTATTTATATTAATATTTCTTAAATGTCTCACAGGTTCTAAAATCAGGTGTGTGTTTGTGTCGCATATTAAATTGAATTTTTTTTTATAATGTTGTCCGAGTAAACCTAACACCCGAGTTGGCGAAAATTCGAGGTGTTATATGTGCCCCATTCTCTAATCAAATCCCCTCACATCCACTCCCTTCTCCAATGTTCCACACGTCTGAGAGAGAGAGAGAGAGATGCTCAAGCTTCTTCTCCTTCTTATTTTTCTTCTTCGTTCTTCATCAACACGTGTAGCCATCTTCAACCCTTCCTTATTGTTCACTCCCCAAGCCTAGGGTCGCGAAGTAGTAATAAATTCGGAAAGATCGAGTATCATCTCATAGAGATTTATATGTGAATATTCTCAGAATTTATCCAAAATAACTTAGAATCAGGATTATATTAAGAACTAAACATGAAAAACTGGAATTTAGAATTAAACAGTGAATATGAAATGTGAAAACAATAATCTAAAAGACACTAGAGCGTCAAGGATCCACTTTTGGTTATTTTCAATGCATCAACCCAAATAGGTTTCTCAATTACACAACCGGAATCGAAGTCCTATCTCTATCCAATTAGAATATGGAGCGGTTAGATCAAAACTATTTAAAACAGTTACTTGTTCATTGATTCAATTCCCACAATAATGCTTAGGCATTGGGCACACTCAATTGTATAAGCTAAGCCTTTATCCAATTTAGTTAAGATCATAATCATGGCCTTCATCAAATCCTGTCACTAGACTTGACTAGAACCAATGATTTGAACTTCAATTAAATAAAAATCAATCAGCAAAACAACTATCTCAGACTAACATAAAATATTATAACTTTAGTTTGATATAGTTCCCACATGAAGATCATAACATTAAACACATGACAATCAAAGCATCTATCATGCCCAGAATCGATGATAGATCAATGAATTACACAATTATAAACAATGCAAATAGGTAAGTTACTAGATTTAGATTCGTTAAGTATCACATGAGCCCGAAGTCATCAAGAGATCAAAGAAGAACTAAACTAGAACTTTATTCAAACTTCACTCAAACCATGTTCATCAATTAAAATAATAAAAAGAAAACCTAGGTTACATCAATCTATCAAAAATGAATCAAATACTTTACCTCTTAACTCTAGCTAAGAGGTTTTAGTTTATCTCTAACATCTTTAAACTAAACTTTCTCAAAAACATAAGAACTACTAAAAGAAAATAAGAAAGTATAAGTAGAAATCCTTCTCTGATCTTCCACACGTCCTAACATGCCTCGGGAAGGAAGATGACACCTCCTTTTATAATGCAGCAAGAGTACAACAACATAACAGATTTTGTTTCGCTTGGTATGGGTTAACCAATGATCGGATTGCCTTCAAATTTGATTTGTGGCTTCCTTGGAACTTGATCTTCCTCATGGATGGTTTAGATTTTCAAGATTATCTTTTGAATAGGCCCATGAATCAGATCAATGATCGTCTCTCAAAATCGCGTAATTCAAACACTTGCAGAACCAGTCATCTTATTTTCAATAATACGAAGTGTATAGAGGTCGGATTGGTCTCAAATTTTGAACATTGGTAGAAAACTTCTTCCTCTATATGATAGAGGGCTTAGATTATCCAAAACTATTCCAAAATTTGATGCAAAAAATAAAACATTTAGGGCTTTTTATAAAATCAACGCAATTAGAATCTTTTAGGATGATCCATCTTTCTTCAAACGGTACGATCAAACCACACATCCGTTTGACCTGAAACTTTGTGGTTATTTATATATCGATGTCTTTTAAAAAATGGTCAGCTTGGATTTTTTATATCAGTAGTAGTGGGCTACTTGGACCATTCCAGTTGAGTATGCGGAATCAGGAAACTTTCTGGATAGTTCATATTGTTTTGGACGCCACGATCAATCCGCAGCTCGGTTTGACATGAAACCACTTAGATTTTTTTGGCGTTAAGATAATCTTCAATATGGAAGGATTGGATTTGCAATAATCATCAAGATGAGACCCACGAACTGGGCCAAAAACCCAAAAATAAGACTGCCTATTTCCTGTTTGAAATCCTAAAATGGAAACTTCTTTTTTCCTATTCTTTCTTCTTTTCAAACCGACAGCAGTTGTTGTTTCCCTTTTTTTTCTTTTCTTTACTTTATCTGTATCTCTAATGGACCACTTCACACACGTGTAAGGTCCACCTTCGCTGTTTGATGGAGACAGTCAACAAATGCTGGACAATGGTAGATGGTGAGCACTGTTGGGTGATCAATGGTTGGGAGAGACTCAACTGTTGTGTGAATCTGGTTCACTAGATGAATGGGGTCCATCGCTGGCTCGTACTTGTTATGGCAGTTGGACACTCCATAGCTGTTAGATTCACATGGATGTTGCAGGTGCTGGCCTTGGACGTATTGCACGTGCTGAAGAATGATGGATGAGTTGAGGTTACACGTAGCTGCTCCTGTGATGACCGTCGATGGAGATTAATGGTCGATGTTGATGGGGTTCATCAACTTGGTGTGCTGGATGTGTTGGAAAGGTGGACCGCTGAAAATTGTTGTGCTGCAGCTGGACTTTGTTGTCCATTTATTTCATATTCAGCTCCTTTTATTCGTGTATCTCTCGTTTGCTCCTATAATCACAAAAGCACATTAAAGTCGGTCTTTAAACGCATTGTGTTATGTAATTAAAGCATGGAATTGGGGATAAATATGCATAATTCAAGGCTTAACACTCATGTCGCCATGGTTCATATAGAGATCTTCTCTATCAATTCTACATAGGGTTTCATCTAAGGCCAAGGTGACGATTTTTCTTTAAGCCTAGTTACAATAATATTATCGATTCTATAATTAGAACTTAGGGATTTGTTGTATAATTGCTTGAAACACATGTTTGTTGAATTCTCTCTATTAAAACATGAATTGTGTATACAATCTCTTGAGGTGTTTACACTAAATTTTTTATTGATATGGATCATGATTTATGTTAAGTGTTTGAAAGGAAATCATGTTGGTATACATGCTTATGTGAGAACTATGTGAAATCTATGCTTAATTTAAGATTAGTACATACTTTTGATGAACATGATGAGTAATGAGTTGTGATACAGATTATGTATGCGGATGTTTCATCAATAGAAGCCCTTCGCCCCCTTGAATGATGTAATCGTATGTTGGAAAGGATTGACCCATAAGGGTTGCATTGTTTATTTTTTGGCAAGACCATGTGTACGATATTTTTAAATTTGCCGAGGGATCCAAGCTTGGTTGTACTTTCGCTTCCCCAAGTGTAGGGTTGCGATGTAGTAATAATCTCGGTAAGACCGAGGTCGATCCTCAAGGACTTATATAGGAATTCACAAATACTTCCAATAGCTTCTATTAGAAAGCTAACAACCAGATTTTGAGAAGATTGATGTAAATAGTAATTTTGAACTAAACTGAAGTAATCAATTAATAAAAAGGCACTAGGGGTTCAAGGATCCACTTGTAGCAATCCTCGATGCTCAATTCACTGTGGTTTCACACTTTTTAAACTAGAATCAAAATTAAGATCTATCTAGTCGAATGATAGAGCTGTTAAAACTAACAATCTACCATATGTAAGATTAATGTACATAATTCACTCAATGCAAGCTAGGACGAGCATACTCAATTGCATAGGTCAGTCCCAATTCCAATAGACTAAGTTCACAATCATGACCATCATTAAGTCCTGTCACAAGATAAAGCTAGATCATGATTTGAACTTGATTCAAATCACATACACAGCCCCACATACAACAGAATTCCAGAAAAAGTAGAACTTTGGTAGGAAGTTCCCATATGAAGATTATAATACTAGAGCGTACTCCAATTCCTCGGATCATACAGGTCTAGACTAACACACAACAATTAAGAACTCAAGTAATTCTTCCAAACATCCATGAGTCATCATAAGACTAAGAAAAACTACTTAGAACTTGAATTAAACTTCAAACCATTGTTCATAAACATGAAATCCAATCTTAAAACCAACTTTAAACGAATTGAAACATCTTAGATTCACTACAAGCTTCACCTCTTAGCCCTAGCTAAGAGGTTTAGCCGTTCATGATCCAAGGAAACATGAAACAACTAAGAAAAACATAAAAATAGTAACAAACTAGGAGGAGTTATGGAACTCTGAAATCCACTTCCGCCGCTTCCCACCTTTCTCAAACTCTTCTAAGATACCCTAGGAACGATCCCTAGGTGTCCTTTTATAGTGGGGAAGCTCCGCAGCATCAGAATCTTCCAGAAATTTGTTGAACCTCCAATTTCTACATTGCATTGCCCACTACATGACATGGTATGCATGATTTTCATATTTAAAAGGCCCATCTAATGCATGTTTTGTGATTGTAGGAATGAGAGTGAACTTCACCCAATTGGAGACCAAAAGACCATGTTTAGGAGCCTTTGATGAAGGTCCAAGGTAGGCCAAAGAAAGAAGAAAGCAAAGAGAGAGGAAGGAGAGAAGAAAAGAAAGAAGAGACAATGCAAAAATTGGGTCCGACCGGTCTAGACCGGTCGGCTACACTTGCTGGACACCTGCCAGACAGGTCTAGACCGGTCAAGACCGGTCGGCCAGCCCTGTCCGACCAGTCAAGACCGGTCGGCCATGCAATTTTGCACTTCCAGATTTCAGGCAGCAAGCTATTCCCGTTTTAGGATATTCAGAACAGTTTTCTGAAGCCATCTTGATGATATTTAGAAATCCAACACATCCATGTCGAAGAGGAGCTCGACGCCGAACTAACCCAAGTGGTTTCGTGTCGATTGGAGCTACGGATTGACCGTGGTGGCCAAAACAATACGAATTGTCCAGAAAGTTCCAGATTTTGCTGTTCAACTCTGGGCGGTCCAAGTGACCCATCATTGATGATATGAAGAATCTACTTTGACCATATTTTAGATCACATCCATATATAAAAAACCACAAAATTTTCAGATCAAAAGGATGTGTGGTTTGATCGTACCGGTTGAAGAAAGATGGACCATTCAAAAAGATCCAACTGCACAGAGTTTATAAAAGCCCTAAGTGTTCTAATTTTCGGACCACATTCTGGGATTTTTTTGGACAATCTAATCCATCTATCATGTAGAGGATGAAGTTTTCTACCAATGTTCAAAATTTGGGATCAATCCGACATCTGTACACTCCGGAGCGTTGAAAGCAAGATGACTGGTTCTGAAGGTACCCGAAGTGCGCGATTTTGAGAGGCGGTCGGTGATCTGATTGGTGGGCCCATTCAGAAGATAATCTTGGAAATCTAAATCATCTATGAGGAATATCACATTACAAGGAAGCTACAAATCAAATTTGAAGGCAATCCGACCATTGGTTAAGCCGTACCAAGAGAAACAAATTCTGCTATGTTGTTGTACTATTGTTACACTATAAAAGGAGGTGCTCTCTTCTATTCCGAATCAAGCAAGGACGTGGGGAGCAAGGAGTTCAAGTCATAGGAGGCTTCCTAGCCTCCTCTAGCTAGTTTTTCTTCCTTTTCTTAGTTCTAGTTCTAGTTTTAATACTAACCTCTTAGCTAGAGCTAGAGGTGAAATTTGTAGTTGGTTCCAATGCTTTAATTCTTTTATTTCAAGTACCATTTTCTTAATTTTGGATTTTGAAGTTCTAATTTGAATAAAGTTTGGATTTTTAGATGAATTATGAGAGTTTGTATGCTCCGGACATGAGTTCCTTGCAATTCTCTGAAATTACCATGATTGGGTTGTTTGAATTTGAATTGTAGTAACCCTTGAGCATGCCATAGTCCATAGGCATGGCTGTTACTCCGAAGGCTACAAGTTCAAGTTCTATGTGCTCAATTAGAACTAGAAATCTGATTTTCAGATTTAAGTAGGACTATTTGTGCTTGAATGTTATATCTTCCAATTAGATGAGAGATAGGACTTTGATTCTAATTGTGTTGTACTTGGATGAATGAATTGGCATTGGACTACTACAAGTGGATCCTTGATGCTCTAGTTCTTCTTATTTTCAAATTTTCCTATTTCATGTGAAAAACTACTTTCTTAAACTTCTTAGATTCTAGTTATTAGAGTACTTGGAATTGTTTACCTCTTTCCCTGTGGATCGACCTCGGTCTTACCGAGTTTTATTACTACATCGCAGCCTTACACTTGAGGCGAGTGAATAAGTTTTTGGCGCCGTTGCCGGGGAAAAGGTTAAACGGTTCTAATTGTTCTAGTAGCTATAGAGTAATCTTAGTTAAGTAGGATTTTCAATTTTTATAGAAGTAGATTTTCTGATTTTTTTTTTTTTAGATTACTAACAATTTTTTGTTTGATTTTGTAGGACATTGTTGCTGACATAGATCTCACTCTATTGGGTAACATCTCCCCATCTCCCTTCTTTTTGTTTTTTTTTTTTAGATTAGGGTAGTTTCCAATTCTTTAAAATTTCATCATGTATGATTGGACAAATAGTGCGTACAAGTACCTTTTGGAGGATGAGACGTCGGATTGAGAGACCCAAAATCATTATGATTGGAACCATTACAAGCATAAATATTTTTCTAAGACTCAATCTTCTTCTAATACTCCCCCACGTAAGACAATGGGAGAGTATCGGAAAGAGATGAATAATGTTCCACCGGTTAGGACAATGTATGATCACTTGTATGGCTACACATATCAACAACCATCTAAAAGCCCAACATATGATATGCATAATCCAAATTGGTGGGAGTATCAAAATTTCAATTTGGAAGATGAGCCAACCATGGATGCCAACAACTATCCTCAAGAGTTTCTTTCTCATGAGCCGCAACCGACATGAACTCTTGAGGATGTGCTGCGAGAGTTTATGAAAATAACTGAGCAATACATACAAAACCTCTTGCCATCTCAAAATATTAAACCCAACATTGGGAACACCGAATCAATCCCCAACAATGAGGAGGATGAGGCTATCCAAGTCCCACCTTCTTCGGATTTAATGGATAGACTTTTAAAGGAGATTGATTTCGATGATCCCAATGTCATCATCAATTATGGTGAGTCCACTATCTCTTTTGGATGCTTTGAACTTAATGATGAAGAGATTTCAAGGACGGTTGACGAACCCGAGGAATGCATAAAATTTGAAAGTGGTAGTGGGGTTGCCTACAATGAGGGTTTGGCGAATGGTTATGAACCTATGGTTTCTTTTTCCCAAGGGCATAATGATTATGAGTCTCTAGAGGATATGCATGCTAGAGAGATGGCCGAAGTCGATCTTTTTGAGTCCTTTCACCAACAACACATGCCAAATTCTATTGTGGTAGACCTCCCTTTGATTGAAAATTCTTTTCCTTTAGATGATGAGGTGGCACAATCTGAAATTTTAAAAGATCAACTAATGTTAGATGATGTGCTTACCCCTAAATCTGAAAATTTTTCCTTGGAAGACCTCCTCTCTATAGAGGAGGAATTCCTTACCATTGAAACAGGATTTCTTCAATCATTAAGGGAGGATGAGGACCCTTCATCCGACTATCTCGATTTCCTAGAGGAATGCTTGGCCCAATCTTATGATCTTGATGATGAGATGATTAAGGAGTTGGACATTTTGTTAGACACGGTGTCAGTGCCCGAAGAACACCTTTCCACTGATTTACACTCTTTACCATTGTTTGTGGAAGCACCGTACAATTCTGAAATTGTGGAAGAGACAACTTTAACCAATGAAAACTTGATAAATGTCTCTCCACCATCATGGGTCCTTCAGCCTAGTGAAAATTCTGATTGGGATGACCCATTTTTAATCAATCATAACCCAATCAGAATTTGAGGAGATATCTTTTTGCTGCTCTTATCTCCTCCTATCATGCATGTGGTGCACATAAATATTGGACTTCAATGGAGACAAGCACCCATGTCTACTGTCGAGCAGGACTTTGGATGGTCCTCATGAGAAATTTATTGAAATTCATGAAGATCTTGCTCAAATTTGATCATGTAGTCGATCGGACTAATCAAAGGTAGGTATGTAGGTTAGGATTTATTTTTCTTCAATTAGGATTAAATAAGTCTCATCGAGACAATGGAAGATGCTAGAATTGATCAACTTGCTATCTCAGGTACTATTGTTCTCACTCTCTCATATTTTACCATTGCTCTCATGTTCATGCTAATTGCATATCTTTTTACATTGAGGACAATGCAAGATTTGGTTGGGGGGTGAGATGAGATTCCTCATCTAGCATGTTGCAACATTTCGAGCCTCACATGCGCAAATTTTTTTCGAATTTTCTAAAATTTCAAAACTCTTTTAGAAAACCTTATTTTCATGCATTCGAGATGATATGAGTATAAGAAGAGAAGATACAAAGTGTGTGATGTTGTAAGTCTTGAATTTCTCCCAACATAATGGTTTTATATGTTAGTTCCCTTATTGTTGTGATTGATAGAAAATTTGAACACCTTCACACCAAGTTCACATTACACGATTTTCATGAGTTGAAAGGTTTATGTGATTTGTGGATTAGCTAGACTTTGATATAAAGGTGTTAAGAAACCAAGCCGGGGTATTTTGTCCATCCTTGTCCATGGGAAAATAATGAAAGATATGGATTTTTAAAAATCCTATCTAATTTTAAAAGAAAAAGGAAAGAAAGGATGAAATCGGGAATGAAGGAAAAATGGTGGAAAATTCCGAAAAGGGCTACCTATTACCAACCGGGGATGGTCGAACCGTAACCAAAGCCGGAAATGGGACGTAGTGTGAAAGCCGTCGGAAGGACGGTAAGGCAAATTCCTGTCATAGGCTTGTTGTTGCTCTGTGCACCTTAAAATCCATGGTTTACTTAATCTATGAAGAAGATAATCCCAGAAACTCATGGGATGAACTTTCACTATGCACACTAGGTTGAATTTGTTCGAGTTCTTCTATTTATCAATCAATCAGCGGGAATTTCATGTAGACACTTATTATATTTTGAGAGTCCAAGATTTCAGCTTCTATCACCTAATTTTTCCAAATTTTATACGTGTACATCTTGGAATGGATAGAATCATGGTTTCTGAAGGAGAGTTGGGTTTGGAGGTTTGAAATTGTTTCACGCATGTTTTGCTCGGAACTAGCAAAAAGCTGGTTGGGGGGTGTGTTGAACCTCCAATTTATACATTGCATTGCCCACTACATGACATGGTATGCATGATTTTCATGTTTAAAAGGCCCATCTAATGCATGTTTTGTGATTGTAGGAATGAGAGTGAACTTCACCCAATTGGAGACCAAAAGACCATGTTTAGGAGCCTTTGATGAAGGTCCAAGGTGGGCCAAAGAAAGAAGAAAGCAAAGAGAGAGGAAGGAGAGAAGAAAAGAAAGAAGAGACAATGCAAAAACTGGGTGCGACCGGTCTAGACCGGTCGGCTACACTTGCTGGACACCTGCCAGATAGGTCTAGACCGGTCAAGACCGGTCGGCCAGCCCTGTCCGACCGGTTAAGACCGGTCGGCCATGCAATTTTGCACTTCCAGATTTCAGGCAGCAAGCTATTCCCGTTTTGGGATTTTTAGAATAATTTTTTGAAGCCATCTTGATGATATTTGGAAATCCAACACATCCATGTCGAAGAGGAGCTCGACGCCGAACTAACCCAAGTGGTTTCGTGTCGATCGGAGTTACGGATTGACCGTGGTGGCCAAAACAATACGAACTGTCCAGAAAGTTCCAGATTTCACTGTTCAACTCTGGGCCGGTCCAGGTGACCCATCATTGATGATATGAAGAATCTACTTTGACCATCTTTTAGACCACATCCATATATAAATAACCACAAAAGTTTCAGATCAAAAGGATGTGTGGTTTGATCGTACCGGTTGAAGAAAGATGGACCATCCAGAAAGATCCAACTGCGCAGAGTTTATAAAAGCCCTAAGTGTTCTAATTTTCGGACCACATTCTGGGATTGTTTTGGACAATCTAATCCATCTATCATGTAGAGGATGAAGTTTTCTACCTATGTTCAAAATTTAGGATCAATCCGACATCTGTACACTCCGGAGCGTTGAAAGCAAGATGACTGGTTCTGAAGGTACCCGAAGTGCGCGATTTTGAGAGGCGGTCGGTGATCTGATTGGTGGGCCCATTCAGAAGATAATCTTGGAAATCTAAATCATCTATGAGGAAGATCACATTACAAGGAAGCTACAAATCAAATTTGAAGGCAATCCGACCATTGGTTAAGCCGTACCAAGAGAAACAAATTCTGCTATGTTGCTGTACTATTGCTGCACTATAAAAGGAGGTGCTCTCTTCTATTCCAAATCAAGCAAGGACGTGGGGAGCAAGGAGTTCAAGTCATAGGAGGCTTCCTAGCCTCCTCCAGCTAGTTTTTCTTCCTTTTCTTAGTTCTAGTTCTAGTTTTAATACTAACCTCTTAGCTAGAGCTAGAGGTGAAATTTGTAGTTGGTTCCAATGCTTTAATTCTTTTATTTCAAGTACCATTTTCTTAATTTTGGATTTTGAAGTTCTAGTTTGAATAAAGTTTGGATTTTTAGATGAATTATGAGAGTTTGTGTGCTCCGGACATGAGTTCCTTGCAATTCTCTGAAATTACCATGATTGGGTTGTTTGAATTTGAATTATAGTAACCCTTGAGCATGCCATAGTCCATAGGCATGGCTATTACTCCGAAGGCTACAAGTTCAAGTTCTATGTGCTCAATTAGAACTAGAAATCTGATTTCCAGATTTAAGTGGTACTATTTGTGCTTGAATGTTATATCTTCCAATTAGATGAGAGATAGGACTTTGATTCTAATTGTGTTGTACTTGGATGAATGGATTGGCATTGGACTACTACAAGTGGATCCTTGATGCTCTAGTTCTTCTTATTTTCAAATTTTCCTATTTCATGTGAAAAACTATTTTCTTAAACTTCTTAGATTCTAGTTATTAGAGTACTTGGAATTGTTTACCTCTTTCCTTGTGGATCGACCTCGGTCTTATCGAGTTTTATTACTACATTGCAGCGGTACACTTGAGGCGAGCGAACAAAATTGAATAAGCTTACGTAGTGCGCAGAGAAAATCGGAGCTTGTAGAACACACTTCATTACGCAGACGACCGGTCGCACGACCGATCTGAGCTATTGGACGACCGATTGCATGATCGGTCTTAAAAGTGAAAAATCTGTCCAGAGAGTTTTGGGATTTTTCCACCTAGAAAATAAATTCAAGGACCGGTCGCACGACAGGTCGCAGCAGTGGACGACCGGTCGTGGATAGTCCAGAGAGCTGTGGCCGCAGGGTTACTTCTACTGAGTGATCGGACCGGTTGGACGACTGGTCCTGGGCCTTGGACGACCGGTCTTGGGTGTCTTTTCTTCCTTCTTTTCTTTTCTTCTTTGCTTCTTTCTTCCACCCTTTCACTCTTGGTCCTTTAATCTTCTTTGCTTCTAAATGGCATCTTTAAGTCTTCAATTGATGCTTTCTCTCTCTCATCCTTACAATCACAATTCCATGCATTAGATTGATCTATAACTCATGAAAATCTTGCATAATGAGTGATGAATTGGGGTTAGAATATGCACAATTAAGAGCTCAACATGTACCTATGAGGGATCCATGATAAGTTGAGGTTAATTGTGTGTCATACGTAATGTCATGACTAAGATGTGTGTCTCTTCAAGGTTAGCCCCATTGATGGGAAACTGCTATTCTACATCATGGTAAACCATGGAATGGGGTAAATAGTGACTATTGGTCATGGACATCATTAAATTGGCTGGGTGTTAAATTTACTTAATTAAAGATGAAACTAATCATGCATTCACTTACCCCTTGGGCGTTACAATGGAGAAAGTGTTGGCCAATCCCATTTCTCTCGTTGTGCACTATCCAGTGAAAGTGTTGGCTAATCCCACTTCACTAGTTGGATTTTAGAGTGTGTAAGAAGAGTGGAATAAGTCTCGTCTCATTTAGTCAGGGTGCCTTAGTCAGAGCATGCATATCATGCATTGCATAAATAAGATTTTCTCATGTGTGTTTTGATTGGGTATGACCATTGTGCTTATATATTATTGTGCTAATCTTAGGGGGTAACTCTTACTGAGTTGATCACGAGCAACTCATTCCTTCCTGAGACGGTGCTTTAAAACACCAACCCAAATGTTGTAGGTGACGATCTATTAGACAAACCTGACTTAAAGGGTGAAGAGTATGAAGGTTCGTGACAGCAAATGGCAGATGATGAAGCCGGAACGACATGAAGAAGATTTATGTTTATTTATTTTATTCTATAGGATAGATTTATTTCCCTATAAACTTGTAATAAGTATTCTTTGGGAAGACAGAGAGTAAAACATTATATTTGGTATGGGTTTAAGACATTGTTTGAGAATATGGGGTAACAAAACGCGTAGTAAGAACTTTATTTTTCCATCATTATCTTATGAATGCCATGAATATATGAAAGAAAGGTAAATGTGTAGAAATATATACCTAACATATACAGGTTAACACCTAGAACTCGACCCATCGTGTTGTCCATGAGAGTCGAAATTTTGGGGCGTTACAAGTTGGTATCAGAACATAAACATGACTTCTGAGCATAAAGTCTAACCCATCGCATAATGAATCAAACCTAAGACTTAGGCTCCTGAGACTAGTGAAAAAATCAACCTAGGTGCACCCTTGAATGTTTGTATGAAGTGCTTGGACATAGAGACTCATGCCTAGGTTTCTCATTAAATCATTATGGTAGCTATTGGACATAGAAACTTGACTTTAGGGTCTCAAGAGGAGAACTACCACTTATTAATTATATTTTTGGGGCTCTTATCCATTCCTCATGCAAAGTTCAGCGTTCTCGCTGAGTAGAATAACGTAACCCCACCCGAAAATTTGAATCTCTAATTTCTCATATTTTTCTCTTGAAGGACAGATTTTCAGACCAAGCCGGAGTGTCGCTGTTAGAAATAGTCACCTAGAGAGTAAAAAAATATAAAAATTTATTTTTAGACTCCTAACTCGATTTTCAACACCCTTGTAAAATTTTAGATCAAGTAGATGAATATAAAAATCAGAGAATTTTCGTTAGTAGATGAGATCCTATTAAAATCAGTGCTGACATGCAACAAATTTCAAGGTAGTAGTGGTCAAAATCTTAAGTTATATACCAAATTTTTCTCTTAAAAAGTTTGAGATGTTCTCCACCTAACTTAATGATTATGTTTCAAATTTCAGAGGAAACCGACAACTGGGTCATGAGATAAAATTATGAGAGTGCTTATAGGTCCTAATTTTCAGATTTGACGTTTTCATGGTTCATAGATTGCTAACCTCTAGAATCCCCCTTATTTTAGTGTAGTTTTGCATGCTTACACCCTTAGAAGTACTTCTTTAATGTTCATTCACATGTCTTTTAGAATTTTTAGGCCCCACTCCATTATTCTAGGTAGATTGTTATAACTATCAGTTGCTACCTACCCGCCCTTTCTTAGGTCGTCGACATGTTTTTTTAATATTTTATTATTGATTAATTTCTATTATTTGTTTTGGATGATTGATTGGTAATGATTGCTTTGTGTGCATTTTGAGAGTATACATAATAATCCCCCATTATTTGGAGACACAGAATTGCGAAGTCATACCTTGTGTGATGTGTAAACGGTTGGGTCTAAATTCAAATCTCGAGGGTCAACACTCCAAATTATGGATTGATACTAATGAACTCAATGCTCAAATTTGAGTAGAAGATCTAAGAATCGGATCCAAACCTACTTAAATCATTCTTTCGTGATGCCAACGTTATATGAAACACATTTTCATTCTAACCTGAGGATGTTTATGCATTCTCTTGAAACTTGTAAGTGTATATCTTCTCTAGGTTAGATGGTAAGAGTGAGATAGACCTATAGGCAACATTAGGGTGTAGAAATGGAGTTACCATGAATCTAACGAGACCTAGGTTATAGTACCCCTAACATCATCTATCCGTTGAACTTCTCATTGTATCTTTAGACAGTAAGGGATCATCAAAGACATTTAGCCATTTACTTATCTACTCGTATATCTATCCATTCACTTGCCTGATCAATCACACATTATCTTGTTGATACTCATTCATCCTACCGCTCATCTCATTATCTAATCCATATACCAACCATACATCTAATCAAACGCAGACACATTCTATCAAATACTAAATCTAATCTTATAAATCACATGATTGATTATTAATATCCTTCTAAATCACTCAATCTATGAGAATCTCTGGGTCTGAGCGTAGGATTAGAGAAGTACCTCCATGATAGGTTGATACCCTTGACTTAGTAAGGAACCATAAGAGTAGTATCCCCGTTGAAACCAAAGACTTAACCTAGTTCTAAGGATCTAAAATTTAGTTAATGATCATGATGATATTAAATGAGGATTAAGATAATAAAAGAATTGTTAAAGAATTCTTTGATTAGGTTATAATTCTTCTATGCTTTAGTTCTTCTACCTTGCCTTTTGAATAGTACTTTCCCTTGAAGAGTACCACTAGGAATTAGAGATGATAAGGATCCGCAACTAAAAACAAGGCCATCTAGGAATTAGAATGCGCAATGGAAGCATGTTAGGCCATAATTCAGAAAGCTCGTAGAAACAATTTTTTAGGACAAAAATTTTATTTTAAGGGTGGTGGAATGTAATGACCCCAAATTTTCGATAAACATTAGAATGGATCAAAGATAATTAAAAACTAGAGATATATCATAAGCACGTGTTTTAAAGTTACAAGTATAGTAGGAGTGATTTCTTTTCACTCACTAAATCCAATAGTAAAGTATTTTTGGACGTCCATGGCATGCATCGCATCGTTAGACAGATGATGATGATAAAAGGCAAAAAGATTGAAAATCTTGCATGACACCCAAATCTTATAGATAATTCCTATTTGATTTAGAGGAAACAGACTAAGTAGTTTAGAAATGATGCATTGTATATAGAAGGGGGCGGTGCGTGTTTTAGATTGGGCAGATTAGTTTCATCATATCCAAGCCATCTCCTCTAGTTAAAGTCCCCTGGTCATTCCATGGAAAAGAGAAAGCGACATTGGAGAGTGAGGATGATATGAGAGAGAATACCTTCAGCTTCTCGTCATCGCACTCAAGTAAACTTCGAGGACGAATTTATTTTTAAGGGGGGGGGGGGGGGGGATTGTAACGCCTAGGATTTTTCAGAAGTGGCTTTGAAAGTATAGTATTGCATATTATGTGTAAAATCCTTTATTAACGAGAATTTTAACTTGTTTTATGAATAATTAATGATCCATGATGAATTCAATATAGGTTCTTTTGTAAAATATGCTTAGAATCATGCATAGAACCTCATAAAACCACTAAGTTTCCTAAAAGTCTCAGATTAAAAGTAATTATGATAATGCCCTTGGCCCACCTATATTCACGATTTCTTATCAATCGGATAGGTAATTTCAAATCTATTCGGAATATAAGAGTAGATTTAGGTGTGTATTGACGCCATAAAGTTAGATTTTTTAAATGGCCATTAGATCATGAGATCCTAACCTAGGAGCGTCCGTGGCCATTGATCGAGAAAGCTAGTCGGAAAAGCGACCATACCAAACTGATTATCTTAGTGGTAAACCCTTATCCTAGAATTTATATGATTTTTCAACGAGTATAAATATAAAATCTTGAGCGCTTAAAAATGTTAATGGCTCACGTTAGCCTAAATCCTTTGTAAGTGCTAAGCACAAAATGTGAGTACTAAGCACAATGTAGTTGTCAAATTTCGTAGACAATAGAATAGTGCATGAGGTTATGTGAGTAAGTAGAGGTGGGCACAAACCAAGCCAGCTCGAAAGCTCGGCTCGGATTGGTTCGAAAAAGCACGGCTTGGATTGGTTCGAATGGAAGTTCAAACCAAACCAAGCCTCCAAGTCAAGCTCGTTTGAAAAAACAAACCAAGCTCAAACTAGGGCAGTACCGGCTCGGCTCAGCTCGAAGCTCGGTTTGATTCGGCTCGTAGATTATAAGCACACTGTTTCCTGTGGTGTGATCCACTTGAGCTTTGGATATGATTCCATTTTGGGATCATGTAATGGGATCATGTCCTAAAATGATATGTAAAACAGATGGATAGCATGGATAATACATATACATGATGGCATGGATAATACATAATACATATACTTGATGACATGGATAATACATAATACATATACATGAATGCACACTGTTTCCTTGCACTTGTAAAATTATGCTTGTGTACTTTTTTTTGTAAAATATTCTTACTTTTTTTACTAACTTTTTAAAAAATTCTCTAATTAAATAAACAAGGAAAAAAAGAGCCGCTGCCTGTTTGAACTCAGCCCGGCCCGGTTCGAAATTTTCGACCAAACTGATCCCGGCTCGAACCAGATTTTTCTAGAGCAAACCAAACTCGGGCCGCATGGGTCTGCCCAAAACCCAAACCAAGCCAATCTACAAATTGCGGTGATACAAAAACAAGCCAAACCAAACTAGGGCTAACTCGGCTCAGCCCGGATCATTGCCCACCTCTATGAGTAAGCCAAGTTCTTTGAGAAGGCTAGAGTCAACATCAACAAACATATCAAGATAAAGACTATCGACTCTACAACTGTAACGCCCCCAAAATTCGACACTCGAGTATACAACTCAAATCTCGAAATCAAGGGTGTTATGAATGAATCCTTCACAATCACAACTGAAACTTTTATCCTTTCCATTCACAAGGTACCAAACATATGGAATAAAAATAAACCAACTTTGAAAATTAAACTATAATCAATGAGTCTATGAAATTGTTCCAAACTGTCTAAACTAATGGCCATCTAATGGGCCTTATTACATCAATACTTTCAAACAAAAAAAAAAAAAATCAATTCTTAAAAATCTTCTAGAAAATTCCTTCATCTGGAACCGCTACCTCGAAGTCCTCTAAGTCATCACCTGTCACTACGGTTAATCGCATAACACTGCGTCAGCTATAAAAGCTGGTGAGTATTCTCATATAGTTTAACACATGTAATTCGATGTAGAAAACCCACTTGACCATTAAAGTACAAAACACTACAATTTCAATAGTAATTTCATTAAATCAAAATCTCTTAAACATGCACGTGATGCATGGTATGCAAGTATGCTTCAACAATCTCAGTACGGTTATCAGTAGAACATCCAGGGCCAGTTTATAGTCGGGCCTACACTGTTTCACAACTGCAGAGTTGGTCTCTTGTACACACCAGGGAACTCACCCAACCTGCCAAAATCATCTGATATCCACCGGGTACGCTAGTATGGTATCTTGCACACACCAAGGAGCTCAACCAACCCGTCCACAATCGATGGACTATCAGAAGGGTATATTGCACACACAGGGCGCTCAACCAGGGACTGTTGCACACACTTGGGTGCTCACCCAAACAATCATCAATGGGTCTATTGCACACACCAGGGTGCTCACCCTACGGTAATAACTGGAGTTCTCAAATCGTGCTATGCATGGATCAAATCAACATCGGTATTCCCAAACATTCTTCCAGGATCATTCAAAATCGACCCATACACGTACAACGCTAACCTAACATTAAATTTATATAAAGCACAATTTGTAGAGAATTTTATATACCATCGATATAATTCATAAATCAACTCATATAAAACAACTCAAACCTCTAAACCAGGAAATTTAAAATACAAATAAAAAGAGTTCAAACTTGAAACACATAGTGAAAAGATATGAGAAATAAACTCACTGTTTCAATCTTTCTTCTTCTTTTCTTCTTTTTCTTTCTTCTTCTTCTCTCCTTGCTGCTGGAATATTGCCCCAGAAATCTCTCTCTCTCTCTCTCTCTCTCTCTCTCTCTCTCGCTACAAAGCCTCCCTCTCTCTCTCTCTCCTACTCATACTCTCTCTCTCTCTCACTCTCTCTACGTTTTTCTGGGGAGGGGAGGGACGACTACATGTTCTTATATCCCACAGGTACGCTGGAGGTGGCGTATTGCGGACGGAAGCTCCGGATGGACGTAGTTGAGTTTGAGTGGGAGAAGGAAAGATCAAGATTCCTAGATCTCCCTCTGCATCCACGCTTGGTAGTATGTAAACCGTTAAAATCGTAGGTGGGGCCCACGCAAACAATGCTTTCAAGTTTTAGGGACTCATGCGTAGGATCGGCCCCGATCTTGCGCGTTCTATTTCGTTTAGTTCTAGGTTTCAACAGATTTTGCGGCCCACTCTAATCACTAACCACAAATAAAAAACCTTCCCTTAGTTGTCCCAAGAGAGGGCTACACAATGGGTGGAACAGATTTTTAAGTGGGGTCCACCATGATGGATGGTGTGGACCGTCCGACGTTCAGCGGACGCTGCTGCCGCAGCGTCGAACCAAGATGACGCAGCGCCTTCCGCTGCACAGGCGGTCAACGAGTGTTGACCGCGTCTCTAACGTGCACGTAGTGCAAGTGGGTCCCACAGTGATGTATATGAAAAATCTACTTCGACCATCATGTAGGCCACATGATTTTAGGATATTACACAAAAATTGATGCAGTTCCAAGTTTAGATGGCCCACTTATGGCTCGATTTCTGATTAGGGTACTTGTAGGATGATCGGAGGGCTGAAATTTGACGTGTGCGGTTAGATTAGGTCTCTAAACTATTATATGAAGTTTTACATGAAACGGATCGTCAAAAACTGGTACACTTAAAATCATGTATATAGATTAAGTTTAATCAATGGTATTTTTCGTATTTATAGTGAGTTTTGATAAATCTGTCACTTCTACACTGATCTAGGGTTCGTGTTGAGCAACTTTAATAAAAGGGTCCTACATGAATTCCCTACATATTATTAATTTATCAATATAATAACCCACATAAATTATTAATTAATTAATTGATTTGTTACTTTAATTATTTTCGAAAACTTGGGTTATTACAACAACAGAAGTTGCGGCAAAGCTTCAAAGATAAACCATATACGCCAAAGGTAAAATTAACCATAAGGATGACCCTAGGTTAAATGAATTCTTATGGATTTTAAGTTAATCATTCTAATATCTTTTAAGGTCATAGTTCAAGAAAATTCGACTAACCTAACCTTATATTCGGCCAACCCAAGAATCTTCGGCCAGTCCAAGAACTTCGGCCAAGTTTCCAACAAGCACACTTGAATAATTCAAGTGATGTTCGGTCAGCTCGACCTTATGTTCGGCCAGCCAAGCAGTCTTTGGTCAACCCAATGGTTTTCGGTCAAGTTTTCATATTTGAAACTGATTTCTGGACCCTGAACTCGGGTCAGTCAAACTGCATCTTGTGTCAGCCGAATTTTGAACTAATTCTTATCCCGCAAAATTTGATAGCCATTGGAATAAAACGGTTGGAACTTAGGTCAGCCAAAGATCTAACTTTTTTGCTATAAATAAGGCTTTCTTCTCTCTATTTTTCATCAAGAAAAAATCATGAAAATACTCTCTATCTCTTGTGAAAAAACCCTTCATTATAGTCTAGCTATCTACTCTTAATTTCTAGTTTATTATTTAGCTATCTCAGTTCTCTTCTCAAGCAATCTAATTATCTGCGAGAGATTATTCTGAATTTGAGATTAGAGAACTGAAATCATAGCTTTTAGGAAAAAAAAAATTAAAAATTTCTAAATTCATCTTATTCGAGCTATATTGGTTTATCTTCTTCAAAGATTGGATCGCTGCATCATTGAAGATTCATCTCTGTTGAGCTTCAACATCTTCTACTTTAAGAATATTAGTAATATCCTTCCTCTTATTTCTTTGGGTTTGTTTGAGATTGCCCGTGAAAATCTCATTTAAGATTTTTGGTGATAGCCTGTGAAAATCATTTGAGGTTTTGTTGTGATAACCTGTGAAAATCATAAATCGTTGTATCAGGTTTTAAAGGTGAACCTGTGAAAACCTTTGCTATAGTGAAAAGTTAAAATTACAAGGAGAAGTAATTTTGAGAGTGGAGTAGGTGCAGTTGTTTTAGCACCGAACCACTATAACTATTTGTGCTGTGGTAATTGATTAATTTTTTATTTATGTGTTTGATTTTCTATGAAATCTTAAATCGTGACATAAGGTTGTCCTACTTAAGTTTTTAAGTGAAATGTTGTTCTACGATTTGAACAAGATTTCATATTGTTTATTTCCTTGCTTATTCTTATTATTTTTGTACTTTAATTATATTTTGAGATTGTAAGAATTTGGTGGTCCTATTCACCCTCCTTTAGGACATTTATAGCTCCACATTTTTTTATCCTTGATTTTTAGTTCATATGGTTCCCATGATCTGATTAATGTAAAATTTTATCCCATGCCTATCTATCATAAATTAACCACACACGTCAAATTTAAGCCTTTAGATCATAGCATAAATAGCCTAATAAGCGAATAAGTCTTAACCATTAATTTTTCATGTCCATCGAGTGAGGAAGTGGATGGTTACTCGTAGTTGAATATTTTTCTTCATGTGAGTGACTTAGATCATTCATATTGTGGACCAATAGTGTGATTTCAGTGTCCCACCTTGATAAGTATCTTTCTTAAGCGCGAAGTTATCTCGTTTTAGGAAATAACCGAGTACCAACTCCATTCAAATCTGGGCCTTTCAATTTACTCACTTCCTACCATCAATCGCAATTCAAATTTGGTACATATCTTGGTCTCATATGACTACAAGCCTCTACAAAAATTTAGACCCTGATCTATAATCCTACACAATCGAACCCTAAAGCCAGTACATTCTTTTACCAACTAAATGTGGAATTTCATATCTAGGCATTTCTCATCATCGATCAACTACCAAATTTTACTCAATCATTTGCCTATCATGACTACACATTTTTTCCAAATTTGGGCCCTGATCATCAAGCGTAGACTGTTAATTGAGATCAAGTTCGTTTTGGAACTCGTCGGGCCATTTTTCAAGATAACCCAAACCAAGTTTTAGATCACCAAGAAAATTACATATTCTATCTCTATTCGACGACCCCGACACCATGAACGAGTTAGATTTAAAGGAGGAATGCCTAAAATAAAAGTTTTGAGGAAACCCAATTCAAGAGAAAAAAAAAAAAGCATCTCACACCCACTCCTTATAACAAGGGAGCGTGCGCCCCTTCTCTAATCAAATCCCCTCGCATCCACTCTTTTCTCCAATGCTCCACACATCTAAGAGAGAGAGAGAGAGAGAGAGAGAGAGAAAGAGAGAGAGAGAGATACCCAAGCTTCTTCTTCTCATTCTCCTTCTTCCTTCTTCATAAACACGTGTAGCCATCTCCAACCCTTCCTCATGTCACCGTGGTTCGTGTAGAGATCTTCTCTATCAATTCTACCTTGGGTTTCATCTAAGGCTAAGGTGACGATTTTCTTTAAGCCTAGTTGCAATAATATTGTCAATTTCATGCTTACGACTTAGGGATTTGTTGTATGATTGCTTGAAACACATGTTTGTTGAATTTTCTCCATTAAAACATCAATTGTGTATACAAGCTCTTTAGGTGTTTACGCTAAATTTTTTATTAATATGGACCATGATTTATGTTAAGTGTTTGGAGAGGAAATCATGTTGGTATACATACTTATGTGAGAACTATGCGAAATCTATCCTTGATTTAAGATTAGTACATGCTTTTGATGAACATGATAAGTAATGTGTTGTGATACGGGATTATGTATGCGGATGTTTCATCAATGGAAGCCCTTCGCCCCCTTGAATGATGTAATCGTATGTTGGAAAGGATTGATCCATAAGGGTTGCATTATGTATTTTTGGCAAGACCATGTATGCAATACTTTTAGATTTGTCGAGGGATCCAAGCTTGGTTGTGTACCTATGAGGGATTCATGATAAGTTAAGGCTAATTGTGTGCCATGTGTAAAGTCGTGACTAAGATGTGTGTGCCTCTTCACGGTTAGCCCTATTGAAAGAAGATGGCTATTCTACGTCATGGTAGACCATGTGATGGGGTAAAGAGCGATTGTTGGTCGTGGACATCATTAAATTGGCTGGGTGTTAAACGTACTTAATTAAAGATGAAATTAATCATGCATTCAATTACCCCTTGAGTGTTGCAATGAAGAGAGTGTTGGCTAATCCCATTTCTCTCGTTGTGCGCTATCTAGTGAAAGTGTTGGCTAATCCCGTTTCACTAGCTAGGTTTTAGAGTATGTGGGAAGAGTGGAATAAGTCTCGTCCTAGCAAGAACTTCTGGTAACTAGTGGCTAGTGAGAAGAGTGGAAGAAGTCCCATCTTATTTAGTCAAGGTGCCTTAGCCAAGGCATGCATATCATGCATCGCATTAAATAAGATTTTCTCATATATGTTTTGATTGGGTATAATCATTGTGCTTATATATTATTGTGTTATTCTTAGGGGGTAACACTCACTGAGTTGATCGTAAGCAACCCTCCTGGGACAGTGTTTTAAAACATCAACCCAGATGTTGCAGGTGACGATCCATCAGACGAACCTGACTTACATGGTGAAGAGTATGAAGGTTCGTGGCAATAAATGACGGATGATGAAGCCGGAACGACGTGAAGAAGATTTATGTTTATTTGTTTTATTCTATAGGATATATTTGTTTCCCTATAAACTTGTAATAAGTCTTTTTTGAAAAGATAGAGAGTGAAACATTATATTTGGTATGGGTTTAAGACATTGTTTGAGAACATAGGGTAGAAAAACGTGGAGTAAGAATTTTATTTTTTCGTTATTATGCTGTGAATGCCATGAATATATGAAAGACAGGTAAATGTGCGGAATATGTATCTAACATATTCAGGTTAACACTCGAAACTTGACCCATTGTGTTGTCTATGAGAGTCGAAATTTTGGAATGTTACGGGATTGAATCACGCCTCGATATTAGGGAGAGAGAGACTTTTCCAGCCCAACCTTAGTGTAACCCAAAAGGACAATGTAAGGTAAGTGATTCCAATTCTCCCAACCCACATGTTAAACATGCTAAATCAATCACCATCCTTAGAAATGAAAAAACGATTGATAAGGACATTTCAAAGAAGGTTGAAAAACCTGAGGAAGATGAAAATTCTAAGAGCAATGATAAAATTAGTGATGTTCAATGAGAAAAAGAAAAGGGGCCTGGTTATAAACTAGTTATCCCGTTTCCTCAGCGATTGCTCTCATTCGAGCCTCTAGTTAACAATCAGAATATTTTGGAGGTTTTCAAACAAGTAAAAATCAACGTATCCTTGTTGAATATCATCATAAAACAACTATCGTCATACACCAAGTTTCTAACAGAATTTTGTACGATGAAGCGAAAGCTTAATGTTCAAACACCAAGTTTCTCACAGACCTTTGTACGATGAAGCAAAAGCTTAATGTACAAAAGAAAGTCTTCTTGATGGAACAAATGAGTGTTATAATCAAACAAAACTTTCCTAACATATAAAGATCTGGGTAGCCCTACAATATCGTACATCATAGGAAAACTTTGAATTGAACAAGCATTTCTAGATTTGGGGGCGAATGTTAATCTCATACCCTATTCGGTATACAAGTAGTTGGGACTTGGTGAATAATCCACCAAGACAACATTACAACTTACTAACCAATCTATAAGGATATCGTGAGGAGTAGTCGAAGATGTGTTAGTACAAATTGATAAATTCTAATTCCCAGTAGATTTTATTATTTTGGACACCCAACTTGTTATAAATGCAAGTACTCAAATTTCAGTCATCTTTGGATGTCCATTCATGGCCACGTCAAACGCTGTGATCAATTGTAGAAATGGAATCATGAAATTCTCCTTTGACAACATGACATTAGAACCGAATGTATTTAATATGTGTAAATAAGAGAATAGTGATGACATCCATGAGGTAAACCTTGTCACGCCCCAAACCCGGGGACCGGGCTCACTAAATTCCCGATCGCCGACCTTGGTGCCAACAGCCTCCGTAGTACCCCATTCTCGGCTCCTAGCTCTCATGTGCCAGGTTCCGATCCTGGGATCCTACCAGGAGAATTTTCAAGGTAAATTTTTTTTTGTACAAGGAGCATAATCAAAACCATAAAACATCATCAAATATCCACTAATAAGTTTGTTGAGTACAGTGTTGGAAAGGGAAATACAACATGTAGCAGAAGTCCAAAATATCAGGTACATGAACCGCGCTCAACGCTGCTGATATGCCCTAGTACCTGCAGTGTAAACAAACGCGCATGAGCTTCCTACAAAGCTCAGTAGAGTGCGTGTGTGCGTGTGTGATGCATATGACAAGTATACAAATATCAGAGTAAGCGAAAGTAGTAGGGGGCTAAGTTACCAAGTTCATGAATGCTATCAGCCATCCCAAGGCTATGCGATGCAAGGGCAATCCTCAACTGATCCACATATCAAAATAGTTCTCATTTGGGACATCACTGGGGTCTAGTATACTCTAATACTGGCCGCCTGCACATCGCGCGCATAACCAAGCGAGTAGAAAAGACCTCACTATCCGCCTCGTCAGTGGTATGCCAATGCCCACCCGGCTCGCCGATAGCTGACTCATTTCATGAGCTGGTCAGACTCGACCTAGCTTACAGCCCACTGCACCTGGGCGGATAAGGTCACACCCCTTTCCAACCGACCTCGACACAATAGGAGACGCGACCTACTGGTATTTGGCACACGGGCGCTCATGTTATCCACTCGGTCTCGACGCTGGAGCATCCTACTGGTACCACAGGGTTTAGGGACTTTCACCCAAGGACATCCATAGCGCCCACGTACTAGAACAAGTTTCCGGTGTCCAATACTGCCAACCATGATGTGACTATGGTGGCCACCACCCCGATGCTGCTAGGGTGTGAAAGCGATCGTGACATACATAATGCGAAATGCATGAGTCATACAATCCAAATCATGCACCAACTTACGCATACTGCGCAATCATGTGGGGCGACCCTGTCTCACACGAGTCCCCTAAGTATAACAAGCCAACTAGCATATGCTATGGTTAATCATGATCCATAATAGGCATACAAATGATGCGTATGGGCATATGAATGAGCATGATATTCATTATACAAGCATGTTATCAGTGTGACATATCAAGCTAATCACACTAGCATGTTATCAAACATATCATGTAACATTGGCCTTAAAAGGCCCAATATATACGGAGAGTGGGACCCGGACGGTGGGTCCCATTGGAAATGTAAAGGTCTTCGTGGCATAGCCCACTTGAGACCACATCGGCCCCATACTTGGGCCTGCACATACAAGATAGGCCGTCAAAATATGTGTACGGCATGGATAAAACATATATATCAAAGAAGGAACTATGGTGGGCATCAATGACTACTATTCCCTACGGGTGTGGTTCATCTAACATCTGAATTTGCCTCATTGTTGGGGCCGTATCTAAAATAATATGGAAAAATAGATAGGCAGCATGAATAAAACAGATACATCATGGTGGAGCTAATAGATACATCACGTTGGGACCCATAGGGTGGGCCACCTGTTGGGCAGCGTGGTACCCATCTGGTCCCAATAAGTATTGAATCAAGCAAATATTTGTGTTTTCTCCTTCATCCATATCCATGTGATCTTATGAACAGATTGGATGGCAAATAAACATCACTGTAGAACCTGGAAAGCTTTCAACGTTGGAAATCATTGTCCCCACTGTGGCATGGTCCACTTGACATTAGGATATGCTTAAATTTTGAGCTCAGCCACTTAAAATGAGCTGGAAAAACATATGGATGGAATAGGTAAGGCACATACATTCTAGGTGGGCTCAACGAGTGGGGCCCATGGTGACGCCCACAAGGCTGCTGGGCAGCAGCGTCCCCTGGACGCTGTCTGTCCAGCGACCGTGTTTTTTTTTTTTAACAAGCGGGCCCCACAGAAGTTTTCGATCAAGCTGATATTTTTGTTTTCCCTTCTCCCTTGCATGTGTGAACTTATGAACAGGTTGGATCTCAAATAAACATCATGGTGGGCCATAAGAAGGTTTCAACGGTAGGGTCACTGTCCCCACTGTTTTCTGTGGTGAGGCCCCCTTGAGACTTAGATCTGACTCATTCTTGAGATCATGCCCTAAAATGATCTCCCCAAATGGATGGACGGTGTGGATACAGCACATGCATCATGTGGGACCCACGAGTGGGCCACCAGCTGGCAGTACGAGCCAGCGTCCGTGGACGCTGGTACGCCAAGCGTCAGAGACGCTGCTTCTTCTTCTTATTTTCTTTCTTTTTTTTATTGTGCTTATATCAAGTGGGGCCCACATGGGTCTGATCCACTCCGTTCATCAGGTTCCCCATCTCATGGGGGACCCAATAAGCCCTATATTGGGTACCTGATTCAGTCTAAAAACTTCAAGGTGGACCAAAGAAGGTTCAGTCGTGCACATCATTCGCATCACTGTTTTCGTGTGGTGCGGACCGCTTAAGATCTTGATCGGCTTCATATTTGGGCCCCGGCACTAAAATGATCTGGGAAAACCGATGGACGGCGTGGATGTAACACAAACATCAAGGTGGTCCCACGAGTGGGGACCCCATTACGGCGTCCACGTTCCAGCGTTAGAACGTCCAGCGTCTGGATGTTCATTACATTTTTTTTTGTTTTTTTTTATTTTTGTGGTTATTTCAAGTGGGGCCCACTTAGGGACGATCCGCTCCATTCATCATGTTCCCCATATCGTTGGGGTCCTAACAAGCCTAATATTTGGCAGGTGATGTGGTCCACAAACATCATGGTGGGCCCAAGAAGCCTCAACAGTAGGCTTCATTAGCCTCACTGTTTTCAATGGTGTGGTCCACCTGAGATCTGGATCTACTTCATTTTTGGCTCCCTGCCCTAAAATGGGATGGAGAAACAGCTGGACGGCGTGGGTTGGATGCATACATCAAGGTGGGTCCCACGTGTGGGGCCTGCTCATCGCCCAAAAGGGCTTTTAGCCCAGGCGTTGCTGGGCAGCAGCGTCCTTTGGACGCTCTGTCCAGCGGCACTCTCTTTCCTTCTCTTCTCTTTTTATTTTATTTTATTTTATTTTATTTTTATTTTTATTATAGAAGGTGGGGCCCATAAATGGATGATCCAGTCCATCAATCTCGTTGCCCATCACAAAGTGGACCCAAAAAAAGAAGGAAAATGGAAGGAAATTAAGAAAATGGAGGGGTTTGTGGCCCCCTTGCACTCACCTCGAAGGATGGACAGTTGGATTGGATCAGGTTGATGATCGGACGATCTAGATGGTCCGGATGATGGTTGAGGTCCTCCAAGCTTGGATCTCCTCCTTCAATTCCCCTAACCTCTCTCTTTCTCTCTCTTGATCACTCAAACCTCTTCTTCTCTCTCTCTCTCTCAAATCTCTTTCTCTCTTTCTCTCTCCTTTCTCTTCTAGCTCTTGAAATTTGAAATGAGCTCTCCTCTCCCCCTACGTATGGACTTGTATGGGGGGGAGAGAGAGGAATCATGGGGTGATGGTGGTGGTGGTGGCTAGCATGGGAGAGGGGTATGGGAGGTATGGGCTTTAGTTGACTTTGGGAGGTGAGAGAGGGATGGGGGGTTTGGGGTGTGTAGAGTAGGGGTATGGGTGAGAGTGATGGTGATGGATTTGATTGATTTGACATGATCTTGGGATTTGTGCAAGTAGGGCCCACGCCACACGCGCGTTGCGCGGCCCACCTCGGATTACGCAAATGACACAACTTACACACCGGGTATCGCAATGGGGCGTGCCGCGCGACGTTGGAATCGCAGCGCCTACGCGGTCGCCGGGGTATAGGTCTCGGGTCGATGCGGTACTAAAACAGGGTCGCGATCAAGGCTCGCTAATCTGGTCCATCCGGGACATACTGGCACCGGAAATTAAGCGTACGGAGGGCAAATAAGGGTACGGGTCTTACAAACCTGATCGATATGCTCGTGGAGGAGTTCCTTTCAAAATTTTGCTCTAATTCCTTAGAAGTATATTTGGCTTACTTTGTTGATTCTAAAGATGACATGATTAAAGATATAGTGAATGCCTTGCGTGATTCTACTCCGGTGCCTGATAGTAACCGATAAAGGCTTTGTGTTGAAATTTCTCTCTTTACCGTTGTAAGTCTTTACCATCTATTGTTGAAGCATCGAAAATTTCTAATTCTATGGAGACGATATCGATAAATGATAAATTTACTAAAGAATGATTGTTTGATGTGTCCCAATTGAACAATTTTTTCCCGGGAGGATCAATATTTGTCTACATATTGCCCAGATAAAGGTATGAGGAGGTGCATTCCTGACCATCAATAAATTAATACCATCTGCTTCCATCAATCAACTACGTGTGGTGGATACTTTTTTACTGAGAAACCTACCGCAAAAATTCTGCAGTATAATTTTCATTAGCCGTCAATGTGTTGAGCTCTTAATTGTGCATATTCTAACCCCAATTCATCACCCATTATGCACGGTTTACATGTTTAAAGGACTACTTTAATGCATGATTTGTGATTATAGGGACAAGATGGAGATTTCACTGATTCAAGGCTAAATAGAACTACTTTACAAGCATTGAAGACCACAAGATCAAGCCTGAAATGGTAAAAGAAAGAAGCAAAGGAGAGAAGAAAAGAAGACAGAGAAAAGCCATCCACGACCGGTCGTGTGACCGGTCGTCCAAAGCTTAGGACCGGTCGTCCGACCGGTCTGGCTACTCAACAGAAGAAGCCTGTGTGCCCAAAGTCACTGGACCATCTGCGACCAGTCGTCCACATCTCAGACCGGTCGTGCGACCGGTCATTGAATTAAAATCACAGGATGAAAAATTCTTAAAACTCGCGGGACGATTTTGGCCGTTTTACGACCGGTCGTGCGACCGGTCATCCACAAGCTCAGACCGGTCGTGTGACTAGTCGTCCATGCGTAAACAACAGTTTCTAAATCGGGCTCCGAAATTCTCTGCGCAAGTGCGTAAGTTTACGCGCAATCTGGAAGTTTCTTGCGAAATAGACACCTCCAAGCTATAAAAGGACTTCTTCCCTTCATACCAAAGCATGCTAGGACGTGGGGATTGCTTGGGAGACGGATTCTGCTTCAAGTTTCTTAGTTTTCTTCCTGTTTTAGTAGTTTTTTATGTTTTTAGAGGCTTCTAGTTCAAGGATGTTAGAGATGAACTAAAACCTCTTAGCTAGGGCTAAGAGGTGAAGCTTTTGATTCGTTTTTGATGGATTGATGCAACCTAGGTTTCCTTTTTATGATTTAATTGATGAATTTTAGTTAATGTGAGTTTGAATCAAGTACTAGTTTGGTTTTACTTTGATCTCTTGATGACTCCGGGCTCATGTGATTCTTAGTGATTCTAAGCTTGGTAGCTTACCTTCTGAGCATTGCTTATGTTTGTGTAGTTCATTGATCTATCATCGACTCCAGGCATGGTAGATTCTTTGATTACCTTGTATGCAATGGCCTGATTTTCATGTGGGAACTCATTCAACTAAAGTTCTTATCTTTTGTAGTAATCTGAAATAGCTGTTTGCTGATTGATTTTGATTTAATTAGAGTTCTAATCATTGGCTATAATCAGGTCTAGTGACAGTATTTGATGAAAGCTATGGTTATGAATCTCAACTAGATTGGAAAGAGGCTTGGCCTACACAATTGAGTGTGCCCAAGGCCTGAGCGTTGATGTGGGAATTGAATTAATGAATAAGCACTTGTTTTAGATAATTGTTGATTGAACCGCTCTATATTCCGATCGGATAGAGATATGAATTCGATTCCGATTGAGTTATGAGAGACCTAGTTGTGTTGATGCATTGAAACTTATCAAAAGTGGATCCTTGGCGCTCTAGTGCCTTTTTAGATTGATATTACCTTACACATTCACTGTTTAAACCCAAATCACTATTTTCTAGCTTTAGTTCTTAATAGGATCTTAATTACTAGTTGTTTTAGACAAAATCTGAGAATACCATTCATAAATCTTTGTGGGAACGATACTCGGTCTTTCCGAATTATTACTACTTCGCAACCCTACACTTGGGGAAGTGAACACAATGCTTAAAGACACCCATGTATACTACACGACATTCCTTTTGATGATTTTGTTGAATTTTTTATTAAGAAATTTGTTGAAATATTCGCCTTTAAAAGAAGAGTCCATTTCATGATTGATCTCCTAGTCTAATGGAGATCCTTTTAGTTGCTTATTTTCTTTCGTATGATAGGTTGCTTTAATATAGTTGTTTGGGTCTTGTCTTTGGTTTTTGCTGTTTTGCTTACTTAGAGAAATCAAGCACTTATGCTTCTTCATCAATCCAGGTAATCTCTACCTTTTTTTTGTTATATTTCAGTCGCTCTCATGTTGCTTTTATTGCATGACATTTTTACATTGAGAACAATGCATCATTTAGGTTGGGTAGTGGGATTTTCTGTGGAAAAAGTTCTTCAATTATTGATCTTTTGATGTTTTGGGCTAAATTTTTTAAAAAAAATTAGAAGTTCAATTTTTATGTATTCATGTGATTGAAGGTAATATGAATATTAGAATGGTAAAGCACTTAATGATGTTGAATACTTGAAGCCTAAAAACTAGCATATTTGAGGAAATTGAAAGATGAGTTATTTTCACTAATTATCTAATGGAACTTTATAAATATTAACGAATCATGCTTTCACAATTCACAATCTGACTTACATTGCTGAGGTTTAATTTAACGTTGTATATGTTAACCTGATGATTGCTTATAATGCTAGAAACCAGGCTTGTTGAACCTTAACTAAAAAAATAATAATACATAAAAAAAATGGCTATCTATTGTGGTGGAAAAAAAAGAAGAAAAACTTAAAAGAAAATTGCCCGTGAAAAATAAAAATGATTGATATTTGGATAAGAATTGGAAAGAATAATTTTGAAAGAAAAAAAATGAATAGTGTGAAAGCCATCATTGTGAAAAAAGAAAAAGAGAAGAAGTGAGTGAGGTTTTAACACAATGCTTTGGTTAATCTTAATGCTCATGGTGATTGTTAGAGTTAACATTGAGGTAGAAAGTTGAATCTTTAGTTGATGTTAAGTTTAGATTTCACTGAGCACCATGGTACTAACTGTTTATAAATTTTCCATTGGATGGTTAATGATATGAACTCATGATTTGGTTATTTTTTTATAGTGTCAGAATCTAGACTGAAATTATCCACAATACTTGTTATAAAATAAAGTTGGTCGAAGTCTATAGTTCTCATAAGTAAACAAGTGGCCTCACCGAGCAGTTTCACTTGATTCCGGCATGCAAAGCGCCTTTGTTCTGAAAATAGGATTCACGAGCAGACTAGCATGAGATATTATTCAGCAAATAAGAGAGGGCGCATCTCATTTCCTTAAAGAATATTCGAACAGACTTGTTCATTAGTCTGTTATTCGGTTACATCCAAGCAAACTTGGTCGTTACTCGGTTGTTAAGAACCTATCCTAAGCTGAAGTCCCAGCAGCTCATATAGCTCAAGAGTTGGCCCAGATTACAGATCTATTTTGATCTGCTTATACATATCAGCTCTGTTTATACAGAATTAGAGAGATCTACATCAAATATCGTGATGATCTAGGTTTCTAACTTGTATAGGATTGGATAAGATAATATCTTATCCCACAAAATCGAGAAGATCTTAACTAAATACGTAATAGATTATTCCAGCAGGATCTTTATAAATAGGGTTTTCTATTTACATGAGAGGTACGCAATATCTTAGCCCATGTTTCACACTTCATCTTTGCTAAAGCTCATTACTGACTTAAGCATCGGAGAGCTAACGGCCAAGCACCGACCACCCTTAATTCTATCTGTGATTTTCAAGTGAAGCAAAGGGAGTTGTCTTTAAAGGATTGGGCATGATAAGTGGAAGAATCCTTCCTATTCACAACCCGTTACTCGTAACCAGTTTTCGATGTTAACAATACTTTATGCCTTAAAATTTTGTTATACAGATCACTTGATGGTTACATGGGAATATAGAATTTGTTCTTCTAAACAATTTGTAATATTGGATTTTTGAAATCTTTCATATGTTTTGTTTGGGAGTGTGTTGACTGCAAAATATTGCATATTTAATCCTTATTTTACAATGCTTTTCTATGCAAATTCGTAATAAATGGTATAATCGGATGTGTTTTCTATATACAGGAATGAAAAGAAGATCCAAGATGCATTCGAGCTAAAGGTAAGGATTTGAAGCCCAAAGGAGAGGAAGATGGACCATTTGAAGAATTAAAGCCTAAAAGACAATGATCAAGCGTATTTAAGTTAGGAGATCAAAAGATAACAAAAGATCGTCGAACCATGTTTGAAGAGAAGCGAAAAAATAAAGAAAAAAAGGCCAAAACTTCAGGGTTCATAATTAAAGGTCAAAATTTCAAGGTCCAGAAATTGAAGGCCATAATTTCAAGGTCGACCTCGAATTTTTCGATTGACTTTGATGTTAAGGCCCAAATATTCATATTTATCACATACTTAGTGTTGATTTTATTATATACATTTGGTTAAATTGTCCTAATTATGTGTGTTTCATGTGCAAGGAGAGATTTGAAGTCCAACATTAAATTTGAGCTAAAATGGAGTAATTAAAGCCCCAGAGAGATCATGATAAGAGTAGAAGAAATCAAGTTAAAAGAGCAGGAAAAGATCAGAAAACTTACAGTCCAGAATTGTAGGGCTAAAAATTCAAAATCTAAAACTTACAGTAAATGACCCCACAGTTTTGCTGGACACTTTTTTACAAGTTTGGTTGACCGAGGGTTAAGCTCAATCAATCAACAATCAGACGAACTTTAAAGAATACTCGCTGAAAATTTTTTTCCAAGTTCAATCGATCGACAATGTAACTCGGTCGACCGAAGATTTCTTGATGCTTTTTTATTAATCACATGTTTTGATCAACAAATTTGCGAGAAATAGCGAAAGTGCGAAATTTGTTTCCAATCTTTTATGGGACATGTCCAAGGCGGTGCCAAGTTGATTCTAAAGGTTATTTAAAGAGCTTTAAGCTCATTTTTAGTGACTAACAAGGGAGAGAGAGAGAGAGAGAGAGAGAGAGAGAGAGAGAGAGAGCTCTCCTTTGGTGTTCTTCTTCTTCCTAGTTTATTTTTAGTTATTTTTAGTTAGCCATGATAGGCTAATCTCGTAGCAAAGGATAAGGGATGAAGTTTATAGTTTATTTCAATATTTTTTGTTTATTTTATTCAAGTAGTTTGGATTAGATAATGAATTTTTAGTTGGTTGGTTTGAATAAAATTGATAATTTTAGAGTAATCTTAGATTTCTTATAATTGTGGTTACATAGGGTGCTTTCAATTTTTTGAAATTGATTACTTGAGTTTATGGGAGTATTAATTTGTAGAATTTTTAGATTCATCATGATTCTCAAATACGATGAATGTTTTGCAATCTCTTCAAGTTAATTACTTGTTTCTCGATATAAAACCGATCAATTGAAGTTCATATCCTTATTGGTTTTGGAAATATTGTGAGAAATCCACCCCGTCGATCCATTTTGCTGGATCATTTTGGGACATGAGACAAAAAATGAGGCATATCCAAAACTCAAGTTGGCCGCATGACAGGAAACAATGGGTAGGTAAATGCCTACCATTGAAACCTCCCCGGGGTCCACCACGATGTTTATATACCATCCATATTGTTCATAAGGTCATTCCTACTGGGCTGAACTAAAAACATAAAAATATTAGCCTGATTCAAAACTTCTATGACCCTACAAATGTTTCAATGATGTACGTTCAATCCTCACTTTTTCCTGTCATGCAAACCACTTGAGTTTTGGATCTGCCTCATTTTTTGTCCCATGTCCTAAATTGATCCAGAAAAACATATGGACGGGGTGGATTTCTCACAAACATCATTGTGGGCCCTACCCAACTCCCAATTTAAGACTTCATGTGAGAGGGTTTGGCACAAATTGTCCTTCCGCTTTGAGCGGAAGCGGATTAAGGTTACCTATGTAACAGGATAGTGGGTGTTACTATGACAGTAGGACCATCTTATTAAATATATTTTATATCCATGTTTTTCATAAGTTTTTCTATCTTATTTTAGGGCATGGGTCGAAAAAGGAAACAGATTCAAATCTCAAGGGGATCACACCACAAGAAACAATGGTCATTGAACACCCATCATTAGAAACATTTTAGAGCCCACCATAATGTTTACTTGTCATCCAGTTTATAAGGTCACATAGGCCTGGATGAAGGGAAAAGAAAAATATTAACTTGATCAAAACCTTTCTTGCCCCCAAAAAGTTTTTAATGGCGGGAATTAAATTCATGTGGTGTGGTTCACTTAAGATTAGGATCTTCTTCATTTTTGTGACCATATCGTAAATGATCCAGAAAACTGGATGGACCATGTGGAACACATACATCAAGGTGGGCCCCACAGTCATATGTTGCCCCAATAAAATCTAATCCACTCCAACTTTAGATGGACGCCAACTAGGTGGGGCTCACTATGATGTTTGTGAGAAATCCACCCTGTCCATCCATTTTTTCAAATCATGTTAATATATAGGCTAAAAAATGAAGCAGATCTAAAAATTAAGTGGGCTACATGATAGGAAAAATTGAGGAACGTACGCGTTGAAACATTCTTAGGCTATTGTAGTTTCAAATCAACTAATATTTTTGTATTGTTAGTTCATACTATTATGAATGACCTTAATAAATGGTATGACTGACATATAAGCATCCTAGTGGACCCTTAGGAGATTTCAATGGTGGGCTTTTCCCTACCCACTTTTTTCCGTCATGTGGCCCACTTGTGTTTTGAAGCTGCCTCACTTTTGGGCCCATGTCCTAAAATGATGTGACATAATGAGTGGACAAGCTGGATTTCACAATGGGCCTTGCTTAGCTTCCTGTTGCATAAAGTTCTTGTGAATGCTTTTAGAGGCAATTGGCACTTTGGAAACATGGTCCAACAGATGATCTAGATTGCATAATATATAACACGCTACCAAGATGGTAGTATGGTAATGTGGTAAAGTTGTGTCGGCCCATATAATTTTCGTCCTCAACTCTAAAACAAATAGAAATTGAGAGAATATGGTCAAATATGACAAATTGTTAATTTTCAGACATTTTTCGTTTCTATTTACCAAACAAGTTTTTATGAAAAAAGTGCTTATTTTCAGATACTAGTACTTCTTTCAAATAAATTACCAAATGGATTTTTCAATACTTATCTATATTAAAATTCAGCACTTAAAGTTTTCAGTGCTTAAATTAATTTTCAGACTTTATAGCCCCTTTTAAATTTAGGAAAAAAGGTTGACTTTAGTGCATGCACTTTATTTACCTTAGTCTAACCATTGTTTTATGCTAATCAAGCATACTTATGGGTTCTTAATTGTGCTTAGATTAAGCAGTAAGTGTTTCTAGAAATGGTCTGTTGGCAACGTCCCCCTAATTTAAGAGATTTTTGTTGACTTTTAGTACCGACCACTTTATAAGGCTAAATAAGGCCATATTTACACCATCTAATAAATAGATTAAAGTTCTTAAGTATGGTTTATTATGATTTAACCATTTTCTAAAAGATGTGAGGTGGCTATTTCTTCTTAATTCAAGAAAATGCATTGACTTTTGTGAAAAAGTAGCCTTGACTTTTATTAAGGCTTGAGAATGATAGGTTAAGATATGTTATGGCCATATTATGGCACCATTAAGGTTTTGAGTAGGGGACTTAATTAGCTCATAGATTTTCTAGAGAAAAATGTGAAATTGTGTAATATTTAAGGGTTTGAAAGCTTTTTGTGCACATGAACGTTAACTATTCTTAATGCAATACTCAGGTTCAAATGCACTCCTCAATGCACGAGGGGTACCTTTGGGTTCGTAGCGATGACATGGTCGCATTGATGTAGGTTTTGATTCTCAGGGTTTCACTATCTTGGATATGTACTTGTGTGCTTAATTCGGGTCCTACCGAAAACGTTGAACGGCCCACGAAGGGTACCAAAGATGTATGGTTCGAGTAGGCTCAAGTTGTAGGCATTATGCCGGGCATCACGCACCTGTGCTTGGAAGAGCATAGGAGGAGATGGGGTGTTACAATATGGCCTACTTGAATCATGGAATTGACCGATTTTTATGCCATCGGACTAACATAGAGCAATGCACCTAATGGTCAGGGTAGATTTCATGTAAACATCACGATGGGGCCCACTTAAGCCCAAACCCCATTTTTGCATCACCTAATTGTTTAAAAACCATATCTCAAATAATAAGATTTTAGATCATTGAAGGAATTGGTGATAAATGGAATTGAAATCATAACATCTAATAGTAATTTTAAAAGCATCAATTGAGTGGTGATTGAATTCTAATTCATATCAATTCACACACAAAAAAAAAACCTCCATTAAACAACCCCTTAGTAGAAAAATGTCGAATGTTCCACATGACGCAAACTTATATCACATATTCTAGACTTCTAGTGGAGACACGAGGACATCGCATGATGCACCCAATTTCTCCAAGCAGGGCACAATTATTCAAGGATACAAACCATTGATTTGATGAACTTATCTCTTCATCGGTGCACAAAGTGGTCACAATCTTTCACAAGATATATGCAAATCAGGTTGGTCCACTCAAACTTATTAATTTCTTTATTTTGAGCTAACACCTAACAGATTAAAAAGACCTTTTGGGTTGTGGAATACCTAACTTAGGGTTCTTTATTTGGAGAAGTCAGAGGCCTAGGTTTAAACATCTCTACTACATTAATTACACTTTTTCCAAATCAACGTGGCTTTCTTGATGAGTGGACAACTTAATTTTTATAGATAGAATGTGGTTTTCCCACCCAAATGATTTGACGAGAACTCATGAGCACCGTATTGTTACCTGGTTCACCAGCTCGCACACGGTCTTAGTTTATATGGCCCATAGCTTGTAAACATCAGGCCCATGGTTTAGTAATCAAAGTGGTTGAAAGGTGGACCTGACTTTAGATGGCCAATATCTAAAGTTTCCCCGAATTAGAAAAAAGTATTTAAGGCGATTCCGACGCGGATTCGTACTTACACTGTCACTAGCAACCTTGCTAAAGGAAGGTGCTCTGTTGGTCCACAATGATATATATGCTTCATCCACGCAGTCTATCAATTTAGGTTATTATCTTAGGGCATAAGCTAAAAAATGAGGTAGATCCAGATCTCAGGTGGACCATACCACAGGAAAAGATTGGTGATCAAATGCTCACCTTTGAAAACCTCATAGAGTCTACCCTAATGTTTATTTGTCATGGAACTGTTGGTTACATCATGAAGACACATGGATGAAGGGAAATCACAAATATCAACTTGATCTAAAACTTTTGTGGGGCTGAAAAGTTTTTAACGGTGGGCGTTCAATCACTAATGCGGTCCACCTAATGTTTTAATCTTCCTAATTTTGAGCTCGTGCCTTAAAATGATATGTCAAAATGGATGATGGCGATGATAAACTCATGCATCATGGTGGGTCCCACAAATCACCGTCCTCGTCCTGTAGCGACTTCACTACTGACAGTGTCAGTAGCCAAACCCGGTCCAGTCGATTCACGCATGCGTATATCTCGGCTAATGATCAGCTAGGCTTCTCCCTGGATTCCGTTTGCATACTGAGTTACTCAGTACGCTATGCGGGGCCCACCGTGATGTATGTGTTTTATCCATGCCGTCCATCCATTTTACCAGCTTGCTTTCTGTCTTGAGCCCAAAATTGAAGCCTATCCAAAGCTCAAGTGGGCCACACTATAAGAAACAGTGAGAATATCCAAAATTGAAGCATATCACGCATGCGTAGATCTCGGCTAATAATAGGCAAGGCTTCTCCCTGGATTCCGTTTGCATACTGAGTCATTCATTATGCTATGCGGTGCCCACCGTAATATATGTGTCTCATCCATGCCGTCCATCTGTTTTACCAGCTCACTTTCAGTCTTGAGCCCAAAATTGAAGCATATCCAAAGCTCAAGTGGGCTATATTATAAGAAACAGTGAGAATTGAACACTACGGTCGAAAACTTCCCCGGGCTACAAAAGTTTTGGATCATGCTCATATTTATGTTTTCCTTCATCCATATCTGTGTGACCTTATAAACAGTTTGGGTGACAAACAAACATCCCTATAATCCTTAGAAAGGTTTCAACGGTAAGTATGTTTTGGCTTACTTTGCCTTGGATATGCTTCAATTTTGAGCTCATGCACTAAAATGAGTTGATAGAACGGATGGACAGCTAATAATGTTTGTCTCCGAATGTTGATTCTTCTTATTCATGGTTACCCATTTGATGGGTGCACCAGCCTCTCTCTGGGGCACGGTTGATCAATGGCCAGAATATGTCCCACGTGTACGACCTCATAGAAATCAATATGTATGCATAGATGGAATTGGCAGTTTGAACATCAATCCAAAGTTCCCAACCATCCAATCTTACAAACCACTATAGATAGGGCTTTGTCCCTATAATCAGATGGATTGGGCAATCTCTACTCTTCATTACCCGACGTTCGTTAATTGAATTCGACCATTGAATACATTTCATCAAAACCGTCCATTTTATGGTCCACAAGAGTACAGATAGAATAACATGTGACGTAAGTTTGGTAGGAACCACCATCTGGACAGTTCAGATCGGTCCACAACTTTGCCACGTAGGTTTGTGCAATGTGCATGTGCACTCGCATGCATTGTCAAGCCACTACAGCACCAATGTTTTCTCCTGCGTTGAAGGATCAATGGTCCAATGCGGCCGTGCTAATGAAGACTTCTCTTTCAAATATCTATCCGTTGAAGAGGTGGGCCGCACCATGATGATAATCTGATATGAAAATCAGGCCAATCCAAACATGCAGGGGGAAATAACATCAATAACAGTCGACAGCCGTTGTTTGAGATAGTTTACTTGTGTAGACTTTAAACTAGCCCATTAGTGGTTTGGCCTGATTTTTATGTCATGAGATCAGATGGCCCACCTTTTTATGTATGAGATGTTGGCGTGAATAAAGACTGTATCACATCTTTAAGATACAGCTGCGGCACAGCATGCCATGCACACGCCACCGCATGTGCCAGTGTGGCAGATTGGTGCAATATCCGAGCCGTCCTCAGGTGGACCGATTGCATAGATGTTTTTTTTCCAGCCATACAATAGAGTTGTAGAGTGTGGCCGACCTGACGATGGACGGAGCTGATTCTCTGGTCATGGCATCCAAATAGTAGGATCTCTTTGATGTAGGGATTGGATCAGTAGACACGCGTTTTGATTCTCGGAAGTGTTCTGGCTCATGGTTGATTAATCTAGACCATTGATTCGTTGAATTCCACCGTGTATGGAGCACGACCCTAAATTTCCAAGATCAGAGTACGTCTTTTAACTACTCCCTGGACCCTTTTCCAATTGAATGTGAACCGTCGTTGTATTTCTTTTCTTCACCGTTCATCCGTAGGCCACTCATCGAAATGTCAGGATTGTCTAAAATAAAAGTGGGCTGATGCAGGGAGGACGTGGGAGGTCGCTCACTGTCTTCCTTACTAGATAGATGCCTTGGGACTCCTCAATTAGAATTCTTCGAATCCATGAGGAAAAATTTCGAATTTATGAGAGAAAATTGGTAAAAATTAGAATTAACATTAAAAATGAATTTAACAATTTTATATATCTATAAACAAATCCTAATTTGTATTTATTAAAAATAATAAGTTTCTCAAGATAGAAAATTACTAAAAATAGTAAAATTCTAATTAAAGACTACCATTAAGTAAACTCTTTTTAAAACTCACTGCTTAACAAAAATAAAAACTACTGATTAAACAAAAACTCTAAAAAAAGTAAACACACTAAAGTCGGAATTACTAAAAATAGTAAATTTTCCTTAAAATCTTATTTTTCTACTATAATCTCGCGTTTTCTGGTGAAACGGACGGAGGTGGGTTGGTTCACATCGAAACAAAATTTTAGTGGGAATCCATATGTTGTGAATCCTATAACTTCTTCCGAATAAAAAGTTATGGCCGATTTACGATCTACCTTCTTTTGGTCCATCCATGCGAAAATTATTGATTTTTTTAAGATATTTTTTCAATCTGTTTACCAGGAATGTGCTAGATTCACGCCCTTTATCAGGGGGTTCTTGTTCTACATCAGACCCCTCCACTTCAAAATAACTCGTCCTCGAGTTATGCATTAAACTTAGGCCATGATACACGTAAAACTTATTTAACGAACTTGATTTGCGATACGCACTTGAATTCTTTAACAAGATTAATTTAAGATACGCATCCTTAGCCTTTTCCTGGTACACAACAATAGAATATTCTGATTTCTTCTCAGGTTGAGATTGATAATTAGCATATAGATTCTTCATGTTGTTGAAAATAACCTCAATTTGTGAAAGAAAAATATCCTACACGAGGAACAAATCAACAGAAAGTTCAGCGACCACAATCACCTCAAGTTCCGACAATGTTGGTGTGGCATATTCTTTGATGCTCATGAATTCCTACAAAATCGGCTGCACGACGGAGGTATTGATCTCCTCCACCTTTTCAAGACTTCGATCAATCTCGGAAATGATGGGGGCATGTACTTTGTTTTCCCCTTCCATGGCCTCGACTTCTTCCGACTTAAAAAATTCATCGACGTGATTTTGGACAAGCACAAAAGTTTGCTCCGTCACTTTAAAAGTCTTGAATTGTTTATCTGGACCCACAGGGTGAGTATAAATTTTTGACAATCTTTGACGAAGATGTATGTATTATCTCGACCTCTATGCGTGACATCATGATTATATTGTCATGGTTAGGGCCGTAAATGGTTGAGTTTGGCCAAAACCAAACCCGCCAATTTACTAATTTAGACCCAGACCCTTTTACTAAATAGGCGGGTCCAGGTCAAGTCCGAATCAACCCATCAACCCCATTTATAAATGGATTTGGGTTTGATAAAGGGAGATCCACCCAAACCCATTTATAAATGGGTCGGGTCTAATGGGTCTGAGTCTAGTATATAAGCATTTTTACAAGGATTAAAATCGGGTCTAGACGAGTCTGGGCTGGATGGGTCCCTTAAAACATAGACCAAACCCACCCACTTACTAAATGGGTTTGGGTCAGGTCAGGTCGGGCCTAATATAAAGGAAACCAGACCTAGACCTGTTTAGCAACTGAGTCTATTCTTGGACCCAGACTCATACCATTTAAAAACTGGGTCAGGTCTAAATGGGTTGAGTCGAGTACCCCATCGGGTCCGTTGACCCATTTAGAGCCCTAGCCATGGTCGACCAAGGAACATGTGACAAGCTTCCATATATCTACAACATCACACATTAATTCGTCCTTATAATTTTTATTAATGAAAAAAGGAATATGACATCGTTTAGTTACCTTTGTCTTGCCGACTTCCTTGATCCATCTAATCGTGTGTGAAGAGGGGTGATTTTCTGTCTCTAGTTACAACTTTTCTACCATATACTTTGACATGGCATTCTCACTGTTTTACCATCTATGATCAAATCACAAACATTTTTATGCACGGTGCACTTCGTTCGAAAGATGTTGTGCCATTGTAAATCCATCCCATCCTCTGACATGCATATGCAATAGCTTCCTCATGATAAAAGTAGTAGCCCATGATTCACCATTATTACATGGTGGCCTGCGATTTTTCATCGGTGTCGCACCAAGAGTATGAGGCGGAATTGGTGCATCCGTAAAACGGTTAGGGGAAGCCTGTATATTTTATGGCATCTTTGGTCTCTTCCGAAGGAGAGTTTCCATTCTCTTCAAAATATAATGAATCTCTCGATCACTCTCAGTGAAGAATTTGTCCATACCTTTGTAAAGAGACATCGGTTCGAAGGAACTCCTCACTTTGATACCATTGACGCAGGGTGATGTGGTGAGGTCAATCACCGTCCTCAAGAGATAACTACCTTGAATTTATAAGGCTTCTTGTACTCCTCAACAAGGCCTCCTCAAATCCACGGGGGAAAATCTCAAATTCGTGAGAAAAATTGGTAAAAATCAGAATTTTATTGAATAATAATGATAATTAACATTAAAAATAAATTTAACATCATTATATACTTCTAGATAAATTCTAATTTGTACTTACTAAAAATAGTAAGTTTCGAAAATAAAAAGTTACTAAAAATAATAAACTCTTAATTAAAGAATACAATTAAATAGACTCATTCTAAAACTCATTGTTTAAGAAAAATGAAAACTCTTAAATAAACAAAAACTCTAAAACAAAAAAAAAAAAAAAAATTTGAAATTACTAAAAATAATAGATTTTCTTAAAATCTCGTTTTTTCTATTGTAATTGCGCATTTTTCAACAAAACGGACTGACATAACCCACTTTAGCAGGTAGTTTTACCCTGAAACAAAATTTCAATAGAAATTCATATGCTTGGCATCCTCTAACTACTTTTTCTTGGTGTTTTGTTCCATGTATGTTTATCGAGAACAGACTCATCCACACCCTTATAAAATGTTTCTTGATCAACATCATGGGCCCACTGCCATGTTCATGAGAAATCTACTTCGTCCATCTGCTTTTTGCAAACAATCTTACGGCATGAGCAAAAAATAGGCAGATCCAAAATCAAGTGGGCCACACGACAGCAAACAGTGGAGATTGAACGCCACCGTTGAACCATTCCTGGGGCCACAGATGTTCTAGATCAGGCTAATTTTTCTGCTTTTAGTTCGTATTGGTGGGAATGACCTTTACGAACGGTTGGACGGTGTGGAAACATCACTATGGACCCCGGAAAGGTTTCAACGGTAGGCATTTCCATCCCCCCTTTTCCTATAATGTGTACTACTATAATTTCGGATCTCCCTAATTTTTGGGCTAATATTGTAACATTAGCTGGAGAAGCGGATGTACGACGTGGATTTCTCACAAAAGTCTCTATGGGCCCCACATGTCTTCCCCCTGCAGGAACTTCCTAATGGCCACACCTGAAAAAAAAAAGCATCAAGAAGGAAAATACTATGATAGAGCAACATTCAACCGTACACCCGACATGGTAGATATTGGATCTGGATCGTCCACCAACTGGCCTTCGAACACAAAACCTCATTCTTCGAAAACAACACTCTATTTCATCCGTTAAATATCTTTTCTTTATGTAGTCTATCTAAAGTACATTAATCTCATACGTAAATCATATCTCATTTAGTGAATTTTATAAAATTAGTCCATCCATATTTTCATACACTATATATACGGTCTAGATTAACTCTTGATCCTACCATGTGGATAATAAAAAGGAGAGATCCATCATAATATGGTAGACCCGGATCTACCATACGGTTTCCCCAAAGGGGCAAATCACGATGAAGAGCGCAAAGCTGGGGCAAGCGGAAGGCGTGCTGCCCCAGCCTGGACAACAATCCGTCCACTCTGTGGGGCCTATTGTGATGTATGGATCTTATCCACGCCGTCCATCCATTTTATCATATCATTTTATGGTAGAGGACCAAAAATAGGCAGTTCGAAGGCTCAAATGGATCATCCCTACATGAGCTTTCGCTATACGGTAGAGTATTGCGTGTGACCCAAAAAGATGTCCGTGACAAATCCACTCGGTTCATCTGTTTTGAAAGACCAAAATAGGACAATTTTCTAAAAATCAGGAAGATCCAAATCTCATGTGGGCCATAACACACGAAGGATTGAACGCCTGACAGTGACAGAACTTTTATATCATGATGATATTTGTTCGTACAGTCTATCTATCCGAGTGGTACATATGAACGGTTTGGATGGCATATAAACATCATGGTCACCTCCAGGAAGGCTTCTTCCTAGTGCTTTGTTCGTTGTGGCTCACCTAAGTTTTGAATTTACCTGATTTTTATAATCCTTTACTATTTCGGTCTTTCAAAACAGATGGGCGGAATGGATTTGTCACAGACATCCCTATGGACCCCACACATTGCAGGAAATCTGCTCCCTCGATCTACCTCATTTTTGAGCTCATGCCATCAATTGATATGGGAAAATGAATAGACGGCATGGATAAAACCCATCCATTACGGTGGGCCCCAAAGAGCCCCTACCTCCACGGATTAGTGGTGCAGGCGGGGCAGGGCGTCCAAGGACGCTTCACTCTCCCTCCATAGTTAAAAATCTCGTATTTCTCTATTTCTCGGGATAATTGCAAATCACTTTTTCTCGGGATGCTATTTGGTTATTTGGTAAATACCTATAAATAATATCTAAAAGGTTATTTGGTTATTGATAAATACCTATAAATAATATAATTAAATAATTATTATTTTAGAATTTGTGTCAACCATCTCTATGATGCAGGGAGGATGAGGCATGTCGATCACCGTTTTCCCACTTGATAAATACCTCAAATGCACAAGGTGTTTTCGAATCCACGATAAGATAAAAAGAAAGTACTTTTTAAAAAATTTACAACAATTGATTAATTAATTATAAAATCATCTCCATAATACTTTAAATAATAAATTGAACCCTAAAATTAAGTATTAGACTTTAATTTTAACTAAAACTTTTATATAAATAGAAACTAAACAAATTAAAATTTAAAATTATTAAAAATAGCAAGTTTTTCTAAAAATTATTTTTTTGTTGTAAATACGCGTTTTCTAAAGAAATGGAGAGACACGACCTACTATAGTGGGTCAGTTCACCCTGTACATCTCGTAGCTCCTCATAGATCAAAAGTAATAACCAATTTACAATCCACCTTCTTATGATCTATATATGCGTAAATTGTTGATTTTACTAACTTTTCCTTAATCTTTTTTTAGTCCATGTGCAATAAAAATGTACATGATCCACACCCTTCATTTAGGAGTTCTTGTCCTACATCGCCTTGCAACATTGATCTTTACAACATTTGAAAGGCTAATTTTAAGAGAGGAAGATAAAATTTAGTGGGGCCCCACTGCAATGTATGTATTTAATCCAAGCCTGTTCATCCATTTTCCCATGTTTCCTTCTTTGGGATATTATGCTGGAAATCTCACTAAAATATTTATTTAAATAAATGTATAAATATATATTTACTCAAAATTGAAAATGTGCAATCAAAACCTTACGAGATTTTGTAAATCTCGCACCAACAGTATTACGATATTATAGTGATGTTTTCAATGTCTCGGCGATATTTGTAACATCTCTCATCATTTCTCCCTTGTTCCCTCCAAAATCCAAATCTCTCTCTCTCTCTCTCTCTCTCTCTCTCTCTCATGAAAACAGCTGCTTATCTAAAAATGGGGAAGAGATTCGGAGAGGCAGGGTTTACTAAAAATAGAGTGGGTGGAAGAAGAAGAACCTTATATACGAAAGGAAAACGCACGTTAGTAATGAATCCTCTCTCTTCCCAACCCTCTAAATGTGGCACTCTTCCCCCTGCTTTCCAGATAATGCATGCTCCCCCTCGTTTTCCCCTTCTTTTCCATTTTCGGCATTTCTCTCTCCCTATATATATACACACCCTCTTCTCCTCTCTTTCTTTCAATGCTCGGAACGAAGGCCTAAGAACAAATGGGGAGAGGGAAGATTGAAATCAAGAGGATCGAGAACGCCACCAGCCGCCAGGTCACCTTCTCTAAACGCCGTGTCGGCCTTCTTAAGAAAGCCCAAGAGCTTGCTGTCCTCTGCGATGCCGAGGTTGCTCTCATCATCTTCTCCAGCACTGGCAAGCTCTTTGAATTCTCCAGCTCTGGGTAAATGCCCCATTCCTTCAATAATCCCTTCATGCATGTGCATGCGTCTATGGCGTGCCTGCTGATTTTCATGCTTTGAGGATGCTCTTGATATTTGATTTTGATTTTTTTTCTTCTCCTTTTAAAGTTGAATATGAACTGTTTGAAATTTTGCTTTCTATGTTTGTTCATCTGCATGTAGTGTTGCTTGAAATCAATCTTCAAGCATAAATTTTCTACGGTGACCCATATGCCCATATAGCATAGCATGCTTTACGATGGTCTGTGATTGGGACCGCCCACAAATTAGGTGCGGTCCATTAATCATGCTTCAAGGATGGTCGTGATCTTTGATTTTTATTTTTTAAATTTGAATATGAACTGTTGGAAATTTTCCTTTTCTTGTTTTATGTTCATCTGAAAGTCGTGATGCTCAGAATCAATCTTCTACAGTGGCCTGTATAGTTTAGCATGCTTTAGGGTGGTCTGATGATTGGGATTGCTTGCAAATTAGCTGTGGTCTGATAATCATTCTTCAAGGATGATAGTCATATGTTTTAAGTTGAATATGAGCTATTGGAAATTTTCCTTTCAATTGTCTATATACTTCTGCATGTAGTGATGTTCAGAATCGATCATTGAGCATAGATGTTTTATGGTGGCCCATATAATGTACCATGCTTTATGGTGGTCTGATGATTAGGGCCACCCGCAAATTAGCTGTGGTCTGATAGTCATGCTTCGAGGATGTTCTTGGTCTTTGATTTTTTCCTTTTTTCTTTTTAAGATGAATATGAGCTGTTGGAAAATTTCCTTGCAATGTTGTGCGTTTGTCTGCATGTAATGATGCTGACAAACAATCATCGTGCATAAATTTTCTTTGATGGTCAATATAATGTAGCATGCATGCTTTATGGTCTGATGTTTGGGACTGCCGGCAAATTAGCTGTAGTCTGATAATCATGCTTCGAGGATGATCCTGATATTTGATTTTTTTTTTTTTTTTTTTTTTTTTTTTTTTTTTTTTTTTTTTTTGAGTTGAATATGAGATGTTGGAAAATTTCCTTTTTTAGTTCAATGTTCATCTGCATATATTGATGCCCAGAATCAATCCTCGAGTGTGTAAAATTTTCATAGTGGCCCATACAGTATAGTATCCAGGACATGGATGGTTTCGATTATCTGACCACCTCAGTATGGTAGAAAATTGCTTGTTATATGATATCTTGGCAGTCTATGGTGGATTGTGCTTGTATACCTATACACTGTATATGTTTTGTGCATGTACTTGATCCCGACTACCCAGACTGTGGGTCAACTGTGGATGAGGACAGAGCCTGGTAATCACACTGATTGACAGCTGAATCAATGGCATTTTCCTGTTGAAATTTGGGCTGGGACCTTGTGCGTTTTTAGCAGCCATTAAATTGTGACCCTTGAGACAGTCCAATCAGTGGATTTCTGGCTATGTCCAATCAAAATGTGGTCCCATCATCTGGAAGGTATATTTAATTTAGATAGTTAACACCATTTAATGCCACTTGGGTACTTAAATCAATTGGAATTGTTAAAATGTCAACCATATGAAGCTTGCTTATACTTTTAGGAATGTATTTTTTTTTTTTATCACATGGTTTAATATGTAGGATGATCATAATGTCACCTTATACATAACTGCATGACATATGCAAGGGAAAAAAAAAATCGTTATCATGACCTGTGAGGTTCATTACTAATTGAGTCTCTTTAATTAACGAATTGATATGTGCAAGGCTTGATTTGTGGCCTGGATGCATCCTGGACAATATCACCTTGTGTGTAGCACTACTCAAAGCTCGAACACTTGATCTTGTGGGCCACAAATCCCTGTGATGTGTACCATCAAGGGATGCTCAAGTTTGGATAAAAGGATTCCGTCCCTTTTCCGTCTATGAATCTCATGAAACTTTTGAGCATGTGTTAGTTCTTGAAGATTTGCTCTTGACAAAGGTCTAACTTCTGGGGAGGAGCCTGGAGAAGCTGACATGTAATGTCAGGCAAACATGAGAACGTAATGTACAATTAAATCGTCAATACCCTTGAGTTGGTTGTGAATTAATCTCCGTGCAAGTTGATTTGGTTTGAAGAAAAAATGCAACGAGGCTGTGGTCCACAAACCTCTACCAACGAAAGTTATGTTACAATGATGAGCAAACGTGAACGAAAGACTAGTGGTTGTTAAGGGATATCAAATATCACAACAAAATCCACATTTGATTGGAACTGTTTCCCACAATGATTGGAATGATGTATGCTGTGGCATAGGACTTCTCCTGGAGTGAATCTTGAGGGATTTTTTTTTCTAACCCAGGGAGTTTGATGCACGCAGCATTCGGGCCAATGTCCTTGATTCGAACAACCTGATCTAGATGCACAACAACCAAAGTTTGTGAGGAATCTTGTGGTGGTTTTTGTTTTGGACCAAGGAAGAAAATTCTAGCCTTTAACTGCGGGCTTGTGGGAACCCTTCCAGCTAGAACTTCCTAGACAATCAGCCCCATCAAGTTCTATGTGAGACAACATCTTTAAGTTTGATCCCACTTGTGACATGTGGAGGGCCATGAGTGCTGGAGAATATTCTCATTTTTCCTTTCTTATTTTAGAGATTCTTTTCTGGATTTGGTAGAGACCATAGAAATTTGGTTGAGATTGCTTAGACTCCAAGCTATTGGAGTGATTTTCTTTCTTCTTTTGGTTTTCTTCTAGGTGAAGAAATATATCTCAAGTCTATAAATATGTTTTAATTCTCTTCTAGGTGAGAAAATCTGTTTCGATTAGAAATATGTAATCAAGGGATTTTTAAAAGTTGATTTTGCTTGTTTTGTGAAGACTTGATTTTCATCTTTGTTTGTTCTAGGAGTGGGTTGAAGAAATTCATCTATCCTTGCCAGTGTTTGCATTGTCGACGGAATGTCGATAATATCGACGATATTGTCAGTGTTGCTACAGTTGTGATACCGAAACCCCAGTTATTCGTTTCTCTTCCAGATATCGCCGATATTTCGACGATTTTGTCGATATCTGCCGAAAAGATCTGACATCGTAAGGAATGTCGCTGTAGCCACCTACCTTTCATGGGACTTCTGTAGCTAGCAACCCCCTATTGTCGATAAAAGGGCCGATATTGGGGGGATTGCGAAAACACCCAAAAAAATCGACAGAAAAGGGGAGAAAATTAGGGATTTCCATACCTTTTGTCTGTAGAAGAGAAGCGCTGTAACAGTGGGCCGGAACGCTCATCGGACATTGCAGTGGGCCAGTCGATCAGCGGTAAGTGCTCGAAATCCTCTACTTTCTACTTCCTTCGTTGCAATCGATCATGCACCGTACAAAACCGACGAAAAAGGAGGGATTCTCCGACGATTTTGGGGGATTTAAGGGTTTCCCCTCTTTCAAAACCCTGATTCTCCGACGATCGTCCGCAGAAAAGGGCTCTCGAGGCCTTTTCTATCTGCGTGTGGTGCGGCTGTGCGGGAACGCCCGTGCGGTACCGACTCTATTAGGCCCACCTACAATGTATGTGCTTTATCTATTCCGTCCATATGTTTTTCCATCTCATTTTAGGGGTTGAGCCCAAAATTTAAGCATATCCAAATCTCAAGTGGACCATGCCACATGAAACAGCGGGAATAATGATTTCCACCGTTGAAACCTTCCCAAGCCCCACAGTGATGTTTTTTTGTCATCCAACCTGTTCATAAGATCACATGGACATGGATGAATGGAAAACTCAAATATCAGCTTGATCCAAAACTTCTGTGTCCCCCGAGAATTTTTCAATGGTAGACATTCAGTTCGCACTTTTCTTGTGGTGTGGTCCACTTTAGATTTTGATATGCTTCATTTTTTTGTACCACATCTAAAATTATCTGTTAAGATGGATGGACGGAGTAGATAAAATAAGTAAATCACGGTGGGCCCCACAGAGTTTACTCCTCACGCGTGCGCAGTTACTCACTACAGTACGCAGTCGAGCGCAGTGTTACCCCGGGAACAGCTTAATGGGTGTTACCCTAACCGTGTAGGGCCCATATTGATGTAGTTTTTATATATCTACGCCATCTATCTATTTTTTCATATCATTTTAGGATGTGATCCAAAACCCTTAGAAGATCCAAATCTCAGGTGGACCATACCACTAGAAATAGTGATGAATAACCATTTAAAATGTTTTGTGGGCCACAAAAGTTTTTGATCAATCTGATCTTTATATTTTCTGTTCATCAAGACCTTATTGACATTATCAAGAGCTTCGATTGAAAATAAACATTACCAAAACTTTACGATGGGCTCTTTGGATTTTTTAATGGTGGGGTACTCAATCACACTGTTTCTAGTGGTATGGTCCACTTGAGATTTGGATCTGCATGATATTTGGTTTAATGCCATAAAATTATGTGTATAAACAGTTGGACGGTGTGGATACATAATATATACATCAATGTGGGCCCCACGGTGAACCTACGTAAGGGCCGCACCGTCTTGCGTGAGTCCGAGTCGCATCTAATCCGCTCCCCACACCAGCTACGTTTCTGGTGTAGGGACGTCGCGGACGCAGAGTGAGTGCGCAGTCCTCGAGCACCGTGTTTGTACGAACGGTTCAAAGAAGATTAAGGCTCTGTGGACCCCACAATGATGTATTTAGTACATCCAAACCGTCCATCCATTTAGAGAGATCATTTTAGTGCATGATACCTAAAATGAGTCATATCCAAAACTCAAGTGGACCTCACCAATAAAGATAGTGGCACCGACACTGATGTAGGTGGTACTAGTGGGGGTGGAGGTGGCAGTGGTGGGGGGTACATGACAGGTCAGAGCAAGCGATCCGTTGGTCAGTTCACTGAGGAGCAGTACTTTCACCATGCAACTCAAGACGAGGACCACGGATCTCGTCCACCCTCGTGTATGAGAGCATTAGAGTCCACACATATGTTTGAGCGTCGTTCAAAGAAAAAAGCCGGACGTGCTGCAGCGGATGCTTTCGCACGTAGCTTGTTATCTATGGACATCAGTTCAGAGCGGGGGAGCTCCACTTCCGTCCCACCTTATACGCATGGGGGATATCACGAGTATGGGCATGACAGCTCTGACATTCGGTCGCATTCGTTTACTCGTGGATACGAGCAGCCATCAGATAGCTCTTCGAGTTATGGTCATTTGACAGGAGGATATTCGGGGTACCCATATGACTGGCAGCAATACTATCAGGGAGTCGGGGTTGGACTTGATATATTCCCTCAGGACCCTACTCAACCAATGCCGTCGATGTATGTCACGCAGTACCCATGTTTGGGCTATCTCGTACAGTTTGGGGAGGACGACTATCAAAGATACATAAGAGAGTATCTCCATTGGTATGAGCAGAGGATGACATGGGAACAGTACTGTCAATATATTGGTGAACAACACTACAACCAACGGGAACGGGATCCGGATGATGACTATGAGCCACCTCGTCACTCTATGTGGGGATGAAATATGGCAAAAAAGTATTATTTTCGAATTCATTTAATTTTATGTCTTAATTATTATATGGTGGATGCATTTGTATTATATAAACTCATTTTCGTTGCTATTGGAGTAATTTTTTATGAACGCATGCCTTTTTGGGCCCCATTGAATGAAAACTTATTATTTAATGCATTCTTTTTGCAGTTTTTTTTATTCCTGAATATGCAAATATGTGTATTTAGGCATTTCCTGAAGTTTCACTGAAAAATTCCACAATTTTCATCATGTTTCCCCCCTTTTTCCCCACATTTCCAGTTATCGGCGATATTATCGACGATAACGATATTATATCTTTATCTCTGGCTAGCGAAACTTGTAGCGATACCGACAATGCGAACATTGATCCTTGCTGAGTTGCTCGTAGATTGCTCCTTTTCATAGGTTTTTGGTCACCTGTTGCTTGAATTGTTTGCAAGGAATGAAACTTGAATATCTTGATTTGAAGCTGATCAAGGATTTCCGTCTTCTCCATGCTATTTTGCTCCAGCCTTATGCATCCTGGATTCATCGGGAATGGCCTGTTTCAGATCGTGAATCCTTTTCTAGATACCCTCTCTTTGGATCTTTATATTGGCGATCTTTAGACAGAAGCCCCAGGATGTGTGGAAGGAATGACTACTAGAAAATGGGAGGATTTGGAAATGGGCTGTTTGGTCAATGTATTTGAGAGGCTGTCTCAAAAACATGTCATTAGCCGTGCCTTTTACATGTTAGTGTTGGCATAAAGCTTCTCTCAATCCTGCACATTGCGAACAATGTTCACTTTATTTTGTAGAATGTGCTTGATTTTTTTTAATTAGTCTAATCGCCACTACAATTTCTGTTCAAAGTTCATATTTTTTTAAAACTTGGCAGTGGTTCATATTTTGAGTTATATTTTGGTGAAACATTATCTTATGTTTTAAGTAATTTGGAAATGAAGCATTCAAGGATGATCTTAATTCTAGCACAATGGGCATGCATTAATAATTAGTGGTCCTAATTTTATATGAAAAGTTTGCAAGGTATACCGACTTTTGTTTGTTGTTCTATGGTTTGTGAAGCATGAACAGAACGCTTTCAAGATACAACAAGTGCTTAGATTTTTCTGGGTCTTCTTTGGTTGGGTACGATGTAGAGGTATGTTGTTTCATATTGTTTAGTTGTAGTTTCATATTATTTTGTTATAGCATCTAAAAAGTTTTATAGTAGCGTTGTGCTAGATTATCATTTATTTCTCAAGATAGGTTGAGAGTCACTATAATAGTTCATTTTTAATGAAACCGAAATCATTTGTTTCACATCATTACATATGTTTCTTTTTATGATGGCTTTGTTAACATTAACTTAAGAAAATTGCTGAATGCATTTAAAAAGTTCCCATTATATCATTTTTGAAGTAAATAGGAATATTTCTAGAAATATTTGATTCTCTTCATCTTATTTATTTTGTTCCTTTTTGTTTTCCCATTCCACATTATGTTTCTTTTGAAATAGAAACTATGACTTCCTTTTTGTTTTTTAGGATCTGTGTGTAGATTTCCTAGAGTACCAAGCTATAGTCATGATGCAACCATTGGACCACTCAGTTTGATTATGCCTTTCTGTGTAATTTTGAGCAAGCTACATCGTTGTCACTGATTCACTGGTAGCTGCGAATGTAGCCCTTTTTTAGGAAAATTGTACATCTTATAGAGAGGATTTCTATCATAGAAAATACAATATAAGGACTAATTAATACAAGATAAGGAAGAATCCATAGAAAATACAGTATAAGGACTAATTAATACAAGATAAGGAAGAATCTAAATACACTGGTACATTGAGAGTACATAAGAAGAAAATCCAAATCTATATAGTACTTCGCAAGAGTATGCATGAGATAACCTCCTCCAACACTCTCCCTCAAGCTGGAGCATAGATATTGATCATGCCCAACTTCTTGTAATAGAAGCGACTGATCCTTAGGGAGAGATTTTGTAAACACATCTGCTAAATGCTCTTTGGTGCCGACATAAGGAGTGATGATTTCTTTTGCAACAATCTTTTCTCTGATGAAGTGACAATCAACTTCTACGTGTTTAGTTCGCTCATGGAAGATAGGGTTTGTCGAGATACGTATTGCGGCTTGGTTGTTGCACCGCATAGGATCCTGAATAGTGAATCCTAATTCTTTCATTAACTTCTTAAGGCAAAGTAACTCACATGTAGTGTGGGCCATTGCTTGGTATTCTGCTTCTGCTTGCACTTATCCACTACCATCTTTTTTTATTTTTTTTATTTTTATAACTTTTCCAGGTGACTATATTCCCGCCAACAAAAGTACAATATCCAGACGTTGATTGTTTGTCATTTGGACTTCTTGCCCAATTTGCATTTGAATAAGCTGTGATTCATAAGTGTCTTCTGGACTTCTTGCCCAATTTGCATTTGAGTAAGCTGTGATTCATAAGTGTCCTTAGTGTGAAAACAGAATCCCATGCCTTGGTGCTCCTTTGACGTAATGAATAATACGTTTAGCTATTTTAAGGTGGGTAGAGCAAGGGGCATACATGAATTGGCTTATAACACTAACAACATGTGAGATATTAGGACGGGTAATTGTGAAGTAAATCAACTTTCCAACTATCTTCTGCTCGTGGATTGGGAAGAGGTTTGTCATCATCCAATTATATTTTGCAGTTGGAATCAAGAGATATACTAATAGGTTTGCAACCAAGTTGCTCGTCTCTTGAAGTATATCAAGATCATTCTTACGTTGGGAAAGAACAATTCCCTTTTGTGATTGCACAACCTCAATACCGAGAGAATACTTTAATAGGCCAAGATCCTTGATGTCAAAACATCGATGCAAATGATCCTTTGAGGAGAGCACACGATCGTTCGCATAGAGTATCAAAACCATTGTTTTTCGCCATGTCACTAAGCAAACACGAAATGATTAGAACTACACCTTGAAAAGCCAAATTTAAGAAAAGCATTGCTGAATTTTTCAAACCAGGATCTTGGAGATTATTTTACCCCGTAGGTAGCCTTTTTTAGGATACAAACTAGGTGATTCTCCTCTTTTGAATAAAGACCGGTGGAGGCTACATTTAAACTTCTTCAATGAGATCACCGTTAAGAAAAGCATTTTGTACATCTAGTTAATAGAGGGGCTAGTTTAAGTTTGCACCAAGGGAAATGAGGACTTAGATAGAGTTAGAGCTTTGCAACCGGAGCAAATGCGTCTTAATAATTGACCACATAAGTCTAGGTGTAGCCTTTAGTGACTAGCCTGGCTTTGTAATGAGAAGTACTTCCATCTGGATGATGATTAACAAAGAAGACCCATTTACATCTAATTGGACACTTTCCTTCAGGAAGTCCAATCATCTCCCATGTCTGATTTTTCTCCTAGTCTGCCATGGAGTTGTCATTTCTTCTTCCATGGCTAGTTTTCACAGTGGATGTTTAAGTGTTATGTCAACCTTTGTGGGAATAGGAACAAAAGTGATAGATGTGGGAAAGGACACGTAAGATGGAGAAAGTCTTTGATACCCGTGTCTTTAGAAGGGTTACGGTGATGAGTCATAGAGTCAGTGGGTAGTTCTCTCTTGCGTCTCCTTTCATACACCAATGTCTCTTTACTGTGATCAGTTGAACAAGGGGAATCCACTGTGACCTTTGGATGGGTGCTAGGACTATCGAGAGGAATAGGTAAAACTAGGTCATTACTTTTTTCTTGGTAGTGAATAGTGGAGTCACTCTCGTTTCCATAATACGGGCTTACACATGCCCACTTAGATGGGTTATTTTGGTCTAGGACATAGAGGGGATATTTGCTTTTGTTATTAATGACAATTTTGTAACTATGAAACTTTCATAATATAAAAGGAGAGAGGCTGTGTGGACCCTAACTCTCCTCTTCTCTCTCTTTCTTCTTCTATATTACATCTCCCTTTGCACTATTTTACATGGTATCAGAGCTACGTCGTTTCTAATCCTTCTTCTTCAAATCTTCTTATTTCTTCTACTTCTTCTTTGTTTCTTTTATGTGCTGGGCCTTTTGCAATGGTCCGTGCGTGCGTGGGGGAATGAAGACATCGGCTTCTTGAATAATATCTCTTCACGTGTGGTCATTGCAAACGTGTGGGCTGTTTGCCCGTATTGGATGTTGTGTTTGTGACTATATTTCTTCATGGCTGGTTGGTAGTGGCCGTGTAAGCTGATTCTTCTAAGGTGATGTGTGCATCATGTGAAGTGTTCAAGTTTGGTGTTCATTGATTGTTCTAGGTTAGCCCGTGCGTTTGCTTGTGATGTACTCTTCTTTTATTTGTGCTGGAGACAAAAAGTGACCCAAGATCTGGATTTATGAACCGGTTGATTTTTTAGGGTTCTAGATAACTTCTATTAAGTTAAATGAGACATTATTTACAATGGTTCGTCTAAAAAAATATTTACAGTGGTCCAAGTTAATCTAAGTTTTTCTTATGAGCAAGGGAAAATTGAGATATTTGACCACAAAGAAACTTGATAAAGAATTTAGTACTTATGACCAATGGATCCAGGAAAACATGCAAATTGTGATATGGTTATAGAATGCTATGGAATCCTCCATAAATGCGAATGTCATATTTCTGGATACAATTAAGGAAGTGTGGGATGCTCGACGAGAGATGAATTCATCTGATAAAAACATTTCGTACTTATTAGTTATATGAAGAGATATTAGAGTTTCAACAAGGAGATAAATCGTTGGGTGAATACTATTCCAAACTTGAAGGAATGTGGGAAGAGCTGAATGTGATCAGCCCCGACTACCGATTTGGTGAAATTACATTGACAACGTGAAGAGTTTTGAGTGGCCAAGTTCTTATCTTGGATAAACGTGAATATGAACTTGTTCGTGCCTAGATTTTAAGTGGCAAAAATGTAACATCTTTAAACAAGGTGTATGCATGCCTCCGGCGTGTATCTTTGTGGGCCGCTTCTAGCTAAATTCTATGTTTACTGCTCAACAGACACATATGACCGGTGAGATGGTTACTTTGACTCAAGAAGAATATTCCAAGTTGTTGAATAATATACAAAATCAGTCAATTCTTATTACTTCCACCCTTACGGCTACATTTGTTATCTCAGGTAGGACTTATTTAGGATCCAAGTCTCATACTCCATTGATAATTGACTTTTGGAGCATCCCACCATGTGATAGGTCAGTCTATTGTGTTTTCGTTTATTAATGGCTCATTAACAGACTCTTCCAAGATTAGTAACAGTTTTGTACTCTTCAGGAGTAGTTTACATTTTCTCTCAACTTAATATGTGGGCATCTATTTCTTTGTTAGTCTTTTAGGCTAACACAACCACTCTTTCTTTTTGCCCTGAACCTCTTTCTCCCTTTCTTCTCTCTTCTCTTCTCCCTCTCCCTCTTTCTCACCACTTTCCACATTTACTAATCTTGTTTAACGAATCAAAGATTCAGAACATGAATTCTCATGATTTCTTGGCAGAAGTTCAATGATTGGCTGCCAACTTGACACCAACACTTCTCCTTTGCGTGGCTTAGGATCAGCTGGTGCATTTCCATAACACGTTGTTTTAAAAATATCATGGATGTGTATGAAGAAATCTTATGGTTGATAATCCGATTTATGATTTGATTCAAGTGAACCTCTATTACAATGTAGGAATTGATTGTCATGAAAAGTGCATCAAATTTTTTTAATGTCCTATTCTCAACCATTAGTGTTTTTCATTTTTTTCTGCTGTGAGTATTAGTGGGAAGTTATTAACTAATAATGACAATTTAATAAATGCATATGCATGTAGTGAATGTTCTAGAAACTATTTAGTTTCAAATACAAACTAATTCTAGTTACTTGTAAACGTTCTAACACTTTAAGGACATGCAATACTACAGTAAGTGATTCTCGTCTTCCTTATACTTCTTTTGATAATGGGACTTTGGATAATGATTCTTAGAAATATCCTTTTTTGAGCTTGTTGTTGTGAGAATAGACATCAGTAGATGTGACTGTTGGTTTTCTGTGTTTGTTCGTATAAATTCTGAAAAAATTCATATGCCCAAAATGTTATTTAATTTATCTGACAGCATAAACTTGTCAAAGAAGAATGATTTGTGCTTTTTTCGATCAGACAAGTCAATCGGTTTTCTTAGGCGATCAATTCTGTGTAGAGACTCTTGTATAATTTTTTCACACAGTCATGATTAATTATATTTGCCTATTTTAGATTGGGGGTCCCCTCTATAACCTTTTTCTTCTTCTGCTTGAAAAGAAGCAGCAAGCTAGGGAGATGAACATTCTGAAAGATGAAAATGGGAAGCTACGAATGGCGCAAATGTATGTCTTTGTAAATTTGTGATACATTGTGCTTTTTTACGTGTTCTTTATTTCTTTCTTTCTTCTTTTATTACATATTAAACAACCGTTCACGATAGTTTCTATTCTTCCTATAGGCAGATGATGGGTAAAGAACTAACAGGATTGAGTTTGAATGACTTGCAACACCTAGAACATCAGTTAAGTGAAGGGTTATTGTCCGTGAAGGAAAGGAAGGTATGAAGAAGTTTAAGACTTGAATACCATGAATTGCCTTGAAACTTTGTTTATACGATGCAAAACTGTGGAGGACAATCCATTGGTCCGGTGTTGCATCATTTTACAAGTATTTTCTTGGACCTTTTCATCATTTCTGAATTGAAAATTGTATTGCTTCAGGAGCAGTTATGGTTGGAGCATCTTGAGAAATCACGATTACAGGTACACTGGATTACTGTTGTTGCCTTTTATTTTAATGCCAAATAATGACTCCTCTCACCATCAAAACTTTTTGAGACAATATGACTTGTTTGAGTTGACTGGTTTTCTAGAGTTGACTGGTTTTCTAAGCCACCTAAGTAAAAAATTGCCTTGGAACTGGGTTATCTGCTGAAACACATAGCGTCCTTGTAAAATCACCACTTTCTCTAAAAGCTTGAGCCGTTAGAGGATGGCGTATCAATGTATATCAAGGGATTCTAACACTCCCCCGCACATGCGGGGTGGAACTCCGCACAGGAACATATTGGGGAAAGGAGGGACACTCACAACTCAAACCTTGGTGGAGGGATACTCACAGGTCACAACTCACACCATAAACGCCCCCCCGTGGGAGAATATATTACCGGTGGCATATTTGCTACTTCCGGCATTCGAACACAGGACCTTCCGATTTGATACCATGTAAAATCACCACTTTCTCTAAAAGCTTGAGCCGTTAGAGGATGGCGTATCAATGTATATCAAGGGACTCTAATAGTCCTAAGTGTTATGTCTTGTAGTGCCACATATGCAGATTGGCTTTCATAAAGAACTGCAAATTAGATTCTATTCTTTTTTTTTTTTTATTCATTCATTTTTTGGTATTATGATTAGAGGTGTACACTGAGCCGAGCCGAACCGAGCTTTGCCCAGTCTGGCTTGCTTTGGTTAGCGGGCGACCTGGGCTTGAGCTTGGCTCGGCTTGGTCCTCGAGCCTAGGTGGTGGGCTTGGCTTGGTTTGGACGAGCTTTCGAGCCGAATTCGAGCCTGTTCGAGCTTCAAGCTTTCGAGCCTACATTGAACTTACCTTTCGAGCCAACATTTTTTAAGCCTATTTCGAGCTACAACTCACAAATTTAGAGATGAGGGAAAGCCGGAGAGGGAGGAGGTGAGGCTGGGCGACGGGGGAGAGAAATCAGAGATGAGGGAGAGCCGGAGAGGGTGGAGGTGAGGCCGACGGCCGGAGGGGGTCGCTAGTTAGGCCGGGGCCGCCGGGCGAGGTCAATTCAGCCGGAGGGGAGGGGGTTTTGTTTTTGAAATTTTTAGGGCTGGGCGGGCGAGTGCGAAAGGGCGCTGGGAGAAAAAAAAATTAGGGCGAAAGGGTGTGAAAAAAATATATTTTATTATATTATATAATAATAATAAATATATATATATATATATATATATATATATATATATATATTATTTTTAAGTAAAAAATATACCTGAGCCTTCTACGAGCCGAGCCAAGCCTGATTTCGAGCCGAGCTTAGGTCAAGCTCGGGCTTGGCTTGAATTTCCAATGAGCCCACATACTCGGCTTGGCTTGGCTTGGCTTGATCCACCCTCCGAATCGAGCCGGACCGAGCTTTTTCGAGCCGAGCCGAGAGAGCTTTTCGAGCTAGCTCGGTTCGTGTACAGCTCTAATTATGATTCCATCATGGCAAGTGGGATTTTGCATTTCTTGCACTCCTATTTGAGTTAAAATGATGAGTAAGAGAAACAGTGTCTGGATTTATAAATAATTGATGCCAGTTTATACATTAGTTGTATGAACCTTCTACCAAGGTGTTGCTCTTTGTTCAAAGTCATGCTTTAGACTCAAGCTTGTACTCCCACTTCCTGGAGTTCTACGCTTGCGAAAAATTTGAAAGAGACACTTGATCCAACATCCAAATTTCCTTGTCTTCTCCTCAAACTTTGTGCAACTAAGGTTTATACTGGAATATATCCTTTCTAGGTCAGTCTCAGGATTGTAACAGGTTAGTTCCTCTGTAATTATTTTAGTTGCTGGATATTATCTATAGATGTTATCGTAGTACCCTTCCTTGCTGGTTGTTAATTGCCGCACATGCAGCAGGACTTGTATTATGGAAGATTCCTGCTATATCATTATTCTGGTTTCTGTCGAGACCTCACTCTTTTAAGTTCTGAATCTCTTTTTGCTTCTTTTTCAACTATACAGCGATTCTCATGGAGTGCACTATTGTCCTTGTGTTTTGCTGCTGTCACTACATAAAAAAGCTTGACTATTCTGTCATTTCCACCATTTTTTAAAGATTGATCAGTCTTTTAGATTTCTTCTCCGCCAATTAACTTAATAGTTGTCATTTTCTTCATATTTTTTGGATTAGTTAATCTTTCGGATTTCTACTACAATGTTTGTGCTGTGGTTAATAGTGTCAACTGGGGCTGGCGTGTCAATTGATTCAAATTACAGAATCTTTTTAGGTTATATGAGAAAAAAGAAAGAAAACTTTGTGGGCCTTCCCATTTGTAATTTTAATTCTGCCTTTGATCCTCAGGCTCACGTTGATTTCTTAATATGAAACTTCATTGTGTAAGAGGAGCCACCTCTTGAATGGCTAACAATGTGTATATTTTCACTTGGATCCTGAATTTTGTGGATGCAACCATAAGGTCCATAACAGCAAATACGGCATGTTTTTCTACAACCAGAGAGATTTTGAAGTTTTTTGTGGCAAGTTTATCACGAGTTCAATCATTCTAGGTTGTACCCCTACCCACTTGAATTGGAATTAGCGAACATGATGTATGGTAATAGGACTCTGTAAGAGTTTTTTATTGCCTCATTTTTTATTTGGATGGAGGTGGTTATGATGATGCGTACATATCTTCAAGATGCAATTCAGTGCTCTCATAGTTATCCCTCTTTTATAACTTTCCTCATACCATGTATCTTTCTCATCTCTTGTAACAAATAATGCTTAGAGGATCATTTCCCCCTTCCTCTTAATTTCCTTCTCCTTTTTCTCTTTCTTTTCTTTTTTCATTTTTGTCATCTGGCCATTTATGGCCAACCTGGCCATCAGTTGTCTCTAAAGAGGCATTCAATTCAGTCAATGGGCCTCATATGGCCTACAACGGAGGACGCAAGTGACAGCAGGGCACTCAGGCCCAGCAACCATCAGTCCATCGCAACCACCCGAATAAGTGTCACCAGTGATGACAATAGGGCACTCATGCCCCACTGCCATCACCAGCAGTTCCCATAAGATCCAGTGTTGGCAGTAGCAAGGCACTCAGGCCCCACTGCCAACACCAACAGCCCCAATACGGCCCACCAAAAAAGAAAAAGAAAAGGACCACAGGGCTCCCGATCCTCACTTTCATCATCGACAGATCATAAGGGTAATTGACGATGGAAGTGCCACAAATTTGATCAAACAGAGCCACATGGCTCATCAGCCTGATTGACAAGCAAGTAGTTTACTGGCTAGCAGAGGCCCACCAATCTGATCTCCTGACAAGCAGGGCCCCACAGATTTGATTTGCTGGCCCCTAGGAATCCACCAGTGAGTTCAGTGGCTGGGGCCTACCTATCTGACTAATAAACTTATAGGGCCTCACCAGTTTGATCAACAGGTCCAGAAGGTCCCGCCATCAATGTCCAGCAAGGTCCATCAGGATGACCATGTTTTTCTGTCCTATCTGTCCATCAACAGGTGCTTTCTTTTTCATTTATTCCCTCTGCGTTATTTTGTTGAGAATGGCAGAAAACAAAACTATATTCCAGTGGGAAGTAGCTATGAACATCACGGGCTACAAATCACCATGGTTAAACTTGATGCAAAAATTATTTGGAATGGGCTCAAGCACTAAAATGTATACTTTCTGCAAAAGAAAGCTGGGATACATAGCTGGGATACATAGCTGGGATGTGTCTCACTTTCATTGGGATACATAGAAGGAAACTTCCCACGAAAACAGAGATTTCTTAATTTTTTTTTTTTGTGTGGATATTTTGGATTTTCCAATTTTCTGTCGATTTTCACATATTTATGGATGTTTGCCTGGTATTGGGGATATTATTGCTTGTATTGGGATATCATTGATGGTATCACCGATACTAGGGAACTTTCATATTGGATTCTCCTCAAAACATTGCTGGTATCAATAATATTGCCAAATATTGCCGATATTATTGAAAATATCAGTAGTATTTCGAAAATTTTAAAATGCCGGCAGTGTCGGTATCATTGTTCTGGAGATACTGACAATATTGGCGATATTATTGATAATATCGCCAATAGTTGGAACACTGTTCCTGTCAAAATGGTATCTTATAGATGCATATCTGTTTTGCTGCTATCATTCTTCTTTTGATTCCATTTGACTCTAGTTTATGGTCATTTTTTTGAGAGAGAAGAAAAAAGAGAATTTGCCGTGAATGCTTCTGGGAATAAGATTTAGGTTGAAGACTTCCTTTTTTCGGACGCTTACTTTATTTTTGTTTATTAGGAACAACGGGCCATATTGGAGAATGAGAATTTGCGCAAACAGGTAGCTCTTAACTTTTCGTTGATGAACCTTTTTTTTCGCTCTTTTATTATGTGCAGCTTTCCTGTAATGTCTTAGACTTCAATCTATTTTGGAGGTTGAAGAGCTACGAGGTTTGGTGCCATCGGCTGAACATCAGATGCCTCCGTACCTTGACTTCCATCCCATTGACAGGAAATATTCCCTCATGAAGCATGATGTAATGAATCCTAATGTGGTGTATAACTGCATGTTTGAGAAGGATGATTCAGACACTTCCTTGCATTTGGGGTAATGCTCATTCCTTCACTTGAACATGTCTAACAAACATGTGCCATGCTGCTTTGTTACTATAAATGCCAGAGCATTTTTTATGCATCTCTTTGTTCTTGGTGATAATTTGTCCTACATGATGAGTTGAGTGGTCTAGTTTTGGGCTGAAATCTACATGGTAGGTCCTACATGATTCTCAGCTCCATCCCTACGCTCCATCCCTACACATACCAGTTTGTTGTGGGTTGCATGTGGAGAGTGTGCTTCTGGCTCTAGCAAACCTTTGGAAGATATGGTGTCAGATTTGAAAATAAAAATAAAAAATTGCCATCTAAGATGCATAAAGCGGGCAAAGTATTCTGTTTAATGCATGGACTGAATAGAACTGAGAACTGGGCTTTTATGTCAATTGATTATATCACTCATCAATGACGCCAAGTGCAAGAGTGGAATTTATGTAACAAAATGGGCTTGTATGAAAATTCCACTGTGAACCTTTGTCCAAAAGCTCACTGAAACTAATGAGTCAAACAGATGCTTGTCCGGAACACATACATGTAATGGAGGGGGTTGACTTGGTTTATTCTTCAATGAAACCGAGTCCACTTGGTTTCAGCGAGTTTGAAAACCTTGGTCTTGACATTTACCATTCGTATGTCACATGGTATTGGAGTTTTGAATCATTGTGTCCCATGACTGATTTGTTCCCGATTACTGTTTTTTTCTGCTGAAGTAGACCATAAAAGTCCACAAGATATCCTGCGATTCTATTGCGTTTTCTATATTCAATTTGATTCTATTCAATCTCATAATCACTGTTTTGCAGTTTGTCTGATTTCGGTTGCAAGAGGAAAGCACCCGAGATAGCATCCTGTTCAAATGAGTCGGGTATGTAGGCTCTCCCATGATGATACACTTTCAAGGTGACTTTCTGGTCTTTGCAATGAGAGGCGATGCTCTTTGTTCATTTCAGTACATTTTGAGCTAGTTTTCTATTATAGAGTCGTTATGTTATCAGGATTGTATTTCCTTTAAAGCTTCACTTCCACACAATATGGTATACTCAGTAGGCAATGTTGAGAAAATCTAATGAGCGGAGTTGTTTTAAACATAGCTAGATGTAACTGGTTTGCATTTGCATGGACTTGAACCCATTTCCACACGTACCAGAAATCCCAGCTACATACCCACAATGGAAGCATGACGGACTCTTATGTGTGGGGATGGTTAGGTTCATCACTGTCAGTGTGATGGTTATTGCTGAGATGTTGAAAATCCCCCATCAGTTGTGATGGTAATTTCATGAAAAATAGATTAAATGATATAAACACAAGATTTTCAAAAATATCTCCACGTTTTAAAAGCGTTTTTCTCATGATATTTATCTGAAAATAGTAAAAACCTAAACAACTCATGTGCGTGCGCAAGCGCGTGTGCGTGTATTTGAAAATTTTAAATTATTTATAAAATATAGGAATTGTACCACAAAATTATTCCGGAATGTGAATTTTATGTAATAATGCGTCCAAGACTCCAAAATATGGTGAAGTGGTTTTTGATGAAATACCAAATTGCCCTCATTTGTTTTTTCAAATGAAAGTGATAAGGTTGAAAATTGTGGGGCCCACCATCCAACCTGTCCAATAGATGAATCTTACAGAGACAACAAATGAAAATTCTAGTGGGTCCAATCAGAAAGTGGGCCACACAAATTAATATACATTGCCCAAAAGCATCCAAATTTACGTGTAGCCCATTTGATGATTCTATTAGCTAGATTTTTGGTTCGAGCTATTGATCATCATACCAGAGGAGGTCTAAGCCAGTCTCATTCTGGGCAAATGACCATTACATGGGGCCCACTTGGCCCAATTCACATCCTTAATCATATTGAAGACCCCACGTGCATGTTTGTGCATCTTTGAGGACCCCACACTAGTCGAGTGGACACAATGACCTCTGGATCATCATCATCAAAAATCTTAATCACGGAGCCCCATGGTCCACAAAATAGTTTAATTGTTTAGTTTGTTTATATGTGTTGTTATTTTTTGTATAACTCATATTTGTGTTGTGATTAGGGAGTTAGGAACAATTTTTAATTCATTAAGCATCTTTATATTGATAATCTTATTTGAAATCGCATTTTTGTAAAAGGTCTTTTTTTGAGACTAATATATGGCGCAGACGTAGACGTGGTGAGATCGACCATCGTCTCTCTCATGTGATAAACACTTCGAATCCACAGAGTAACCGGGAATCCTCAATCGGTGATCTTCGAATCCACAAAGAAAAGATAAAAGAAGAGCTTTATTGAATAGAATAATGATGAATAATGTTTAAACACGAATTAAAATGAGCTAATTTACTCCTAGGTATGAAAGAAACCCTGAAAAACGAGATTAGAAAGAGTTCGAATAGAAAACAGAAAGTAACTGCCAAGTTCGCGCAAATCTGTGGAACCAGGCGACCGGTCGCAAGTTGAGCAGTGACTAGTCGCCAACCCTTGGCGATTAGTCGCATAGGGTTTAAGACAGACCGGAGAGTGGGGGTCCATTTGAACGGGTTTTGTGATTGGTCGTGGTCGAAATGAGACCACTCACAGAGATTGCGCGACTGATCGTTAAATGTTGTCGACTGGTCGCCTTGCTCTGTTTGCCAGTTGCTTGAAGTGCTTCTTTGCTTCCTTGCTTTGGTCGATCCGCAACATGTACTCTTTAGCAATCCTCTCTACATCAGTTCCCCCCCCCCCCCCCCCTTCAAACACCTCGAGTTCTTGTTCGGCTCGTGATACTCGAACAAATCCGTGACGTTGAATGTTCGCGAGATCTCGAACTCTTTTGGGAGATTGACCACATAGGCATTGTCGTTCAGCTTTATGAGGATTGGAATAAGTCCAATCTTCTTATGCTTCAACTTATTGTAGATACTGGTTGGGAAACGTTCCTTGCGCAACTGGACCATCACCCGGTCTCCAACCTCGAACACCTTGGTGCGGCGATGTTGGTTGGTGTCTTTCATATATTTCTCGTTTGACTCAAGCAGTTTGTTCCGCACTCTATTGTGTATCTCTGTGACCTGTTCAACCATGTTCTTTGCGGCGATACTCATTCTAGGAACCTTGGTTAAGGTAACAAAATCCAGTGTATGACGGGGAACTCGTCTGTAGACAATCTAAAATGACGACTTTCCTGTTGATCGGTTCACCATGTTGTTGAAAGCAAATTCAGCTTGTGACAGGGCCAAGTCCTATTGCTTTGGTTTGTTCCCGGAGATACGCCTTTTGAGATTTCCTAATGTCTTGTTTACTACTTCAGTTTGCCCGTCGGTTTGTGGATGGTAAGCACTGCTAAATTAAAGTTGTGTCCTAAATCGACGCCATAAAGTCCGCCAAAAGTGACTAACAAACTTTGTATCACGGTCTGAAGTAATTGTCTTGGGAATTCTGTGCAATCTCATGATTTATCTGAAGAAGAGGTTGGCTACATTCGTCGCATTATAATTCTTGCACGGGATAAAATGAGCCATCTTCGAAAACCTGTCTACGACCACGAACATGGAGTCCATGTCGCGTTGTGTCCATGGGAGACCCAAAACGAAGTCCATCGAAATATCCTCCTAAGGGCCTTAAAGGATGAGAAACAGGTTGTAGAGTCTCGTGTTTTGGGAGTCACCCTTGGATGTTTGGCATATGTGACACCGCTGAATCATCTTTCCCATATCACGGCCTAGGTGAGGCAAAAAATACCGTTCTTCCACTAGCGCCTTTGTCTTATCTCGACCTAAATGGCCTCCAAGACCCTCACCATGGAACTCCAATATAATCTTGTCACGTAGTGAACTCTGTGGAATGCATAAACGATTCCCAAAGAATAGGAATCCATCTTGGATGTGAAACTCACCAGGGTGGCCTTTTTTGCTCCGCATCCATGTGTCCTTGAAATTACCATCTTCTGCATACATTTCCTTAAGGCAGTTGAAGCCGACAACCCATTGGCCAAGGTGACTAGAAGGGCGGCTGGTCGACTTAAGGCATCAACAACCTTGTTTCGTCGGCCCAATTTGTGCTTCAATATGAACGTGAATTCCTGCAAAATTGAAATCCACCTGACATGTACATGACTCACGTTAGTTTGGCTGTTGATAAACTTCAAAGCCTGGTGGTTTGTATATAGAATAAACTTCCTCTGAATGAGGTAGTGTCGCCAATGCCGAAGAGCTTGTACCACAATGTACAACTTGTTTTCATATGTAGACAATTTCTTCCTTTCATCACTTAGTTTCTCGTTGTAGAAGGCCACAGATTTGCCCTCTTGCGATAAAACTGCACCAATACCCACGCATGACGCATCACAGTCCACTTCGAAGACCTTCTCAAAACTTGGTAGAACCAAACATGGAGTGGATGATAACTGTTGCTTGATTTCAGCGAAAATTCTATCGGTTTCATCAGTCCATTGGAACAGGCCTTTCCTCATACAACCAGTAATAGGTGCGAGATGGTGTTGAAATCTCTGATAAACCGGCGGTAGAAAGTGGCCAACCCAGGAAAACTGCGCACTTCATGGATGTTGGTTGGAGTAGGCCATTCTCGAATGGCCTTAATCTTGTCTTCATCTACTTGAATATCAGTGAAAGATACCACAAAGCCCAGAAATAACAAATTGTCTGTCAGGAAATTGTATTTCTTCAAATTCAGATATAACTTGTTGTCCTGCATTACTTGGAGAACTTGCCTGAGATGCCCTATATGTTCTGATTTGTCTCAACTGTAAATCAGGATGTCGTCGAAGTACACCATAATGAACTTGCCTATGAACGTCTTCAAGACCTAGTTCATGAGGCGCATGAAGGTACTTGGGGAATTTGATAGGCCAAATGGCATAACGAGCCACTCGTATAGTCCCTCATTGGTTTTAAAAGTTGTTTTCTACTCGTCATCGAGCCTGATTCGGATTTGATGGTACCCGCTGCGCAAAGCCAGCTTGGAAAACACTTAGGAACCCTCCAACATATCCAATATATCGTCTAATTGAGGTATGAGAAATCTATACTTGGTGATCTTGTTGATCGCCGGACTATCAACACACATTTGCAAACTACCATCTTTCTTTGGTGTTAACAATGCCGGCACTGTACAAGGGCTCATTCAAAAGTCCATTTTTCAATAAGTCTTCAACCTGGCCTTGGAGAATTTCACCCTCCTTCGGGCTTAAACGGTAATGTGGGCGGTTGGGCAAACTAGCCATAGGGATAAGATCAATGTGATGTTAAATATCCCTCATTGGTGGTAGACTGTTTGGTAGTTCTTTATGCCATATACTTTTGAAATCATTCAATAAGGGTTTTAGAACCGGGGGTATGTTTGATGGCTTTGAGTTCTTACCCTTTATAATCATGGCATAAATCTTGTCAGTCTCTTTAGACTCCTCCACAAATTCTTGTATGACAAGGAGACCGCTCCCCTCCACTTCAGAAGCTTCGGGGTGGTTCTTTGGTTCTATAGGAGCCAAAATTCTTTTCCACCCATCTTTAACAAATATGTAAACATTGTCCTTACCACGATGGGTTACATCACGGTCTGATTGCTACGGTCGACCAAGGAATATATGACATGCTTCTATATCGACTACATCTCATAGCACTTCATCTATATAACTTCTACCAATAGAAAACGAAATTAAACATTTCTCGATTACTTTAGTGTCGCTGACTTTCTTGATCCAACCAATGGAGTATTGTGATGGGTATCTCGTCGTCGGTAATTGAAGCATGTCCACCATAACCATGGACACGATGTTTTCGCTTCTTCCGCTATTGATAATGATGTTGCAAATCTTCTCGTTCAGTGTACAATGAGTGCGGAAGATGTTGTGGCGCTGATGGTGCATTTATTTCTTAGGAGTGTAGCATAGACGTCTCATGACCAGGGACTCACCACGATCCTCAGCCAACCATTCTGTTCCATCTTCGTCCTCCTCAACTGACTGTTCAAATTCTTCGCTCTCGGGCTCTCCTTCTACTAGCTCATCTTCAACTCCCCCATCATTAGTAGTCAGATTGGCGGTGGGGTGCTGATGACATGTGTTAGACAAGTGCCTTGGTTGGCTACAACGAAAGAAATTATTTGGCCTTGGTCGAGCATACAGATTGAGAGCTTGACTCGGGCCTGCAGTGACAAGTGTGGTGCGTTGAGGTCTAGCTAGATCACTCTCCATATCAGTTTGCGGTTGTTGGGGGCTGGGTACGCCCACCAACAAGCTCCTTTCTCTTAGGCAATGATGCTCTTGAATATGACCCATCGTAGAGACGGGTCGATGGATATGAGTGCACAAGAACTCTATTGAGCTAGGCCTCCAGGCGATTAGCTAGTTGCAACGCCTCTTCCACGGTTCAGACTGGAAGTAGTTGTACACGGTCCTGGATAACGGATCTTAAACCGCCTATGAATCTTGCGGCCTTCCGAGAATGTCTCTGATAAGTCATTGAGGGTTGCTAGCTTGTTAAATTCGGCTGCGTACTCATCAACAGTCCGGTTTTCCTGTCGACAATTCTGGTATTGTTGGAACAATACCTGCTCGTAATCTCGGAGTAGAAACCATGACCGAAGAAGTTGTCTCATCCGTGGCCATGATCGGATGGGCAACTTGTTTTGCCAGGTTCGGGTGAGTTGCAACTGTTCCTACCATGTAGAGGCTCCTGACTTCAATTTATACGTAACTAATTTCACCTTCTTATCCTCTAGCACATTCATATAATCAAAGGAAGTTTTCTACTTCCGCTTACCAATCTAAAAATTCTTCAATGCGCAGTAAACCATTGAACGCAGGAAGTTCGGCCTTACCTCTGTAGTCACTCTCAGTGCGGCCCACATGATCGTTTCCATATGTGGGCTACTGAACAAGGAGGCCCTCGATGTCCTCATCGCTGATGTCTGAGGCCTTCGGAGTAGCCCTGCAATTCATCGCTATGAGTGCCTTATGGAACACTGGATTGTTCCATCCAATGATTGTCGGTGGTCGTGCGTTGCCTTGGGCTTGGGGCGGGGCCAGCGCCGCCGCGAGTCAATCGAGAGTCGCTTGCAGTCCTTACATAGACAACTCATTCGACCGTTGGAGAGCATCGATCATTTCTGCAAGATACTGAATCCCCTGAGCACCGTTAGCGGGATGGTTATCTCGACCATCACTAGAAGCCATCTTCCTGAGGGATTTCCTCGCTCTGATACCAACTTGGCGCAGGCGTAGACATGGTGAGATCGATCACCGTGTCTCTCACATGATAAACACTTTGAATCCATGGAGCAACCGGGAATCCTCAACCGGTGATCTTCGAAGCCACGAAGAAAAGATAAAAGAAGAGCTTTATTGAATATAATAATGATGAATAATGTCTAAACACGAATTAAAATGAGCTTATATACTCCTAAGTATGAAAGAAACCCTAAAAACGAGATTAGAAAGAGTTTGGATAAAAAACAGAAAGTAACTGCCAAGTTCGCGCAAAATTGCGGAACTAGGTGATCGTTTGCAGGGGTCTGGCGGTCGGTCGCAAGTCGAGTGACGACCGATCGTTGACCCTTGGTGATCCGTTGCATAGGGTTCAAGACAGTCCAGAGAGTGGGGGTCCATCTGAATGGGTTTTACAATCGGTCGCGGCTGAAATGACACCAGTCGTAGAGGTCGTGCGATTGGTCAAATATTGCAACTGCTTCTTTGCTTTGGTTAATCCGCAACATGCACTCTTCAGCAATCCTCTATACATTAATAGAGTTGGACGTCCCTACCCTAGACATTATGCATGTTATGAATGAAAGAGATTTCTCTCCTTTTGCTTTGAGATTGAACAAAATTTCATTCTATGATTGGATTGGTGGTGCAAAGCTACGGGGAGTGATTCCCTAGTTATCTCTTTTACTTTTCTCTCTTCTCATCAAGGTGTTATCTTCCTTCTTCTCTTTATCTTTTTCTCTTTATCTTCTTTTCCCAATCTCTCTTCTTTGATTTTTCTTTTTTCTCACTAGAACTCACATTCAATCAAACCTTAGCCTATCCAAATCCATACCCAATTAAATCGTAATTTTCGTAATCTTAAAATTTTCAAATTTCAAAATTCTCAATTTTTCGAACCCTAATTTTCAAAATCCTAATTCTCTACCCATTGATTATCAAAACCCTAGATATCCAATCCCCAAAATCTAAAAATTCCTTGGCCAAATCATAAATCCCTCATTCTCATAACTCGAAATCCATATTCCCAATTCTAGAAACCGTAAATCTTAAATCCCTAAAACCCAGTAACCTCCCAAAACCTCAACCATATTGTTTCAAACCCTAATTCCTATAACCCTAGATACCCTAAACCCATATCTCACATTCCATAGCTTTAAACAATCTTAACACGTCCAAACTCTTACAAGACACGTGATTTTCGTTGAATTCAGATTTAACCCATCGTAGGATGGGTGTTCTATCTCTCTTAAGTCTCGGTTATTTAGTAATTTATGAGATTCGCATTGCGGGGCTCTCGAAGGCTTGAATGTTGACATGTCATAAATCTGAAATTTCTGAATTTATGGTAAATTAATTTTATTTTGTCGTTCTATTGCTCTAATTAATCTGTTTTTATTTATTTATTATTATTTTTTTAATTTCATGACTTCATATTAGATTAGATCATTCCGTCCCGCATCAATGTGTCTTGGACGTGGATGTCATACACATACATGTACCATGATCATCATGGTGGGTTGCCTATGTTGGATGGATTGGATGTCACACCCCCACCCCCACCCACTACCTAGATAATCTGGTTCATGGAGTCGTTTGGTAAAATTCTAATTTGAAAGAATTTTGTTGTTATATTTTCGAAATATCCCAAGACAAACCTCAAAATCTTGTAATCTCCTGAGAAATTTACCAGCGGAGAGACTGTCGAGAACGTAATTTGTCACTCTCCAACTGGGTCAACTTGGTCAGTTTTGGCAGACCCGGCTGGGTGAGATGTGCTATATTCATTATTTTATAATATTTTAAAAACTAAATGTAATATGAAGGCATATTTTTTTGTATCTGGAATTCTCAAGTACCAACTTTTAATAACTCTAGGTTAGCATACATCCCAGCTATTGTATTACAGGTGTGCCTTTGGATCTTCAGGGTGTCATCTTTCACTGATCCAAACCATTGTTTATATGATGGGTCTCAACGTGTATTTTAAATGTTTTTTCTGAATATGGCTGGTGTTGATGATGATCTATGAATATTCCAAGGCTTTTAAATCTTGAAAATTTGAGTTTTTTTAGGGTGTCCCAAGTCCATTATCTATGAATATTTCAAGGTTTTTATGAACAGATTTTTGGATCACAGTCCATAATGTTAGAAATAATAGGTAGGTCAACACGAAATGTCTGTGAGATCTGAGCTTTCCATAATGTTGGAAATAATGCCACTCTTAAGGTGGGCCATAATGTGCAAATTAAATTGATGGTTGAAAGATCTCACACGTATCATATCGAGTGCTCCCCTCAAACAAGCCTTTTGAGGCCTTAAGTCCATTTTGAGCTGGTGTTATGCATCTGAAATATGCGGAAAAGCTGATTTGACAAAAACCAATCCAGCTACTAAAGCAGGGTTGAAAAAGCCCTTTTGTGAACACTCCCTTTTGCCGAGACCCTAAGCATGTTATAGAGCTAGGAAGGCATCAAGGGCTGGCCAGGTTACCCTGGTAGTTTATCGGTTTGGATGAGACTGCCAATGAAATGGGTTGGCCTCTGGTCCAGTTTTTGAAATACTGGTCTGTAGATGGTGCAGATGTCGTGTTAGTGGGTCTCAGTCACAGATCTCAAACTAGTCTAATCATAAGAATGCATTCCATCTGCATTAATGATCGGTTCCAATCAGCAAGCATTCTCATATCCACCTGTTGTAGACCATCTAAAATTGTATTTCATAAACTACATAAAAAATCAAAACCATTCTTCATTGCATTAAAAAAAAGGGTATGAATTGGACGAGCAACTGAAGTAATAGATTAGCATAGGCCTGACCAAGTTCAGTTTTTTTTTTTTTATTTTAAATATCCTATAAATAAAGTAAATATAAATATTGACTGTTATCATCAGCAAATTATTACTGATTTTCTACTGAAAAAAAAAAGGATTGGGAAAGATATTATGAAGAAGGGAGGGGCTTCCCAAGAAGGAAGTTGTGGATGAGAGCCAAAGCTCTAATGGGCTGGTAGCTTGGAACTTCATGACCTGCCCCTCTCACTGTCACTAGTGTTATGTCTCCCTTGTACTCCACTGTGTATCCACCAACCTGACACAATTACACTTTTCTATCACCCTTTTCACTTCACAACATACTTTTTAATTACAAAAATGAAAAAAGAGACCCAACTCTGCTGAGTCGCTTACCGTTTGGATTCCACCAGATAAGTTAACTTTTTTCTACTAGCAACAATAGATAAGTTACTTATTTGAGATAAGCAAGTTTGGTTTATGATCACTTATAAATAACTTTTTTTATTTGAAGTTAATCACTTCAGTTGAATAAGTAGAAATCAAGATAAGCTACTTGAGGCATAAGTATCTTAAGTAACTTAAGATCCAAACGCCGCTTAGACTCAGCCGAGTTGACTCAACTCAAGCATATATCTTCAAGACAAAAAAAAAGAAAAAGAAAAAGACAAAAACATACATGAAACTTTTGGGCATACCCAACTGATGGTGGGACCCATAAGATGGAATCAAGATCCATGTTCCCACACGTATGGGGTCATGTGTGAGATTAGAAAATGCCAACCAGCCATCCAATCTTTAGCCTTTTTCCATTCAGTGTGGAATGGGTTAAGAATTTCTTTCTGGGTAGTTCTCGAACGGCTGTGGGGACTATTGAATAAACCATGATCTCTTATTTCAAAATCCAAGCTAATATTGATGTATAGTGGGCTGCCAACCTATTCTTGGCGCAACTGGACTAAAAGAAGCCCAAATGGAAGTGACGTAGTCCGTCAGAACTGGGCCTAAGCCTACGAAGGGCATGTCGTAACTAGGCCTTAAGTGTGTCCAGATCAAAGAAATTCATTCCAGATGGAAAAAAGTTGCTGTTTGAAGTGTGAACCATAAATTGGTCATAACTTTTGATTCGAGTATCGTTTCAGGATGCATGACCCATGAATTTTGACTGTAACAAGCCATCTAGGGTGAACTGACCTCCAAAGTGGGTAGCGTTGATCCGTTTCGCTGAGAAAATGACTCCTAATTCAAAATGGCAGTGTTAGAAAAACTTACTATTTTTAGTAAGTTTAGGTTGGACATATCTCTTTTGATTTAGAGTTTTAGCATATGCTATCTTTTTAGGAATTGCTTCTAATCATACTAGGAATCATCCTTAATGATAAAATTAAAACTATCTATTTTTAGTAAATTTTACGATTTTGGGCGAATTCTAGTTTAGCTGAATTAGGACTCTTAATTAGGGTTTTCATTTTATTATTTAAACACTATAATTTTGTTTTAGAGATATACATTAATAGAATATTTCAAATTTCCTTTATTTTCTTGTAGATTCGATGTAGGACGTGGCCAATTTATATTCCTAGCATGGTTGAGCCAAAAGAAGGCCAAACAGAAGCGGAAGTAATCCGTCAGATTCAGGCCTAGTCTTACATAGGGCATGACATAACTGGGCCTCAAGCATGTTCGAATCGAAGAAATTCATTATGATAGGGAGAAATTTCTATTTGAAGTATGAATTATAAATCAACCATAACTTTTGATCCGGAATTGTTATGGGATGCACGACCTCCTATCAAAACTTATCGTAATAAGACATCTGGGGTGAATCGACCACCTATTGGGTTGTGTCTGTTCGTTTCACGAGAAAACGCATGCTTCTAGTTTAAAAATGAGATTTAAAAAAAAAAAACTATTTTTAGTAATTTTGATTTTTGAAAAATTTACTATTTTTAGTAATTTCGATTTTTATTATATTTTCTTGTTTTTAGTGTTTTAGATTCACATCTTTTAAAAAAAATTACTTATAATCATGCTAGGATTCTTCTAGTAAGGTTTATCTAAATTTTTATTTTTGAAAAATTAGACTTTAAGTGAGTTTTACTATTTTGGGTAACTTTTGTTAGGGTTATAATTTTGTTATTTTTTTGTAATTACGAATTATGGTTTATTTTTTTCTTTATCAAGTGGTGTAATTGAGAAATAATACATTATTAAACATTATTCAATAAAATATTTAAGTTTTATCTCTTTTTTCTTATGGATTCAAGAAACTACCTTGTGGATTCAAGGTTTTAATCACTTGAGGAAGACAGTGATCTTCTTTATTATTATTTCACCCCCTTCCATGTGTCAACTGGTATTAGAGTGAGGTTTTTCCATAACTCAATGGCATTTAGCCAAGGTTTGGGTAACAATCCCATGTACAGTGCTCCAAGGGATTATCCTCTGACAATGGTGATGTTTGAGGCGGCGCAATAGGAAAATCTGCGAGCCATGCAAGGACTACAGGTAGCAATTAACTGCATGACGGAAGCATTTGAACAGACTCGTATTCACAATGATGAGCAACATGAGATCAACAATAGAACTCGCGGTCATCATATTCGTAGTGTGACACTGGTGATGAATCGTAGGCTGCTACTCGATAATGGTGACTCATAGGCCACCACTTTGATTGGGCGAAAGATGTTGTACATGCCGAAAGAGGAGATAGATTTGTTGTGGCATAACATCTTTCGAAGGAGGTGCACTATGAACCAAAGAGTTTGCGATCTTATCATAAATGACAAGATTAGTGAGAACATCGTGTTGAAGACTATGATGGAAAAGTTGTAACTGAAGATAGAAAGGCACCCCTCTGTACACGATTGGATAGATTAAGGGGATTATCGAAACAAAGGATGGATTAAGGCACGCCTCTCTTATACCATTTCCCATTGGTAAATATTATAAAGAAGAAATAATGTGTAATGTGGTTAATATGGATGCTTGTCACATGCTACTTGGTCGACCATGTCAGTACCACTGTTAATGCCACACATAGAGGTTGGGGTAATATTTTTATTTTGTTAAAGACGACAAAGATTATCCTCGCCCTTATGAGAACAGAGGACCAACCAAAGACTTTTAAAGTGGAGAGTAGTCTCTCGTATGTACCAGATTTCGTGAAAGAATTTCAGGAGACAGGGGAGATCAATGCATTAGTTGCAAAGGGGAAATGAATAGAACCCATGAACATCCTAGAGAAGTCAAAAGGAGATTATGCCTAATGAATTTCTTGGTAAGTTGTCTCCCATATGAGATATTGCTCTTACTTAAATAGAGTTTTCCTTTGACAACATGCGCAATCGATCCACCAGTAAGTCCCCATTTGAGGTTGTGTATGGTTGTGCTTCTAAGGACATACACTTGAGTTGGTCCAGTTGCCTAAGTTACCGGGTATGAGTGTTGTGACGGAAAATATGACAGATCTGGTCGTGACAATACATGCCAATGTATAGAAAAAGTTACAGGAATCTAATGTCAAGTATAAGGAAGAGGTTAATAAACATCGGGATCCAGAAGATGTTTGAAGTAGATTATAGTATACTAGTTCACTTGCATAAGAAAATGTTTTCGATTAGGTCATAAAAAGAACAAGACATAACGAGATTGACGCCTACGTTGTTGTCCTTCTAAGGGCGTGAAGATGTTACAAAATTTCATTGTAGTGGACTTGTGAGAGTATCATGAGCCAAGTCTACTGAATAACTCGAGGACGAGTTCCTTCCAAGTTGATGAGACTAGTATAAGATGTGGCACATATATTGCTAGCATGCCTGGACCAAAAGAAGGCCAAACAAAAGCGAAAGTAATCCATTAGATTCGTGCCTAGTCCTACGTAGGGCATACAAATAACCTAAGGAAGATGGTGATGTTCTTCATTATTATTTCATGCTCTTCCCTGATCTTCCTCGGCTTAATGACATCTAACTAAGGTTCCAACAACAATCCCATGGACGGTGCTCCAAGAAAATTATCCTTTGATAGCGATGGAGTTTGAGGTGGCGTTGCGGGAGAATTCGCGAACCATGCAAAGACTAAAAGCAATGATCAGATGCATATCAGAAACCTTCGAACAGACCTGTGTTCTTAATGATGAGCAACTATAGATCGACAATGGAGCTCGCAGTTAGCTTGTTCGAATTCCAACTCTGATGTTAAATTGCAAGCCATATTTTGTTAATGGTGATTTAAGCAAGAAGGACATAGATAATGTGATTCTGTAACGAGAAGAAGCAAGAGGTGCGAGGTAGGATTGAGATTGAGATTATAAAATGAAAATTGACATTCCTAGCATCAATGACCAACTTCACATTGAGGACTTCCTCGACTGGTTTCTTGAAGTTGAGCAATTCTTCAATTATATGGAGATCCTTGAGGAGAAGAAGGTTAAGCTCATGACCTACAAGTTGAAGGGTGGAGCTTTGGCTTGGTGGGATCAACTCTAACTTTTACGAACCAGGCAGATGAAAGCACCAATCTGTACGCGGCGGCAGATGAAGCAATTGATGCAAGCACGATTCCTGTTAAGTGACTATGATGAGGTATTGTTCTAGCAATGCTAAAATTGTCGGTAGGGTAGTCGATTTGTAAGGGCTTATGTAAAGGAATTCTATCGTCTGTGAAGCGAGAAATGATATGGTCGAAATTGAGTCGTAGTAGGTCGCTAAATTCATTGGTGGTTTACGTATTATGATTTGAGATTGGATCTAGATGCAACTAATCTGGACGATGAACGAGGCAATCGAATTGGCCATCCGAGCGGAGATGCAACTGAAGAGTCCCGATGCACGAAAATATACTTCAAATAGGGTATCTACTTTTGAACCTTCACGGGATGGATCACAATCCTGGGGGAAGGAACCTATGGGTGGGCATCCTCGACCTCCTCCGAGCATGAACCGAGATGCAGGGAGCAACCAAGCTAGATCACAGAGGGCAATAATTGTTGCTGCTCGTCCAAGTAGAACCCATAACCCCTACGGTCTACCTCTACCGGACAGGTACTATCGATGTGGCTAGCCTGGTCACCGATCTAATGTGTCCTTAGAGGCAGATGGCTAACATAGCCACTAACGATGGGGGAGCAGAAGATGGAGAGGATGATCCGAAAGTTAATGACATCGAACATGCCGAAGATAATGAAGAAGGAGATGAATGGAATCCTAGAGTTTACGACGAGTCTCTAATCGTGAAGAAGTATGTACACACCGAAGAAAGAAGTAGATTTGTAGCACTATGACACAACATCTTTCGAATAAGGTACACCGTGAACAAAAAGGTCCGTGATTTGATCATAGATGGTGGGAGCAGTGAGAAAATTATATTCAAGATTATGATTGAAAAGTTGCACTTAAAGATAAAAAAAATACCCCCTCTTCGTACACAATTGAATAGATCAAGAAAGTCAGCAAGACGAATGTAACTGAACGATGTCGTATTTACTTTTCCATTGGTAAATATTACAAGGACGAAGTAATGTGTGACGTAATTGATATAGAAGTTTGTTACATGTTACTTGGTCGACCATAGCAGTATGATGTCGATGCCACACATATAGGACGAGATAATGTATTTATTTTTGTTAAAGATAGTAAAAAGGTTATTCACCCTTATGGGAATGAAGAACCAACTCGAGACTTCTAAAGTGGAAGGGCGGTCCCTACTAATTGTATGGGATTTCATGTAAGAATACGAGGAGACGGGAGAGATATATGCACCAGTTGTAAAGGAGGAAGAAGTAGAGCCTACGGATATGACAGAGAAGTTGAAACCATTATTGCAGGAATTCAAGGCAATCTTGCCTGATGAACTCCCGATCAGTTGCCTCCCATGTAGGTTATATAACATCATATTGACCTTGTCTTAGGGGCAAGTCTGCCCAATCTCCCTCGTTATCGGATGAATCCGAAAGAGTACGAGATCTTACAAGGGAAAGTGGAGGAATTGATCTATAAGGGTCTAGAAAGAGCATGAGCACATGTGCTGTACCAGCCTTGTTAACACCCAAGAAAGATGGGAGTTAGTGTATGTGTATCGATAGTCGAGTCATAAACAAAATAACTGTGAAGAATTGGTTTCCTGTATTATGGCTGGACTTCATGTTGGGCATGCTGAAAGGGGTGAAGATATCCTCTAAATGGGATTTAAGGAGTGGATACCATCAGATTTGTATTCGGTCAGGTAACGAGTGGAAAACAACGTTTAAGACTAAGGAGGGTCTATATAAGTGGTTGGTTATGCCCCTTAGGCTCTCAAATGCAGCTCGTACGTTTATGAGGTTGATGAACCAGGATCTAAAACTTTTTATTGGGTGATTCATAGTAGTCTATTTCAATGATATTTTGATTTATAACTATGGTGAGGAAGATTATGTGGAGCATCTCAAAATGAATTATTTTCTATGCGGAATGAATTTTGTCGATCCTGGACTCGCCTGAGGCCCAGTTACATCATGTCATGTCCTACTTAGGGTTGGGCCTAGGTCTAAAAGACTACATTTGCATAGTCTGCTTCCATTCGGGCTTCTTTCAGTCCAGCTATGCCAAGAATAGGTCTGCGGCTTGCTCTACGTCATATATTAGGGCCCTTTCCTAGTTCAATGCGGACTGTTGTGGCCATCTATTTGAAGGCCACAAATGAAAAGGTTAAGATTGTCCCATTGAGGATATTTTTTGGGGTAGTTATCTGCTGTGGGACATAGAAGACCAACGGTCTGGATTACCAAACACTGGATCCACTTGTTTAGAATTGAATAGTCAGTGCAAAATGCAGCAGCCCATGCCAAACATCCAAGCCCCACAGTGTGGGCCAGACACATCACAACATGGACTGAGCCCATATAAGTCCGCCCAATATGCGGAAAATCGAAATCCACAATCAAACCAACGTCCCACAAAGTCCCTCAAGTCCCACGTGTACTTGATCGGGACCGTCACCCTCCTGCTAATACTAATCAAGAGGAAATGCAGTGAAATTAAAGAACTGTAATTGGGCTTACCTCCCTTTTGAGGAACCAAGGCCGCCATGGAGACTTCACAGGAAGTTGGAGCACGTTCAAAGAGTATCTAGTGGAAGTAACAGGAACAACCCCATCTGTGTCCCCACTGCATTTCAAATCCCAACAAAACCCAATTCAATCAAATCGCTATTTTTCAACTTGCTTATAAGATAGATAAGACCCCAAAATCAAATTTCAAAGATAGGGCTGCCAGTGGGCCCCATGGTTTTAAATTGGCTGGGTTTGAGCCTGGGCCACTTGAAAATTTGATTTTGATTAGCCTGGGTAGGGTCCATCGAGAGACTTATTTCAGCCGCATATGAACACTTACCTGTACACCCAAATGCGGATGCCCTTAGCCATGAACTCCTCCAAGAGTGGTATGATTGTCGATGGGCTGTCGCGCCAACCGGTTATCACATCACTGATGTTATTATATTTCTGTTAGAAGAGAATTTTACCATTGGAAACAATATGATTTTCATTGTATGGATGCCAACAAGAAAAGAGATATATGAATGATCTGATGGGCCTCATCTTGAATGGGTCAAGACCCAAAAAAATTACATCATCTAACTGTATTCTTGATAGAGCTGAACATGAGCCAAGTTAGTAAGTTAGCTTGCTCGGCTCGAACCAGCTTGATTTGGCTCGGTTGAAAGGTTGGGATCAAACCAAGCCAATTCAAGCCATTTTTTCAAGCTCGAAAGGATTTTCAAGCCGCTCATTCGGCTTGATTTGGCTAGACTCGGTTGACGCAGTTGGAAATTGACTAGCTGAAAAGGTATGTTGTTTAGTCCCACTTCGGAATATGCCTGCCATTCATCTTGCAAGTCCAAACACCATCTGGTGGGCCATATGTGCACTCTGAATATGGACTGTTAGTCATTTTTCTCTCACTGTTTATTTTCTCATGCAAGTATGGACCACCTGATTTTTGGGTCAGGCAATGCCTATAGTGCATCCCACCACAATGTATGGCACGGATCTATCGCACGTGAGGTAAACTGGCACGTATTTCGTTCTTACCTACAGGCTGACCATGGATGATCGAGTTTGGTGACATTAGCGTGAAGGGCTGTTTGGACTTCAGGAGTATTCAGATATGCATCCACGTAGTAATCCGTGCATGGATCGAATTTCATTATCTGCATCCAAACACCACAAAAAGAGTATATCAAACTCACAGCAGAAATCAATTCAATCAAGATCATGATCTATCATGATTCATTTTATTGCTACATGAATGGGCGATCATCGCCGTCCAAATTGTGCAGCACATTGTGGATGGATTGCCCAGCTTGAGAATCACACTGATTGTGCAATCCTAAACATCAAATGGATGGATGGAAGTAAAAAGACAAAAAAGAAGAAAAAATGAATGGTCTGGATTCAATAGGAAGAATTAGATGGTTACTATCATCTGATCATTCTGATTAGTTTCTTATGTTCCATTAAGAATCAAATCATCAGTTTGGACTGTCTGGATTGCCAGCACAACTAAGCCATGTGTACAGTGGAAGAACGATGGCTCAAATTGTTGACTAGACCACTTTTAAATAAAGAATCCTAACCGTCCATTTGATCGGCTGTTGATAGGTTATTTAGAATCGTCCAATCAGTATAATCTTTAAAAAGGTGATCCATCAAATTAGTGCTGGACCCACTGAACAGTCTCAGATCAATTAATTGGACCGTCCAATGTCTCCATACAACCATGAAGGCTATAACTTCTATTGTTCCATCATCATTGGACGCTCGTCAGTAACCTAAAACTACTAAAATTCACCAGGTGAGCGTTCGGATGCACAAACAATCATGCTTTTAAGACTCAGGAATTGGGATAGACTACTTTGGTCCTAAGTCGAGCCCCAGCTCAGCTGAGGGGGGTTTGAGTCAACTAATGTGAGTCATACAATTCCCAAGCCTTAAAACCTTGATGGCAAGGAGCCAACCAAGTTTTAGTTAGCTAAAATCATTTAGGGCCCGTTTTGATGCACCTTCAAAAGGGGTGTTTGAGGTCAAAACGCTGTGTAAAGCTAAAACCTCAGTTTGTATTAAGGTTTGCTAAAAAGCCCACTTGCCAAAAATCAATTTTGCTAAAATTGGTGGGCTTGTTTGGACGCACCTTTAAAAGGGGTGTTTGACGTTGAAACACTGTTTTAAGCCAGACCATATTTTTGAGTTTGTTAAAAAGCCCACTTGCTAAAAACCAGTCTTGTTAAAACTGCGTGCTGAAAACCTTAGGGCCTATTTGGATGCAGCCTCAACAGGGGTGTTAGGGGGTTAAAACGCTATTTTAACCTAAACCTCAGTTTAATTTTGGATTTGCTAAAAAGCCCACTTGCCAAAAACCATTCTTACTAAAATTTTGGCGGAAAACCCTCTTCTGTGGGGATTGCGTCCAAATTGGTCCCCTTCCTTTTATCATTTCCCCTGTTGGATAGTCAATTCACTTTTACATCCAAACGCCCTTAATAAAATTCAAATCAGCCATTATAATTACCGAAGCCTTCTTGGGTTTGGTAGTGACATTGTAAGAAAAGCATAGAGGGGCGTAGATGTTGTAGGTGTTGATCCGATTGGTATCGTCGTCCACTTCTATGTAGGCATTGTTGCATTGCTGACGCTGGGTGTTAGCGTTTGGGCTGATATTGCAATTCCTATGAATATTGTTGATTGCTTCATCTGATATCAGTGCATGGCTCCAGAAGTAGTCATAGACGCCGAGATCGTCCGTCGGTTCATGGATCACCGCATTGCCAATCTGCAATACAAGCAAATTAATTAATTAGTGTTAATGAAAATCTTAAAACCTGGATTATTTAAAGTCAAAAGTAAAAGGTGGTGATTGTTCTTGATGTGTAGTTCTTGCACCACAGCTCATCTATGGTAGCACCGTGAAAACGGACCGTTAGAATCATGGGACAGGGGCTATATGGGGCCCACCAGGTCAGGCCCAAAAAACCCATGAGCCCCTGTCTGGCCAATTCACAGTACTAGAAAGAGGGAGTTTCAAGGTACTTTACATTCCAAAATCACATTTTCTATTTGAAATATTTAATTCCACTCAGAAGGGTCTGTATATAGGTGAATATTATGTCTACATGTGGGCCATGTTTGCATCTGGATTTACTATTTTGGTTTTTAAATTACTAAATTTTAATTATAGAAGTAAATAATTTAATTAGGAAAATTTTAAAAAGCTATTTTTTTAATTGAATTCCACGTGCATTTGTGTGTGCCCATTGACTAAGAAGAGTAGAAAATGGGCTATGTGCAATTTTTTTTTTTAAATAATAAAGTGTTAAGGCTCCAAACATGAAATCAATTCATCATCATCAAATTTACAGTCATCTTAACCTTAGATGAAAACCTTAAATAGAACAGGGAAGGAAAAAACTTCTACACGAACCACGACCCTCACACGAGCAAGGAAGGGGAGATGTCCACACGCGAAGGTTGAGGGAGAATGATGGGCATCCTTTGGTTTGACGTCCCCCCCCCCCCCCCCCCCCCCCTCTTCTCTCTCTCTAGGGATGTATAGGGCTGGAAAAGGGGAGCGAGCGTGAGCAATGGTCATGGGAATAAGGAAAGATGGGACGTGTGCATCCCTTATACAAGGGTGGAACATCCACACCTCTTGATCTCCTTGGGACACCTTAAAAATGTCCATAAGCCTGATCTTTATCAAATTCTAATCTGTTTACCTTGTACAATTCGAAGAATAAAGTCGAGATATGTTATTTTCTCGGTGACCATAACCTAAATTGGCTGATTTCGAAAATGGCTTGATGGATGCAAAAAAGAACTTGATATCAATTTAAGGGTCCATGCATGATGATTAAGGTCCAAAATTGAAAAAAAATTCTTAGTCATGATAGGAAAACAATTAGAAAAAATTTGATGGTTGATCAATGGTGGAAAAGGCTTAAATATGAAATTTCACTTATTGCATCAAAAGGAAGAAACTGGTTTTAAGGCAGTATCATTCAACAATGTAATATCATAGATCAGGGTCTAAATTTTGTCTAATTTTGAGGTCATATGAGGTCAAGGTGTGGTCGAAATTTGGAAAGCGATTAATGGTGGGAAGTGGGCTAATTGAAAGGTTTAGGAAGATTTGATAAGCTTGATTATTTCCTAAATGGGGTGACTTGGCGCTTAAGAAAAGACTTAACAACGTGAGACACTCACATCTGACATTCGGTCTATATGATGGGTGATTTAAGTTATTCACATGAAAGGAAATATTTGACTACGACTACCCACAAACTTTTTTCACTCGATGAATACTAAAATCAAGGGTTAAGGAGCTGATTTAAGAATTGAGAAACTTCTACTATAACTTAAAGGTTGGAATTTGATATGTATGGTTTATTTATGATATGTAATGCATGGGATAAAATCTCAGGTCAATCGAATCATGAAAATCATGTGATCTAGAAATCAAGGGTTTAGGTTAATGACATTTTTGTAATTATTTCTGATGTGAGAATTTAGAGAAAACTAATGATTATACATGATTTTAGGTATATTTCTAAGCAATTCTTAGAAAAGAACCCATATCTATTTCATCATAGATAAAAAGTTATTCACTAAATAAGTTAAAATTCATGTTAATTAAGAAAAAATATGCGTATCAAACAATAGGCTGAACTTAGGCTAAAACAGTAACATCCAGAATATTATAGTTGTGATCCTATACTTGTAGCTCATCGGGGCTTAAAATTTCATCACTTTTAACCAAAATATATATTTCGACAGGCTTATTATAATTAGTGCATCAAGCATCACATATGTTCACTAGTTAGGGATATTAAAGTTGATTTAGTAATTAAATTCAAACTCATGTAAATCCATGATGCCAAACCAGGCCTTATGCTAATTCTTCATTGACTTAGAATTCGGTAGTGACATCTTAGTACCCATCTACTGGAAAAGCTCTGTGGGCCCCAACATGATGTATGTTGTTGTTGCCTGGAATTAGTCAACAGATAAGGTCAGTTAGGCCCGGCCTTGTGATCTTTTCCTCCATCTTCTTAAGACGAAGCAAGTTTGTGACACCCTGGGGTCATCGGACCTGCGAAGGATGAATAGAAACAGGCAGGGGGGAGGTGCTGGTGGCCTGCTATATACTCTCTGATGTCTAAGTCAGGTAGGTAGGGAATGAGTGTAGGGTGTAAAGTGTGTAGGATGTGTACCTTATTCTATAGAGGGGTTCCCTATTTATAGGACTCGGGTAAGGTTCATGGAGACATTTTAGAGAGTCATCAACATGAGGGAGTCTTGTCCTGTAACCATATGAGAGTTTCATGGCCGAGATAGAGTCATCACCTTATCTCGTCCGTATTTGGCAAATCTTCCCTGGACTTGTTGCGCACCTATTTGGTGTGGTCATCTTGGTTAGTTTGGGTTGTGGAGCTCGGGCCGGTGCCCGAGCTCCTTCCCTTTAGGTTTCTGACCTAGGTTGTAAATTTTCTTCAGGGGTTGAGGTCAATATCTGCCTCTATCAATCCAGCTCGGGATGATAGTCGCTACTCCTCAGTCTAGGGATGGAGCACTTGTAGATAGCAGCTCAGCTCTCTGCTTAACAGAGAATCGAGGTCATGGGCTTTGCCTTTACTTTGTCTTTTGCAGACGTTGAAAGGATTGCTGTGGGAAGCTTGGCAGTTGTCGGCCTCTAGTTCGAAGGATTCGATTTGTCAGCTCGGCCCCTTCACTTCTTAGCCTAGAGGAAGGGTCGAGAACCTATACTTGGCCCTCTAGGCCTTCTTTACTGTATGTGGGACTAGTTTGGAATCCCCCAGCACAGTTGCCCCCCACTTTCGAGGCTGACTTTCTCAGGCTCGGAAGTAGAATATGTAGAACGAGTTGGTATGGTGCTTGCGAGGAAACTCTCAAATTTTTAAAGTTTTTGCCTGGATGCCGTCAACTGGACAGGTGGGAAATGAGGTATTAATGGCGGGCTTAAAACTTGAAAAGTCACCATGATTGCCTGTAAGTGCTCGGGTGAATCATGAGTTGACACGTGCTGATGGCTTGTCAGACGGATCGTTTCTTTTTGCCACTTGTTGTTTTTTCTCTCCCACATTTTCGAGCAGGAATTGTGCTCGGTATAGGTTGATAGATGTCAAATTATGTGCGAGTGTCTCCTCTGTACATCTCGTAACTAGCTTTCTAACTGTCCAGGTCGGTACGGAGGGTGCCTATATGGGCCTCACCTTCTGTTCCTTTGCTGGTGCACAATCAAGGCAACTTGCTCAGCTGGAGGGTGTCGTCTTTGGCCTTTTCCTCACCTTGGCACTATTGTCTAAGCAGGACAATTAGCCACTGAGTCTTCTGTAGTGGAGGGTGCCTACTCGGACCATACCTTCCTTGGCTTTTTAACCTTTGCGGTTGTCACTTAGAGACAGTAGAATATTTACGGAAAAGTCGTCATTCATTAATGTAGAAAAATTATTACAAGTACATCGAGCTTAAAAGTCTTGTAGAGTTCTAAACACCTGAGGTATTTGTAGAGTCCGCTTAGATCAGCTTTACTGATAATAGATTTTTAGGTGCTCCGCATTCCGCAGGTGGGATAGAGATCATCCTTTTAGGTCTTCGAGCCGATAAGTCCGTGGTCGGACGATACCAGTGACCTCGTAGGGCCCTTCCCAGCTCTGGGCTAGGGCGCCCGAGCTGGACTCCTTCGTGTTTAGGGAGACTTTTTGGAGCACCAAGTCCCCCACTGAGAAGCTTTTCAGCTTCACCCTTGAATTGTAGTACCGAGCCACTCTTTGTCGGTAAGCAGCGACCTTGACTTGAGCGATTTTCGTAAGTTCTTTGAGCAAGTCGAGGCTTAGTAGCATTTGCTCCTCATTTTCCTTAGATTAGAAAAGTTTGGTTCTGTAGGAGGGCATGCCGACCTCAACCAAGACCACGACTTCTGCGCCGAAGGCCAGTGAGAACAGTGTTTCCCTAGTAGCTAACCGAGCTGTTGTTCTGTAGGCCCATAGGACGAGATGTAGCTCCTCAATCCATGCCCCCTTGCATTTCTTAAGCTTGGTCTTAAGCTGGCCCTTGATGATCTTGTTGACCGTCTCTACCTGACCATTAGCCTGAGGGTGCTTGGGCGAGGCAAACGTATTGCAAATGACGAGCCGTTCACATACTCCTCAGAATTGAGTGTTGTTGAACTGTCGACCATTATCGGTGACAATGGTGTGGGGTAGACCGTATCTGCAAATGATAGACTTCTAGATGAAGTCTGTTGTCTTTTGTTCAGTGATCTGAGCTAGGGACTCAACCTCGACCCACTTTGTGAAGTAGTGGACTGCCACGATTGTATATCTGGTATGTCCCTTGCCCATGGGTATTGGACCTATAATGTTGACCCCCCACTGAGTAAACGGCCAAGGACTTCTCGGGCGGCTGTCATGGTACAGTAGCGAACCTCTAACACTTATTGCACCTCTTTGCGAATTGTTTGGTGTCCTCGTGCATGGTGGGCCAGTAATATCCTTGCCAAATCGCCTTGCAGGTGAGAGCTCTCCCTCCTGAGTGATTACCACAAATGCCTTTGTGGATTTTCCTCAGGACGTATCTCAAGTAGGATAGGGAGAACCCCCTCCTCTACCACACATCTCCTTGTATGGTACACCGATTCGAATAATACTTGATCTTCTGTGCCTCTAGCTTATTCTCGAGCAGCTCACCCTATCATAGATAGCGGATGATAGGGTCCATCCAGCTTGGTTCATCGTTTACCGGGAGAGCCTACTTCACTTAGATAAGCTGATGCTTGCTTCTGACAAAAACTAGATCAAAACTGTCATGACAAGGTCGGTGTCGATGGCTGAGGCCAACTTGTCCAGGGAATCTGTGTTGGTGTTCTCAGATTGTGGGACCTATACGATCTCGTAGCCTTTGAATTCTCCAATCCATTCATGAACTCTGTTAAGCTAAGGGATTATCTTCTTGCCCTTAGCTTGGTATTTGGTGGTCACTTGGTTGACGACCAATTGTGAGTCGCTATAGATCCTCAGCCTCCGGACTTCCATTGTCTTGGCCATGGATATGCATGGTTGGTATTGAATGTCAAACATGCCTAGATCGATTGCCCATTTGGTGAGTTGACCTGAAGCCTCTGGTTTTTGGAACACCTGTCGAAGCGACTGATTGGTTGGGACAATAATGGCATGTGCTTGAAAGTACGACTCGAGATGTCTGGAAGAGATGACTAGAGCTAAGGTCAAATTTTCTATCACAGGGTAGTGGGTCTCTGCGTCGACCATGGCTTTGCTGTCCTAGTAGAAAGGTCGCTGGATGCCCCCATCATCCTTGACTAGGTACGAGTTGACTACTGTTTGCGAGACAGCCAAGTATAAGCAGCAACTCTTCCCCTTATACAGGTTTGGAGAGTAAGGGTGGTGACCCAAGATAAGCTTTCAATTGTTGGAATGCCTGTTCACACTCCTCTGTCCTAGTCGGCTTTTTTGCTTCCCTTCAATTGTTTGAAGAAAGGCAAGCGTTTTTTCGTGACCCTGGAAACAAATTTGTTTAGCTTCGCTACTAGTTTTGTGAAGGGTTGAATCTCCTTGGTCGTACTGGGTGAGCTCATCTCGATGAGAGCTTGATCTTCTCCGGATTAGCTTCGATCCCGCGCTGATGCACAAGCTCAGGAACTTTTTCAAGCTGACTCCAAAGGCGCACTTGCTCGAGTTAGGCTTCATTTTGTACTTTCTCAGAAAGCCGAACATTTCCCTTAGGTCGGCAATGTGGTTCGTGGACTCTATGCTCTCGATGAGCATATTGTTGACGCAGACCTCCATTGTTTTACTAATCTGCTTAGCGAACATTTGGTTCACTAATCTCTGGTTGGTCGCCCCCGCATTCTTCAAGGAAAAGGGCATGACTCTATAGTAGTATAGACCCCAATCTGTTATGAAGGAGGTCTTCTTCTTGTCGTGCTTGTGTATTTTGATTTGGTTGTTTTGCGAGTACGTGTCCATGAAGCTGAGAAGGGCATACCCGGTGGTGGCGTCTACTAGTTGGTTGGTCCGAGGTAGCAGAAAGCTATCTTTCGGGAAAGCCTTGTTCAGGTCGGTATAGTCTACGCAAACCCTCCACTTCCCGTTGTCTTTTTTCACCAGAACCACGTTGGCAAGCTAGTCAGGATAGTATACCTCTTCGACGAAATTAGCCTGAAGGAGCTTGCTGACTGCTTCATTGATGGCCACATACCTCTCTATGTCGAAAGCTCGCCTTTTTTGTCAGATGGGCTTGTGATCAGGGTTCACATTCAAGCGGTGGACCATAATGCTCGAATCTATTCCGAGCATGTCTTGATGGGACCAAGCGAATACCTCAAAATGTTCTTTTAGCTGGTTCACCAATTTTGTTTGGAGTTGGGGGTCAAGAAAGGACCCAATCTGGACTGTCCTCGTTGGGTCTTCCTTGGAGAGCCTCACGGGGACTAGGTCCTCAATGGGAGGCCCCCTCTTTGTGCTATCCTCTCTTGGGTCTAGGGAGGCGATCTGCATGACTTGTGGTTCTTGTGCTCTACCTCAAAGAGTTGTAGAATAGCACCGTCGGGCTTCTAGCTGGTCGCCCTTGACCCTGCTGACCCCAAGCTCGGTCGGGAGCTTCATCATTAGGTGGTATATGGAGACCACAACTCGTAGGGTGTCCAGGGAAGGTCTGCCTAAAATGACATTATAAACTGAGGGGCAGTCCACCACCAAGAATTCTACCACGAGGGTGACCCGATTTGGTGCCTCTCCCACTGTAACCGGTAGCGTGATGCTTCCCTCTAAAATAACGCTTTCTCCGGAAAATTTGAGCAGGGGAGTCTGCATAGCTTAGAGTCACGATCTCCCGACGCCCATCTTATCGAAGGCGGAAGCATATAAGGTGTCGGTCTAGCTGCCTGTATCCATTAGCAGTTTACAATTGGCGACGGTCATGGTGACCACCATCGCATCGTCATGGGGTTGGGCAATCCCCCTCACGTCCTCTTTAGTGAAAGTGATCGGGCACGACTCTATTCTGAGTTCTTTCCCAGGTGGGTTGGTGAGGTTCATGTAATGGACCTCGTCGGTGAACTGCATGCTCCGAGCATGAGCTCTGCGTACTCGGGTCGAATCAACTCTAGTGGGCCCACCAAAGATGGTGCGGATCTCGCTCACCGGCTCGTTGTGGATGCGCTCTTCTTGTTGTTCTCGCTGAGGAGATGATTGGTCATCCTGACGCTTGGCGAGGAACTCGCGTAGATATCCCCTTTGAAGGAGGAAATGACAATACTTCGACTTATTCCTTTTCTTCAGGTATGACCTCATCTTGGTTGGCCACTTGATAATTTTCTTGTCTTTGATCTCCATGAGCACCTGCTCAGCAGAGGCATTCAATGGAGTCTACCAGTCGCCAGGGACTCTGGGTGCTCAGGAAGCACCACCCCTGTTGTGGTCTCTTCTTTGCTTTGGTTCCGAATTAGACGCCTCCTTGGTTTCCTTCATTTTCTTGTCCCTCGCCAAGCTACTCTCGCCTTTGTGCACGTTGACCAACTCTTCGGCGTTGGTATACTTTTGAGCTCGCTTAGGAGATCTGCTAACGTATTTGAAGGATTCTTACCAAGCAAGAAGAGGAATTTCCCTCTTCTCAGCCCAGCCAGTAGGGCTATCAGGCCCACCTAGTCTGAGTAACCGTCTACTTGGATGGCCTTTGCGTTGAAGCGGATAAGGTAGATCCATCAACAACTCGTCGCCCTTTTACCTTATTGTGAGGAGATGAGTCGTTGGTTTACGGATATCTTTGCCACCGATGAGCTGAGTGGCAAAAGTGTGACTGAGCTGGTTGAACGAGCAGATGGACTTGTGTCTTAGGTTTCTGAATCACTTTCAAGCTGCCTCAGAAATTGTCAGGGAGAAGGCCCTGCACATAACGACTCCAGAAGCATTGTGCAACTCCATCCACGCCTGGAAATATTCCAGGTGCTCGGCTGGGTCGCCTAAACATAAATAAGTCTTTATATGGGGCATTTTAAATCCGGTGTGCAGTTGAGCTGCCATGATATCGTCTGTGAACGGAGGCTCAGTCTACTTTAGGAGGGCGTTAACAGATACCGGGCCCTTAGCACAGTAAACTTGCTGAATGTCACCGAACTGACCCGAATCTCTCAGATCTCTCCCTCTTAGGGAACTCCACCCTCCGCCATCTGATCTGGGACCTTGCCCCCAGAGCCTGGGGCCTTCCGTAGAGTGTGCAGTGAAAGTTGGTTTCTTCAAGTTTTCCTTCAGTTTATGTCCGAGCAGGAATAGCTCTGCTCGCGGGATCTTCTTCAGCGAGTCTTAAATTGCGCCACACACTCGAGTGGGAGGCTGGAGAAAGTACAAAAAAAAAATGAGGTAGGTCGAAATCTCATGTGGACCACAACACACGAAAACAGGAAACAATGGTGATTGAACGCCCACCATTAAAATCTTCTTGGCCATATAAGTTTTAGGTCAAGCTGATATTTGTGCTTTCCTTGACTTCATCCAGGTCCGTATGACCTAATCAACAGGTAGGATGGAAAATAAACATTACAGTGGGCTCTAGGAAGTTTTTAACGGTGGGTGTTCAATCACCACTGTTTCCTGCAGTGTGGTCCACCTGATATTTGGATCAGCATCATTTTTGGGATCGATCATAGCCTAATATGAAGTCACAAAATGGATGGATGGAGTGGATAAAACACATACTTCATGGTGGGGCCCACGGAACTTTTCCATCACCGACTAGTACCCCGGTGGATCCGAGTCGGTCTTTCACCATGTGGTGTGGCTCATCCTAGTCAGAGGTGACATTGATGTACCGCTGAAAATGAGGATGGTCTACTCATCACATGTTCCCCTACCATATTATTACTAGAGAGAAAATCATTCTAGTATACGCGTGAGGCCCATCGAATCATCAGTCAGGTGCGCCACTAGTATATTTGATAGAAAAAAAAATAAAAAAAAATAAAACCATCGCCTTAGTTCAACATTCAACGTCCACTTGTGGGGCCCAAAAATCACGCCCCATCCACTCAGATGGAAGCTTCGAAAGAAAATCAAGCGGTCTATCTGGCCTAATTTCTAGGCCATGTCAGGGACGCAATTTATGAACACGCTTCCTAACGTGAATGTTGTGAAAGATCTGGGCCATTCATCAGGAGCGACCGTCTATGAACATGCCCTGACCCAAATATCTGGCGGGCTGTTGTGGGGCCCACGTGTACTGTGCATCAGATCCAACCCGTCCAATAGATGGGTCTTCCCTTGGCCATGGGAATAAAAATCAGCCGTTATAGCATATCCACCAGAAATTCAGGCGGGGTCACACCACGAGGGAGCAGTTGGAACAAGATGCCCAACTAATGAAACCGTCCTTTCTGTTTGTCCACCGTGTTGTGTATATGCCGTCTAATCCATTCGTCAGATGTGACCCACCAGGATGAGAACACTGTGGGCGGCATGGATCATAGGTGGGCCCCACAGAAACCTGGGACCACCTTAGAGAGAGAGAGAGAGAGAGAGAGAGAGAGAGAGAGTTCAGACAGTGATTCCTTTGAGATTGATGATGGTCTTGTTTGCAAGCTCGTTGTGTTTGATGATGGAATGTGCAAGCTGTGGCACGTAATGGCCTGCGTAGCTCTCCCCTGCTATATAGAAGTCTCTGCTCTTGTACTCTGGAAATCTCTCCAACCAGTTCACCAAGAACACATAAGCATCCTTTGCTGTTCGTCTGTCGCCGCTCAGATCGTAATCTGACGTCGTGTTTGAGTACGAAAACCCCACCCCAGCAGGCGACTCCAAGAACAACACATTCGCCACTGTAACAAGATTATTCCAGTCCAACACATAAGGACCAAAAAAAAAAAAAAAAAAAAAAAAAAGAGCCCAAAATCAAGAGGAGAAGAAAATAATAATCCCACCTTTGTTCCACGCGTATTTGTTTCGATAGAGTGTTTTACCGTCGCTCATTACTCGGAACGGTCCAAGTTCTTCCATTGCTCCGAACCCAAGTGAAGAACAACCAGGCCCTAAGAAGACATAAACATAAATGTTTGTTGCAATTAATACTGTGAAGGGTGCGTTTGGATGCAAATATTGAACTGAATCGCAATAATTTGTGCAATATATGGATATTGCTAGATTGTAATTTCCTTAGCATTTACTAAAGCAGAATTTTAATAGTAGGTTTCTCAGCCAACTAAACATGACTCGGTATGACTCGTGCTGATCGTTCTCTACTTCTCTCCCAGAAGTTCTCTCTTACAGTCCATGTCACAAGAGGCCCCACGTGGTGGCCTACATATTGATAGTCCACATCAAGGTCAGCCCATAATGATAAAAAGCCCACATCCAAAGCGGGCTGATATGATTGATGACCCACATCGAATATGGGGCCTACATGATGGGCGATCAACATCATGATGGGTAGTGGATATTAAAGCTAGGGCCCACATGATGGATGACCCATATAAAGGTGCTCCCACATGATGGATGGTCCACATCAAGGGTCGGCCCTAATGATGAATGACCCACATCCAAGGCGAGCCCGCATGATGGGCAACCCACATTGAAGGTGGGGTCCACATGATAGATAGTCCACATCAAAGTTAGGTTCTACATGATGGGCAATTAATAATGGCGGGCCTCACAATGGATGATCCACATCAACATGGGCCCCACATGATGGACGGTCCACATCAAAGGTTGGCCTTAATGATGAGTGGTCCATATCCGAGGCGGGCTCCATGTGATGGATAACCCACATCGGATGTGGGGCCCGCACAATGGAAGGTCCGCATCAAAGGTGGGCTCCACATGATGGGCGGTGGATATTGAAGGTGAGCCCCACATGATGGACAATAACATAGATGGTGGCCCCACATGATGGATGACCTACATCAAAGGTAGGCCCTACATAATGAACAGTGGCACATTAAAGGTCAACACCTAATGATGAATGGATGTGGGCCTCACATGATGGACGGCCACATCAAAGGGGGGCCCATGTAATGAACAGTCCACATCAAAGGTTGGCCCCACATGATGGATGGTGGATGTGAGGGGGACCAAACAAAACCAAACATGCTTTTCTACTTTTTGGCTACCAAAGATACTTTTGTCTGTTGAGTAAGTAGAAACTAGGATAAGCTATAACTACTATCCAAACGCCACCTTAGGGACTTCAGAGGAGAGAGATCAGAAGAAGATTTGAAAGGATAGATAATGAGGAAATTTTGAAAGAAAACGTTGATAAGGAGATATTTCACTTCATATAGAAATCAAGTGAGATTATTCTTAATAGCATTCATATGAAGCAATGGAAGAACTATCAGATTTCTTCCATTGCTCAATACCCAAGAGGAACAATCAGTGCCTAAGAAGTTTATCTCACAACCATTGCTTAAGAAGACATAAACCTTAATCAGGATTAATATTGATAAGGGTGCGTTTGGATACACTATTGAATTGAATCGCAATAGTTAGTGAAATATGTGGAAACAATCAGATTGTAGTTTCATTGTTACTGATATTGAGGGTTCATTATCTGAGTTGGCTACGAATTCAAAGGTTAGTTCCTCAATAGGAATATCATTAGCTACGACGATGGTCTAGGTTAATACCTCCATTGAGCCACAAGAGGAGAGGTTTGGAGGCATGATGAGATTCCACAGCCTCAGCAAAGTAGTAAAAGAGTGCCCTACCGGCCTTCTCATCGACAGTCACATAACCTCCATAATGAGCAAAATCTATATTCTCCGGCTGCCCTGGTAGCTTGACGATCTTGTCCTTCTCCTTTGATCCTTGCTGGGGAATAAGAAGATCATGGTCTGATTCAATGACTTCAGTCTCAAAAGGGCGGTCGTCGCCGGGCCGACGCTTCTTCAAGAGCTTGTCGAGAGCATCGCTTTGTCTGGCATCGATCGTCAATGGAGCAATGGATAGTAAGAGAGAGAAGATGAAGAAGAGGAAAAGGGAACTGGGTTTCTTCACCATTCTTCTTCTATTCCTTCCTCTCGAAACTCTAAGTTGATGATGCACGGATGGAAGAGAGAGACGCTGTGTGTGTATTTACATACATACACAAAAGGAAACGTGATTCAAATCATCTTTGAATTGAGGGAACGAATCCGGGTACGGAAGGGATTCGTTTGCATGTTTCCAAATACAATGCAATTGGTGCTGTCGATTCCGGATTTTACTGCTGTGATTTATTACAAGATCCAAGTTTGGATCTGGTGGTCATTTTTCAATGATCCAAACCGTTCATTGGATGGGCCTGGCCGTGGATGGGAATATACCCAAAAAGGAAACTATCAGATTGGAAGTTTCAACCATTTGATCTTTTGATTCGTTTTCTTTGAACATGGGCAGTCTCCCTCACCGTTGGTTTTTGCGGGACATTGGCCTGGAGTTACGGGCCTTACCATTTTGGACGCGGATTGCGTCCTACCCCGCCAGGACGGACTCGGTCCTGGCAGGGGCTCCGTGGGACCCACCATGATGTATATGTTTTATCCACACCGTCCATCCATTTTAAAAGATTATTTTAAGGTATGAACCCAAAGAGGAGATAGATTCCAGCTCAAGTGGGCAATACCACAAAACAGTAGGGATTTAACGTCCACCGTTGAAAACTTCTCGCAGCCACAGAAGTTTTTGATCAAGCTGATATTTGCCTTTTCCGTTTATCCACGTCTATGCGACCTTGTGAACAGGCTTGATGGCAAATAAACATCACGGTGGGCCTATTAAGGTTTCAATGGTGACGTCATTATCACCACTGTTTCCTGTGGTGTGGCCCACTTGAGCATTTTATTTTCCTTCTTTTCTTTCATGCCTTAAAATGATCTTTTTAAAATGGATGGACGGTGTTGATAAAATACATACATCATGGTGAGCCCCACAGAACCCCTGACCGGACCGAGTCCGTCCTGTCAGGGGTAGGACGCAATCCGCATCCTCCAATTTTGAAGACTCTCGAGGGTACTTGACTTTCCAGCCGACGCTGCTTCAGTGGATCCGGGGCCCACCTCGATGTATGTGGCGGTCCATCCGTTATGCCCATATTTTAGGTTATAAGCCCAAAAATGAAACAGATTCAAATCTCAAAGTGGACCACACCACCGGAAACAGTGGTAATTGACCATTAAAATCTTCTAAAGGCCACAAGTTTTGGATCAAGCTAATTTGTGTGGTCCTTATCAACAGGTTGGATGGCAAATGATAAATGTCTGCGCCACAGTCAGGGACCTCAGTGGATGGGGGTATACACCGAAGCCGCTACCCTTTCCGGGGACCTGACCTACACGGTCGGCGTCCCTGTATGTAGGTGGAATCTCCGTGGGGAGCTTGGATTACCTACTTGGCGTCCCAGTACGTAGGGGGAATCTCTGTGGAGAGCTTGATTAGGTACTACTCCGCCTTTGTAGAGCTCGAGATAGGCTATTAATGCCACATATGTGTCATGTTGGTATTGGTGGAGAGCACGGAAGGGCCCACAACTTCTATTTGCTAATGCGATGGGTCAGCTCAGGTACTACTTTGCCGGTGTAGAGCTCGGGATAGGCTATACGTGTCACATATGTGTCACGTTGGTATTGGTGGAGAGCTCAAAAAGGGTCCACAACCTCTGTTTGCTGATGCAATGGGTCTCCTTTGACAACCTGGTCTTCACCAATGTAGACATGCCACGTACTAGTATGTCCCGAGCTCTGCATAGGCAGAAGTAGGTACCTAATCCACTATGTGGGGGGGTTGGGACCCCAATTGCACGTATACACTTTGAGTAGCAAAGTCGCTACTGGATCGGTTCTCTGTGGCCTACCGTCCATCATTTTCCATCATTGTTTTAGCACATGAGCTGTAGGTCCATATCTCAGGTGGACCGCGCCATAGGAAATGTAATGCTCCAAAACATGATGTTGATGTTCTGATAACAACTCTTATAATGCTATGGTTTGATGTTCGCAACGAAAACCGAGTGTCACATAGAGAAAGGTCAAACGTGGCCGCGTGGAATTCCACTGTGTCTACATGGTCAGATTAACATTTATCCCATAAATAAAAATCAAAGTAGCCTTTATGAACACAACAAGTATCAAAGGTAAGTAAAGATAAATATATTAGAAAATGGCAGGCTAAAAACAAAAGTATACGAATCCAAGACTCCCTCAGCTAGGGACCATACAAACCACAATATCCAAAAAATGTACTAGAGACACAACCAAAGAAAAGAACTAGAATCTACTGGCTGGGCTTGTATAGCTCAACCACACTATCTATAGACACCCCACCTTCGGCTACAATGTTGGTAGAGATAGTTGAATGAATGGAGGGCCGTATCCCCAAATTCCATGTCCAAACTCAGCCAAACTCACCCTTGTAAGCCCCAATCCATAGCCTAGCTCAAGCTTGAACCCAGTCAACTCACCCCTAAACATCAGCCCAAAAAACTCCCCCTAAGAAAAATCAGTAAAAAAATCCTAAAAAAAGTCAAACTCGGTGAGTCAACCCGCTGAGTCAAATAACCGAGTTAACCCGCTGAGTCAACCCATCGAGTTAACTCACCATGTCAACCCACCTTCTAAACTCAATCAACTCACCGAGTTCCAAACCGCAGCCTTGGAGCAAGTCCGAACCTCAAACCTAAGAAAATTCTGCTTCAGGTTCGAGGTCGTACACTCCGAACCCGAAGCAAAATGACCGTATGGGCGGCCCCCCCTGGGTGCCGTCCAAAAATAATTATGGGGTCTGCCACTCTCCGCTGCTATAAATACCCCCTCTCCCCTTCATATTCAACATCCACCTCCCCTCTCTTCAGTCCGAGAGCTCTGAGTCCACCTCACCCCATTTAGCCCGTCTTTCCATCAAGGAGAGCCCGAGTGAGAAGAGCCTAGCCCTGGTCCAGCCCAGCCTGACCCTGGTCTAAGTCTCCCAAGCCACCCAAGTTTTGATCTAGCCACTCGAAGCCCACCCTTGCGACACCTCCGTCCATCTAGCTACTCTTTACTAGCATCATCTCATTCGTGTCTAGCATAAGTGCAACATTTACTTTTCTTCTGACCTCCCTACTTCACTACAAGCACTTTGATCATTCAAGCACACATCATCCATCCTGCATAAAGCACTTGTCAGTTCGAGCGTATGCTTTGGGCTTGCCTGTTAATGGAAACCTACCCATCAGAAACTCTTACTGTTCAGACCTGCATTCATACATCAGTCACTACAAGCACTTTGATTATTCAAAGACACAGCATGCATCCCGCATAAAGCACCTGTCAGTTCGAGCGTATGCTCTGGGCTTGCCTGTTAATGGAAACCTGCCCATCAGAAACTCTTATTGTTCAGACCTGCATTCATACATCATGTCATTCATGAGAATGTACGAGGATTAAAACAGACTTTCAAGTATCAGTTCGATTCTGTGAAGTAGAGACCGTACTTCAGTACGGGCAGTGTGTGGGGTGCTTAACCTCTTCCCACCCTGTAACCGTGATCCCTTACCTCGAATCTCTAGCCGCAGATCAAAAGGAGTCATCTTAGAGGAAGGAATCTTTGGATCCCCTTCTCTAACGTTTCTACGAGGTCTAGCCGACTGTAGATTCGAAGTAACTGGCTAGTGGCGACTCTGGTCTTACATAAACTCATCCAACACATCCAGCTTAACACGACAACCGACACAAAAGCCCTCAAGAACGGCAAGCCAGTGGCACAACGCGATTCGCACGCGCCCCTCTTATTTTCCGAAAGGGAAGGGAGAACGTTCGGGAGCGCGGAACGGCGAGCGTCGACACTATCATAGGGCTCCTCGACTCCCATCTCCCTATCAAGCTCTACAAGAGAACCCCAAGTGCACCACTATCCTGTGCCACTCCCAAATCATATGTATATGATTAAATGGAAGGCGTCGGTGGCCCTCATAGTGAAGAAATACCGCAAAGATTATACACACGGCATGTTAGTCAAGTGAAGTTCTAACATAAAGCAGGAATTTTTAAACATATAATTTATACATGTTGCCAAGTGTAATTACTAATGAAGAACCACTAACACTCATACAAATCACACATTTATTTTGTCTAGATGCATGAAATCGTAAAATGCATTCAGTTTGGGGATGCACATTCATGTAGAAAAGGGCAGTTCATAATGGACTAGCCAACCAGGTAAAATACACTGGGTACGACCCATATTGACTAGCCACCTGGTAAAATTATGTGGAAATGATGGCTCATAGTAAACTGGTCACCTAGTAAAATACACGATGGTATGACCCATAGTGACCAGCCACCCTGGTAAAATCCATGCGAAAGGATGGCCCCATAGTGGACGATGTTCGCTCGCCTTAAGTGTAAGGCTACGATGTAGTAATAATTCTTGGTAAGACCGAGGTCGATCCACAGGAAAAGAAGAAAACAATTCCAACCACTCCAATAACTAGAATCTAAGAAGTTTAGGAAAATAGTTCTTCACATAAAATAGAAAAATCTGAGATTTGGGAATAACTATAGCATCAAGGATCTACTTGTAGTAGTTCAATACCAATCCATTCATCCAAGCACAACACAATTAGAATTAAAGTCTTATCTCTCATCTAATTGGAGGATATAACATTTAAGCACAAACAGTCCCACTTAAATCTGGAAATCAGATTTCTAGTTCTAATGAAGCACATAGAACTTGAACTTGTAGCCTTCGAAGTAACAGCCATGCTAAGGGACTATGGCATGCTCCAGGGTTACTACAATTCGAATTCAAACAACCCAATCATGGCAATCTAAGAGAATTACAAGGAACTCATGTTCGGAGTACACAAACTCTCACAAAACATCTACAAATCTAAACTTTATTCAAAATAGAATTTGAAAATCCATAAATAAGTAAATGATACTTGAAGAAACGAATTAAAGCATTGAAACTAACTACAAACTTCACCTCTTAGCTCTAGCTAAGAGGTTAGCTAATAGAATGCATTAAAAACTAGAACTAGAATTAGAAGAAGAAGAAAATTTGTTGTAGGAGGCTAGGAAGCCTCCTAGGTCTTGATCTCTTTGCTCTCCACTTTGCTAGATGCCTCTGGAAGGGAGTAGAGGTGTCATTTTATAGGTTAGATCCGCCATCGACTTGGAAGATTCGAGAAAACGGGGAGTCCTTCCGCAATTGGAAACCTGGAATTGAAAATCGAAGTTTTTTGAACACTGTAGACCTGTCTGGTGACCAGGTTTAAGAAGCATAAAAACAGTCCAGTAAGATTTAAGTTTCTGGACTACTGTAGACCTGTCTGGCGATCGGTCTAAGGACAGGTCTAGCGATAAGTCTAAGGACCGGTCTAAGGACAGGTCTAGCGATAAGTCTAAGAGATTTTTTTTCTTCATATTTTCTTCTTTTTCTCTTCTCCTTCTTTCTTGCTTCTTTTCTCTACCTCTTGGCACTTGTCCTATTGTTCTTCAATGCATACAAAGTGACTCTTTTGATATCATATTGGTGAAGTATCTCTCTCATTCCTACAATCACAAAAACATGTATTAGATAAGTCTTTAAACATAAAAATTATGCATAATAAGTGATGAATTGGGGTTAGAATATGCACAATTCAAGACTCAACACACCCCCAACCAGCTTTTTGCTAGTCCCGAGCAAAACATGCGTGAAACAAATCCAACTTTTTAAAACCCAACTCTCTCTCGAAAACTATACTTCTATAAACTTTAAGACATATAAGTATAAAATTTAGAGAAACCAAGTGACAGAAGTTGAAATCTTAAAATCTCTAAACATAATGAGTGTTTTGCATAGAATCCTCATCGATTGATTGATAAATAGAAGGATTCGAACAAGTGCGGTCTAGTGTGCATGGTGAAAGTTTGTCTCATGAATTTTCAGGATTACCTTTTTCATAGATCAATGAAACGAAAGATCTAAGAGTGTATAGATTAAAAACAAGCCTATGACAAGAATTTGCCTTACCATTCCTTCGACGACTTTCACACTACTTCCCATTTTCAGCTTTGGTTATGGGTAGACCATCCCCTGGTTAGTAATAGGTAGCCCTTTTTGGAAAAATTTCAACATCTATTCAATGTAATCACTTTTTCTTTTCCTTTATTCACTATAAACATAGATAGGATTTTTAGAAATCCATATCTTTCATTCTTTTTGTTACTTCACATGAACAAGGATGGACAAAGTTCCCCGGCTTGGTTCCTTAACACCTTAAATCTTATATAGCCAATCTACAAATCTACATAATCCCTTCAAGCCATGAGAATCGTGTAATGTGAATTAGACTTAAAAGTGTTCAAAACGTTTTACCAATCAACTAATAGGGGAATTCATATAGAAAACTATTATATCATAAGTAATTCAATGCTTTCAAAATTAATCACTTAATCACTCTTTCTTTTATACTTATAACATCCCAAGTACATAGAAATAAAGTTTTCCAAAAGAGTTTTGAATTTTTAAAAAAATTAAAAATTTTTCTACATAAATTTCTCGAAATGTTACAAAAGCTAGTAGATTCATCTTAGGAATCTCACCCTTCAATCAAAATCTTACATTGTCCTCAATGTAACAAGATATGTAATAAGCATGACATAAGAGTAATGACATAAAGTAAAGGAGAGTGAGAATGAGAGTACCTGGGATAACAAGTTGATCAATTCTAGCATCTTCCATTGTCTCCATGAGACTTATTCAATCCTAAATGCAGAAAAATAAATCCTAACCTACCTACCTATCTTTGATTAGTTCGATCGACTACATGATCAAAATTGAGCAGAATCTTTATGAATTTCAACAAATTTCTTATGAGGACCATCCAAAGTCCTGCTCGACAATAAACATGAGTGCTTTTCATCATTGAAGTTCAATCATAGTTTGCATCCACATGCATGTAAGGAGGAGATAAGAGCAGCAAAAAGATATTTCCTCGAATTCTGAATTGAGTTGTGATTGATTAAAAATGGATCCTCCCAATCAGAGTTTTCATGGGTTGAAGGACCCATAATGGTAGAGAGACGTTCATCAAGTATTCTTCAATTAGGGTTGTCTCCTCCACAATTTCAGAATTGCACGGTGCTTCCATAAACAATGGTAAAGGGTGTAAATTAGTGGAATGATGTTCTTCAAGCACTGACACTGTGTCTAACAAAATGTCCAACTCCTTAATTATCTCATCCTCAAGATCATCGGAGTGGACCAAGCATTCCTCTAGGAAGTCGAGATAGTCGGATGAAGGTTCTTCATCCTCCCTAAGTGATTGCAAAAATTCAGTTTCTATGGTGATGGATTCACACTTATTGGAGTGAAATTCTTCCAAACAAGGTTCCTCATGAGTAGTATTGGATACCAAGTCGGAAGTATGCAAGGCTTTAACAATCTCTTAAATAATTAGGGGTCCTTTGAATTTTCAAAGTGAGCCAAGCATTCATCCAAAGAATCTGAATTTTCACTCGAAGGGAAGTCCTCCATAATAGAATTTGGCATGTGTTGTTGGTGGAAGGACTAAAAAAGATCGACTTCGGCCATCTCTCTAGCATGTATATCCTCTAGAGACTCATAATCATTATGCCTTGGGAAAAAGAAACCATAGGTTCATAAGTATCCACCGAAACCTCATTGTAAGTAACTCCACTATCGCTTTCAAATTTTATGGATTCCTCGGGTTCGTCAACCGTCATTGAAATCTCTTCATCATTAAGTTGAAAGTATCCAAAAGAGATAGTGGACTCACCATAATTGATAATGACATTGGGATCATCGAGATCGATCTCCTCTAAAAGTTTATTCATTATATATGAAGAATGTGGGACTTGGGTAGCCCCTATCTTCATTAGAGGGGATGGATTCGATGCCCCCAATTTCGGGCCTAACGTCTTCACAAGATGGCGAGTAGGCTTGTTTTGATTGCTTGTACTCGCATTTTTTTGCTAAGTCCTCAAGGATATGTATATACATGTCATCATAAGATGAAGATGTTTTAGGGTAGTGATTGTTGATAACCAAGGTTGTTTCTTCCCTTGAACAAGGAGAATGTTGGTGTAATACCCCGGTCCTTTGTAACACAACCTGAGCACACACACACGTCTCAATTGATGCCTTTTATGGCCCGTACGCTGTGCCCTTGATCACTTAGTATCGGAACCTAATGATTTTTCTTGGGTGATCTTGAAGTCTCTATCATGTCAACCACGTCGTTACTATGATCACAACTACGAAAACCGTGTGTCGATCCGAGTATTTGAGCATTTAGTCGAAACGCCCAAGTAAAAAAAATAGTATTACAAATACCTACGTGGGGCCCACTACACGTTATCTCAAGTGGCCTTTTCCCTCTTTTATAATTATTGCAGTCATTAATTGCACTTTGTAAGAAAGACTCCACAAATCATTACAATGTGTAAAATAATAATAAATGAATAACAAATAAAAATAAATAAATAAAAAAATAAATAAATAAATTGGTGCATTAAATGGCAACCCATCTATACACCATATGGTTTCCCTCTCCTCCTACGTCACCCCCCTTTTCTCCCCTTCTCTCATTAATGCAAAACAAATGAAAAAAATATATATAATAATATTATATTCATTAATAAATAGATAGGGGGGGGGGGGGGGGGGGGGGGGGGGGGGGGGATGATTCACACCATCTCTCCCCCTTCATCCTTCACTTCATCCATTCTTCTACTCCATCCATGCCTACCCCATTCATGTGAGAGTGCTTGTATGAGAGATCTGAGTGGGCCATCTTCGATCTCGGCCATTGATTAAGATCGGCGGATCATGTGAGTACACCCTTCACTTCTCCCTTGCTTTGATTCCTTGGTATTCTTTTATCATTGGTGTAATGTTAGGACCCATGGGTAGTGCGCCTCCATGATGGAAATCTGGGGCCACTTGGACCGTTGAAGGGTGTGGATGATGGAGAAATCACCTAATATAACTTGATCCAAACCTTGGTAGAGCCCACTAATCATGGGCACATTGTGATGGTTGCATGCAATCCGTGTCCAACTGCTGCACACACACCACACTTTGTAGAATTTATATAATATAATATTTATATAAAATAATAAAAATTAAGGGAGGAGGTGACGTCCGGGACGTCCATAACCTCTCTTTTGCCAAAACGGCTGGGTGCTCACCACTATCCCACCATAATGTATTTGTTAGATCCAAGCCGTCCATTCATCATCTCTAATCATTTTAGGCTATGGACAGAAAAATCAGGCTAATACGACCTTTTGTGGGCCACATCTTATCGAAGCCGCCCATACCATTGAAAATTTCTTGGGGTCCCACTGTGATGTTTTCTGTGCGATCCGAACCATCCAAATCATGGACCATACCTATAGTGGTATGCATGGACCCACACCCTCATGTACACATAAATTTGCACGTGTGCACTCATGCACATAAAATATATATTTATATAAAAAAAAAACGAGTTGACAGTCCTCTATGGAGAGAGACATCTCTGTCTCTTTTTCTTTCAAAAGAACCGTGGGTTCCACCATGGCTACACCTTGATGTTTCTGAGAAATCCACACCGTCCATCAGTTTGCCCATATCATTTTAGGGCAGGATACTAAGAATTAGACTGATCTAGATCTCAAGTGGGCCATGCCGAAGGAAACAATACAAGCTGTTGAAATCTTCCCAAGGCCCACTATCATATTTTGTTACAACAAAACCTGCCCAAAGAAGATCTCTTCGGATCCTTCTTGGGCTGGCCAAGCTTATGGACAGATTGGATTGTCCACTAGTGGGACCCACTTATTGAAATAGTGAAAAAAATTAAATAAATAAAAATAAAAACAAGCACAACAGCTCCTGCAACACTGGAAGCCCAAGTGTCAGAGACGCTGGACCTTTTTGGTGGTTCACTCGTGGCCCCACTATGACGTGTATGCTTCATCTACACCGTCCATCTGTTTTCCCAGATTATTTTAGGCCGTGGGTACAAGTATGAGGCAAATCCAAATCTCATGTGGACCACGCCACAGGAACCAGTGGTCATTGATGCCCACCATTGAAAATCCCTCTGCGACCACTATAGCGTTTATTTTCCAATCTCAATCAAAGGTTAGCGGGGCCCATCTTAGGGGTCCCACCTTGACGAATGATTGATGTTCCTTGCTAAGTTGGGTTTTTCATTCCAGAAATGTCTGGATTCTGGTGCTTTGGGTCATCTTTGGGTGATTGTGGCGGGCCCTATGTAGGAGCTATGTGGGGGACACCACTTCGGAATTTTCCACAGCATAGGTGGCTACAAGAATGACCTTTTATTTGGGCCAAGGCAGACCCCACGTGATCGAGAGTCTGATCTCAAAATGAGGCCAGGCACAATTGCGCAGAAACTTCTGGTACCATTATCTGGACATGTGCGAAACATTATACTTGCGCATCCATCATGCTCCACCTTATTGCATTTGAAGACCATATATATGTCTATCATGTGCACTTGAAGGAACGTTAAAAGGTGACCCCATTTGATGGTGGGACGTGCCTAAAGTTAGACTAAAAACCATTTCTACAATATTATCTGCATACCTCTTTCAAGTACCCATGTTTGGGCCACTACTAAAATCTGAATGTATGCAACCAAGGAGGTCTGCCTTGTGTGTTTTCAAGCCCATGCATAGGGCTACCAGGTGGTCAATTTATTTCTCCAAAAGCTGGCTCCTTGTGATCACGAATTGGACCCTAAACTTAAGCCCAAAATCATTTCTGCATGTAAAGTCTGTTTAATTAGAGAGCAACATGGGCCACATCCATGGGATCCACCACCTTTATAAAGTATTAAATAGGTCAGTTAAACCCTAAACCTCGAGTCTAGATTGTATAGACCAACTCCCTATAATTCTAGAGCCACTACCCCAGGGTTGATCCTAACCTGTATAAGCTATGGGATATGGCAATCTAACCACATAAATGATCTAAAACGTGGTAGGGTCAAATTCTACCGTGCGTGCGCATGTTTCAAGCAACATTGGGAGCCATTTCGATTCTTAAGGTGATGATTCCTCCCCTTGAGCTTTCCGCTTCCATACTAGTTAAGTGATAGTTATATTTATTTTGTTAAGAAAACATGTTACTAATGATTTAAACTTTGTCTTATTATTATTTGATTACATCATTAATTATATGCTAAATTGTGAATTTCTCCACACTTTTGTGAATTATTACAGATTTTGAATTGTCAAAGTTATTCCACTTAGAAATCTGAAGTGAATTGTAAATCTGGATTGTTGTGATCACATTTATTAGATGAGACCTTAAACCAGTGACCTCTGTAAGCAAGATATTGGAATGATCCCTAAGGATGGAATCCTTGAATGGATTTGTTGGACTAAATGTCCTGTTGAGATAAATCGTTGGGTTATGTCCCTAACTGAACTTATAATGAATATATTTGGAAGTTATGGAGATGAGAGGCCACTAGTTGTAAGGGAATGTTATAATTGATTTGATTGTAAATTGGACTAATAATGGACTGTTAATCATGCATATCATGGCACTGACGGGACATGTAGTGACGAGCTATATTATCGTCTGGTGATTTGGTTGCTGAGAGTACGTACCCTTGAGCTATTTTCGCTGGCCCCAGACCACCACTTGGGTGAGCCATACACTGAGAGCACGTACCTTTGGTATTTTCGCTGGTGATGACCGCTCTTGATGGAATTGCATGGTGGGGCTGATGTGTATCCTTAGTGACTTCCGGACCACGTTTTCCAGCTGGATGAGCATCCCCAGGCTGAGGGACATATGCATGCATTCATGCATTTAAGAAAGATTACATCATGGATGTTCTATAAGTTTTCATTTCTCTAAACTACTCTTGATTAGTGTGTTGGTGTGTAATCTTGAGGGGACCTCACACTGAGCTGGCCACTCATGTTTAGAATATCAACTATATAGATGATGCAGGAGTGATGGTGGAGAATGGAGAACTTGGAGTTACTCCCGATGACGCTCTTGCTGAGGAGAGTGTGGAGTATGCTGAGGAGGAGCCATATGCTGATGTTGCTGAGCTTTACGAGCTCAATCAATAGAGTAGTTATTTCCATCTGGTTTCCCTATGACACTTGATATTTTGGTTTGAACTGAGTCCTAGATGGGGGAAACTCGTGAACTATTAATACTTGTGTTTGATATGGTTATATTTTCATGGAATGGTTATCTTTTTGTCTTTATGGTACTCACTTAGTGTAATTGTGAATGTGGAAACATAATCCAACTGGAAACCATACTTAAAGGTGATACTTCCTCCCTAAATTAACGCCTGAGTTCTCGTGGTAACAGTTATACTCGAGCCATGAAAATCGAGGGTGTTAGAAGTTGGTATCAGAGCACCAGGGTCTGAGATAACTAGGCCTTGGGAATATAAAAAAAATGGTACAAACCCCAAGAGACCTAAATGTCTAAGGATTATGAAGTAGGGGTATGAACTTAGAAGAAATTTTTCCAAGGGATAGTGTAATCTAAGAACTTAGAGATAATACCTAGGTTTCCTTGAAAACCTTAGGATAGCCATCAAACTTAGAAACTAAACTTAGGTACTAAGAAAAAGACTATTGCTACGTAATTGTAATTGATGAAATCCTTCATATCCTCAAAATTTTGGTCCTAAGTGCTAATTAGAATATGAAAGTAATTGTGCTCTTGCACCTTTTCAGGAGAGTATGCCTCCTACGTTTAAGCAGTGGCGAGCACTGGCGTCGTGTGCGTTGGCACCCTCCCATGAGAATCCCGAACGTGAGCCAAGCTCGTAATATGTTCCTGGAGAACAAGGAGAGCTTAGGGACCCTAATCAAGAATCAGAGACTTAAAGTGCTTCCCCACCCCCACCTATGGGCCTTGCGGGTGTACATTCACAAGCCGTGTATTTTGGGGGCCCTGCTAGGGGGTGTTCCATTTGGTGGCCAGGACGGATCTGATGCCTTCAGAATTTTTGGGCATATGGCTACGCTATTGCAGCAACAACATACCGTGTTTATGCAGCAACAAGAGGCCATGTTCTCCACCATGATGAAGACACTTCAAGGTAGTTCACGAGGATCGGCTTCTTGAACGGAAGATTCTCATGAGGTGGAGGTCTTCCAGAAGTTTCAGAAATTGAGTCCACCTACATTCTCGAGGGGCGGCGGATCCTGTTCAAGCAGAACATTGGCTGGACTGATTGGAGAAAATGATGAAGCCATTGGGCTGTTCTGATGAGCAAAAGGTCAGCCTCGCCATGTATCAGTTGGAAGGAGATGAGGACAACTGGTGGAAGAGCATCTTGAGGGTAGTTGGGGAAGACTATACATAGGACCTGGAAGAGGTTTAAAAAGAAGTTTCTCGAGAAATACTTTCCCCGATCATGCCGAAATGAGAAAATAGCATAGTTCTTGAAACTGGAAAAGGGCAACATGACTGTTGCCCAGTACGAAGACAAGTTTGATGAATTGTTACGGTTGTGCCCGGATGGTGGAAGATGAGGAGTACAGATTACAGAAGTTTAAAGAAGGCCTCAAGCCAGGAATTCATTCTAGGTTGTGCACCCTAGACTTCAAAAGTCTTGCCGAGGTTGTCGACAAGGCGATGCGGGTTGAGAAGGATCACGAGCGCATGTAGAAGTTACGCACTCCAAATCAGAGTCTTATTAATAGGGTTCGGGCCTATGCCTTCTACCTCACCGCCACTTGAAACGAAGCTGAGAGTTACGTACCCAATTTCCTCATCTTCGTATGCTACAAAAAAATGTGACTATTGTGGGAGGATAGGCCATATCGCTCGCATGGGCTATAACAAACTCATGGCTGAGGGTGTTAATCCCCCATTCCAGGCGAATCGTCCGCAACAAACTCAGGTCGTGACAAGGCCAACTCCACGACCTCAGTCTAGTCAGGCCAGGAGCACCAGCACAGAACAGAAATACTCCCGCTCGCATGTATGCCATCTCTGCATCTCAGGTTGAGGAAAATCCTTCTTAGACTATCCACAGTACGACTTATCTTAACGATGTTCTTGTTCTCATCTTGTTTGATTCTGGTGCAACATTCTCATTCATTGACTACACTATAGTAGCAAAATTGGAACTGAAAACAAGCTGTATGCACACTCCCCTCGTAGTAGAATCCCCTATGGGGAAATTTGTGGAAATAAATAAGATTTGTCGGGCATGCTGCATTTCCCTTGCGAACCATAAAATAATAGTAGATTCGGTAGTAACGCGCATCAAGAGCTACGACATCGTACTTGGGATGGACTGGCTGTCTCAGGTTCAAGCAGTTCTGGATTGTCGTGCTAGGACGGTCACCATATCCTTGTTTGGGCAAGATTCTTTTACTGTGGGAGGTACAAGCAGGCACGAAGAATTTGAAAGCTTACAAGCATTAGAAGAAGCTGAGTCAGGCATCTCATGGTCCAGCTCATCTTCTAAAAGGTATGCATATGCATTACCCGTCCAATTAGTCATAATGAGATTCTAAGGAATTGGAAACTACCCTAATCTAGGAAAAAGAACAAAAAGAAGGGAGATGGGGAGATGTTCCCCAATGAGGGTGAGAACTATGTCAGTAACAATGTCCTAAAAAATAAAAAATAAAAATAGTTAGTAATCTAGAAAAAAAATTAGAAAATCTTCTAAAAAAAACTAAAAATCCTACATAACTAAATATACTCTATAGCTGCTAGAACAATTAGAACCTTTAACCTTTTCCCCGGCAACGGCGCAAAAAACTTGTTTGCTCGCCTCAAGTGTAAGGTTGTGATGTAGTAATAATTCTCGATAAGACCGAAGTCGATCCACAGGAAAAGACGTAAACAATTCCAACTATTTTATAACTAGAATCTAAAAAGTTTAGGAAAATAATTTTTCACATAAAATACGAAAATCTGAGATTTAGGAAGAACTAGATAATCAAGGATCCACTTGTAGTAGTTTAATACCAATCCATTTATCCAAGCATAAGACAATTAGAATCAAAATCCCATCTCTCATCTAATTGGAGGATATAACATTCAAGCACAAACAATCCCACTTAAATCTGGAAATCAGATTTCTAGTTCTAATGAAGCATATAGAACTTGAACTTGTAGCCTTCAAAGTAACGCCATGCTAAGAGACTATGGCATGCTCCAGGGTTACTACAATTCGAATTCAAACAACCCAATCATGACAATCTAAGAGAATTACAAGGAACTCATGTCCGGAGTACACAAACTCTCACAAAACATCTAAAAATCTAAACTTTATTCAAAATAGAACTTGAAAATCCATAAATAAGTAAAGGGTCCTTGAAGAAACAAATTAAAGCATTGGAACTAACTACAAACTTCACCTCTTAGCTCTAACTAAGAGGTTAGCTAAAAGAAAGCATTAAAAACTAGAACTAGAACTAGAAGAAGAAGAAAACTAGTTGTAGGAGGCTAGGAAGCCTCCTAGGTCTTGATCTCTTTGCTCCCCACATTGCTAGATGCCTCTGGAAGGGAGTGGAGGTGTCCTTTTATAGCTTAGATTCGCCATCGACTTGGAGATTCAAGAAAACACAGAGTCCTTCCCCAATTTGGAAACCTGAAATTGAAAATCGGAGTTTCTGGAACACCGTAGACCTATCTGGCGACAGGTCTAAGAAGCACAAAAATAGTCCACTAAGATTTAAGTTTCTAGACTACTATAGACCTATCTGAAAACCTATATGGAGACCTGTCTGACGACCAGTGTAGACGACAGGTTTAAGAGATTTTTTTTCTTCATATTTTCTTATTTTCTCTTATCTTTCTTTTTTGCTTCTTTCCTCCACCTCTTGGCACTTGTTCTATTGATCTTCAATGTAAACAAAGTGACTCTTTTGACATCATATTGGTAAAGTTTCTCTCTTATTCCTATAATCACAAAAATATGTATTAGATAACTCTTTAATATAAAAATCATGCATAATGAGTGATGAATTGGGGTTAAAATATGCACAATTCGAGGCTCAACAGACGACAACACATGCTGATAACTCGGAGTCACTCGGTAAAATACTCTAAGGTATGACCCATAGCGACTCGAGAAACCCCGCATCTTATATCAGCCACTCGATAAAGTCCACGTGCCATTATTTGTGATTAGCCCAACCATTAGTAGCCCAATTTACCAGCAAACCATTTATGATAAATCATTATTAGACCAATTTACAAACAAACCATTTACAACCAATCCCTTCAACTAATGGCCTTTCCAAATTGATAGCAACATAATAAACCCCAAAGATCTTTTCAATGAGAAGCCCAATTATGGACACAGAAAGAGTTCAACTTGAGAAAAGCCACTAGGCATAAAAGTCTGAATAAAGGATACAACAAAGGGTTTGTCTCGAAAAAACACAACTGGGCACAAATATATCAAAAGATGGAATTCATTAAACAGTTCAAATAATTCTTATAAGGTAGGGCCACTTGTCTTAGGAGAGCTTTCGTCAATTAATAAAAATGGCAATCCAATGCCCTAAATCATTTCACAACCGTGGCGATTTAAATCCACAAACAGTTCATAAAGTAGCAATAAACTCACATAACCAATTCTTATAAGTCAACACCACGTAAACAATTCACACTTCCATAATCTTAAGCATACTAATCAGACTACCATATAAAGCTTATAAAGTAGTATGCTAAGGTTCATATTTAAAGGAATCATTCCAATTACACATGTAAACATGATTTTTGAGCTATAAAATGTTTAAAAGCGATTATTCGAAAGAAAATATTGAACTAAAATATCAAAAAAAGCTTAAAGGGTAGATCTTCACCTTTCGAATTGAGATTTCTAGGTTTTCAAGCTCTCCAACCCGAATGTGCTTTAATTAGGGTAGCTCCTTCAGTTGAAAATTGAGGGAATAATGTTCGCTCGCCTTAAATGCAAGGTTGCGATGTAGTAATAAGTCTCGGTAAGACTGAGGTCGATCCTCAGGGATTGTCGTAACAATTCTAAACTACGTAACTAGGATGCGCTAAATTTGAATTTATGTTGATGGATGGAATTTAAGAACATAAAACTATCTACTTTAGAACTAAATCAGGGAAATAAGCATTAGAGTGCCAATGATTCACTTCTAATCATTCACAATGCCAATTCAAACCATTCAAGCCAATCACTCAATTGGAATCGGAGTTCTATCTCTATCAAATCAGAATATAGAGCAATTAAATCATCACAATATATCTAACATGGATGAATCATCTACTGATATGGTTATCTCATAATCAACTAAGGCATTGGGTGTATTTGATCACACAACCCAATCCTTCACAAAACAAGCAAGATCACATTCATGATTTTTCTTCAAACCTTGTCACTAGACTTGATTTAGAAGCATGAATTGAATTTCTATTGAACTAAAATCAATACATAAACATCTATTTTAGTTTAATCCAAAAAGATAAGAACTTCTTCTAGTTTAGTTCTAGATAAGCACTTAGGAAACTTAGTTTGTAAGAACCCCTAGCATCCAACAAAACATGATGGATTTATGATCTCTATAACCTAAAATCCTATCAAATAACACCCCCATTAAGCGATCTTAATAATCAAAACATTCCATGTAATAGCAATCACAAGAGATAGAAGATTAACTAAAAATACTAACTTTATTTCAAACTAGAACTAGAAGTGTCCTTTATAAAACCCAAAAGTACTTGAACTAATTCAAATTAAGCATTGTAAATAACTAAAACTTCACCTCTTAGCCTTAACTAAGAGGTTTAGCCAACCATTAACAGATTGAACTAAAACTCAAAAGAAAACTACTCTAAAAGCATAGAAAAACATAAAAACTCTAGTTTGAGGAGTTGCGAACGCTCCACGATGCTCCTCTCCACCTCTCATGAACTTCCCAGCCTTCTATGATGCCTTAAGAATGACGTAGAGGTGTCCTTTTATAGCAAAAATCTGTCACCGACTTGGAATCTTCGAGAATTCAGAGTGTCCTTATGCAGTTTAAACTGCTGGCCGTCCGGCCTGAGGTTGTACAGAAACACACAAAATCTAGAGCTCTAAACTCCATAGACCAACCTATCTGTCGGCCAGGCCAGTTCATCTGGTCGGTCGGACGACAGGTCGGACAGTGTAAAAAAGTGTCAAGAGAAAATGCAATTTCTGGAAGGTTTTGCCAGCCGGCCGGACAGTCTATGAAATGTGATTTTTCACAATTCCTCTTCTCAATCTTCATTGCAATTCACCTCCACCTCTTGTCCTTTCTTCCTTTAATCTTTAAGGCATGTAAAGTGAGTCCTTTAACATCATATAGGTGAAATCTCTCTTGCATTCCTACAAACATAAAAACACGCATTAGATTAGTCTTTAAACATGTAAACCATGCATAATGTGTAATGAATTGGGGTTAGAATATGCACAATTCAGAGCTCAATAAATAAATTCCTAGTCATCAAAACTACGCCCTCTTGAAGTGAACCAATTGCTAAATTGTCCTCTACTTCTTTTCAACTAGTGGTCAATTGTGTTAGGGGTGTTCATGGGTGAGTCCGCCCGTGGGTTAGGGAAGTGTCGAGCAAAGGTTGGTATAATTGCTACAGTGGCCCATGAGTGATATCTCTTAAGAATCTACCAGGCTCAAACTCGTTCTACCAGACGCCGACTTGCCCCACTCTTTGGCTCTCTCAGTCAATGTTGCATGTCGTCCCTGCCCCACCCACATTGTCTATTCTTAAACAAAGATTGATTAATCGATTTAATAGTATGGTCGACACCCTCCATCTAGTTGGTTCGGAAAGGGGAATCTATGTCTGTCTGTGCATGGAAGGAACGACAATTACTTTTTTTTTGTTTTTTGTCTTAGAGGGCCTCCATTCTGAATCCAGTCTTGTCGCGGTGTGTGTGATTACCCAACAACATCTACTAGTCTCCCCTCTTAACTAAACCCGCCAACAAATGGGAGATTCGGATACCAGCCGGACAACTGACTGATTCATTGACCTAACTGCTTTGTTTGGCTTTCCGCCATCCCATGAATTGGATTTGAACCAATCAAGCAACTTGTCATAGGGGTATATAAGCATAATATCAAGGTTCAAAGTTGAGGTAAACAACTGATTCTTAGTCAATTCATTTAACTTCCTCTGCTTCTGGTGACGGGACCACCATTAATGCAGAAAATAAAATGCGACGATAATATCTCTCCAACTAGCTCTACCCTGGTAACCATGTCAATAATTGGTTCGGTGGTTCTTCAACTTACATTGGAATATACCGTTTGGCAACGTGGTGGTGGGAAAGCTGTAATTGCCTTCAATAATCCTAAACTTGCTACTAATTAGGCTCTTATTAGAGAGTTTTCAGGATTCTTACCTAATTGGACTTGATCAATTCGCATGTAGGCCGTTCCTTGCACAAACTTGGTAGCCCAGCCCCAAACTCGGTTTAAACAAATGATTCGATGAAGCTGCAACTCCACCTGGCTCATGCATGCAGTTGGGCTGATTCTACTGACAATCCAAACTTTCGAAACCCGACATATACGCACTGGATATGGGTTATGTGACATGCACTTGTTGATGAAAGGCATGCAATGACCTGGAGCGGAGAATCGCTCCCCCTCACTCTCAGTCTTCCCGTCACCCCCCCTCTCTTATGTATGAGAAATGAAGGAAAGGGGGCGAATGGGCTTTTATAGCCCCAAATAAAAGGTAGGTGGTTCGCAAGTGTACAACTTTCTGGTGTTTGTCGGTTGGACCAGTAGGGGCTGTTGGTCAGAATGACAGAGCAGAAATTTCATAGGTTTTTAGGTTTGCACCTTCGGTTGGATCGATAGATCTATAGGTTAAATCGACAAAGCACCATCTCCTCTCATAAATTGAGTTTTAACCTGTCGGTCCAGCCGACAGAGCACCATCTCCTCTCACAAATTGAGTTTTGACTGTTTTAATGTCCAAGGGTTCTATCATATATGTTTTATTGGTTAATTGCTTGAATTGAACACTTAGTTTAGTTCATTTTAGCGGGGATTTCATTTGACCGAACATCAGGGTTCGGATGAACGGTGGATCTGATGATCCAAGTCCCATAGGTGTTATAATATGGTTCGATCTATTAATGTATGAGGTTTAATTGAGCCATGATAAGAAAACAAGGAAAAGCTGACGACAAAAGGGGCGTCAACGTTGCTTCCCGATGGTTGTTAGCCATCGGTAACGACGACGGATACAACCATTGGATATACAAACGATTATGAATGCCAGTAACAGTGATGGATAACGGGGACCGATACAACCGTCATATATGCCGACGGCTAAGACCGTTGGTAACTATGACGGAGATGACCATTGATTATACCCACGGCTGAAATCGTTGGCTTTCCCCTTTATCGATGGCCTTCCGACGGCTACGCCAACAGATTTAGTCATCGACATTTCATTAGTAGATAAAAAAGCCGTCGACGTTTGAGCTATGGCCACAGTAGTAGATAGCTGGTGATCTGCATTTGGATTGACTGTTTACATTAGCAGACGAATGTGCTTGGGGAAATGAATGCCAAGCAATCATGTTTTTGAGCACATTCGTCTCCTAACGTCAATAGACGATCCATGAGAGACTTCCAGCAGTCTGCTGTTGTGGCCATTACCTTAAACGCCGATCGCTTAGGTGTTGGAAACCTGTAGGAAGAAAATGAAAAGAAATGAGCATGACATAAGGGCGCTAAAAAATTTACTAAGAAATTGCATATGCAGCATACAAGTAATTCAAATGCATACGCGATATAAGAACAAAGTCATTGAATAGAAGGATTTACAGGATGTTGCAACATAAGTGCAAGTACTAGTGAATGAGCATCTAAAACTTGGATTAATATTTCCTAATGGTTGAGGGAGTATTGTCTCAATTGAAAAAGTAACATACTTCAATCAGAAACAGGAAAGCCACAACTAAAAGTCACTAAGGAAAGAATATAAAGAACAATAGTTATAGGGACATAGAGTGACAACCTTCAGAATCAAGAACAACTGGAATAGCTGAGGCCCTTGTGCTACAACACATTTCCTGAATCTGAAATATGAGAAGATCATGATTAATAGACAATTTAGAGAAAATTGAAGGTGCATTAAACAAGTTCATGATTCTCCAAGGAAGAACACACCAACAATAGCATAGAGAGGAACTTCATATTACCTACCTCCAGACTTCTTCATTTGGTGCATTTTTTTCAGCAAAGGGTTATAACATATGGTTTTTTCTTGCATTCATTAACAACCTTCTGCTAATACCTTCTGACAAATATTGCACTTAAAAGGAATTAAGAGGCCATCAATAATTCAAAACCAACATCTTTTTTAATCTTGGGACTCATATAACAAACATAATAAATTGTACAAATCACCTTTTTTTGGTGGGCCACACAAAGTACCTCTCATGACAACTGCATTCAAGCGCCACATTCAAAATTTTAGCAACAGCAATTGCATCACAGATCATCGAAATAAAGCAAATCAATGAATAAGCGAAATATTGTATTCCTTGTAAAAAAATATAATAAAAAAATCTCGAGAACCTTTACTGTTGGGAGAACCTGGCGGAAGCGAGAATCAAACAAGACATTCACCAACGGCACGCACCAAAGAAAATTCGACACACAAGAGAAGACAATCCGAATTTTACGTGGAAAAATTCTAATTGGAAAAACCATGGCACAAAGCGAATCCACTATGAAATTGAAGTTATAGGAGATGAAGAACAACTTACCCAAATCAAAGCCCCATAAGAGAAACCCAAGTTATCACAAGCTCTTTCTCTCACTCTTGAATTCTCTCAATCCATTTGAACACGTCTAGGACTCCTCGTGTTATTCTAATCCCGCATTACACCCCTTTAAATAGCATAAAATCAAAATTAAAAACAAATCCGCGCAACCAACCTAAACAACGCATCGACCCATTGAGCTCCTGACGCGACCCCGTCGGGCGATCGAACTCAGGCTAAACCTGTCTAAAGAGTTACTAGTTTCATCTGGAAAATTTCAGGCACTCGATCTGACCCTGTCGGGTGACCGACAACCCCCAATCTTCAGATCCAGGCAGTATCCAACAACCATCCACCACATTCTAGGTAGTTTCAGGTGATCGAGAACCCCTTGGTGTTAAGATTGAAGACATCTCTAACAATCTCCACCGTGGCTTCAATCTTCAAGCTTCACTGCTCTAAAGCTCCATCCTTCATATCTACTTTGTCTTCATTATAGCTCCACTGTCTCTTGTGCCTCCATCGTATTCATTCCAGCACCTTCTCTCCCTACACGCTCATGTGGCCTATGCACGTGCGCCACACATGTACAAAAGTGGAATCCACCGAAGACACCACAACTCCACCGTCAGAAGTGTTCTCGATTAACTTGTAAAGATAGTTGCACCTCTGTGCTTTCATCACCATGAGTGTTCCTTTTGTCACTTTACAAAATCGATCGAAGCTGGTAAACTTGCACCACATCACCTCAAATGCACCAAGAGAGATCAAATTCTTCTTTAACCTAGGGATATGCCTCACATATATTAATACTCGTTCAATCCCATTGAACATCCTAATGCACACCGAACAATACCCACCACCTTACAGGCGTAGTTATCGCCCAAAAACACCGATCTACCATTATACTCGTATGTCATGAATGAACTCTGGTCAGGACACATGTGATACGATGAACCTGAATCCAAGATCCACTCATCGCAAATGGACCTCGACTTGGATATAATCAATACATTGCAACCATCACACTCGTTCTCTATGAATTTCACAGTATTGGCCTCCCTAGAAGAATCTTCAGACTTCTCTTGCTTCGTCTTGGGATTTGGACAATCCATCTTCATGTGTCATTTCTGTTTACAATTCCAACACCTCACCTTGCTCTTCCCTTTGCCCTTGGATTTAGATCTTGATCGTGAACATCCCCTATCCCACTCAAAATTTCTTCCCCTCATAACTAGTGCTTCTGTAGAAGTCTGTAGAAGAACAAGAACCCACGTCACTGCTTTTCTTTCTTATTGCCTTCGACTTGAGGTCTGAGATAATGGTCTCAACGCTAATGGTTTCCCTACCCGCTGAACAAAGAGTCTTTAAATGACTCATATGAATCTGGAAGAGAATTCAACATGATGCATGCTTGATATTCGTCATTCATCTATTCATCTACATCCAACAATTTGCAAACGAGCTTGTTGAAGTTATTGATGTGGCTCTCAACATCATTCCCCTCCGCCATCTTCAGGTTGAACAACTGAAGCATAAAAAATAGGAGGTTTTTCAGATATTCCTTCACATAGATATTCTCCAACTTCGCCCATGTATCAGCCATAGTCTTCTCCCTCATGACATTATAGAGGATGTCATCTGTTAGGCACAACTAGATTTAGATATTGGCTTTCTGATCCATCTTCTTCCACTCTTCTTCTTTCATAGATGTCAGTCGCTCTCTAAGGAGTGCGTCTTCCAGTCCTTGTTGAACTAGGAGACCCTTCATCTTTACCTTCCATAGTTCAAAGTTATTTTTTTCCGAATACTTCTTTATGTCGAATCTCATGCCGGACACTATTGATACCTTGTCTAAGATTCTGTCTACCTCCCAACATTATCTCGAATACCACTTGTTGGGAGAAACCCTGCGGAAGTGAGAATCAAATGAGATATTCACCAACGGCGCCATGCATGCACCAAAGCAAATTCAACACACAAGAGAAGACAATCCAAATTTTACGTGGAAAAACCCTCGCAGGAAAAAACCACGGTACAAAACAAATCCACTATGAAATCGAACTTAGAAGAGATGAAGAAGAACTTACCTGGATTGAAACCCCACAAGAGAAACCCAAGCTATCACAAGCTCTTTCTCTCACCCTAGAACTCTCTCAATCCCTTTGAACACGTCTAGGACTCCTTGTGTTACCCTAATCCCACGTTACACCCCTTTACATAGCATAAAATCAGAATTAGAAACAAATCCGTGCAACTGACCTAAATAGCCCACCGACCCTACCCTGTTCGGTGACCAAACTCGGCCAAATTTGTCTAGAGAGTAACTAGTTTCAGTTGGAAATTTCAGGCTCCCGACCTGACCTTGTCGGGCGACCGACGACCTCCAATCTTCATATCCAATCGGGCGACCAACAACCCCTAATATTCAGATCCAGCAGTGTCCAGCAACTATCCATCACACCTAGTTTAGGGCGCCCGACCCAACCTCATCAGACTACCGACAACCCCTTGACATCAAGATTGAAGACATCTCCAACATTTACAAACAAGAAAGCACAAATGCAAAATACAATACCTCTTGATGTGCCGTACATTTGAATTTCCCCATTTGCGCCAGTAAACGAATCTTCTTCATAACATACCTGGTTAACAAACCATTAGAAAGAACATTCAAGAGTATGTTTGGAAGTCCCAAAACCTCAAGTCAGATAACCTCACCACCCATGCATTAATCACATCATGTTAGATTGTAAATCCTGCCACAGCTATTACATCCAAACACTACCTAAGGAGATTACCTTTTAAACTTATAATGAGGAATCTTAAAACGTGCATTTGCAGAAGTTAGATGTTCAGTGCAGAACAGTTCAAAAGAACTGCTAATATTCAGGTTTCTTCCTAGAGGTTCTATGCAGCTCACTTCAAATGATTATCTCTATGCCATCGACCGTCCATCAAATGCCCCCTGTTGGACCGGCTCCAAAATGTATGGACAGTGAGGAGATGATATATAAGAGGAATTATATGATATTAGTTTTTATCTCTTGTTGGTGATTTTATAACACTTAACATATTATTCGAATCGACACAAAATGCAGCCCAGATTGGCCCATTGACGACCTGTTGTGTCAAGAGATAATGAGAGAAGTTAGTTCAGTCAGTAAAATATACCACCCGAGTTCCCTTCTCTCTGGCGTGGCTCACTTGGATGGTTGAAAATTCCAACGGAAAAATCAAAATCGGCACCGGTTTTTTTCTAATCAACTGGCCAGATTCCTTTTTCACTGTCGATTTCCTCTCTACGGTTCGGATCATGCACACATGGTCAACTTCGACACACGTTTTAGCTGCAAGTGGCTCTGCTAAATAACATAGGAACGACATTAGCAACAATGCAATGATAAAGACAACAACCACCGCAATGATAAGCTCATTAAAAAAAAAAAAGCGGAGTAGTTGGGCTGTTGGATTCCTCTGCGTGGCCTCCAATAAGAGATTGATTCGCTCCTACACGTGCCAATGGGGTCAGGTGGGGGAGATATGGACCATTTGCTGGCGTGGCTCAATGTTATAATGCCCCAGCTCCAAAATCAGGTTGTTTCTCTAAATCCATAGTGTAACTGCAAGGTGTTGTCACCCTGTGAGCCCGGAATGTGGCAGTTACAGGTAACTGATTACCCACTACTTTGGCAGTTAACGGAACTGCATGAGCAGTTTCTCCTGAGGTCTCAGTAACCGCCTGACTGCATTCCTATAAAATGCGCCAAAAACTCGTGACCAAATATGGATGAGAAGACAGATTTTTAATATCTCAATACATAGTGCAGAGAAATCTACTGTAAGAGAGAGAAGTTGGAGTCCATCATTCCCACATGATTTATAATGTGGATTCTAAGTAAGAAGGTTGTTCTTTTTAGACACCTTGTTGGAGGAGCCTTTAAACTATGCTGAAACTGGGCGATTAGGCTAGTCGGACTACCGGTCTAATTTCGGCCCAGGAAGCACAACAAGGTCTCTGGGCAGTTTTTGGGTGTTTTAGACTGGTCGTCGACCGGTCGGTGGTGTGCTCCGACAGTCACCCGATTGGTCGGCTGTTGAGGCTAAACGGGCGAATTTAGAAGTTTCATCTCTGGACAGTTTTTGTGCTATTTCCGACCGGTCGACGGTAGGCTCCGACTGGTAGGCAGTATGACAGTGATTTGCATGGTTACGCAAATTTGCGTAAGTTGTTTTTAATTTCGAAATTCCTTTTATATAAGGGAGTTGTAACAGGGATTAGGTGTAATCCCAAGGTGTCTAAGGTTTCTTAATTGTATTAGGGTGAGGGGAGAGTGTTTTGTGAGAGAGAAAGCTTGGATTTTCTCTTGGGTTTCCTTGCTTGTGGGTAGTAATCTCTGTAATCGTATGATTCATAGTAAATTCGCTTTGTGTCGTGGTTTTTTACCCGTTGAGGAGTTTTTTCATGTAAAATTGGATTGTCCCTGCGTGATTGATTGCGTGTGGGTGTGATTGCATTATGATGCTTGTTTGATCCTATACTCTGCTGTGTTGTTTGGCTTTCTTTCGCTGCCGGGTTTTCCCCAACAAGTGGTATTAGAGTTAAAGTTGCGGTGGAGTAGAAGTCGGATTTGAGACGAGAGCATAGCATCGAGCACGAGGTTTGATGTAGAGAAGTTCTCCGGCAAAAACAACTATAAACTATGGAAGGTGAAGATCGAATCCCTTGTAGTTTAGCAAGGGCTTGAAGAAGCTCTTGAGAAGCGACCTGAGGCTATGAAAAAGGGTGAGTGGAAGAAGCTCGACAAGAAGGCCGGAACCTCGATCCTGTTGTGTATGATGGATAATGTCCTCTATCACATCATGAAGGAGAAGACAACGACTGAAACAATGGCTAAGCTAGAGAAAATGAATGCTAAAAATCTCTAGAGAACCTGATGTATCTGTTGATGCAGTTGTTCACCTTGAAGATGGAGGAGATGACAGATGTGGAGGACCACATTAGAACGTTCAATCGGCTAGTTTGTAAGTTGGTGAAGATAGATGGACCGATAAAGAATGAATACCAAGCATGCACCCTGCTGAATTCTCTTCTAGTATCATATGAGTCATTCATGGAATCTTTGTGTGCAGGGAGGGAGCTCATCAACGTTGGGACCGTTATCTCAGCCCTCCGATCGAGGGTGATGAGAAAGAAAAACGGTGACATGGGTTCTCGTTCTTCCTTAGAGGCATTGATTATGAGGGGAAGAAATTCTGAGTATGGTAGGGGATATTCTAAATTGGGATCTAAAGCCAAGGGCAAAAGGAAGGCCAAGGGACAGTGCTGAAATTGTGGTCAGGAGGGCCACATGAAGGGGGATTGTCAGAATCCCAAATCAAAGCAAGAGAAGTTTGAAAATTCTTTTGGAGAGGGAGCTAATTCCGTAGAGGACGTTGGTGATCTTTGTGAAGTACTGACTATATAAGGGGTCTCTTGGTGGAGAGTGGATCCTGAATTTAGGTGCATTATATCGTGTTTGTCCTGACCAGAGTTCATTCATGACATACAGAGCGTATGATGGTGGATCGGTGTTTGTAGGCGATGGATACGCTCGCACTGTGATGGATATTGGTAAAGTGCGCATTAGGATGCTTGATGAGATTGAACGAGTCCTGGAAGATGTAAAGCATGTCCCCAAGATGAAGAAAAATGTGATCACTCTTAGTGCACTTGAGACGAAAGGGTGCAGGTTTATCAGCCGTAATCGGTATTGTAAAGTGATGAAAGGGGCACTCGTGTGGATGAAGGCATGGAGGTATGGCCATCTTTACAAGTTGATCGGGAGCATGTTTCACGGTGGAGCTGCAGGATCGACAGTAAGATCCATGGTTGCTTGTATGTGACAAGTGCCAAAGGCCACATGAGAAGAGCGGTAAAGGGTGTGAAAGTGCAAGATAGGGTTGATGGAGTTAAGAGAAGCGGTGAAGCTATGTTAAAGTTGAGATGATGAAGAAAGCAAGGAAGAAGGTTAGATTCGACGTTTGAAGCCTTGGTGGAGATTGTTAGAGGAGCCTTCAAACTATGCTGAAACTGGGCGCTTAGACCAGTCGGCCGACCGGTCTGATTTCGGCCCAGGAAGCACAGTAAGGTCTTTGGATAGTTTTCGGGTGTTTCAGACCGATCGTTGACCAGTCGGTGGTGTGCTCCAACTAGTCGGCTGTTGAGGCTGAACGGGCAAATTTAGAAGTTTCCTCTCTGGACAGTTTTTGAGCTATCTCAAAGCGGTCGGCAATATGGCGGTGATTTGCATGGTTACGCAAATCTGCATAAGTTATTTCTAATTTCAGGATTGTTTCTATATAAGGGAGTTGTAACCGGGAATAGGTGTAATCCTAAGGTGTCCAAGGTTTTCTTGTCACGCCCCAAATTCGGTTCTCGACGTCCATTCGCTGTAACCCGAATTCAGAGGTGGCAGCCTCCGTAGTACCCCGATCTCGGATCCTAACCCTACACGTCAGGTTCCGATCCTGGGATACCACAAGGAGGATTTTAGGGTCTGAAATTTTTTTTTTTTTGAAAACATGAGCATCACAATATGAGTACCATCAAAGACAAACACAATAATTCCACTAAATCATTTCATTTATATACAGTACTGAAAGGTAAATATACAATGCATAAATATAAAAACTGTGCACACTTCGGCACCTCCTGCTACTGCACTACAAACTCCAACTCAACGTTGCTGATATACTCTGGTAGAACCTGCAGCGTAACAAACGCGCATAAGCTTCGAACGAAGCTTCGTGAGTGCGTGTGTGCGTGCACAATGCGTATGACAAGCATGATAAATATCAGAGTAAGCAGTAAAGCATGATGAGAACTTTAAACCAAGACTTCGCCCAATTAGGCTACACGATCATGTGATATGAATAACCAGTCTATCACGGCTATGCAAGCATGCAATACATATAACTAGCCTACCATGGCTATGCAAGCATGCAATACAGGTAACCAGCCTACCAAGGCTATATACTCTTACTATGCAATGGCCTACAGGGCCTAATGTCACATACAATGATCCAATGCATGTATGCAAATCACCACCTCTCAGTACAGTGGTCCAGATACGAACAGTCAAAACGCAATCACGTAAGCAATGCAGGAATCGGAACTGGTAGCTCGCCCAGTGTGGTAGCTCGCCCAGGCTTACAACCTCGCCCACATCACACCCGCCCACATCAGGACCGTCCCACACCATACAGAACATCAGTCACATCACTGATACCAATACCATCTCTGAAACGAAACATCACCGGGGTCTCACAGACCTCACTACTCACCAGTAGAATGCCAAAGCCTATCTGGTGCAATAGCGGACCTACTCACAGCTGGTCAAACTCAACCCCCTTTGCCAACACTCTTCCGGCAGGTTAGGTCAGACCTCCTTCCAAACTGACCACGTGCAGTGGAAAACACCGCCGTTTGGTATTCGGCATACTGGTGTATGATTAAACCACCCGGTCCTTGAATGGAGCACCCACCTTGGTACCAACGGGATCAGGGACTTTCACCCAGGGACATCTTTGGCATCCAGTTTAAAGATCACATATTTCCGGTGTTCTGCAAACCACGATGGAGCTGTGGTTGCAACGTAGTAACCATGCTATATGCGGCACAAGCAGACGGTGCGAAATGCAACCATGCATACAAACGTGGGACGACATGCCCGTGCAAGTCTCCAAAGAGCACCATAAAACTATAAGGTCTCAAACACAATGTCACCGTCAGCTGGAAATGAATTGCACGACAATCACGACCGATATGGCCGGTTGATACAAGACAATCAGATGAGCCAAGCATTCATGATGCATGAGTCAAGTATACAGTGTGAGTGCCAACAAGTAGTTCATCTACCACGATGGCTATAAATCAATCTAGTCCAACCTATTTGAGATATGATTAAGATGAGGGGACACATATGAATGATCGAGTCATAGTGCGGGATGTCGCTAGCCAGGGAATCTCGCACCAAGGGCTGCAAGGTATGCTAAGCTATTCCTACCATATAGTGTAAGTCAGGATGATAGATTCCTGTCCTCGAATAGTCCCATACCTATTGGAGAGGTTTGCGATAGAGAGCACATGAATTACATTTGCGCAACTACATCTCAAATGCTTTATGAATGCGTTTATGCCCTAGTGGTCCCCAACTAACAATGGTGATTCGGGATGCATACTCATTACACATGCATGGTGGTCGTCGAAGCATATAGTATAAAGATCACATATGAGTATTCCAAATAACACTACGTGTGGCAACAGACATACTAAAAATAGCATAAAAGATAATTCACTTATAATACAAAGAAACATAAAGAGATAAGACTCTAAATGGATGGTATACAACAACACAGATGGTCCAACAACTGAACGGTGTGGATTAACCTTCAATATTTAGATAACCCAAATGGAAAGAAAATGATTGAATACACTACCGACACATCAAAGGTAGAACATACTTGAGCGGCAAGAGTGGAATACTCAAAATCATGCCGAGACCCATAATCCTGTAGTACAGTTGAGATAAACACGATGAATGGTCCGTAGAAGGAATGTCATAGAACGGGTTGCAAGATAGACAGGTCATGACAGAGAATCATAAATGGTAGTGTAATATGAGATAGATGGTCAACACGATGAAGTCCAAAAAGGGACGACAGGTCTAACCTCATGCTACAAGATAGGCTCCATATAATGGATGGCCTAGATGACATACGAACGTCGAGGATGAGCCCCATACTCGTCCTATAGGTAAACGGGCGGTGTGGATGAGATATACACAATATGGTAGTCTTTAATAGTTGGGTACAAGGGTAGAAGGGGTGAGTCATATGAGTATACAAGCTGAGTTACCAAGATCAATCAACATGCTGAGTCAACAAGGTGAGTCAACAAGGCGGGTCAACAAGGCGAGTCAACAAGGCGGGTCAACATGGTGAGTTAACAAGGTGAATTGACAAGACGGTTCCACAGGGTGAGTTTAAGAAGGTAGCCCTGTGACTTGGATCAAGCAAACTCTAAGGATGACCTTTCAATAAGGGTTTACACAACTAATCATCAAGGTGGGTCCACGGGATGGACAACGCGGTCATTCGAACACGTACACAGAGGTGGTCCTAAGGGCCATCCTGTACATAACATGCTAGGGTTCATTCATTTGGATGGTTTGGATCAAGCACAAAATTAAGGCGGTCCTTATAGATGGCCGACATACATATCGCACCATGGAGGCCAATAGCTGACGTGGATAGAACACATGCATAACAAGATGGACCCGTGGTTGGGGATAACCGCACAAAGGAGTGGGGAAGCCATATACATCAATGGGCTACAACAGTTTGGGATCAACCCGATATTTGAGCTTTCCTACTAATCAAGTAAGATGGCAATCAAACACCATGGTGAGGCCCGCACACCACATGTGTGGAACCCTACCCATGGTTGGGTGATTTTTTAACAAGAAGAATGGCAAATAAATATAACAGATGGGTCCTATAAAGTTTCCAATGGTAGGCATTCGATCACCCTTATTTTCTACGTGTGGCCCACCTAAAACTGGGCCCACACCCCTGCCAAGAAGAACGACACGATATACTCAACATTCATCAAGGTGGGACCCAAAGTTGGGCCCCATCACCTTTGATTAGATGGATAAATAAACATTACAATGACCCTAAGGAAGGTTTCAAAGGTGGGCATCAATGGCCACGGTTTCCCTACAATGTGGTCCACTTGAGGTTTGTATTTACCTCATTATGAGGGCCCCCGGCCCTAAAATAATATGGAAAAACAGATGGGCGGCATACATAAAACAGATACATCGTGGTGGGACCCATAGAGCGTAGCACCCAAATGGGCCCCAAGCATTTTGAATCAAACTAATATTTTTGTTTCCCCCTTCACCCATATCCATGTGATCTTATGAACAGGTTAAATGACAAATAAACATCACTGTAGAGCCTGGGAAGGTTTCAACGGTGGAGATCATAATTCTAGAGGTTTGGATATGCTTAATTTTGGGCTCAGCCACCAAAAATGAGCTGGAAAAACATCTGGACAGAATAGATAAAGCAAATACATTCTAGGTGGGTCTCACGAGTGTGCCACTGGCTTGGCAGACCCCATATTTATTTAGTTATTTATTCATTATGTGCATATATATATTTATATATTTTATTTCTACCAAGTGGGGCCCACAGAAGCTTGGATCAAGCTGATATTGCTGCTTTCCCTTCTTCACACGCATGTGTGAACTTATGAATAGGTTGGATCTCAATTAAACATCATGGTGGGCATTGGGAGGTTTCAATGGTAGGGTCATTGTCCCTGCTGTTTCCTTTGGTGGGACCCCCTTGAGACTTGGATCTGACCCATTCTTGGGATCATGCCCTAAAATGATCTCCCCAAATGGATGGACGGTGTAGATACAGCACATGCATCATGGTGGGACCCACGAGTGGGCCACCAGCTGGCCCCCCACGAGCCCAGCGTCCACGGACGCTGGGTACTTCCAGCGCGTCAGAGAGGGTCTCCTCCTTTCTCTCTTTCTTTCTTTTTTTTTTTGGTTTGTTTGTTTGTTACACTCATATCATGTGGGGCCCACATGGGACTGATCCACTCCGTTCATCAGGTTCTCCGACTCAAGGGGAACCCATAGAGCCCAATATTGAGTATGTTACGGGGTCTATAAACACCAGTGTGGGCCGAGGCAGTCTCGACAGTGGACATCATATTATCCACTGTTTCCTGTGGTGCGGTCCGCTTAAGAATTCAATCTGCTTCATATTTGGGCCTTAGCCCTAAACTGATATGGGAAAACAGATAGACGGTGTGGATGGAACACAAACATCAAGGTGGGTCCCACGAGTGGGGACACCATTCCAGCCGTCCTGGCGCTGGACGGTTCCAGCGTCCCAGACGCTGTGAACGTCCAGCGCTGGACGTTCTTATCTTATTTTTTTTTCTTTTTCCTTTTTTCTTTTCTAAGCTTATTTCAGGTGGGGCCCACTTAGGAAAAATCCAATCCATTCAACACGTTTGCCAGCTCGTTAGGGACCAAATGAGCCCAATATTGGGCAGATGATTCCGCCTGCAAACATCACGGTGGGCCACGGAAGTTCAACAGTCCACATCATTATCTCTACTGTTTTCCTATGGTGTGGTCCACCTGCGATCTGGATCTGCTTCATTTTTGGTGTCCAGCCCTAAAATGGGCTGGAGAAACAAATGGACGGCGTGGATCACATACATACATCAAGGTGGGTCCCACGAGTGGGGACCCACGGTCAACGCCCAAGCCCCAGCGCTGCTGGGCAGCAGCGTCCTCTGGACGCTGGCTGTCCAGCGGCCACCTCCTTTACTCTCCTTCCTTTTTTTTTTTTACTTACTTATTTATTATTATTATAATTATTACTACTACATGTATGTGGGGCCCATTCATGGACGATCCAGACCATCCCTCTCATTGCCCAACACAAGGTGGGTCCAAGGAAAGAAAAATGAAGGGTAAACGATAAAAAAGGGGGAAGGTTTGCACTCACAATGATGGTTGGACGGTTGGATTGCCGATCGGACGGTCCGGATGATGATCGGGGTCCTCCAAGCTAGATCTCCACCTTCAATCTCTCTAACTCTCTCTTTCTCTCTCTTGATCTCCCTCCAAATCTCTCTACTTCTCTCTCTTCTCTCTCTTCTCCCTCTCTCCCTCTCTCTCTCTCTCTCAAATCTTGCAATTGAGAAGCCACCCCCCCCACGTATGGCTCTTGTATGGGAAGAGGGGGGTGCATGATGTCATGATGATGATGATGATGATGGGAGAGAGCATGAGAGGTATGGGTTGTGGTTGACTTTTGGTGAGAGAGGATGGGGTGGGTATGGTGATGATGGCTAGATAATGATGGGGGTATGGGTGAGGGTGATAGTGATAGATTTGACATGTTGTTGGGAATTGTGCAAGTGGGGCCCACGCCACACGCGCGTTGCGTGACCCACCTCGAATTACACGAACGTATGCATCTAACACACCGGGTATCGCAATGGGGCGTGCCGCCCGGCGTTGGAATCGTGGCGCCCGCGCGGTCGCAAGGGTACAAGTCTTGGGTCGTTGCTGTACTAAATCAGGGTCGCGATCAAGGCTCTCTAATCTGGTCCGTCTGGGACGTACCGGTACCGAAACTAAACGTACGGAGGGCAATTCAGGGTACGGGTCTTACATTTCTAATTGTATTAGGGTGAGGGGAGAGTATTTTATGAGAGAGAAAGCTTGGGTTTTCTTTTGGGTTTCCTTGCTTGTGGGTAGTTCGTCTCTGTAATCTTCTGATTCATAGTAGATTCACTTTATGTCATGGTTTTTTACTCGTTGAGGGGTTTTTCCACGTAAAATTGGATTGTCTCTGTGTGGTTGATTGCGTGTCGGTGTGATTGCATTGTGTTGCTTGTTTGATCCTATACTCTGCTGCGTTATTTGGCTTGCTTTCGCCGCTTGGTTTTTCCCAACACTTCTTTCATCAGTTAAGCTGCAGACCTATTTTTGGCAACGTGAGATGCATCTGGGAAGATCCAATATTCGACCTTCCACATTTCGCTACTGTTGGATTAAAGGAATCGCTTCTAGGTAGAAGATTTCCTAACATTGGTATATCAGAGCTTCACAAAGGTGCGCCTTCGTCGCTTTCCATTTTTTCTTCATAGCAGATGGATCACATCTTTCTCTCTTTTTCTGCTTATATCGAGGCTTGATCGAGAAGGGATTGAAATCCCAGAACTAAATGGATGAATTGATTTTTCACCATCGCAGATGGTGACTAGCGAATATGGTTACTGACTGTAGTCATGATATTGATCGATTGTTAGATTACTAGCAGATTGAGAAAGAAATACGGAGGCAAATTGGGAAAGAAGGAAATGTGGAGAGAAAAATAGAGAAGTGGTTTTGGAAACAACTACAGTCTCTACATCCTCTCTTTCTTTTCCATTATATTTCTTTTCGATGGTTAGAGATATAGCTTTCGAAACAGAGATTTTTCTATGTGAGATATCTGATCACCTCATGTGAGGCTTAGTCATGAATATCCCAGTTATGGATTCCTGCCAGTAAAACATGACTAATTAGATATCAATCTATTTGTATCTCAGAACAAGGACTATTGATTATCCGCTATAAAGTCTGTCAATTCATGATAGAGAGTAAAATGATGATCACCATACGCCTTGTTTGAACCCTTTCGACATCTAGAAAGAAATGGATGATTTCGACCAAGGCGGGTGATTTAGACTAGTGATGACCGTTTTCGACCAAGGTGGATGATTTCGATCGAGATGGCCGAGATGACCGAGATGATCATTTTGTTTTTTGGTTTTTCTTGACCAAAATGGTTGATTATGATAGATTTCGGTCGAATGACTGTTTTCAACTAGAATTGTCGAATTCGGTTGAATTGCTATTTTTGACCAGAATTACCAATTTTGGTTGAATTGCCAGTTTTCGACCAATATTATTATTTTCAATCTAGATTGGCTAAATTTAATTGAACTGATCTGCTTGACTATAAATATTGGAATATAATGGATCTGTGATACGTCCCCCTGCCATTAGGGTGTTGTTTTAAATGGTCCAAGTTTTTTCTATGTGGTCCATATACATCTAACTAGTGGGAAATGAGTGGAAGTTTTAATATTCTTCATTATAGGTGTGCAAAAATCGAGGATGTGAAAACCTCAATCCTTAGTGTGTTTGAGGAGATGATTGTAAGCTTTTGTCTTGTCTTTCGATTCAAAGACACTACAACAGATCAATGTAACATCATTTTACAATATTGCGAGCTGTGAATGTGTTGTGCTTGGATATTGAATGTAATAAGTTTGTATCTGAATGTAGTGATTATGGCATCCAAGAACATTGTAGCCGACCTGAACAAAGACGAGAAGCTAGATGAGAATAATTATGATATCTGGCATCACAAAATCCACTATCTTTTGGATGAGCAAGGGGTTTTGGAAACGCTAACTATGAACATAGACCCGCTAGAAGAGGGCAATACTGCTCATCACTGGCGCCATTAAAAAGAGTATTAGAACTAGCTAAAGAGGGATTAGTGCGCGCTCTTTACTATGTTAAGCAACATGCTCAATGACCTCATTGGCAAGTTTGAAGGGTACTCTATCGCTCGAAAAATGTGAAACGTTCTGATCCTTGCTATACTGGCACCACCGTTACTAGACTGATAGCTTTGACTCTCAAGTTTGATACCTATAAGATGGCTCCCAACATCCCAATGGAAGAGCAGCTTAAGAAAATGTCGACAATGATCCACGATCCAAAAGTGATAGGAAATATGCTTACAGATGAACAACAAATCCTAGCCGTTCTGTGCTCTCTTTCGGATTCTTGGGAGCATATGAAACTCACTATGATGCACAATGAGAACATTAAAACCTTAGCTCAATTGTCGCATCACCTACAATTGGAAGCTGAATGCTAGTCTGTGTGTAAGTATGATGTTGCATTCTTAGCCGAGCCTAGCAAGCGCATGGGTGATAGACCCCAACATAAATGCAATGGCCATAACTCCCAAAGGAACAACAAAAAAGGAGAAGCACATGCACTATCTGGTGGCAAACGTAAGCGATGAAAAATGGGCGGTAAGCAAGACAAGTTAAAGGCAAGTGCTACAATTGTGAAAATCTTGGCCACTTCGCACGAGAATGCTCTGAGCCAAAGAAGGTACGAACTGCCACTGATCCTTTCACTCATACTTTCGTGTGCACCGAGGCTTTGATTGCTCATATATTTGACCATAATTGGGTCGTGGATTCAGGAGCAACTCAACACATAAGTCGGGATTGAATGGGGTTCAGTGGAGTATCGAAAGTGCCCAGCTGGTAGTCGGAGAATTTACATGGGAAATAGCTTCTCAGAGGATGTATTGGGAGGTGGGTCATTCCAACTCCACTTATGATTAAATCGAATTAATTAAATTAAGCATGATTAATAACTAGAAGTGGATCCTGGATGCTCTACTGTTTACTTTAAATTATTTTTCTCCTAATTCTGAATTACTTTTCTTTTAAAACTAATTTTAGACTAATTTAGTTAGTTTAGTTCTAGAACCTATGTAACCTTAGAGTGTTTGGATCCATCTTCCATATTCCTTCCCCGTGAATCGACCTCGGTCTCACCGAGTTATTATTACATCGCAACCTTATACTTAAGGTTGACGAATACTTGGATAGCTTAGGATTAGAGCCTAGTAATGGTTGCAATAGTGGTGGCTTCTAGTACACTAAATCCCCTCTTCTAATGCCCTAAAATCTAAGCTTTATATATATAGAGTTAAATCTCCAATGCATAGAAAACGAGTATAATGGCTACTGTCGGTCGGTCGACTTGAGCTGTCGGCTGGCCGATAATGGACATAGGCCGGTCGAATTAGGCTTGAGAATAAGGTTTGGTTGTTGTTCCTTTTTTGCCTTTATCGATGTTATCGGTCGGTCCGATTGGTCAGCCAACAACACATGAGTTCTGCTGTCCGGTTTGTATTTTTACAGCAACTCATTGACCTCTTAGGCCTTACCAATGGTGGTCTTTTAAGACACTTAAGGCCATTCTAAGATGACTAAAAGTATCCTTATTTGGGTCCAAGTTATCTAGAGGTTTATGTTGGTTTGTTTCTAAGGGTTAAGGTCACCAAGGCATCTCTGATTTACCCTGTTTCTTCTTCCTTAATGCTTCTTGTTCACTTGAATCTTTGTTCTTCAACTTGCTAAGCTCAACTAACATTACAACACATGAACACACGTGATTGACAAATAAGATGCACTAGTATGCCACAGAAAAGTGTACTAACAATCTCCCCCTTTATCAATTACATGACAAAAAACTAATATAAACCTTGTCATAATCCATACCAATGACAATACTAAAACAACTTAAAAAATTGCATGTCAAAGCATAAACAACTAAAATTACAACTCAGACATGTAACCCTAGCAATGCTCCTCTAGAATTGCTCTCCCATACTTCATCAACCCCTTACAACAGCAAATAGATCTTGTAAAACAGAATACAACTTATTTTGTTAGGACTTGATCTTTATCCCCCTTAATTATACATCAATCAAGTTTAAGGTAGGACAAGTTAGAATATCTACAGATATAACTATAAGCACATGCTAACATTAGAGGTTAAGGGTGAATGAATATTTAAAACACAGATTAAGCAATACATGATTACCATACAAATTCTTCTATAGCATAGGTGATCATGCATAGATGGTCATTTTAAGATATACATGAAGCATAAATGACCAAGGCATAGATTAACAAGTATTAAACACTTAATTCACAAGATTATGCTAATCTAGGCAAGATGATACTAAGGTATTAAAATCAAGTATAGGCTAAACTATCAAGGTTGGCTAATGAGGCTGGAATCCTCTAATATGCCCATAAACACACTAGTGAGGTTAAAATCCTTAGATTTAACTATAGTGTTTAAATTCCACCTACCCTTACTAATGTTCTCCTATTGTTTAGCCTAAGGGTAACCTTATTTCCTCAACACCCTCATAAATTCAGCATATAAGGGAGGGGTTGTGAACACCTTCTTCCCCTAGAAGGGATAATGGTTGGGATCCTCTTTCAGATTAGGGGGAAGAGAGGTAGTGGTGGAGGCCTTTAGAATTTTTATTGATTTTTTGTCCTCATCACAAGTAGAGTCACTAGATTCATATTTAAACTCTCCGTATCATCCCATGTTGCTGTCATAGCCTTCTTACCTTTTCTCTTAGGTTTGTTTGGATGTTCATTAGCAACATGACCAAGTTCATCATAGTTGTAAAATTGGACGGATTTGGATGATTTTCCTTTAAATTTCTTACCCTTTTTGTCCTTATCACAAATCTTTCATCTATTCATTTTCAAGAATCTTTTGACTTGCTTACCGAACTTTTCTTCCTTATCTTCCTCATTAATATCTACTTCAGATTCACTCTATATTTTTCTATAGTAGTGTTTGTGTGAAGTATTTAAGCCGGTGTGTTTCTTCTTAGAGGGGGTCTTAAAGTGTATTTCATATGTTTATGTCTCTACACTCTTCTAAAGTTATGACTTTCGAATTAAATCTCTCTGGGAGGGACCTAAGAATTTTTCTACATATTCTCCCATCTGGAACCTTTCTTCTAAGCCACAAATGGAGTTATAAATATGATTAGCATAGAACTGCATGAAAGTTTTATCCTTATGCATTTTAATGTTTTCAAATTGTGTGGTGATGAGTTGCAATTTGGAACATTTGACGGTACTCATTCCTTCATGTATGATCTCTAGGGTCTATCAAGCTAATTTGATAATCTTACAATTACATATGTGATTGAATTCATCGGGTGAGACTAGAACAAAAGATTGCATTAAGACCCTTGGCATTGTAGCCACAAAGAGACATTTCTCGGTCAGTCTAACTATACATTGCCTTTCATTGAGTGACCGCAACTCCATCTCATTTCACTATTTCTACCGGTGTGACCCAACCTTGTTCAACTTAGTCCCATACCATTGGATTAGGGGACATTAAGAATATTCGCATTTGGGCCTTCTAATACGCATAATTTAACCCTTCAAAATATGGTGGATGATTGGTGATAGTACTCCCCTTTTGGGTAGGCATCGTGCTATAGCTCCGGTACTAAATCTTACTCTCGACGGTTAAGTCCTTGAGGAGCAACCTTCTTTGATACCCATTGAAAGTGCGTGGGTAGTCAAACACGACACTAACACGCTACGAGCGGAAGCTTGTAACAGAGCTACTAGAACCATGACTAAGTCCTTGGGGGGGGGGGGGGTGTTAGGGCCTTTTTGAAAACTTTGCCTAATTTAAAAGTAATTAGAAATTAAACTAATTAAGCAAAGTAACATTTAACTTCCAAGCTTAAGTGGGTCCAATCACATATGTTATAAGTGATAGAAATAATAAAGCAACTAACCTATCAAGTGAAAATACATCCTGTGATTGATTCTACCTATCTAGTGCATAGCATGCATTCCATTCAAACATTTATATAATTAACAATTAAAGAAACAATGCTAGAATAGAAATCAGCTCAAATGACAACCACAAACACAAGCGTGTATAGTGGTACGACTACTTGTCTACCCCACTCCTGGTTGCCGTTCCCAACTTATGAGAACACCAGATTTCACTATAACGGAGGTTTTAAATTAGGTTTACCTCTTAACCTTTCACTTGAGGTTTTACACACAGGTTCACCTTTCAACCTTTCACTGGAGGTTTTATACATAGGTTCACCTCTCAACTTGAATGAATGTTTTCCAGGTTCATCCTCTTAACTGGTTCCACCCAACCGAGGTGTTTGACGGGTTCCACCTAACCCAGGAGTTTACAAGTTTCTCTCAACCCTTCGGTTTCAATTCAAGAACCTGTTAAAACTGAAAATGCTAAAAGGACATTTTCTATGAATTGTTGCTTTAGGGTTCTAAGTATTCGAAACATTCATAGAGAAGCACACACATTCACAAAAGTATACACAAAAGAAGATATCGCAAGGCGAGTTTTATTTTAGAGATTTTAAGATCTTGTACATTCTAGGTCGTAATCTAGCATGAGCCCTTAATTACATCGAATGATCGATGACCCTTGATTAAAAGGCAGAAGACTAAGTCAGTAGGGGACTTATGGTCTTTGAGTTAGTGGCCATAGAGACCGATGTATTCTTATTATGAACTGAACCATCTTTCTGATAGGTCGGATGCCTATGTCCCATATTTTGTCAAAACTTTGGGCTGAGGACTGCCAGGGTTCTTAACTGAGGGGTGTGACTTTAGGCTCGCGCTCGTTATTTTGAACAGGTGACCTCAGGAAGACTGATCTGCAGTTGTTTATATCTGAATAGCCCAACCGACAGACGTCCTTTTGGATGGGTAGGACATTGACTGATTTCGAGATAGTAGTTCGTAGCAAGTATTTCGTAATAGTTTGGAACTCTTCAGTCTTTTCTCTAGTGGTGACCGTGGTCTCATTTGTTTAGTCTGAACCTCAATCTGGGTCATATTGTAATAATGATATAGGAAATAATAGTACATTTGCATAAATTTAGATGCTGGTAGCTTCTCTCTAGAAACCTCTTACATTCATCGTATTGGACCAGATCGGCCTTCGAAAGCCTTCTCTTCCTATTATTGGTCGTCTCGGGGTGATCGTTCAACTTTATAGCATCTTTCGAAATACTTATATCTTATAGAATTAGTGAAAATGGGGTCCAACATCTGAAAAATAAAGTCTAAAATTTGCTTAATTTTTGGGTGCGCTGCCCTATTTTTATGGTGAGTTGGCACTATTCATGCTGAAAAATAATAAAGTCTGTATTTGGTGAATTTAGGGGTGCACTCCCATAATTTTACGGTGTGCTATCACTGTTCATGTTGAAAATTAATAAAGTTTGGGTTTGGTGAATTTACGGGTGCGCTCCCGTAATTTTACGGTGCGCTGGCACCGTTCTTGCTGAAAAGTAATAAATTCCAGGTTTGGTGAATTTATGGGTGCACTTCTATAATTTTACGGTGCGTTGGCACTGTTCATGCTGAAAATAATAAAGTCTGGGTTTGGTGAATTTACGGGTGCATTGGCACTATTCATGCTGAAAAATAATAAAGTTTCGGTTTGGTGATTTTTTCGGATGCGCTCCCATAATTTTACGGTGCGTTGGCACTGTTCATGCTGAAAAATAACAAAATCTGGGTTTGTGCAATTTACAGATCTACTCTCGTAATTTTACGGTGCGTTGATACTGTTCATGCTAAAAAATAATAAAGTCTAGGTTTGGTGAATTTACGGGTGCGCTGGGACACTTAGGTTATTTTGAAAAGTCTCAAGACTCGTGGGCTTTTGGCCGGACCGCGGTGATCGAAAAAGTGGTTTCGACGAGAGATTCTAAAGGGCGATTTTTGGCAAAGGGTTCCGACGAGGTTTTCCGACGAGGGTTTTGAATATCTAGAGGAAAATCACTTGCTCTCTCTCTCTCTCTCTCTCTCTCTCTCTTAATGCCTCCAAATGAACAGTGTGGAGGGGAATTTATACCCAAAAATCTTGAAAAGACGACCAATCAGCAGGTGCCACGTGGAGCACACCCTGAAAAGGGCTGTGACACCCTTAAATTATGCAGAAAGTAAGTTCTGAAAAATCCTGAATTTTAGGGTACGCTCCCTGATTTCGCGAGTGCGCTAGACGCTTGTTAGTGCAAATTTTACTAGGTTTCGAATCTTATAATTTTGTGGGTGCGCTCCTTGATTTTGTAGGTGTGCTGGCACTGTTCTATGCAGGTATTTCATGAAGTAAAAATGTTGGATTTTACAGGTGCACTGCCATCTTTTTCGGGTGCACTGACCTATTTTTATAGTGCGCTGACGGACTCCTTGCTTTACTATTTTGAAAGGTTTCTTTGGATCATTGATTTGTGGGGCCCGCTTGGTGATGTGTGTCCATACACTGGCTCTAGTGATATACGCTTGTGGCCACAACCCTATTTTGAGATGATTTGATCATCATGCGTGGTGGGGCCGACCAAAAGTTCAATTATTTGAGCCATGTTAGGTCTGGCACACCTACAAACTACCCGAATTTGCAGGTGCGTTGGTCAGTTTTGGTCTGGAAATTGTCTTTTGAATTTATACTGATTTTACAGGTGTGCTCCCCGAATTTGCAGGTGCGCTGGAACTGCAGCAGACTTACATTTTACTATTTTAAGTGATTGTTTTTCATATTTCTTCAGTAGGTTTTATGGATTCTCTGGCTCGATTAAAGGGGTGCGTTGGGTTTGCTATCCATGAAATTTTGCTTTGATAACCCCAACATTTTAGGACCCATAACAAAACCTACAATGGTTTCTTGAGTTAAAGCAACAACCTAACGTACACACCTATGTCAACGGCTCCCCTTGGAGAATTGATTGAGTTTGAAATCAAACTCTCATACTCTATCCTCCTATGAAGAGAGAGCATGCCTCAGACTCTTACTAATAACAACTTATTTGCTGGATTGAACCCCTTTTGTAGTGTCTTCTTGGATTGCTTTTTCTTGCTCTCCTGTGCTTAAATCAGCTCCTTCATGTGCTTCCTCGATCAATGATGTCCAAGGCTTTAGCTCCACCAATCAATCGCCTTGCATTTAATCTTCTTGAGATGATCAAGGTGATAGAAGATAGGTTGAATCTTTTACAAATGGTTGTGTATTGTAAGCCTATAAGGATTCACCTATTTGGATCTCTAGATAAGTCCAAACAAAAGTTTTACCTATGGTGAAGGTGCCTAAACATCTATAGATCAAGAGGAAACAAGTGTTCATCATCAGTTGAGCTTTGAATGCTCCAACTTGTGATGAATCACAAAGAAGATGACTTGGGTAGATTAGGATTAGAGCTTAGTAATGGTTGCAACTAGTGTTGGCTTCCAATACACTACATCCTCTCTTCTAATGCCCAAAATTCGACCACCATATATATAGAGTTGAAGCTCCAACGGATAGAAAACGGACATAATGGCTACCTGTCGGTCGGTCAACCTGAGTTGTCGGCTGGTCGATAATGGGCTTCGGCTGGTCAAATTAGGCTTGAGACTAAGGTTTGATTGCTGTCCCTTTTTTGCTTTTATCAGCTCGTCAACCAGATTGTCGGTTGGCCGATACGTGTTGTTGATCAGCCAACAGCACATGGTTCTGCTATTTGGTTTGAATTTTTACGGCTACTCATGGTCCTCTTAGGTCTTACTAAGGGTGGTCTTTTGGACACCTAAGGCCATTTCTAAGATGACTAAAAGTATAACTATTTGGATCCAAGTCATCTAGAGGTTTAGGTTGTTTTGGTTCTAAGGGTTAGGGTCACCAAGGCATCTTTGATTTACTTCTTTCTTCTTCCTTCATGCTTCTTGTCCACTTGAATCTTCAGTCTTAAGCTTGCTAGGCTCAACCAACATTATAACACATGGACACACGTAATTGACAAATAAGGTGCACCAGCATGCCATAGAAAAGTGCACTAACACTTGACCCTTTGGATGATCAACAACCTAACCCCAACTATGTATACATGTGAACTAAGGTCAAAACCGTTCAACATGTGTACAGATCCGTGTACTCGTAACTCGAACAACTCAACATGCAAAAAAACACTGTCCTACAAAGCCTCTTAAAAGCTTGATCCATTTGCAATCGAAGAAATTTTCCCTCATTAGATCCTATCCATCCAAGTGAAGGATCTTAGCATTCTAATGTTGTTATCGAGAGCGTATAGTCAAAAAACCAAACCACGTCTTCGTCATCTCCGAAATCTTTTACATGATCCCTCTGACCAATTCTTTCCAAAACTAATAAGAAAGTAGGTACATAATCTTCACTCTAGGCTGTCAAATCTCTCCTTGACTCATCTTAGAATCCTACTAGGATTCCAAAAAGGTTCAGAGTATCAAAGAATTCCCTGTTTCACGCCAGGTTTTATCGTTTGCAAGCAGCAATGAGTTGAGGCCCTTTATCTTCGAACCCACTGACTCAACTCATCTGAAGCTTGGATTCGAGGGGTCCATAAGCTCTATGGGACTCATCTAGACCATCAAGCATGATTGTGATGTTGGGGAAGAACCACATGATCGAGGGAGTGGATCACGCACCTTCCTGCGGGAGATGGACAGGAATAAAAACAAGAGAAAACTAAGGAATTTCATATTTTGGAGTTTCAACCCAAACAAGAAATTGTTATTCCCATTTTTGGATTTCGGCCCAACTTGTGGGGCCCATCTTAATCATTTATGATGATCCATCCATTTTGTAGAGCTAGCTCGACGCCGAGAAAACGCAACTAAGTTTCACGTCGATCCGAGTTACGGATTGATCGTGGCGTCCAAAATGGTACGAACTGTCCAGAAAGTTCCGAATTGGCGGGTAACTTTGACCTCTACCAGGTCGTCCGCGTCATAATGATTATACCTCTTAAATTCGGTTGGTAGAACTTCTCATACAGCTATAGTCATTTTGGTGTTTCAAAACACCGTTAGTCTATACATCTAACGAGCATAGTCGCCTTCCTTCTGCTGTGGGATGTCCGCGATTTGTCAAACGCGTCTAAAAAGATAAAGAAAAGATTAACAAAATCCTAACAAAAGAAGGAAAGGTTCAATCACAATTCATGCTTAAATCCCTAAACAAATAATAAATTTCGTTCAATTAATACAAATTAACTTAATAAGTAAGTTAATAGTTATTTCGTTAATAAGCCTTAATTAAAGGAGAAAATAGAAAATAAAGAAGATCACCTAAGCTCTTTGTTAGCCAATCCCTCTATGATTAAATCACAATTCATGCTTAGCCAATCACAATTCTCCCTTTCTAATCTCTCTAACAAACTCTATTTTCTCCCTCTAATTCTGCTTACTCTCTCTGAGAGAGAGAGAGAGAGAGAGAGAGAGAGAGAGAGAGAGAGCAGGGTGAAGTATGGGAGCTTGGTGTAGGGCTCTCAATGGAGCGGGTCAGATCCAAGATCCGATTCGCTCTGAATCTATATAATGCAGATTTGGATCTTAAAATAGGTTCGATTAGTTAAGTGGATCGGATTTGGATCTAAAATAGGTCCGATTACTTAAATGGACCAGATTTGGATTCACAGGAACATATCCAAGTTCGATCCAAATTCGATTAAGATTCGACTCATTATCACCTTACTATATATGTTATATTCATGTTGGCCATCTGTTTTATAGATTATTTTAGGCCAGTGTCACAAAATTGAGAGATGCCACTCTTACGTAGATCTACGTACCACAGTAAATAGTGGGATTCACATCATTTTTCTACTAAATTAAATATTTTATATTATATATTATTTTAGATTTGTAATGGGGGTGGATTGGGACGTAGATCTGACCTGAATCCAATGGTTATATGGATTTTGGATCGGAAATGGATCTAACAATTTATAAATGAATCGGATATGGATATCACCTTTTGGATCCGAGTTGAATCTGAATCTGATCCGAATCTGTCTACAGATATACGGACTTGGAGCCAGATCCAACTAAATCCGATCCAGATCCGACCCATTGAAAGCCTTAGCTTGGTGTACTATCCAATCGTCAATTCAACCTGGTCTAGCCATTCAACTTCAGCGTGAGTGCAAGAGAGGATGAAATTCCTCCCTTTTCCCTCATTTTGTTTCATTTTTGTGGGCCCACAAGGGTGGGATCCACCTTAATGTGATTAAATTTGTACGGTGGATCCCATAGTAGTGGGGGCCCACCCGATGGCCCGTTTCCCCACTTTTCTTTTCTTCCTCTCCTTCTATCTTCCTTTTCTTTGTGTGGGCCACAAGTGGGCCACGCTAGCTTGGACCACCTTGTGTGGCCCACCATGATGTTATTGTGGCCCGCCATGATGTTATTTTCCATCTAACGTAAATCAAACAGATTTAGAGGAAGGAAAAACATAAAAAAAATTAGTTTGAACAAAAGTCTTTTGGCCCACCATGAGTTGAACCTGATGGATGGAGTGGATCTCACATGTAAACCCTACTTACCGGTCTATTTAAAAAAAAGAAAAGAAAAGAAAAGAAAAGTTAACAGCGTCAGGAACGCTGGTCGTTTGGAGGGGGTCACAAGGTGGCCTCACTTGTGGCCCCCCATGATGTGTGTTTTTAATCCACACCGTCCATCTATTTTTCCATATCAAATTAGGGTAGGGGCCTAGAAATGAAGAAGATATACATCTCAGGTGATCCACACCATAGTAAAATGATGGGGACATTGATACCTACCGTTGAAACCTTCATATGGCACCCATGCTGGTTATTTGCCGCCCAGACCTATGGCACAGGTCACATAGTTTTGGCCAAAAGGAAAGAAACACGAATATCAGCTTGATTTGGAACTTCAGGGGCCCCACGTGGGCCACGTCCTATGGTAGCGTGCCCTTGCACACTGCCCACTTCCTGGGACCCAACATGATGTATCTGTGTTATCTACACTGTACATCCATTTTGTTGGATCATTTTATGATCAGGGGCAAAAAAATGAGGCAGATCCAGATCTCAGGTGGGCTACGCCACAAAAAATAGTGAGGACAAGGACGTTATGTGGCCAAGATGAAGGAGAAACACAGATAGCAGCTTGATCCAAAGCGATTTGGTGGCTCCAGGTGGGGACCACGCCTGCTGGCAGCGTGCTTGGCACGCTGTTCAGCGGTTCCCCCCCTTATGGGGCCCACTGCGATGTATATATTTAATCCACATCGTTCATCTGTTTTGCCATACCATTTTAGGCTTTTGGTCAAAAAAACATATGGATTGTGTTAATGATCTGTGAATAATCCATGAGTTTTAAATCTTGAGTTTTAAAGTTTTTTTAGAGTGTCACCTATCTTGATGTTCATTTTTTGGATCATGCAGTTCGTAATATTGAAAATAATAAGTAAATGTCAAATATGAAACATTTATGAGATATGAGCTTTCCATAATGTTGGAAATAATTCCACTCTTAAGGTGAGCCACAATATATAAAGAAAAACATATGAGGAATCTGTCGGTGTTGCTACTGATGGTAAGAGAAAAATTTATTAAGAAAGCCACTTGTGGGAGAGATTAGATGGGATCCAAGTTAAAAGGATATAAAACATACGAGTGTTGAAATTGTAGAAATTAAGGCCACTTGCACACAAATTATAGATTGAAGAAAGAAAATTAGGAAAATTACAAACCTGATTCACATGATCGAAGCATCAGATTCAAAGGGTTTCTAAAGAAATCTATCCGATAAAGATAATTCATCTGAGGATGGGGAAGTGTTGTCTAGAGTGATTCTACTAGAGAATCTGAGCCATTAATAAATATTAGATTTAGATATATTATTTCATATGACTCCACATAAAGATTGTTTCTATACTATATTAGTCATGTAATGGCGGCACAATTTACATGAGTGATGATATCACATGTAAAATTGTGAGGATTGAAGATGCCATAATTATTTTGTTTAATGGTATAACACGTACAGTTTTTAGTGTGCGACACATATCAAATTTACAGGAAGAGTCTTCTGTTATTAGGAAAGTTTGATGAAGATGACTATCTTTTTGGTGAAAAAGAGTCGATTGAAAATTATAAAGCGGGCGATGGTGGTGGTAAAAGGATAGTTAATAGGTAGTTTATTTTGTTTGATTAGAAATACTGTGGTTGGCGATGCTATTGTTGCCAATGTCGTGACTTACTTTGCTACTATCTGGCATAGGTGGTTGTGTTACATGAGCAAGCAAAGACTAAAGGTTTTTGTGAGGTGGTTCTTAATAAAATTTACTTCTTACTTCAAAGTCTATTAATTTAGGTTTTTGTGAGGAATATTTATTTGGAAAGCACTGTAGAGCTCATTTTCCTCATCTAGTATCAAAAGTAGGGATGCTTTAAATTTATTTCATTTTAATACTCGGGAGGTTTAAAGTACTTTGTTTTCTTTATTGACGATTTCTCTAGGAAGGTATTGAAATTGCGTGGCTAGTTTAACACAACATTGACACGCTCTGTGCTGAAGCTTAGAGCGGATCTACTAGAACTACAGCTATGTCTTGGGGGGGGGGGGGGGGGGGGGGGGGGGGGGGGGGGTGGGTCAGGGGAGGTGATTAGGACCTTTTGAAAACTCTTGCCTAATTTAAACTAATTTGACAATTAAAATAATTAAGTAAGTAACACTCAGCTTCTAAGCCTAAGTGGGTCTAATCACATAAACTATAAATAGTGAAAATATATCTTGTGTGTGAATCTACCTATCAAGTGTATAGCATACATACCATTCAAGCATTCATATAATCTTAATTAAACTAACAATGCTAGAATAACAATGTGCTCAATTCAATCACAAACACAAGCATGTATAGTGATTCAGTTTTCCTATTCCACTCCCGGTTGCTGTACCCTACTCATAAGTACAACAGGTTTTTATTAAACAGAGGTTTTAAATCAAGTTAACCTGTCAACCTATAACGGAGGTTTTTATAACGGGTTCACCCCTCAATCCGAATGAAGGTTTTTTAGGGTCACCTCTCAACCTGCACGTATGCACTCGTGCCAGTGGAACATGTACACACCCATGTCGGTGGCTCCCCTTGGAGACTTTGATTGAGGCTCTACATAAGAGCCAAGGTCCTATATAAGAACCTGAATTTATGCCCAACAAATGTGCTATGGTCTTATTAAAGAACCTAAATTTAGGCCCAACTAATGAGCCAATGTCTACTGAAGAAACTGGGGTGAGTTTGGGTCACAAACTCTCACACTCTAACCTAACAAAGGAAAGAGCATGACAGATGTTTACAATTGATACTTGTCAAATTGAGCCCCTTTTAAAGCATTGCTTTGACTCGTTTCTTCTTGCTCTCCCATACTTGAATTAACTCTTCATTACTCTCCCAATCTTGTTGCCGATGCGTTGCCAATGCCTCAACTCCAATGATCAATCACCTTGCATATGATCTTCTTGTGATGACTAAGGTGATGGGAGATTGGTTGAATCCTCTACAAGTAATGAGAACGTTATTTCATAAAGAAATTCACCTAATAGGATCTTTAGAGAGGTTTAGACAAAAGATATACCTATGAGTTTGGGTGCCTAAACATCTAGAGATCATAAGGGAACAAGTTAATCTTCATTTGAGCTTTGAATGCTCCACCATGTAATGAATCACAAGAAAAATGACTTGGGTAGCATAGGATTAGAGCCTAATAATGGTCGCTATAGTGGTGGCTTCTAATATACAAAATTATCTCTAAAAATGCCCAAAATTCGATATCCATATATATAAGTTTTGAGCTCCAACAGATAGAAACTGGGCATAACGACTACCTGTTGAGTGGTCGGCTTGAGTTGTCGGCTGGTCAAATTTCCCCAGTGGCTTGTTGTCTTGTTCAGCCACATTATGACTTGTCGACCGGTCGATGCTCACATGAGTTTTATTGTTTTTGGGATGTATTTGTACAATAACTCATGAACCTCTTTAGGCCTTCTAAAGGGTGGTTTTTTAGGGACCTAAAGCCATTCTATAATGACTTAAAAGTATACTTAATGGATCTAAGTCATCTAGAGGCTAAGGTTTTTTTTTTTCCAAGGGTTAGGCTTACCAAGGCATCTCTGATTACCTTTTACTTTTCCTTGATGCTTCTTATCCACTTGAATCTTCAGTCTTCAGCTTGTTAAGGCTCAACTGACATTATAACACATGGACTCATGTAATTGACAAATAAGGTGCACTAATATGCCACATAAAAGTGCACTAATAGGTATGAGTTTATATGTTAAAAAGAATAATTAATGCTTTTAGTTGTTTTACCAAGTTTAACGCATTGGTTGAAAATCAAAAGGGGAAAAAAATTTAGTGTCTAAAAATTGATAATGGAGGAGAATGCACCTGTAAAGAATTTAAGGACATTGAGCATGACATTGAGGGCACTACATGGTCCCTGGTACTTCACAGTAGAACGAAGTTGCAGAATGTATGAACAGTATGCTTATGGATTGTCCTAGGAACATGTCAAGTTCGGTTAGGCTTGAGTTATGTTTTTATGCGGGAATCGGATTGGGTTAACTCAGGACGCTCTTATCGTACTGAGTAAAATCAGTTGGGTTCACTGTAAATGTATGTGGTTTATCTACACCGTCCATCCATTTTTTCAGCTCATTTAAGTGGTTGAAACCAAAATTGAAGCATATCCGAAACTCAGGTGGACCATACCACAGGAAACAGTGGGTATAATGATTTCCACCGTTAAAACCTTCTAGGGCCCGCAGTGATGTTTATTTATCATCCAACCTGTTCACAAGATCACACATACATTGATGAAGGGAAAAAACAAATATCAACTTGATCCAAAACTTTCGTGGTCCTCAAGAATTTTTCAACGGTACATGTTCAATTCACATTGTTTTCTGTGGTGTGGTCCACTTACTCTTTTTATATGCTTCATTTTTCTTTATCTCAAGTCAAAAAATTATTTGTTAAAATGGATGAACGGAGTGGATAAAACACATAAATTATGGTGGACCCCGCAGAGTTTACTCAGTACGCAATCCGCTTCCTTTTATGTGGAAGCCAATTATACGACTTTTTACTTGATAAATCGTTCTTCAACTATTACACTAGATTACAAGATTCCTGAAGAGTATAGTTTGAAAAATCTGTTAATTATTCATTCTTTCACAATTTTAATTGTGACGCTTATAAGCAGATTTTTAAAGGGCACAGGGCTAAGCTTGATGTAAGGTATAGAAAATGTATTTTTGTTAACTATGCAGATGAAATAAATGAGTACAAATTGTGGGATCCTACTACCCACAAGTTAATAATTAGCTTAGTTGTGGTTTTTAATGAAGATAAGTTGTAGAAAGATATAGAATTGCCAAGCTCAGAGTCATAAAAGATAATTGAATTGAAATCTTCAAAAATGTTCAAAATTAACCTGCTAATTCAAAATATCAACAAGTTAATAATATCGTCAAAGATTAATTCGATGAAGGGCATGCAAATGAGTTATCAGGTGTTGAAACTTAAAGTGATAAAGGTCGACCAAAGAGAACTATAAAACCTTTTTTTTGGCTCAAGGATTATGTTACAACTTACACTTGCATGACAGAAGAGCACAAGCCTTGTTTATACCAAGAGGCATGTGAATCTGTGGATGTTAGCCAATGAAGAGTGTACATAAAGGAGAAGATGGAAGCTCTGTATAAAAACATGACTTAGGAATTAGTTGAATTACCTAAACGGCGAAATGCTATTGGTTGTAGATAGGTTTACAAGCAGTTAGATGTAAAAACTACTTTTTTGCATGAAAATCTTGATAAAAAAAATTACCTAATTTAACTCAAAGGCTTTAATAAAAAAAAGAAGAATCTCGTTTGTCGATTGAACATATCACTTTATGGTTTAAAGAGGCGCTAAGGTGTTAGTATAAGTGGTTTGCTTCCTTCATTGTGAGCTTATGATTCTAGAGATGTGAGGTAAACCATTGTACTTATGTTCATAGCTATGGTAATGATGTCTTTATTATCTTGTTATTATATGTAGATGGTAAGTTGATTGCAAGTACTAATAAAGATACCATTCAGCATTAAAAGCTAGTTTAGTTAGAAAATTCAATATGAGGGATTTTGATCTCGTTAATTAAATTTTTGAGATGGTCGTATTTAGAGAAATGAAGAATAAGAAAGTCTAGATAACCTATCAAGGTTATGTTGAATGAGTTTTACACCACTTTAACAAACAGAATTCTAATCTAATTAGTATTACATTCCCTCTTAGTTGCAAGTTGTCTTCAGATCGGTATCCTAACACAGAAGTGGGGAAGGGAGATGTGTCTCAAGTACCATATTCATCAGTGGCAGGGAGCCCTATTTTTGCCATGGTATGCACTAGACTAAATATTATGCAAGTAATGGGAGCAGTTAGTATATACATGGTGAATTCGGAGAGAGATCATTAGACTTTTGTAAAGTAAATCGTTCATTACTTGAAAGGTACTTCTTTAGTGACTATGTCTTATAGCAGTTAAAATTTAGAGTCAGTTGGGGTTTGTAGATGCAAATTATGCAAGAGATCATGATAAAATAAGATCTACCCCAAATACCGACGGTGTGGTTAGTTGGATATTGAAATTATAATCAGTGGTGACCTTGTTTACTATAGACGTAGAGTACATGTTAGCTACATAAGTATATGAGAAGCTATTTAGTTGAAGAGGTTGCTAGAAGAATTGAAATTCAAGTAAAAAGTGGTGGTGATTCATTGTAACAGTTAGAGTGCATTACACTTGGCTAAAAATCCAGTATTTCATGATCGGATAAGCGCATCGATGTTCAATATCACTTTATTCTTGATGTAGTGAAAGATAGTAAGATTTTATTGTAGAAGATTCATACCGACGATAATGTAGCAAACATGCCGATGAAGCCTATTGCAAGGGAGAAGTTTAGTTGATACATGACTTCTCTTGGACTCTGTTGTTACTTACTAATTGATGATGTTTGGACAATTATTATTAGAAATATTTTTCACACTATTAGAAAAACTAGCATTTGAGTGGTAGAATATTACATCACATCTCCTAATAGGAGAAGTCCTCCTCTTGCTTTAAATACATAGGATTTTGGCTTTTAGTACTCTCTCCTTTTGCATGATCTATACATATAAGGCTATAGTTAGAGAGAGGTACTCTAGTCCATTAATTCAATTCATCTTTTAGGATATGCAGTGTAAAATTCCTTGTATGGGTGGAGTAAGCATATTGCCAAACCATATAAATTCCTATGCCTCTTATCTCTTGTTTTGGCTTGGCCCTTTTGTTTCATGCTTACCACATTTCAAATGTTTTTTCGCAACAAAACAATCTCACACATGTTACATATTTCGATATATGTTGGTGTGTGGACTTAGCAAACATTGCCTTGAAAGTTGATACACTGGCACTTAGGAAATACTTAAAAATATCGTGATGGGATGTGCATAGTGAACCCCAAATTACACTCCTAAATTTGCACTTGTCTGACTATTGGATCAGTGGACATTCATTGAATAGTTGGAAATGAACTATATTCAATGCTATCATTTTATTAGAGGTTAGCATCGGTTAACTTGTCCGGTGACACTTACTGAAAGTGGGCTCATATATGCCACGTGTAAAATTTCTAAGCGCCTGTATATCAATCACCACATATTGTTATAAGTATCAAATGACCCTCCTTAAACGACCTTGTTGAGGGCTAAATCCCATTTTGAGCCGTTCTTGTGCATTTGAAATCTGCTCTAAAAAGCTTATTTGACAAAAGCCAATTCTACAGTAGGTTTGAAAAACCCCTTTTGTGAAAACTGGCTTTTAGTTTAGTTTTTTAAACTGTTAAAGGAGAAGCGGAAACATTCGCGAATCCTGGCCCACATCTATTGGAGAAGTGAACTGCTCTGATCTAGTGGACCTGCTCTAATTTTTTCTTTATTTAGTTTCCTTTTGAATGAATGTTGCCTTTTAATAAAAGGCTGGATCTTATTGGGTTTTATTATAAATAACAACAGAGAGGTTGGGGATTAAGGATCTAACTCTCTACTTCAAGATGGTATCAGAGAGCCATGGCCCCTCTTTCTCAAAACCCTAGCCCCTCTTTACTTAAAATCCCTTTCTCAAAACGTAGCCCCTCCCTTTCCAACATGGCACCACCTCCCTTCTACCTTCCACCTTCCTAAAGGAATCCCGCCGCCATCCGCTACCTCCACCGTCGGCCACTGCCCTCAGCCGTCTGGTCTTCCACATCTCTCAAAACCCTCCACCGTTCGGCCCTACACATCACCAGCCCCCGCCCACTACTCGCAGCCACACCACCGCTCGCCCTATTCATCACTCCTTGCAGCCCCTACCCCCTGCTCACAGCCATGCCACCGCGCCCTGCTCACATCCTCTGGCTTGTGCCCTCCTGCTCTCACCTCTGGCTTGCACCCCCTGCTCGCATCAACCTCTACTTGCACCCACACCTCCATCCTCTGCCTACGCACTGCAATCGCTCGCCGCCGCCGCCTTTGCTCACATTCACCTCCGCTCGCCCTGCTCGCTGCCCTCTTTCGTAGCCACCTCCTCTCGACCCATCACTTGCACGACATGCCATCCTTATGGTGAGGTCCATCTCTTTGCACGACTGGATTATTTGCATGACTGATTGATGCTCTAATAAGTGGGAAGGCATACGCTATGTTTAATTCATAGACGGCATGTAAATCGTAGTTTGGTCGAAATTCTTGAATTTTTTTTAATGCCCACCCTCTACTAACCTTCCAACGGCCCACATCCTAAGTACCACCTCTTCTCTTCAATACCTTAACTCTTGCTCCTCCACAAGTCCTCCATCTCATTCAAGTGCTTCTGCCTTTATTTTCTCCTCTCATGGTTCCCAAATCATCGACCTCTACTGAAATGGAGCTTCGCCTTTCAGATAATCCTAGGTTTACGGATGACCTCATCCCCTCTCATAGGGCCCAATTTTCTCTAGTGGCAACAGGCTGTCCGCATATTCATTGGCAGCAAGCAGAAACTTGGCTACAATATTGGGTCTCTATCTTGTCCTAAAGATGATCCAAAGAAAGCAGAATGGGAATCAGATGATATGATTGTCATGTCTTGGCTGTGGAATTCTATGAATGATGATGTCCGCAGTGGTCTTCTCTTCCTCAAGTCGTCTAAAGAAATATGGAATACCGTCAAAGAGCTATACAATGATGCGCAAAATATGGCACACATTTTTCAATTGGAAAAGGAGATTGCCTCTCTACAACAAGATGGCAAGAGTCTCACTGAGTATTATGCTAAACTACGAAGTTTATAGGAAGAGTTAGCCTATCATGATGAGGAAGACACTTACTATATTCAGGATGTGGTTCTAATAAAGAAATGTCAAGAGCAACGACGCATTTTTAAATTTTTGGATGGCCTTAAAGACGAGTATGATGGACTCCAGCAGCAGATTATTCGTGATGCTGAAAATATGACCTTGAACCAGGTTTACGCCACACTAGCTCGAGAAGAAAAATGAAAACAGGTCATGATTTCCCCTGTCTCCCTCACTCAGTCTGCCTTACAGGCTGATGTCTCTTTTTTTTTTTTTTACTGATCGTGGCCATGGTCGTGGCACTTGAGGACGTGGATGACATCATCTTTTTTGCACTCATTATAAGTACACTAATCATATGATGGATACTTGTTGGATACTTCATGGACGACCTCCCATGCGTGGGGGCCTTTCTCGTGGGAGCGGTTGCTCGACTACTGGACATGGTGCCTATTTCTCTGCTATTGAATATGAAGAAGCCCCTTCTGACTCCTATCCCACTATGGTCCAGGTCCCTAAAAGAGGAATATGAGCGCCTCACGGCGCAGAAGGTCGTCTTATCTGTTCTAAATCTTCGGCTATTTCCAGTCCGACTGTGCAAGGTACATCCATCACTGTTTCTTCGTCTCAGCCTTGGGTCATTGATATCGGGGCCACTGACCATATGACATGTATGTCTCATCTTTTCTCCCACTTTACCTCTAGTTCATCCTTAGGTTCTATCAAGTTAGCAGATGGAAATATTACCCCCATCACTGGGATGGGTTCCATTCCTCTATCCTCTACTGTCACTCTTGGCAACACTCTTCTTGTTCCTGGGCTATCATCAAATTTACTTTCTGTGGCCTACCTTAACCAAGCAACTTAACTGTGCAGCCATCTTCCTTCCTCCTCACTGATTATTTAGGATCTCATAACGCAGAGATGTTTGGTGGTGGTCGTGAAGACGGTGGCCTCTACCGGTTTGATGAAGGTGTGCACCTCAGCGCTTCTGCTCATCATATTTCTATTGATCATGAGGATGTTTATCGATGGCATTGTCGTTATGGTCATCCTTCTTTTTCAATTTTAGATAGCTTATTTCCCTCTTTATATTTCAAGCAAAACAATCAAAATTTTTAGTGTAGTACATGTGCTTTGTCTAAACAAAGGCGTGTTTCTTTTCCTCTGTTCTCTTATATTCAATCTGATGTCTGGGGACCTTCACATATTCCCTCTTCTATGGGCTTTCGTTACTTTGTTTCCTTTATGGATGCTTTTACCAAAATGACATCGATTTGTCTGCTAAAACATAAAAGTGAACTATTTGAAATATTTAAATCCTTTCATACTTGGTTGGTAAATCAGTTCAGTGCGAAAATAAAAAATGCTTCATTGTGATAATGGTGGTGAATATCTCTCAACTTCTTTTTCTCACTTATCTTCGCCAACATGGCATTAAATCCACTACTACCTGCGTCTCGACACCTCAGCAGAATGGGGCAGCCGAGCGGAAAAATCAACAACTTCTCAATATTACTCGGTGTCTTCTTATTGAGATGCATGTTCCCAAACAATATTAGGGAGATGCTGTTCTCACTGCTTGCTACCTGGCTAATCGATTGCCTCATCGGCTCTCAATTTTCAGACTCCTACTATCTCTTTTCAAGAAGGTACATCATGTTACTACTATTCCTCTTCGCGTCATTGGGTGCACTGCTTATGTGCATGACTTCTCTCCCTCCCGCACCAAATTGTCTCATCAATCCATTCCATGCATGTTTTTTTGAATATTCTCCTACCCAAAAGAGTTATAAATTTGTCAATCCAACCACTTGCAGACGATTTGTCACCCTTGATGCCACATTTTTTGAGTCACTCAAATTTTCTTCTCCAATGCCCTCAAGTCATTCTTCTCCTATCACTCTTACACCCTTCTTGTTGATTCTCTATCCTCCATCCTTCATCCTATGATGGATCCTCCTTCTGTCACGACTCCCTCTTCATCACCACCGCCACCTCCTCCTCCTCCTATCGTTCCATGCCACTCTACTCATCCTATCACTAGACCCTCTTACCTGCAGGATTATTTGTGTTCTCATGCATCTATGCCACAATCGATGAGAAGCGCCTCTTCACTACCATCACCATCATCAAATGTTGCGGGATCTTCATCTACACCATGTACTAGTACTTTCTTTTCCACCTCTCATCCTATCCACCACTTTCTTTCCTATCATTCTCTTTCTTCATCATACAAGTCATTTATTACCAGTGTGGACTCTACTTCTATTCCCACCTGGGTGGATGTCGCCTTAGCTCAACCGAACTGGAAACATGCCATGATGGAAGAAAAGGATGCCTTAGAAAAAAATCATACCTGGGAGCTCGTTAATCTTCCTGAAAGAAAGCATCCTGTGGGCTGTAAATAGGTATATACTCTGAAATATAAGCATGATGATACTATTGATTGATATAAAGCTCGCCTTGTTGCAAAAGGGTTTACCTAGACTTATGGCATCGACTATATTGAAACTTTTGCACCAGTAGTAAAGATGAACTCCATACGGGTTCTTTTATCTCTGGCTGACAATTTGGGTTAGCCGCTTCATCAGCTTGATGTCAAGAATGCATTCTTACATGAAGATCTCCATGAGGAAGTTTATATGAGCCTTCCACCTGTCTTTCATCGTCAGGGGGAGGAAAAAAAGTCCGCCACCTTCACAAGTCCATCTATGGTCTCAAACAGTCCCCACGGGCATGGTTTGATAAGTTTATACATGCCATGCGAAATGCATGTTTCCATTAGTGTAGCTCTGACCATTCGATTTTTTGAAAACGCACAGACGATGGAATTACAATTGTCTCTGTGTATGTTGACGATATTATCATTATAGGTGACGACGCTATTGCCATATCCGGCATCAAATCTCACCTTTTCTGTGCTTTTGAGGTGAAAGACTTGTGCTTTCTGCGTTATTTTTTGGGTATTGAGATTGCCCGTTCTTACCATGAGATTTTCTTATGTCAGCGGAAATATGCGCTAGACCTACTCACTGAGGCCGGTATGCTTGAGTGTAAGCCTCTTGACACCCCACTAGAAGTTACCCATCAGCTCACCTTACACAATAGTGATGCCCTTTCCGATCCTGAACCTTATCAATGTCTTATAGGGCGACTCATTTATCTCACGATAACTCAGGCTAATATTTTTCATGTTGTGAGTGTCCTCAGTCAGTTTATGCATTCACCTCGAGTTTCACATATGGATGCCGCATATCGGGTTCTTCGTTACCTCAAAGGCTCTCCTGACAAAGGTCTTCTTTATTCCAAATATGGCCATTTGAACATTTCTGCTTTCTCTTATGCTAATTAGGTCGGTTCCAAAGATGACCGAAAATCTACAACTGGCTATTGTTCTTTTGTTGGAGGCAATCTCATCACATGGAAAAGCAAAAAGCAAACTATAGTGGCTCGTTCCAGTGCCGAAGCGGAGTACCGTGCTATGACCCATACCACATGTGAATTCTTATGGCTTCAAAATTTTTAAGAGAGCTTGGTTTCCCTCCTCCTACTCCAATGCAGATGATGTGTGATAACCAAGCTGCCATTCATATTTTCAGCAATCCGGTTTTCCATTATCGCACGAAGCATATAGAGGTAGACTGTCACTTTATTCGGAAAAAAATCAAGTCTCATGAAATTGTTACTCCTTATGTTTGCACATCTGACCAACTCGCCAATGTGTTTACCAAAGCACTACCAAAAGATCGTCATCTGATTATTTCGTCCAAGCTTGGCTTTTTTGACATTTTTAGCCCAAGCTTGAGAAAGAGTGTTAAAGGAGAAGCGGAAACATCCGCAAATCCTGGCCCACATCTGTTGGAGAAGTGAACTGCTCTGATCTAGTGGACCGCTCTGATCTTTTCTTTATTTAGTTTCCTTTTGTATGAATGTTGACTTTTAATAAAAGGCTAGATCTTATTGAATTTTATTATAAACAACAACCAAAAGGTTGGGGATTAAGGATCTAATTATCTACTTCAAGAGAAACAATGGTCACAGATATCAAACTAGTCTGATCGTAAGAATGCCTTCCATCTGCATTAACACCTGTCCTTTGATCGGTTCCATCAGCAAGCATTCATATCCACTGCATAAAAGAATCAAATCCATTGATCTTTGCATTTAAAAAAGGGTATGAATTGGATGAGCAACTGAAGTGATAGATTAGCATACGCCTGACCAAATTCAGTTTTTATTTTATTTTATTTAAATAAAGTAAATATAACTATTGAATGTTATCATCAGCAAACCATTACTGATTTTCTACTTAAAAAAAAAAGGCTAGAGAAAGATATTATGAAGTAGGGAGGGGATTCCCAAGAAGGAAGTTGCGAATGAGAGCCAAAGCTCTAATGGGCTGGTAGCTTGGAACTTCATGACCTGCCCCTCTTACTGTCACTAGTGTTATGTCTCCCTTGTATTCCACCGTGTATCCACCAACCTGACACAATTTCACTTTTCTATCAGCATTTTCACTACACAACACCACACATTTTAATTATTCAAAGAAAAAAACAAGGAAAAGAAAAAAAAAAAGACTCAACAGCTGACTCTATTCGACTCAGCCCAACTCAGATGAGTTGACTCGGCTCAAGCACATATCAAAAAAAAAAAAAAAACCATGTTCTAGTACGAAACTTGTGGGTATACCCAACTGATGGTGGGACCCATCAGATGGAATCCAGATCCATGTTCCTACATGCATGGGATCATGTGTGTGAGATTAGAAAATGCCAGCCGTCCATTCTTTAGCCTTTTCCCATTCAATGTGGAATGGTTTAAGAATTTCTTTCTGGGTTGTTCTCCAACGGCTCTAAGGACCATTTAATCAACCATAATCTCTTATTCCAAAATCCAAGCTAATATTCGGACCCTTTTCTATTTGGATGCAGACTGTTGTGGCCATCTATTTGAATGCCACAAATCAAAAGGTTAGGATTGTCCCCCATTGGGGATATTTTTGAGGGGCAATTATCTGCTGTGGGATATAGAAGACCAACGGTCTGAATTACCAAACACTGGACCCACTTGTTAGAATTGAATAGTCAGCACAAAATGCAGCAGCCCATGCCAAACATCTAAGCCCCACAGTGTGGCCCACACATCACAACATGGACTGAGCCCCATATAAGTGGACCCAACATGAGGAAAAATCCACAATCAAACCAACGTCCCACATGTCTCAAATGTACTTGATCAGGATCGAGCACCCTCCTGCTAATACTAATCAAGAGGAAAATGCAGTGAAAATGAAAGAACTGTAATTGGGCTTACCTCCCTTTTCAGGAACCAAGGTCGCCATGGAGACTTCACAGGAAGTTGGAGCACGTTCAAAGAGTATCTAGTGGAAGTAACAGGAACTCTCGCATCAGTGTCCCCACTGCATTTCAAATTCAAACAAAACCCAATTCAATCAAATTGTGATTTTTCAACTTGCTTATAAGATAAAGAATACCACAAAATCAAATTTCAAAGGTACGGCTGCTGATGGGCGCCGCTGAGATTTTAAATTGGCTGGGCTTGGCCCAGTTCAAAATTTGATTTTTCTTAGCGTGGGCGGGGTCCATCAAGAGACCTATTCCAGCCACATATGGACACTTACCTGTACACCCAAACGCGGATTCCCTTAGCCATGAACTCCTTCAAGAGAGGTAGCATTGTCCATGAGCCGTAGCGCCAATGGTGTATCACATCACTGCAGTTATTATATTTCCATTAGAAGAGAATTTTACTGTAGGAAAGAATATGGTTTTCATTCTATGGATGCCAACAAGAAAAGAAAATGAATTGTAGCGGATTCCGACGTACATGTGATATATGAATGATCTGGTGGACCTCATCTTGAATGGGTTATGACCGAAGAAATCACATCGTATCTTGAAATGTGGAAATGTGCTTTTTTTTTTTGGGCCTGATCTAATCAGGTTATTTCCTTTCATTTAAGGCCTGACCTGCCTACTGATAGTCAGGTACTTGACTATCTTTCAGGCCTGGGCTTAGTCCCAGATGCTTGTGTAACAGGTCAGATAGGGTTTTGGACGAGCCTTGGCTCGTTTCAGTCAGGGCTATTGATTCTTAAGATTTGTGGGTAGGGCTAAAATTGGGCCATAAGATGGCCCACTTCTTAGAATGGGGGGAGATGATGGCTAGAATGGGTTCCTTGCACCCCTCTCCTTGGGTCAGGCATGCCTGTATTGCATCCCACCACAATGTATGGCAGGGATCTAACGCACGTATTTCGTTCTTACCTGCAGGCTGACCATGGATGATCGAGTTTGGTGACATTAGCATGAAGGGCTGTTTGGACTTCAGGAGTATTCAGATATGCATCCACGTAGTAATCCGTGCATGGATCGAATTTCGTTATCTGGATAAATAGGAAGAATTAGATGGTCAGTATCATTTGATCATTCTGATTATTTTCTTATGTTTCATCGACAATCAAATCAGCAGTTTGGACGGTCTGGATTGCCAGCACAACTAAGACATGTGTAAGAGCATTGGGCCTATCCACATGTTCGCCCATTCCATACGGCAGACCCAAGAATCTTTAATATCCAAACGAATCATGGCAGATCCATAATGGACCCAAAAATAATCGATGGGTCAAATTGTTGAGTGGACCATTTTTAAATTAAAAAAATCCTATCCGTCCATTTGATCAGCTGTTGATCGGTTGTTTAAGTAGAATAATCCAATCAGTATGATGTTAAATGAGCGCCGGACCCACTGAACAGTCCAGATCAATCAATTGGACCATCCAAATGTCTCCATACAACCACGAAGACTATATAACTCCTAGTGCTCCATACAATGGACTCTCATAAGTAATCTAATACTACTAAAATTCACCAGATGAGCGTTTGGATGCACAATCAATCATGCTTTTATGACTCAATCACTCAGACAGACTCTTCAGTCATAAGTCTGAGTCGCAGTTTGGCTGAGCGGAGTGTGAGTCGACTCATGTGAGTCCTACAAGTCTCAAGCCTTAAAATATTGACAGGAAGGAGGAGCTAACCAAATTGTAGTTAGCTAACATCATTTAGGGCCCATTTGGAAGCTCAGCTGGAAGACGCCTAGGCATTTCAACAGCAGGTCTCATGTTCAAGTACTAAGGAGACACACAAACCCTGCTGCTGGGTGGGTGCATCATGTGACTAACCATGTGAGTGCATTGCGCAGCTAACAGGGTGGGTGCGTTGCATGACTAACACACAAAAAAGTGCCCATTTGTATGCTTTGGGGTGCTTGAGTTCGAGACGTGTCTGCCTACTAGCCTAGCTGGAAGACTGCCTTGGCGTTTCAGCAGCATGTCCTAGTTCGAATGCTAAGGAGATAGACTAAGTCTCAGGTTCGAATGCTAAGGAGACAAACTAACTACATCAGTGGATGCACTGTGTGACTAACAATGTGGGTGTGTAACGTGTATTGTACAGCTGACAGGGTGGGTGCTTCACATGACTGACAAAAAATAAAAAAAAAAAAAAGGCCAAACCCCAATTTGTTTTTGGGTTGGCTAAAAATCCCACTTGCCAAAAACTCATTTTGCTAAAGTTGTGGGGTGAAAACCCTACGGGCCCGTTTGGATGCACCTTCAAATGGAATGGTTGAGGTTGAAATGCTATTTTAAGCCAAGCCTCAGTTGGTTTTGAGGTTGCTAAAAAGCCTACTTGCCAAGAACTAATCTTACCAAAATTGCATGGCGAAAACACTACAGCCCATTTGAATGGACCTTCAAAGGGGTGTTTTGAGGTCGAAACACGGTTTGAAACCAAACTCTAGTTCGATTTTGGGTTTGCTAGAATGCCCACTAGGCAAAAACCAATCTTGTTAAAATTGTGGGGTGAAAACCTTATGGCCCGTTTGGATGCACCTTTAAAAGGAGTATTAGAGGTCGAAATGCAGTTTTAAGCCAAACTTAAATTTGTTTTTGAGTTTGTAAAAAGCTCACTTGCCCGAAAACCAATCGTATTAAAATTACAGGTGGAACAAAGTCCCTCTTTTACAAGGTTCCATCCAAATGGGTCCCCTTTTATCATTTCCCCTATTGAGGATTCAATTCGCATCCAAACGCCCTTAATAAAATTTTAATCAGCCAGTATATTTACCGAAGCCTTCTTGGGTTTGGCAGTAAGATCAGAAGAAAAGCATAGATGGGGCGTAGATGTTGAAGATATCGAGCGGAAAAACGTCACTGTTCACTTCTATGTCCGCATTGCTGCATTGTGGGGGCTGGGAACTCACGTTTGGGCTGAAATTGCAATACTTATGGATATCGTTGATTACTTCATCTGATATCAGTGCGTGGGTCCAGAGGTAATCATACATGCCCAGACTGTCGGTTGGTTCATGGATCACCGCATTGCCGATCTGCAATACAAGCAGCTTAATTAGTTAGTATTAATGAAAATCTCAAAACCTAGACTATTTTGATTCATATGAATAAAAATTGAGAATTTTATTGAAAATTTCGACAAGATTTTATTAAAATTAGCATTTTTATCTGTTAGTTTTGTATTATTTAAGTGTACAGTAACCATTTAAAAGCTCTTAGCTCTCCTTCAAGTGAAGAACTGGGGCTAAAAATCAGCTAGATCAATAACTCAGGTGGCCCACACCACAGGGAGTAATGGGGGGCAGAAGGTGGTCGGAAGCCATGTGGGGCCTACAGACATGCCCATGCCAAATTCACGTGTCTATCAGTTTCTAGAGATCCAAAAATCAGGAAGATAAAAAGTCGATATGGACCCCACTACAGGAAACGGTGGGGATTAAAGGCTCACCATTGGAAACTTTGTGGTGGCGGCAGAAGTTTTGTATCAGGATGATATTTCTGCCTATAGTTTATTTGAGTATTTGTATCAGGATGATATTTCTGCCTACAGTTTATTTGAGTAGAAACAACCTATAAATGGTTTGGATATATGGCATGGAAACAATACATCATGGTGGGCCCCAGAAATGCTTCAAAGGTGTGCATCTGTGGGCCCCACCATGATGTGGGTCTATGTTCACATGATAGTGTCTGGATTTACTATTTTGGTTTATTTGAGTAGAAACAACCTATACATCATGGTGGGCTTCTAGAAATGTTTCAACTGTGGGCACATGTGGTTGTGGGTCTATGTTCACATGTTAGTGTGTCTGGGTTTACTATTTTGGTTTATAAATTAATTTTTTTAATTATAGAAGTAAATAATTGAATTAGGGAAATTTTAATAAATTTTCATATATAAGAAATATTTTAATAAGTTAATCTTTTTATAGAATTGAATTCCACGTGCATTTGCGTGCGCCATTGACTAAGAAAAGTAAAGTAGATAAAGGGGATGTACCATACATGATAATAATAATAATAATAAATGGTGTCGATGCTCTAAATAGAAAATAAACATTACAGTGGGCCCTAGGAAGTTTTTAATGGTGGATGTTCAATCAAAACTGTTTTCCTCTAGTGTGGTCCACCTTAGATTTGGATCTGCCTCATATTTTGGCTCATGTCCCTAAAATGAGCTGGAAAAATGGATGGACGGCCTGGATAAAACATATGCATCATGGTGAGGCCCACAGAACTTTGACAGCAGCTAGCTGCCTGGTGTTCTCATGCCTGCCGAAGGCTTTAGGAGGCGGGAAGTTAGGTGGGCCCACAGTGATGCTTCTGAGAAATCGATTCCGTCCATCCGTTTTGTCAAATCATGTTAGGACATGGGTCTGAAAATCAGGCAGATCCAAAACTCAGGTCAGCTGCACAACATAACAACGGTGAAGGTTCAATCCTCACTCTTTCCTGTCGTGGGGCACATTTGAGTTATGGATCTGTCTCATTTTTGAGCCATGTCCAAACATCTGGAAAAACGGATTTACAGAGGAAGTTCATGGGAAAGGCTTTCCAGGTAATCCACGTCCCATCGTCGTCGGATGTGGAATTGATGTACAGCTGAAAATCAGGATGGTCCACTAATGACGTGCTTCCCCGCTACCATATTATTAATTAGAGACAAAAATCAACGGTCAACATTCAATGTATACGCGTGAGGCCCATCCAATCATCAGCCAGGTGCGCCACTAGTTTATGATGGTAGGAATGAAAAAAAAAAAAAAAAAAAAACATTGGAATAGGACACCCAACTAATATACCTTCTTCACTTTCTGTGGGGCCCACCGTATTGTGCGTATGCCGTCTAACTTATTCATCAGACGTGCCCCACCAGGTCACAATAAACTCAGGTGGGCCACACCACGTAAATGAGGTGGAGAACACCGTGGACGGCGTGGATCAGAGGTGGGCCCCACATCAACCTGGTAAAACCTTAGAGAGAGAGAGAATTCATACAGTGATTCCTTTGAGATTGATGATGGTCTTGTTTGCAAGCTCGTTGTGTTTGATGATGGAATGTGCAAGCTGTGGCACGTAATGGCCGGCGTAGCTCTCCCCTGCTATGTAGAAATCTCTGCTCTTATACTCTGGAAATCTCTCCAACCAGTTCACCAAGAACACATAAGCATCCTCTGCTGTTCGTCTGTCCCCGCTCAGATCGTAATCTGACGTCGTGTTTGAGTAGGAAAACCCCACCCCAGCCGGCGACTCCAAGAACAATACATTCGCAACTGTAACAAGACCATTCCAATCCAACACATTAGACGAGAGAGAGAGAGAGAGAGAGAGAGAGAGAGAGAGAGAGATGATAATAATCCCACCTTTGTTCCATGCGTATTTGTTCTCATAGAGTGTTTTACCGTCGCTCATTACTCGGAACGGTCCTAGTTCTTCCATTGCTCCGAACCCAAGTGAAGAACAACCAGGCCCTAAGAAGACATACACATAAATGTTTATTGCAATTAATGTTGTTAAGGGTGCGTTTGAATGCGCTAATGAACTGAATCAAAATAACTTGTGCAATATGTAGATACAACTAGATTATAATTTCCTTAGCATTTACTTAATTAAGTAGAATATTAACAATAGGTTTCTCAGCCAACTAAACATGACTCGGTATGACTCGAGCTGAGTCACTCACTTGCAAGGGCTGATTAGTAAGTTGGTATTGAAAGCTATTTTATAATTTATATATATGCAGAAGTAGTTCAACTACTAGTTTTTCACTATAGCAATGTTTGCTTAAAAGTACTTTTAAGATGTCACAAGGCATAGAATAACTTGGATATGGCATAGAAATCAAAGGAGGAAATTTAAAAGTAGAAGGAGATAAGGAGATAATTTCACTTGATATAGAAATCAAATGAGATTATCCTTAAAAGCATTCATATGAAGCAATCGAAGAACCTATCGGATTTCTTCCATTGCTCAATACCGAAGAGGAACAATCAGTGCCTAAGAAGAAATAAACTATAATCATGATTAAAATATTGTTTAGACGTGTTTGGATGCACTATTGAATTGAATAGTACAACCATTGCTTAAGAAGACATAAACCTTAATCAGGATTAACATTGATAAGGGGCGCGTATGGATACACTATCGAATTGAATCACAATGGTTAGTGCAATATGTGGAAACAACCAGATTGTAGTTTCCTTGTTATTCACATTGAGGGTTCATTATCTGAATTGGCTGCAAATTCAAAGGCTAGTTTCCTCATTAGGAATGCTAGGATTTTGTGATCGAATGCACTTGTGTATCCAAACACAGCCTAAAATGAATATGATTACAGCCTTTCACATTACAATTCGACGTCAATTCTCGCAACATGATCGGAGTTATTCACCAGTTTATCATTAGCAAAGTCGATAATCTAGATTAATTACCTCCATTGAGCCACAAGAGGAGAGGTTTGGAGGCATGAAGAGATTCCACAGCCTCAGCAAAATAGTAAAAGAGTGCCCTTCCGGCCTTCTCATCAACAGTCACATAACCTCCATAATGAGCGAAATCTATATTCTCAGGCTGGCCATGGTAGCTTGATGATCTTGTCCTTCTCCTTTGATCCTTGCTGGGGAATGAGAAGATGATCAAATTCGACGACTTCGGCCTCGAAAGGGTGGTTGTCAGAAGGCCCACGCTTTTTCAAGAGCTTGTCGAGAGCATCGCTTTGTCTGGCATGGATCGTCAATGGAGCAATGCATAGTAAGAGAGAGAAGATGAAGAAGAAGAAAAAGGAACTGGGCTTCGTCACCATTTTTTTTCTATTCCTTCCACCCAAAAGTCTCAGCTAATGGTGGACGGATGGAAGAGAGAGAGAGACTGTTTGTGTATTTATGTACATACACAAAGGAAACATAATTCAAATACTCTTTGAATTGAAGGAACGGATCTGGGTACGTAAAGGGATTCATTTGCACGTTTCCAAATTCAATGCAATTGGTGCGGTTGATTCCGGATTTTGTTGCTGTGGTTTGCTACAATATGATCCAAGCGGTTGGATCTGGGGGTCATTTTTTTTTTCAATGATCCAAACCGTTCATTGGACGGGCCCGTAGATGGTGATACCCAAATCAGAAATTATCAGATTGGAATGTTTCGACCATTTGATCTCTCCTTACCCCCCCTGTCGCGGATTGCCTATAACGGGGTGACTACCTGGGCCCCACCCAGATGTATATGTTTTATCCACGCCGTCCATCTATTTTTCCATATCATCTTAGGCATGGTCCCAAAAATGAGATATATCTGAATCTGAAGTGGACCACACCACAAGAAAACAATGCTGATTGAACGGCCACCATAAAAAATTCTAGAGCCCACTTTATTGTTTATTTGCCATCCAATCTGTTGATTATGTCACACAGACCTGGATGAAGAGAAAACACAAACATCAGATTTACCCAAAACTTTTATGGGCCCAAGAAGTTTTTAAGGGTGAGCCTTCAATAACCATTGTTTTCTTGTGGTGTGGTCCACTTGAGATTTGGTTATATCTCGTTTTTAGGCTCATACCTTAAGATTATCTGGAAAAATAGATGGATGGCGTGGATAAAACACATACATCATGGTGGGACCACAGAGCAGCCACTTCGCCCGTGGCAGCTTAAGTAGGCAATCATCGTCCCCTGTAAGAGGAATCTCTGTGGGGCCGACCGAAATATTCGTGACCCATCCAATCCGTCCATCGGTTTCACCAGCTAATGACCCAAAATTAAAGCAGATAAAAAGTCAAAGTGGGCAACCACTGGGGATTGAACGGCAACCATCAAATACCGGTGGGGCCCAGAGAAGTTTTGTTTTGTGTTTTCCATTATTGCAGCTTTGGATGGCTTATGAGATTCACGTTGTAGAAAAGTTTCAGTCGGGAGTGGATTCGGTGAGACTCCGGATTCACTGAGGTGGGTGGGACCCTGACTGTGGGCTCATAGTGATGTATGTGACTTAAATCCATACCGTCCAACCATTTTAAAAACTCATTTTAGAGAATGAACCCAAACCGAAGCATGCACAAATCTTAGGTAGATTACACTACAGGAACAGTCGTTGTTGACTTCTCTCCATTAACAACTTCATGGAGTCCACCGAAATGTTTATTTTCCATCCAACCTTTTGATAAGGTCACAAATACCTATATGAAGAGACCACACAAATATCATCTTGATCCAAATCTTTTGTGGCCCACAAGAAGTTTTTAATGGTTAATTACGGTTATTTCCTGTGATATGGTCCATCAGAAATTTAAATCTGCTTCATTTATCGTATCATGTCATAAAATGAATTTCAATACAGATGGACGGCGTGGATGTAGTCACATACATCAAGGTGGGCCCCACAGTAAGGGGTCCCACACACCGGATCCACCAAATCCGCCACCGTTTCCATCCAACTGTTCCGTACGGTGTGGTCCACTTGAGTTTTGGATCCACCTGCATGAGCTGGCTAAACTGATGGATGGAATGTACATGACACGGACATCCTAGTGGGCCCTACGGACGGGACGGTCACATGAAAGGCGCATCCCTTTTACGCCTCATCCACGTATACCATCAGGACTACCGCTTAGGATCACGGTACGTTACATCAGATGCAACGGCTACACTCGCTGGAGCATTGGATCTGCTCATTTTTAGGCCCATAACCTAACATTATCTTAGAAAATGGATGGACGGTGTAGATGAAGAGATACATCATGGTGGGCCCTCACACAGATCTCAGGGTGTCGGACGCAATGGAAGGGTATAAATGGATTCCATCTAGACCCTTGATATAGTCATTATTACTGGGATGAACGGAAAAAAAAAATAAATAAATAAAAATTAGCCTAATCCAAATCGTCTGCAGCCCACGAATGTTTCAACTGTGGATCCACTGGCCTGGGTGGGTGGGATCCCTAACCGGGGGCCCACTTTGATTTATGTACCTTATATCCACGCTGTACATCCGTTTTCAAAACTCGTTTTAGGGCATGATTCCAAAAATATGGTGGAACCAGATCTCAAGTGGACCGTAATAATGGAAACAGTGGTAATCAATCATTAAAAGCTTCTCGTAGGCAACAAAGCTGATATTTGTGGACGCGGTTTGGCTAGTGACCCTGCCACTAGCCAGGTGGCTAGTGGTCGGTGCTCTGTGGGTCCCATCATGATGTATGTATTTTATCCATGCCGTCTATCCATTTTTCCAGATCATTTTATGGAATGATACAAAAAAGGAGGCAGATATAAATCTCAGGTGGACCACATCATAGGAAAATAGTAGAAATTGAATGTCCACCATTAAAAACTTCCTAGCGCTCACTGTAATGTTTATTTGACATCTAACCTTTTGATTATGTCATACATACCTAGATGAAGGGAAAAAAACAAATATCAGATTGATCTAAAACTTTTATGGGCCTCAGAAGTTTTTAATGGTGGGCGCTCAATCACCACTGTTTTCTGTGATGTGATCCACTTGATATTTGGATCTACCTCATTTTTCGTCTCATACCATAAAATGACATGGAAATATGGATGGTCGGCGTGGAAAACACATACATCATAGTGAGGCCCACAAAGCACCGACTACTACTAGCCAATGGCTAGTGGCAGGGTCACTAGCCAATCCACGTCCGATATTTGTGTGGTCTCTTCATGTGACTAACCATGTGGGTGCGTTGCGCAGCTAACAGGGCGGGTGCCTTGCATGACTGAAGGAAAAAAGAAAAGAAAAAGTCTTTGTGACATTATCATTAGGTTGGACGGCAAATAAACATTCCAGTGACCCTGAAGTTTTCAATGGCGGGGATTCAATCACTAATGTTTCCTTTGGTATGGTTCACCGTAGATTTGGATTTGTTTCATATTTGGATCATGTCTTAAAATGAGCTTTTAAAATGGATGAGCACGCAATCCACATCCCCATAGGACGTACTGATCTGGTGTGCTAGGGCTCATAGATGCCACACATGGATGCCGTGGCTCAAAAATCAATCCTGTTCAATAAGTGACAATGGTAGCTTGTAAATGACGAAGTTTTAAGCCCATACAGCCACAAGCATAAGCATCACCGATAAATGACCCACGGATCTTTTTCAAATATGACTAATGTTTGGACGGTTTTAATTATTCTTGTAGTCGCACGGTCAGCTAATATGGGTGGATGAGATTAGCCACATAGCCTATTATCCACAAGTGAGAGTTTCTCATAATCATCAAACTTGCAGAGAGTAGTAGGTAAGGGGGAGGTGCGGTAGGGTGGCCGAAAACTCTTCGATGCCCAAGTTAAGTTCTGGAGCAGTAGAATTAGAGTTTAAGGCTAGGAGTTTACCTTAAAGGTGAAGATCCTGGTCCTATTTATAAGGTTTGAAGGCGATTCTGGAGAGTCGGATCCTACTAGGATACGTCGATTGATTCCCAGTTTTAGTAAGATTCCCCTTCTTGATCGTGTCGGAAAGGTATTATTTAGAATGGGGGTAAATCTCGAACATCCGGGAATATCCAGATCTCCACGGGTATCCTGGACCACCTATAGGTGGTTGGGGTCTCGAACCGCCAACATCCACTACCAGAAAATCCACCATGCGGGTGACCTTCTGGCATCACACTCTCACCGATGAATCCAAGCAGTGAGGTTCGCACTGCCTAGAGTTAGGATTTATTGATCCCTATCTTGTTGAAGGTCGAAGCATACAAGATGCCGGTTGAGCTACTAGTGTTGACTAGCATCTTGTGTAGCCTGAGATTTGCAATGGTCATTGTGACCACCATTGCGTCATCATGAGGGTGGAGAAGCCATTGTGCATCCTCCTTGGTGAATGTGATGGGGCACGAGTCTATTTGGGGCTGCTTTTCAGGTCGGCTAGTGAGATTGATGCGGTGCACCTCATCATCGAAACGGGCTCTCCAAGCATGAGCTTAGCATGCTCGGTTATAGTCTCCTTCATCGACAAGTCCTCCGAAGATGGTTCAGATTTTTCCTACTGTTGAACCTAGAATTTTGCTTATTTATCCCCAATTACATGCTACATTTACATGAAACAATGTGTTTAATAAACTAACTTAAGTGTGTTTTCATGATTGTAGTGACTCAAGAGAGAATGAAGACAAATTGCATGAATTAGAAGACATATGTCAGTCTATCAAAGTTAGGCCAAAGAGAAAAAGAAATATGAAATAAAGGCCGCAGAAGAATTCTTAAAGAAAAAACATATATTAGCCTGTCGACTGGCCCTTTTGGCTGGCCGATCAACCGATTTAAGGCAAAAAATTTAGATTTTCAGGCTGAACTTGTTGGACACTTTTTGGAGATTTCAGTCGGCCGGCGAATTTGGCCAACCAGCTGATTAGCACGCAGAATTCAAATTTTAGTTATCTGTCAGGCTAATTGACATGTCGATCGGCTGATGCTCGATTTCGACCCGGCTGAAGGGCGATGTTGGTGTGAAAATTTTATGCAATTCTAAGAGGCAGTGGCTGATTTTTCTATATAAAGAGGTGTCTCTCAAGCTTCCAAAGGCATCTAAGACGTAGAGGATCGAAGGTATTCGTCGGTAGAGGGGTTCTACTTCAGATTTCTCTCTTTTCTTCTAGTTTTTGCTTTATTTTTCATGTTTATGAAGAATTTTAATTCAATCATGTTTACGATGAACTAACTCTCTTAGCTAGTAGTTTATATTTTATGCTTTAATGTACTTTAGATTCAATTTTTTTTAATGTTGAATTCTGATTGATTTAAGTTTAAACGAAGTTCTAGTTTCAGTTCTACTTTAATCTAATGATGACTCTGAGCTCATTGGATGCTTAAGAAAGCTGAGATTAGTTTACTTATATGTTTTGCAAGAGATTGATCTATCTTAGACTACGGGCACAGTAGATGCTTTGGATTTCCTACGATCAGTAACTTGATTATTAATTTGGTAACTAATTCAATCTAAGTTCTAATCTATGTTGGATGTTTGAAATATGATTTAACCGCTCCATTATCCGATTGGATAAGATAGGACTTCGATTCTAGTTAAGTTATTAATCTAATATAAGCGAATTAAGCATTGAGAAGGGCTATAATGGATCCTTGACACTAATGTTTTCCTCTTACTATTAATACCTTTTAAATTTCTGTTTTCACCATCCATTCACTAAATCCAGACTTTGGTTTTAGTTCTTAATTCTAAATTGTTTTGGAAGAATATTGTACACTTACAAGTCCCTGAGGATTGACCTTGGATTCACTATGATTATTACTACATTACGACCCTGCACTCAGGGTTGTGAACACCTACCGGCTCGTTGATGATCTTTTCTTCTTGTGCTTCTTACCGAGGAAGCGGCCTATTATCTTGGCGTGGTCAAGATATTCTTGTAAGTAGCCCTTCTAGATGAGGGATTCAATTTGTTACTTCAGATCAAATCAATCCGCAGTGTTATTGCCGTGATCTTTGAGCATGAGGTAATACTTCAACTTGTTCCTCCTCTTAGGATTCGTTCTTAACTTGTTTAAGTACTTTAGATACCTCTTCTCTCTGATCTCCATGAGCACTTACTCAACAAGCTTGTTCAGGAGAGTGTACCGTTCAAATCGGCGCTCAAGCACCTTGGGTAGTCGGGAGATACCTTCGTAGTTGTCATCTCTTCTTCACTTGGGGTCTGAGCTGGACCCTTTTTTGGACTCCTTTCATTTCTTATCCCTGGTCGAGCTGCTCTCACCCCACTAGGCATTGACGAGGTACTTGGCGTTGGAATATTTGTATGCCCTATTCAGGTCTGACAGGGTACATGCTGGATTCTTACCAAGCGACTAGAGGAACCTCTCCAGCCCAATCCACCCATGAGGGTAGTTAGGGCGATCTTCTTGTGCAGTTGTTGAGCTCTAAATTGTACATATTTAGACCCCAATTCATCACACATTATGTATAGTTTTGAGTGTTAAAAAACCCATTTTATATGTGTATTTGTGATTGTAGGAAGATAGGAGAGATCTCATGAATTCTATAATAAAAGACCCACTTTAGACACATTGAAGATCAAAGGAGAAAGAGCCAAGAGGTGGAGGAAAGAAGTAAGAAAGAAAGACGAGAAAAAGAAGAAAATACAAAAAGACAGTCTCAAAGACTAGTCGTCCGACTGGTTTGAAAATTAAGTAATTATGCTGAACTCGTTAGACAGATTTTGGTCATTTTCGAACGGTCCTCTTACCGGTCTTTAAGAGTCTAGAAACTTAAAAATTAGTTTTGTCCGTTGGGATTTTGAGCTCCGATCGATCGTTCGACCAGTCGGCCACTGACTTTCATGTGCAGAAGTGTTATGTGGTTTCTCGAAGATTCTAAATCGGTGCGGGATTTCTTCTATAAAAGGCTACTTTTACTATCTTCCTAAGGCATCACAGGACGTTGGGAACAAGGAGATCAAGTCCTAGGAGGCTTTCTAGTCTTCTACAACTAGTTTTTCTTTCTTTTCTAATTCTAGTTCTAGTTTTCTAATGCTTTCTTTTAGTTAACTCTCAACTAGAGCTGAGAGGTGAAACTTCTAGTTTATTATTCATGCTTTGATTCTTTGATTTCGAATAATGGTTTAATTGTTGAACAACTCATTAATGTTTTCAATAAAGTTGATAGTTTTAGATAATTCATAGATCTTGTGTGCCAAGTACATGAGTTCTTGTTGGATTTCTAAGATTAATCAAATTTGTATATGAGATTTTGGTTTGTTGAAGCCTTTAATTCATCGGATACGGTGAATGCTTCGAGTACTCAAATGATTAAAATGGTTGGATTTCTATGAGAATCAATTGATGAAGAGTTCATGTATCTTTTGTATAAATCTGAGATAAATGTTTTTGCTTGTTGATATTGTTTAATTAGAGTTCAATCATATATTCTAGTCAAGTCTAGGTGAAAGGATTTGATGAAAGCTATGGTTATGATCTCAACTAGATTGGATAAATGATTGGCCTATATGATTGAGTGTGCCTAAGGCCTGACCTTCATTGAGGAAAGAAAATCAATGAACAACTATCTGTTTTAGATGTTTGTATGATTTAACTGTTATATCTTCCGATTGAATAGAGACATGACTTCTATTCTAATTATGCATTGAATTAAATCATCGAATTAAGCATGGCTAATACTAGAAGCATATCCTTAATGCTCTAGTATAATTTTCTTTTCATTATTTTTTTCTTAACTCAGAATTGTTTCCTTTAAAACCTATTTTAGATTAGTTTAGTCCTATAACTTAGGTAACCTTAGAGTGTTTAAATTTAATTTTTCATATTCTTTCCCCGTAGATCGACCTCAGTCTCACCGAGTTATTGGTACAGTGCAGCCTTATACTTGGGGCTAGCGAACAAGTTTTTGGTGCCGTTGTTAGGGAAGAAAGGTGCCAAATTTGAACACTAAGGTTTAATGTTTTATTTTGTTCTAGTTTGGATAGGTTTTCTATTATTTTCTAGGATAAAATTTTTATTTTTATTTCTAGATTACTAACTATTGTTTTTCTGTTTTTTAGGAATTTGGTTGTGGACATAGTTTTCTCACCTTTTTGGGTAACATCTCCCCATCTCTCTTTTTTTATTCTTTTTTCTATATTAGAGTAGGTTTCAACTTATAAATTTCATTATGACTGATTGGACGGGTAGAGCATATAAGTATCTTTTGAAAGATGAGATATTGGATCATGAGATTCAAAATCATTGTAATCGAAACCTCTTCAAGTATGAGACTTAATCAACCTCCACTACTCCCTCACATAAGAAGTTGCGTGACTACTATAATGAAAATAATATACATGAAACAACACCACGTAAGACGTTGGGAGAGTAACGAAACGAGGCTAAAACATATAATGACCAACCAAGTAAAACGCTGCATAAATATTGGATTGAAAATAACATATATAGCATTTCACCGAGTATAGTAGGAGGTGTGCATCAATAAAAGGAATGGGTGCATAATGGTCAACCAGTTAAGACAATGCACGAACACTTGTATGGATATGCTTATCAACCATCATACAACACGTATACTCTAAATTGGGAGAACCATCATTCCCTTCATTCAAGCGAAGAACTAACTATAATTAGTGGCAATCATCCTAAAACGTCTCCTTTCTCCTATGAGCTTGAATATACAAAAATCCTTAAGGATTTATGGAACGAGTATGTAGAGGAGCAATTAAATCAAAATTACTCACCATATCTTAAGGCCATTGAGCCCAACATAGGAAACACTGAATCAATCCTCACCAATGAGGAGGATGGGACTATCCAAGTCCAACCGTCTTCGGATTTAATGACCAAACTCTTAGAGGATGTCGATCTCGGTGACTCCAATATCATCATCAACTATGGCAAACCCACTATCTCTTTTAGATGTCCTGACCTTAATGATGAAGAGATTCCGATGAAAATCGACGAACCCGAGGAATCCACAAAATTTAAAAGCGATAGTGGAGTTGCCTATAATGTTTTTCCCAAGGGCAGGATGTGTATGAGTCTCTAGAAGATATTCTTGCTAGAGAGCTAGCCAAAGTTGATCTTTTTGAGTCCTTCCACCAACATAACATACCAAATCCTATTGTGGAAGACTCCCCAATTAAAAATTATGTTTCTTTAGATGATGGGATGACACAATCTGAAACTTTAAAGATCAACTTATTCAAGGTGTTGTGCCTACCACTAAACCTAAAGAACTCTCTTTGAAGGACCTCCTCTTCATTGAGGAGGAATTTCTTGCCATTTAAACAGAATTTCTACAATCACTTAGGGATGACGATGAGCCTTCATCCGAATATCTCGATTTTCTAGAGGAATGCGTGGCCTACTCCTATGATCTTGATGATGAGATGATTAAGGAGTTGGATATTTTGTTAGACATGATGCCGATGCTTGAAGAGCCCTCTTCCACTATTTTACCCTTGTCACCATTAATTGTGAAAGCATCGTATAATTCTGAAATTGTGGAAGATACAACTTTAACTGAAGAAAACTTGATGAATGTCTCTCCACCTCCATGGGTTCTTCAACCCATTGGAAATTCTGGCTGGGAGGACCCATATTCGATTAATGATTACCAGTTCAGAATTTGAAGAGATACATTTTACTTACCATTTCTCCTCTTCTCATGCATGTGGTGCACATGACTATTGGATCTCAATAATGACAAACACCTATGTATATCATCGAGCAGGACTTTGGATGGTCCTCATAAGAAATCTGTTGAAATTACTGAAGATTCTGCTTAAATTTGATCATGTGGTAGATTTGACTAGTGTATGTTAGGTATAATATGTTTATTTTTTGCATTAGGTTTATTTTTCAAATTGAATAAGTCTCATGAAGACATTAAAGAAGCTAGACTTGATTAACTTGCTACCTCAATTAACTTTTCTTACTCACTCTCCTTTATTTTGTCACTACTCTCATGTTGTTACATATTGCATATGTTTCTTACATTAAGGACAATGTAAACTTTAGGTTGGGGGTGAGATTCCTGCTAAATCTATTAGTATTTTGTAAAATTTGAGCTATTTTTGTAGAAAATTTTTAATTTTTTTTATTTTCAAACTCCTTTAGAAAGTTTTTTTTATGAAATCGAGTCTATGTGAATATGAGATGATGCGACACGAAGTGATTTGTTTTGAAAAACTTAAAATTCTTTTGATTTAGTAAAGTTTATATGGGAGTTTCCTCTTTATATGGTTGATAGAAAGTTTTAACACTGGAAATCTAGTTCGCATTACACAAATATCATCTTGGAATGATTAGAAATGATATTTAGATTGATTATATTACGATCTAAAATGTGAAGGAACCAAGCCGAGGGAGTTTTGTTCACCACGTGTAAAAGAATGGAAAATAGTTTAAGATAAGGATTTATAAAAATACTATCTAAAATCTTTGATATGAAAGAGAAGAAAAAGAGTAGAGTTGAAAATTACTTGGAAAAGAGAATATAAAAAAGGGCTACCTATCACCACCCAGGGGAGGGCTGATCACCTAAGCTGGCAATGGGAAGTAGTGTGAAAGTCATCGATAAAACGGTAAGGCAAACTCTTGTCATAGGCTTGTGGTTCATCTATACACTTTTGAGATTTGTAATCTACTTGATCCATGAACGAAGGTAATTCTGAAAATTTGAGTATTCACTAGCACACTAGACCATAATCGTTGGAATAATCTCTATTTGTCACTTAATCAGCGGGGACTCGATATAAAACAATTACTATGTCTTTGGAAGATTAAGGTCTCATAACACAGTATTTTTGAATTTCACTTTCACATATCTTAGATTTTATAGAAAATAGTTTTCTGAAAGAGGTTTGAGATCGGGGAATTAAATTTATTTCACACATATTTTACTCGAGACTAGTAAAATGCTGGTCAGGGGGTGTGTCAAGCTCTGAATTGTGCATATTTAGACCCCAATTCATCACACATTATGTATAGTTTTGAGTGTTAAAACACCCATTTTGTATGTGTATTTGTGATTGTAGGAAGATAAGAGAGATCTCATAAATTCTATGATGAAAGACCCACTTTAGATATATTAAAGATCAAAGGAGAAATAACCAAAAGGTGGAGGAAAGAAGTAAGAAAGAAAGAGGAGAAAAAAGAAAAAAATACAAAAAGATAGTCTTAAAGACTGGTTGTTGGACTGATTTGAAAATAAAAAAAATTATGCTGAACTCGTTGGATAGAATTTGGTCATTTTCTTCAGAAACTTAAAAATCAATTTTGTCCGTTGGGATTTTGAGCTCTGACCGGTTGTCCGACCGGTCCGCCACCGACTTTCATGTGCGGAAGTGTTACGTAGTTTCTCAAAGATTTTAAGTCGGTGTGGAATTTTTTCTACAAAAGGCCACCTCCACTCTCTTTCCAAGACATCATATGACATGGGCAGCAGGAGATCAATTCCTAGGATGCTTTCTAACCTTCTATAAATAGTTTTTCTTTCTTTTCTAGTTCTAGTTCTAATTTTCTTATGCTTTCTTCTAGTTAACTCTCAGCTAAAGCTGAGAAGTGAAACTTCTAGTTTATTATTCATGCTTTGATTATTTGATTTTAAATTATGGTTTAATTATTGAACAACTCGTTAATGATTTGAATAAAGTTGATAGTTTTAGACAATTCAGGGATCTTGTGTACCAAGTACATGAGTTCTTATTGGATTTCTGAGATTAATCAGATTGGTATATGGTATTTTGGTTTGTGGAAGCCTTTCATCGGATACGGTGAATGCTTCGAGTTCTCCATGGATTGAAACAATTGGATTTCTATTAGAATCAATTGATGAAGAGTTCATATATCTTTTGTATAAATTTGAGATAGATGTTTTTTCTTGTTGATATTGGTTTAATTAGAGTTCAATCATATATTCTTGTTAATTTTAGTGACATGATTTTATAAAAGCTATGGTTATGATCTCAACTAAATTGGATAAAGGATTGGCCTATACGAGTGTGTGTGCCCAAGGCCTGAGCTTCAATGATGGAATCAAATCAATGAACAACTATCTATTTTAGATATTTATGTGATTTAACTGCTATATCTTCCGGCTGGATAGAGACAAAACTTCGATTCTAGTTGTGCATTGAATCAAATCATCGAATTAAGCATGACTAATACTAGAAGCAGATCCTTGATGCTCTAGTATTTTCTTTTCATTATTTTTCTCTTAACTCATAATTGTTTCCTTTAAAACCAATTTCAGATTAGTTTAATTCTAGAACCTAGGTAACCTTAGAGTGGTTGAATCTAGTTTTCTATTTTCCTTCCCCGTGGATTGACCTCAGTCTCATCGAATTATTACTACATTGTGGCCTTATACTTGGTGTTGGCGAACAACAATCTTCCACGTAGACGACCTCGTTATTGAATCACACCATTTAGTCCCTTAAAGACTTGTCGTTTTCTACTTTATCATTTAGAGGTGGGTCATCGGCATCTGTGCGCCCTTGCCACCAATGAACTGGGTGGCGAAGGTTCTGCTCAATTATTTGAACATGGAGATGAACTTTAGCTTCAGATTTCAGAACCACATCTGGGCTTCCTCGTAGAGCGTTAGGTGGAACTCTCTACACATGATGGGCCAAGTGGCACCGTGTAGCTCCATCCATGATTTGAAGTTCACCAGGTGTGCGGCGGGGTCACCTACACCTAAATAGGGCTTTATTTTGGGGCATCTTAAACCCCTGGGGCAACTGATCTGCCATACTATTGTCTATGAATGGAGGCTTAGTTTACTCTAGGAGGGCGTCGATGGACATCAGGGCTTAGTTCGCTACATCTATTGGATAACATCGAGCTGGCCCTGGAGCTTCTCGAGTTGCACCTCCTAAGGGACTCTGCTCTCCACCCTTTGTTATGGGGTTTTTCCCTTCTGAGCCTGATGCTTTTCCTTGAGCGTATTGTGCATGTTAGTCTCATTAAGTCTTGTGACTATCCGAGCAAGGGTTACGCGACTTGCGCAATTGTTATCATCCAGAGGTTGTTCTTGATTTTTACTCAGGCAAGCGATCAGAAAAACCTCCCTAGCCTCAATCTGCCCATGAGGGTAGTGAGTACGATCTTTTTAGTGCATTCTTCCACCTGGATGACCTTGGTATTGAATCACACCATTTAGTCCCTCAAAAACTCGTCATTTTCTACTTTATCGTTTGGAGGTGGGTCATCGGCTTCTGTGCGCCCTTGCCACCAATGAACTAGGTTGCGAAGGCTTTGCTTAATTGTTTAAACACGGAGATGAACTTTGGCTTCAGATTTCAAAACCACATCCGGGCTTCCTCGGAGACCGTTAGGGGAACACTCTACACATGATGGGCCTAGTGGCATCGTGTAGCTCCATTCATGATTAGAAGTTCACCAGGTTCTTGGTGGGGTCACTTATACCTGAATAAGGCTTTATTTTGGGGCACTTGAACCCCTGGGGCAGCTACTCTGCCATAATATCATCTGTTAATGGAGGATTAGTATATTTGAGGAGGGCATCGATGGACACTGGGGTTTTAACTTGATACGTCTGTTGAATATCATCGAGCTGGCCCTGGAGCTTCTCGAGCTGCATCTCCTATGGGACTCCACTCTCCTCCCATTGTTCTGGGGCTTTGCCATTCCGAGCCTAACGCTTTTCGTCAAGCGTGTGGTGAAGGTCGTTCTCGTTAAGTCTTTTGACTGTCCGAGTAGGAGTTGCTCGGCTCACGCAATCGTCGTCATCCAGAGGTTGTTCTTGATTTATACTCGCACAAGCAACTAGAGGAACCTCCCCAACCTTAATCTGCCCATGAGGGTAGTGAGGACGATCGTTTCGGTGCAGTCTTCCACCCAGATGACCTCATTATTGAATCGCACCATTTAGTCCCTCAAAGACTCATCGTTTTCTACTTTATCATTTGGAGGTGGGTCATCGGCTTCCGTGTGCCCTTGCCACCAATGAATTGTGTGGCAAAGGCTCTGCTCAATTTTTTTAACATGGAGATGAACTTTGGCTTTAGATTTTGGAACCACATCTAGGCTTCCTCGGAGAGCATTAGGGGGAACGCTCTACATATGATGAGCTTAGTGGCACCATGTACCTCCATCCATGATCTGAAGTTCACCAAGTGCTCGGCGGGGTCACCTACACCCGAATAGGGTTTTATTTTGGGGCATTTTGAACCGCTGGGGCAGCTGCTCTGCCATAATATCTTCTATAAAGGGTGGCTCAGTCTATTCCAGAAGGGCATCGATGGACATCGGGGCTTTAACTCGATACGACTGTTGGATATCATCGAGCTGGCCTTGGAGCTTCCCGACCTACACCTCCCAGGGGCCTCCGCTCTCAGCCCTTTGTTCTAAGACTTTGCCCTTCGAACTTGACGATTTTCATTAAGCGTTTGGTGCACGTCAGTCTCATTGAGTCTTCCGACTGTTCGAGCAGGGGTTGCTCGGCTCTTACAATCGTCGTCTTCTAGAGGTTATTCTTAGTTTTACCCTTGATGTGATCGTTCAGGGTAGTTGGCATGGGGTGGCTCGGGTGCTGCCCTTATAAGTTTGTTTGGCAATAGACCTGTCCATCCCACTATTGTCGCAATGAGAGCCATTTATTCTATTAGAGTGCTGATCTGCTCCTTTATAGTAGTAATTCGGGCTTTCATGTTCTGTGACCTTCGTTGGCTCGAAGTTATTGAACGTCACAGAGAATCTAGTTGAGGGTGGTGCTGGGCCAGTGTCCTCTAATCCTATCCGTCGACGAGCAGGTCATGGTGGGAGGTTTCAGCCACAACACGCCCCTTCTTTCCTTTCTTCACTATGATGATGGTCTGGAGACGGAGTAGTTTTGAATGTTAAACTCAAATGGTGAGAACACGAAGCTTAGTTGTATTCTCACAGACAATGCCAAATGTTGTCACACAGATTTGGACAACTGATATGGGTGGCTGAGATTAGCCATGCATCTTAGAACCCACATGTGAGAGCTTCTTTAGATCACCAAACCTGCAGAGAGGAGTAGGCAGGGTGGAGGTGTTGCTGGGTGGCTGGAAATTCTCTGATGCCTAAGGTAGGTTTTGGACTAGTAGAATTAGGGTTTAAGGATGAGGAGTTTTCGTACCTTGAAGGTGGAGATCCCGATCCTATTTATAGGGCCTGAAGGCGGTTTTGGAGAGTCGGATCCTGCTAGGATACGTCGGTAGAGTCCTGATTTTAGTAAGATTCTCCCTCTTGATCATGTTGGAGAGGTAATATGGGGGTAAATCCTAAAGATCCCGAAATATCCAGATCTAGGATATCTGAATCTCCGTGGGTATCCTGGACCGCCTATAGGTGGTCGGGGTCTTGGACCGCCTTTAGGTAGTTGGTCGATCTCGTTTGGGGAGCTTGTCATCCAAGTTCTCTAGCTCAAGGTCCATTCCAGACTGTAGGCTTTCCTCGAGCGAGATGGAGTCATCAGTAGTGTATGCCTCATGGGCAAAGTGTTGTTGATAGGTCCTTGGTCCTTAGCCTTAACCGATGATCGGGCTAAGTTGTTGCTCTGTCTTCACAGTTATAGAGGTTAGTAGAAGTTTTCTCGGTATCACCTCGACTCGTCTTGAGCTGAGGACTGATACTTGGGCCTCTGGAATGGGCTTCTTCACATCTACGGGCTAGCTCGAAATCTCCCCATAACAATTCTATTAATGTGATTTTAGTAATGTAGGTGATAATTGAATTGTTTTTAGTATCATCACATGTACAATGGATTTGTAGTTTAGTAATGCCTCTCAAACATTCTTTTACTCTGGTTACATTGTAATATATAAATGCCCTCCCTTCTCGGAAAGTGCTCATGAGTTCTCGCGAGAACTGGTACGCATGTGAGCATTCCTCTCTTTCTCTCTCTCTCTTTATATATATATATATATATATATATATATATATATATATATATATATATATATATATATATATATATATAGTGTCATCTTTTGGTGTGTATGGGGTGTCTTCTATATAGGAATATACTTGTGCGACTAACAGGATTGATCCTTTTACTGCAATGGCCGATCATTGTTCCTTGAAGTCGATATAAGAGCCCAGGTCATGCGCACAAAACCCACGGTGGAATAAGGCTTGTAAAGCAAAGACACTGGTATCAAGTAAAGCAATTAATTGGATGGGTTGTGCATATAGTTATATCAGGATCTTGACTTGTACCATGGGAACTGGCTAGAGAGCGGATAAAGGGTCTCTAGGAATGGAAAAAATGTCGTTAATTTCATGAGTTTTAGATTGCTCATCAAAGTCATCACTAGAGTTGTGGTGACTATGCTGGATAGCAAAAAAAGACTCTGGATGGTACTCATCATTGAGCAAGAATACCGATTCAAGATTAGAGAAGTTTGTTTATGTTAGAGTAGTCGCCTTCTAGAGAAGGGCTACATTACATCGCTTTGTGCGCTTAGGGCATGTCTTAGAAAAATACCTTTTTGACCACATAAATAACATCTATCTGAAGTGTTTCTTCTGAATTTCTTTTTTGCAAAAGAAATGCCATTTCTTGTTAGGGCGCCTCTTCTTGGGTGGAAAATGCTTGTGTTTGTCTCAATGATGATATGATAGCTTCTTAAAATGATGTTTCTTCTTGTAGGAACTATCACACTCCTTTGGATCTCGACATCAAATGGAAAGATCGGACCTGTCTCATGCTGCACCGAGTTGTTTACTAAGTGTTAAGCCTTAAATTGTGCATATTTATCCCCAATTCCATGCATTAATTGCATAAAACAATGCCTTTATAGACTAAATTTAATGTGTTTTTGTGATTAAAGGAGCAAAGGAGATATGTGAATGAAAAGAGCTCAATAGGCAGCCGATGGACGGTAAGCAATGGACTACCATATGAACGGTCTAGATTTATGGCATGACTAGCTGTCGAAACAAAAAGGAAAGAAATAAAAAAATTAGTAAACAAAGGTCTTACATGTTTTTGGAGTTTGAAATAAGAAAGAAAAAGAAATTAAAAACAAGGTTGGTGTTTTAAGTTTCATAGAAAATAGGAAATAAGCATGTTTTTATTTGGGGTTTTAACCAGAATAGGAAATAGATAGCCCAATCCTGTCTTTCACCTTCTGGCCCAATTCATGGAGCCTATCTTGATGATTTTTACAAATCTAGTCCATCCATATCGAAGAGTAGTTCGATACCGAAAAAACCCAATGGTTTCATATCAATTTGAGGTACGGATTGACCATGTTGGCTAAAACAGTATGAACTGTTCAGAAGTTTCTTGATTTCCTCCGACTCAATTCTGGGATGGTCCAGGTGGCCCACCAATACTGATATGAAGAATCTAAGACGACCAACTTGTAGAGAACATCAATATTTTTCAAACCATTAATTTTCATATCAAATGGATGTGTGGTTGGATCGTACCAGTTAAAGGAAGATGGACAGTCCTGAAAGATTTCAACTGCGCAGCTTCTAAAAAATGCTCTAAATCTTCTGATTTTGGACTACATTTTGGAATCATTTTGGTCAATCCAAACTGTATATCATACAGAGGATGAAGTTTTCTACCAAAGTTCCAAATTTGAGACCAATCTGACCTCTGTAAACTCTGTATCATCGATCACAAGATGACTAGTTCTGGAGGTATCTGAATTGCACGAATTGGAGAGGCGATCACTGTTTTGATTTGTGGGCCCACTCAGAAGATAATTTTGAAAATCTAAACCATCCATGAAGAATTCTAAATATCAAGGAAGCTACAAATCAAATTTTAAGGTAATTCGATCGTTGGTTAACCAGTGCCAAGTAAAACAAAATTTGTTATGTTGCTGTTCTCTTGTCTACATTATAAATGTGAGAGCTTATTTCTCTTCTAGGTATCAAGGACGTGAGAAGCAAGGAGATCAAGACCAAAGAGGCTTTCAAACCTCTTTGTTTCTAGTTTTTCTTCCTTTTTTAGTTCTAATTTTTCATGTTTTTCTTATGTTAACTCTCAACTAGAGCTGATAAGTGCTACTTTTAGTTTATTAATGATGTTATAGTTCTCATAAATTTAAATTTTATGTTTTAATTGATGAACATGGTTTGATTCTAGTTTGAATGAAGTTCTAATCTTAGTTCTTCTTTGATCTATTAATGAGTCTAGGCTCATTGGATGCTTAGAGGTTCTAAATCTAGATGACTTGTTTTGCATTATTTAGACCTATAAAGTTCATTGATCTACTATACACTACGGGTGTGGTAGATGCTTTGAATTTCCTATGCTCTTAAACATGGTTCTTAATGTGGGAATTGTTTCAAACCAAAGTTCTTATCTTTTGTATGAATTTAAGATGGATGAAATTGCTTATTGATATTAATTTAATTCAAGTTCAAATCATGATTCTAATCAAGTCTAGTGACAGGATTTGAAGAAGACTATGGTTATGATCTTAACTTATTTTGTTAAATGATTGACATGTACAATTGAGTGCACCCAATGCCTAAGCCTTATTGAGGGAACTGTATCAATGAATAACCTATCTATCCTAGATGTGTTTTGATGATTTAACTGCTTTATATTTCGGCTGGATAGGATGGAACTCTAATTCTAGCTGAGTTGCTAATTGAATCATATGAATTATACATTGTTAATGACTAGAAGTGGATCCTTGATACTCTAATGTTTAGTTTATTAATTTTCTCTTTTATAATTGATTCATCTATCCTTAATTTAAATTCTATTTAGTTTTGTTAGTTTAGTTCTAGATCCTAGATAGCTTTTGAGTGTTTGAACCTATATTCCTCCCCATAGATTAACCTCGGTCTCACCAAGATTATTACTACATCGCGACCCTGTAATTGGGGTTGTGAACACTAAGCCGCTCAACATGCCCCATAAACTTGTGCTGGTTGGACAATTTCTCAATTGCTTGGATGCTAAACTAGTGAATAAGGCCAAAGGAGATTTGTTGCAGGTTATGACCCTTAAAGGTAAGCAGTTTCTGAGACTTATCACCAAGAGGCTCAGGAAGATAGTTTAGATAGGTCTTCTTCAGATTCACATCATCGATGCCATTAAGGATATAAAACCTTTGTGACGTATCTTCGTAGTGCTTCTTGATATCTTTACATTTGAAAGAACATTGCTTAGCCTTGAGGGACTCTTCTTGGGCTTTTTCCTAATAAGTTTGAATGGATCCGATGAATTCATTGTAGATCAATCCTATCCCAGATATCCTTCAACCAGTACAAAGGATTATACTATTGTGTGGCTAAGAGGATTGATCCTTTTAGTGTGGTGGCCGATCATTATTCCCTTAAATCGATATGAGAGCCCAGGTCACCTGCTTAAAACCCGTGGTGGCATAAGGCCTGTAATGGAAATAGTAGAGGAGGATACTGTGGTGCTTGCGTCAGTGGAAGCATGGTGTATCCCGTATAAAGGAATATACTGGTGTGCGGCTAAACGGATTGATCCTTTTAGTGTGGTGGCTGGTCATTGTTCCCTAAAGTTGTGTATATCCCATCACGTGCATCCTACAACTCTCACTAGAAGTTATAGATTCCATTGGACATCTCCCATTCGCTCGTCGAAGCTCCCACAACTTATATATATATATATATATATATATATATATATATATATATATATATATATATATATATATATATATATATATATATATATATATATATATATATTCACTAGTCAAATGCAGCTTTAGAATCTAAGATTGATTAGAAATAACATAATTGCTTAGATGTCGAAAAAGCATATGATTTCTCAACTCGAGTGACTCCTGTGGTTGGTCTACATTGTAGATTTTGGATAAGGGTCTCAATTACAAAAAAAAGAAAGGGGTTAGGTATCATTTTCTGCCCGTGCACTACATGGTCTCCATTTTACGGGGCTTTACGATTTTTAGGGGATTCAGAAGAACTTCAATATTATTGTATTAAGCCATATTTCATTGGGGTTCAAGACTCTGAGTAGGCAAAAGAACGTAACAGCAAATTTTTTTTTTTGTTTTTCTTGTTTTTGGAATGTGCGAAGTGGAATACAGTTTAATTTGAGATATGAGAAGAAAAAAGGAGGGGCCAGATACCCTTTGTAGTTAAAAGGAATGGTTGAATATCTCTATTTCAACTTGTCGAATTCAGTATCTTCTTCGACTTCAGAGAGCTCTTACCTCCATTGGACAGAGTGGCATTATAATTGGACATTTCCTTGAGATGACAGAGGATTGGGTAGGTTTAAGCATGTGTAGTTTCAAGTGGGCGATGGCATGTTACGGCTACAACTAAGCTCGAAAATCGGCTCTCTAGTGATTCTCGGGCGAAGGTCAAACCTATCCACAACTTTTACCTCTCTCTCTCTCTCTCTTTGTCCATCTTGTTTGTCTATAGCTATGGCCCTTAAATAGGCTGAAGAGGCCTAATAACAGCCCTTTATGGGCCCTTTTTTGACCCACTCCTTTTGATTTATATGTGAGTTTAAAACCTTTTGCAAAATTTGCTGCAAAATCGGGCTACTTTCTAAAAAGGTCCATAAAAGGTTGTGTTTTCAAAAGTCCCTTTTTCACCGTAGACCTTTACGAATTCAACACTTTTCGAAGTGTTCCGAAAATGTTGTGATCCCCTAATTTGATATTGTCACCTACCTGCTCTGGCTTTGGTTGATCAAATCCGATAGTTATTTCCAAACTATCTTGAGATCCCTTAGTTTGATTTTTGTAAGATGTCGGTGCTGTTGGAGTTACGGAAATGCGTTTTGATTGGTTTACAACTTACTAATATCTTTGGGTGAGCTATCGAGATTGAGCTGAGCGGACTACAATCCCGTTGATTTGTGCTGTTAGTCATTTCCAGGTCAGGTTGATGGCATCCCCGGGCTTTCCCTTTGGACCTTTTGGGGTCTTATGGTCAGCCCGGAAGCAACTTTACTAGGATATTGCACGTTTGACTATCCTAAAAATCTGGGCACGGATCAGCTAGTCCTACTGGAACTAGCATAAGGGGTGGTTTCAAATCTCTGTGGGCCCCACCATGATGTATGTGTTTTATCCACGTTGTCCATTCATTTTTTGATCGTATTTTAAGGCACTAACCCAAAAATGAGACCGATACAAATCTCAGGTGGACCACACCACAAGAAAATAGTGGAAATTGAACATCCACCATTAAAATCTTTCTAGGGCCCACTTTAATGTTTATTTACCATCCAACCTCTTGATAAGGTCACATAAACGTAGATGAAGGGAAAAAAAAAAAAATATCAGCTTGATACCAAACTTTTGTGGCCCCTAAAAAGATTTCAACGGTGGACGTTCAATCCCCGCTGTTTTCCTGTGGTGCGGTCCACCTGAGATTTGGATCTGTCTCATTTTTGGGCTTGTGCATTAAAATAAGACCGAAAATGGATGGACGGCGTAGATAAAACACATACATCATGGTGGGGCCCACAGAGATTTGAAACCACCCCTTATGCTAGTCCCAGTGGGACTAGTTGATCCGCGCCCTAAAAATCTTGAAGATTGTGCAAGGAAACAGATTAATGGGCCATTTGATCGGCTGATTCGACATATTGGGTATTTTGGAAATTTATCATGAGCTGTACCTTATCCAATGTATACAGTTACATTGTAAGTGCCCAGATGTGCTGCACTTGCAAAGCTGGTATTGAAATTGAGAGTAGTTCTGATTCCATAGAGGATGAGGTGTCTCTACAATCATATCAAAGCTATGAATTTCAGTCACCTCCCTTTGCCTTTATTCTCAAATCCACACTGTCAAACAACTTAGGAATCTGAATGCACCGACGTACAATGACTTTTGGAATCTATATGGGCTCAAATACCCCAAACTGAAGCTGCCAAACGATCCCGTGTTGAAAAATGAAGGGTGAGAAAGAATGGACCAACAGCAACATAAGTTGTGCATGCATGACCCTAAGATGAGCATATTGGCTGTCCGCATGGTGGGGGCGCGGCTTTCGCAGGCATCTCCTGCGCAAGGAATCTGGGTGGGGCCCACCGTGAGGTTTGTGAGAAATCTACGCCATCTAACCGTTTTGTGAAATCATTTTAGGCGTTGCGACAAAAATGAACGAGATCCAAGACTCAAGTGGGCCGCATGAAAGTAAAAGGTGTGTAGGGAAATTCTTACCGTTGAAACCTCTTTGGGTTCCATAGTGATGTTTATATGCCATCCATACCGCTCATAATGTTATTACTACTGAGATGAACTGAAAACACAAATATTATCCTGATTCGAAACTTCTGTGGCCCCTAGAATATTTCAACTATGGGAGTTCAATCGCCATGTTTTCCGCCAAGTCTTGGATCTGTTCAATTTTGGTCGCAACGCCTAAAATGATCTCACAAAATGGTTGGACGGCATAGATGTCTCACAAACCTCACGGTGGGCCCACCCACATTCCTTGCGCAGGAGATGCCTGCGAAAGGCTTTTCGCAGGCAATCCGCGCCCCTTGTCAGAGTAGTAATTAACGATGTCAAATTCTGAAGAGGACATGTTATTGCTACAGTCCTTAGAAATTGCTCATCTCCAAAATTTGCATACGTGGCACACGTGGATGAGATCAGTATGATTTCATTAGGTGGGCCCCACAGGGCAGAGTCTATATTTCAATGTCTGATTGAACATGGTCTCCAGCATTTTTTTATTTATTAATTTTAGGCCTGATTGGATGGTTAGGATCATCGTATCAAAATTTGATGTTAGAAGAGAGCTGGACTCTCTACAGTAAGGCCCACATGGCGTACGGTTCAGATCATTTTACAATATTGTTCCTTCAACGTTACAAAGTCAGTCGCCAACAACATCAAAGCAACTTAGACGCATTGTGATTATTGACACGAAGTGGGACCCACCTAAAAGAAAACAAAACAGCTCACAACACCTGGCTTGTATTAGTAGAATGTCGTGTTGTTATCATCTAATCCAACTACGTGATTCCTCTTGGAGTGATGTGTTTAGACGCTTGTATGGAATAAAAAGTTGCAAACGCCCTGATTGGGTGTCCTCAGTGGGACCCACAAAGCACAAAGGTGTCACACATTTCCCTTGGCTCTACGTGGGCCCACCATAGCCATCTGTCCACCCAAATAACCTATCTACGTACCCCTATAGAATATGTTTGGACTTGATAAGTGGCCCATATTATTTTTGGCCTATGCATTTTCACAGTGCACACTACATGATAAACGGTCCAGATCTCTGAAATGCACACCATCCAACGGTGGAAACCAGGCCGCGGATGGTAGATTTGATGCGCGTCCGCATTCTACCAAAACCTTTTTTTTTTTTTTTTTTTCGTGTGGATGCGTCTCTCTGACCGTATCACAGACCAAGATGAATGGTTGTGGGTCCCACCGTAGCGATGCAGGCAACAGATTAAGACGCCTCTACACCTCTGGTGAATGTCCACTTCCATAATTGGACGTTGGAATAATTGAAGTAGAGAGAATCGTCCTCTATTGGCCGTTGAATTCCAGATTAGTTCGTTTTGCCTCTGTCCCCGATTTGGATCCCCAGCATTTGTCGCCTCATTGTGGCCCACTTTCTGAGATGGTCGATGATCTATAACCGTCCATATTGTCCGTATTACAATATATAGTTTATGACCCAGCAGTCACGTTTCACTGATGATACTGACTTTTTGTCTTTGGAGTTTATGCAAAGGTAGTCGGAATCAACATTTCAGGCTAAGTTTCTTAATGTCGACAGCAAAACAAAGCATCGAGATCATGGACGGTTACGATCACATGACTATCTTTACATGTGGGCCCCAGTGACACGATACATGCTGGCGATCCTGAGTCGCGACAGAGGCAAAACGAGTTCATTTCTAATTCCGATTAGAGGAAGTTGTTACTGATTCCTTCTTAAAAAAGACCGCATTCTTGGCGTTTCTTGCGTTTTGTTGCAAGAGAAAAACTTCGACACACTGGCACGTGATAAACCGTACGCTCTCACGCAGCTATGTATATGTGGCATGCATTTAACTCAATCCAAACCGTTCAAATCGTGGTCCACATCCATATGAGTAACCTACAAATCAAATGGAAAGGATGATTCCAACTGGCCCATAATGGACTGATAATATGATAGATGGTCATCAGTCTACATTCAATAAAATAAAAAAAAAGAGTGACCAGAAGTAGAGCTTAGAATCATAAGATTAATCCAATTTTAGGCCATAGTACTTCATCCAAAGTGGGGCCAACCAAATTAATGGCTTGGATTTAGGTAATTAAATGCTATGTGTATTATGGATGAGGGCATGATCAATCAACATCCTATCCATTGATCAATCGGATTGGATAAAAGCGAGAGAGGAATCCAAAATGGGAATTGATAAATTAAGCCATGGTCTACCATAATACAATTATGATAAGCCACCAACCAAGGCGGGCCAATCTGCCCTTTAAAAAATTTCAGATTTTTTTTCTTCGGTTGAAAACAAAAGTGACTTTAAGATATTCACAGGGCATTGCTTGGTAGCGTTTACACCTAGCTTAACACAGTTTAAATCAGTAATTAAGATTGAGAAGCTATTATGTGTCGGTACATTCGTACAAATAAGAGAGACACATACTCATAATAAGAAAAAAAACCGTAAATGCCTATTTGTTGAGGATACATATACTACCAAAAGGTCAAACACTCAAAGCTATACACATGGCCACAACCTAAAAGGCGGTCATCTCTAGCATGATACATGACCAAAAGACACAAGGTACACACAACCCTTAACATGTAGGGGAAGTTTCACCAACTTGCCATTGCTAGAACCTCTACAGTCGATGATCTCATGGCATGACCAATCCAAGACTTTAATTAAAAAAGAAATATTTTTGAAGAACATCTAAGATTTTTCTATAAGCCACGAAAAAACTTGAAAAAACAGCAAGAAGTCATTCAAAAATAGAAACATATCACTTATGATGTAACAATGCAATAAAAAGAGAGAGAGAGAGAGAGTGACCAGAAGTAGAGCTTAGAATCATAAGATTAATCCAATTTTAGGCTATAGTACTTCATCCAAATGGGGCCAACCAAATTAATGGCTTGGATTTAGGTAATTAAATGCTATGTTTAGTCTGGATGAGGGCATGGTCATGGCCAATCAACATCCTATCCATTGATATTTCAATCAGATTGGATAAAAGTGAGAGAGGAATCCAAATTGGGAATTGATAAATTAAGCCATGGTCTAGCATAATACAGTTATGATAAGCCACCAACCAACGTGGGCCAATCTGCCCTTTAAAAAATTTCAGAATTTTTTCTTGGTTAAAAACAAAAGTGATTTTAAGATATTCACACGGCATTGATTGGTAATGTTTACACCTAGCTTGACGCAGTTTAAATCAGTAATTAAGATTAAGAAGCTACTATGTGTTGATACGTTCATACAAAAAGAAATAGGAGAGACACATATTCATAATAAGAAAAAAAAAATCGTAAATGCCTATTTGCTGAGGATACATATACTACCAAAAGGTCAAACACTTAAAGCCATACACATGGCCACAACCTGAAAGGCGGTCATCTCTAGCATGATACATGACCAAAAGACACAAGGCACACACAACCCTTAACGTGTAAAGGAAGTTTCACCAACTTGCCATTGCTAGAATCTCCATAGTCAATGATTTCATGGCATGACCAATCCAAGACTTTAATTAAAAAAGAAATATTTTTGAAGAACATCTAAGATTTTTCTAAAAGCCACGAGAAAACTAAAAAAAAAAAAAAACAGCAAGAAGTCATTCAAAAATAGAAACATATCACTTACGATGGCACAATGCAATAAAGATTCCATATCTAAGTGGGACATAACTGCTATGTAATTGAAATGCTCTTATGCAAGTCACAGGATCCTATGCATGACTACCACCTCTTAAAAATTTATAAAAGCAACACTTGAAGATAAGTTTGGGGCTGCACATCAATACAGTTACACAAACTTTTAGCTTTACGCTTGTAACGCCCCAAAACCCGGCACCCGAGTATAAGAACTCAAATTCTGAATTCGATGATGTTAGATAAATAATGGACGAATTCTTCTTTATAACACATAATTTGTTTGTCCATTCAATCATCCTTTCATATTCGTATGTTATACATCAACCAAAAGTAAGATAAACTGAACTTTCAACATAAAATCAATTAAACTTTTACACTTAGTTGATGAGTTATTATAAAATTAAATAATCCGTTAAATACTGATAGTTCTACTAAAGCATAAGAAATAAATCTAATTATTGGTTGAGTTTTAAGAGCTCTGCTGCACTCATGTAAGGCATCTCGTCAACTGGATCTTCATTGGGTTCTTCGGGCGTATCATAAGACTCTTCTAGCTTACATCATTTGTTGGTATGTTCATAAACACAAAAAGGGTGAGTAGCTAACTCAGTGAAAACTCCCATAAGACTATACATTCATTGTCACATTCCAGTATAATTTACAAATATAAGATAAGAAAGATATAATATCCACTCCACATGTGAATCTCGATTAATGCAGAAATGTATGAATGCGCATCAGCCTATGAATGCATATCTAGCTGGCGGTGTGAGTAAAACTCACGATGCAAATGAACTACCGCACAATGACCCAGGAATCACAAGGGATAAACATTGGCATCATGACTTGGGAATCGTAAAGGACATACATCGACATCGTGTTTTGGGAATCTCAAGGACATACATCGGCATCACGACCAAATGAGTAAAAAATGACATGCATCAAAATTGGAGGTAAGTTTTAAACGTGTCATGAATGCATGATTAACTAATCCTTTATTATTCCTGTTTACAAAAAAACCAATTATGAAAACCCTATACACTTAATGGCCATTGAATCACCATACCATGAACAATAAAAATAATCATTATAAATACAAGTTTATTCATTAACACATAATAAAGAGCTTGCCACCCTACCACTTAAGGCACTAAACATGTCATAAAGTGACTGTAAAATCATAAGACATCACATTATCTTTCCATGAATAATTTTCTATACATGTCCTCCACATGGATCATGTCTCAAATTGGGTCCTTGACATAAGTAACTATGCAACACATCAAAAGATATATATATATATATATATATATATATATATATATATATATATATATATATATATATATATATATATCATAAACATCACTAATTCGTTCCTTAGCATGGATCTATTCAAATCTCCATTATATAAGGAAACAATGCAAATGGATAAGAAATAAAGCATAGTTTGAATTAAAGAAAATTCTAAATCATGCATGAGTAAAAATTAATCATGTTAGAGTTCATAATATCATGCAGAAACATACTAAACATGTGAACTAGACATATTACATAAGAATTTCAACTCGAAATAATAAATTCAATGAACTATGACTATTCTATATATTCTGACGGAAAGCTTGAAAGGACGTTCTCACATTTCAAGTTGGATCACCTTCTAACCTTACTAGAATCACGTGTATATGCTTTAGGATCAAACTCTACCATAGATGTTACAATTTTTATGGTAAGATTGATACTGCACACTTTGTTTTGTTAGGATCAAAATTAAGGTTTTGATTGTGTAAATTTAGAGTTTTGATTTATGATCTCAATCTAGAGCTAAACTTTAGGACTATAAGCGAGAAAAATATGAGAAGAATTCACCTTATTTATGAAACGAATTTGATTTAGAAATTGGCTTGACTCACTCAACTCAGTGATGACTCAGGGGTCGACTCATCCGTCTTCTTCTTCGTCTTCTTCGTTCTTCTCCCTTAACCACATCTAGAAATTGGACGTTGGATTCTGTGCACACAGCGAGTTAGTGACTCAAATCGATTGTGTACAATGAGTTAATGACTCGCCAATCTCTCTCTCTCTCTCTCTCTCTCTCTCTCTCTCTCTCTCTCTGTCTTAGTTTCTTTCATAGTCTAATTTCTCATTGAGGGGGACTTTTATAATTGTCTAAGATTGTTCTCCAAGTTTAATTTCTCTAGAGATTAAACACTAATCATATGGATAAATTCTTTGTTTATTATTCTCTAAAATGCCCATCTAGGTGAATTCCAAATTGGAACCAGCTATTCCATTAGTTGTAAGAGATTCGACCAGCCATCCCACTCTCCCATTACCTTTGCGTCATCATAGGAAGATCATTACAAGGTATCCGATCGTAGGAGTTGAAGATCCACTTTAAAGATCGGGGGAGCTAAAGAAAAGCTGTATAAAGATTAATCGAACATTTTAAGAAAAGTGTTATTGATAGAGCTCATCCAACTAGTAAGAGTTAATTTTTTAGTCCATTGTATACTCAAGTCTTACGTAGATTTGAGTATAGAGTTTGAAATCCAAAATCGAAATTAAGTCTCTGTGTGAGCCTTCGGTGGGAGTGTACGTGCAGTCTGTGTGTGAGCCACTAGCGGGTATGTACGTGTAGTCTCTGTGTGAGCCACTAACGGGTATAAACGTGTAGTCTCTATGTGATCCTTTGGTGGGAGTGTACAGTCTATGTATGAGCCTCCAGTGGGAGTGTATATAGGTCCTCATGTAAGATCATAAGGGTTGGTGGTGAACCTATAGAAAATCATTGTAAAGTTAATGGGGAATGTTAATACACTTTTTTGTGGCATACTAATGCACCTTATTTGTCAATTATGTAGGTTAGTGAGTTTAGTGTTGGTTGAGCTTAAAGAAGATGAAGACCGAAGACTCAAGTGGATCTACTGCATCAAGTAAGAATAAATAGGTAAAAGAGATGCCTTGGTGAGACTTGAACCTTGAACCTAAACTAAAACCCAAACCTCTAAATGACTTGACCCTTTAGGAAAACTTGTAGGCATCTTAGATTGGCCTTGGGTGTCCCGAAAGACCACCTAAACCATGGCCAAAGAGATTGCCCCTATTGATGCAAAATACAACTTGACAGCATGCAGACCAGGGCTGCCGACTGGTCCAGGCCCCTGGTCGACTGGTCGTCAGACCCTAAATTAGGACAACAAGCATAGCTGGTTCCCAGGCCTAATTCAACCGGTCGGCTTGGATGTTCGATTGGTCAGCCAATCAGTCGGCTCGGCTGTCTGATCGGTCGATCGACCGGTTGTGATTGACCCAGAAAGGACAACAAGCATACCTCCTATCCAGGCCATGCTTGATCGGTCAGGTCTAAAAAATGACCGGTTGACGACCCCTGGTTGACCGGTTGGCTACTAACCATTTATAGCCATTTGAAAACCATTGGGGCTTTTTATATATAATGGCTAGGCTCATTTTTGGGGGGTAAGGAGAGATATTAGTGCATTAGAATCCACCTTGCTTGCCCATACCATGAGGCTCTAATCCTAAGCATTCCAAGCCATCTTCCTTGTGTTTAATCACAAGATGGATCATTCAAAGCTCATGTGAAGATGTTCTTGCTCTCTCTTGATCTTTAGAAATTTAGGCACCTCAACCATAGGTAGATCCTTTGTCTAAACCTCTTTAAAGATCATATTAGGTGGAATTCCTCTAGAAAACCAACTCCTACTAGTTGTAGAGAATTCACACCATCTCCTATCACCCTGGGCATCTCAAAAGGATCACATGCAAGGTGATTGATCGGTGGAACTGAAGCATTGGCAACGCAGCGGCAACATGATCGGGGAAGCATCAGGGAGCTAATTGAAGCACATGAGAGCGGAGATCAAGCAACCCAAGAAGGCGCTGAACAAGGGACTCATCCGACAAGTAAGTTGTCAACTTGAGAGTCCAATTGCACTCCTTTCTCGTAAAGGATTGAGTATGAGAATTTAGATTCACAAACTCGATTAAGTCTCCGTGGGGAACATCTGGCGGGAGTGTACACTAGGTTCTTAGATTGAAACTGAAGGGTATGGAGGATCCTTGTCAAACTACTAGGTTTGATGAAACCCGCAAACATCTTGATTAAGAGATGAACGAGTTAAATCTCCGTCATAGGTTGGTAGGAACCTTGTCAAACTTTTCGGTAGGGTGGAACCAATTTGAAACACCTAGGTTGGGAGGAACCTGATTTAAACTCCCTAGTGAATATCAGTGTGCTCAAAGGGGTTGAGTACTTGAACCGGGAGTGGAGTAGACTCAAAGTCAAATAACTATACATGCTTGTATTTATGATGATTTGAGCACATTGTTAAGCTACCTTTATATGGTTTAATTGCTTAATTATTTATGCTTGATTGGAATGTATGTTGGGAACTAGATAGGTACATTCATACACAAGATGTACTTTCACTAAGTAGTGTAGACTTGAGCCTTATGATCCATTCTGATATAGTCTATATAGGTTGCATAAATTAGGTTCTTGATTAGTTTAATCATTTGATTATCTATGCATGGTTAGGCTAGGTTGTTTATATGTTTATCATATGCTAGCCTTGTGATTAGACCCACTTAAGCTTGGAAGCTAAGTGTTTTTGCTTAATCAGTTTATAATTGCTAATTAGTTTAATTAGACAAGAGGTTTTCAAAAGAAAATTTTAAACGGTCTTAATCACCCCCCCCCCCCCCCCCCCCCTAACTCTAGAACTTTAGTCATAGTTCTATAAAGCTCCGCAAGCTTCCGCATGTAAAGCGTAGGGTGTCCTGTTAGACTACCGACGTAATTTCAGTGAACCTATAGAAAACCATTGAGATAATGAAATCTGAAAAACTCAAGTTTGAGTTCATTATCTGGGACTGGAGTAGGGATTCAGCGGAACCACTATATATCGTTGTGTTTGTGATTGTTGATATGTGTATGCAATTATATTTATGCTTTTGATTTGATTTCTTTATTTCATTTGGATGCATGTATAGATTGTATGTTAGGTGTTTAATTCATTGCACACACTAGATATCTCTATCTCACATCATAGACTACTTTGCACATATAATTGCATGTTTCATAATCTATGATCTTAGACCAAAGTCACCTTGTGGCTTAAATTGAATTAATTGATAAATAATTTTAAAAGGTCCTGGTCACCCCCCTCTAGGACTTAGCCATAATTCTAAGCTTCCAAAAGCTTTCACGGCATTAGTACGCCTTCCTCTACTGCATAATTTCAAATTTAACTCAAATTAGTGATAATAGGAGAGTTTAACTCACCTAGCTAGCTGAGTCAACTCAACTCGATGACTCGACCTCGAATTTAGGTCCCAAAAAAAAATATCCGGTGTAACTAAACTATCACATGGCTCATGCACACTACAGAACTGCTCCTAATGCCAGTTCGGATCTGAAAACTTGACATGCACGAAATGTCGAATCAGAATTTTTGAGACTCTGGAGATTACTCACCTAGATGACACAACCCTACTCTGAATTGTTAGGAAATGTAGGAACGCACACATGCGCAATCTAAGAGGTAACTTACCTCACCAATCGAAGATTTCTTATCCGACATCCAAAGATTTTAGGCCCGAAAGACTCGGAACAACCTACACGCCCCTAGAGTGGCAAGGTTAGCTCTCTCTCTCTCTCTCTCTCTCTCTCTCTCTCTCTCTCTCTCTCTCAGGGTTTGAAAGGATTAGGAATGATTTGGAAGAGCCTGAAAATGGTCTTTTAACGGGAGAAATGAAAGGGCTTTTATAGCCCTCGACACTTGCTATTTGGTGGTCCGTGGGATTACAGCCTTTTGACGACTGTTGGTTGGACTGAAAGGAATCAATAGTTCTACTGGTCAAACCGACAAAACATAGATTTTAATTGTTTCCTGACCTTCTCAAGTCAGTCAAACTGACAGAGCATTGCCTCTTCACATAAATGGGGGTTTTCATTACTTTAACGTCCGAAGGACTGCTAAAGTGAACTCTATTAGAAATTGATGTAGAGCGGGCCACGGGCCGCGGACCTACTTAGGGCATGACATAACTGGGCCCCAGGAATGTCCGGATTGAAGAAGTTCATTCTAGAAAAGGGGAATTGGCTGCTCGAAGTGTAAACTGTAAATTGGCCATAACTTTTGATCCAAGATGAGCTAAGGGACACATAACCTATGAATTTTGACTAAAACAGACCATCTGAGGCCAACCAACCCTTGTTAGCTAGTTGTGTCACTCCATTTCGCAAGAAAACGACTCATTCCTCTTTAAAATAATAGTCTTATGAAAAGCTTACTATTTTTAGTAAGTTTTGGTTAAACGCATCTCTTTCATCTTAAGGTTTTAGTATGTGATTTCTTCTTAAGATTATCTTCTTATCATGCTAGGAATTATCAGGCAAAGTTAGAATAAGACTTACTATTTTTAGTAATTTTTCCATTTTGGGTAAGTTTTAGGTTTCTAGCATGAGGTTCACTTTCGATACCCAAGTTTACACGCAAGTGAGAACATGTAATTGTATATTTTAATAAAAAGAATTCTCTAGTAACACTCGAGGACATCTAATACATGAGTATTGGAGGTCCAGGGTGTTACACATATGTCCATAATGGACGGACTCATGGAACTGAAATTGCGTTAGGTAGTCTAACACGACAACTTAACACGCTATGCGTTTGCGGAAGCTTGGCAGAGCTAACAGAATCATAACTAAGTCTTAGAGGGGGTGATTAGGACCTTTTAAAAAAAAAATTCCTACTTATATTAATCTAACAATTAAAGCTAAGCAAGCAAGAACACTTCGACTTCCAAGCCTTAGTGTATCCAATCACATAGACTAACAAATGAATAAGTAATTAAGCTCCTAGTATAAACACATAGATTAATAAATGATTTAACAGATTAATCAACTAATCTATGCAACTTATGTAGACTATATGAGGTGCAATCATATAAGCTTAAGTTTACACAATTAATGAAAATACATGTTGTGTGTGAATATGCCTATTTATTGCCTAGCATACATTCCACTTATTTAGTGTATAGTATACATTCCATTTAACATTCATATAATTTATCAAATTAAACAAGAATGCATGAATAGAATTGTGTTTAAATACAATCACAAACATAACAATATATAATGGTTCGGCTACTTGTCTACTCCACTCTTGGTTGCCATTCCCAACCTATGAGAACACTGAATTTCACTATGGAGGTTTTAAATCAGGTTCACCTCATAATCTAAGAGTTTTAAATAGGATCCTCCCAACCTTATAGTCCTACACAAGGACCGGGTCCTACAAAAGAACTTACACGATGCACCCCCATTTTGGTGGACCACAAGTACAACTTTGTTGATGACTCCCATTGGAGACTTAACAATTTAGGCTCTACACGAGCCAAGGTCCCACAACTGAACTTGAGTTTATGCTTTTTAACCAAGCCAAGGTCTTACAACCGAACCTAATGTACTCTACCACTGGAGGCTCTCCACGAAGACTTGATTTAGCCCTACACAAGGGCCTAGGTCCTATAACTAAACCTATCGAGTTTGAAAATTCAAACTCTCATATTCAATTCCATACAAGGGAGCATGAATGGACTTTACAAATTGACAACTTTACTTGTCGGATTTAAACCCCGTTGATGTGCCGCTTAGGTTGCTTCTTCTCACTCTCCCATATGTTCGCTCGCCTCAAGTGTAAGGCTGCAATGTAGTAATAATCTTGGTAAGATCAAGGTTGATCCACAAGGATTAACTAGAAATTTACAGAATTTCTTCAAATAACTTTAATTGAAATCAAACTAAAACAAACTAAATATGAAATTTGAATATAGATGAGCAATCTATAAATTTGAGAATGAGTTTAACAATCTAAAGGAATACTAGAGCACCGAGGATCCACTTATCGTTATCCTTGATGTAAAATTTGTATAGGTTTCTCAATTACGCAACTAGAATTGGAATTCAATTCTATCTAACTGGATTATGGAGCGGTTATAACATCAAAACAATCTAACACATGTGTTGTTCATCAATATGACTCCCTCAATTCAAGTAAGGAATTGGGCACACTCAATTGCATAGGCCAATCCTAGTTCCAATAGGTTAAGATCACAATTATGATAAATATAAAATCTTGTCACTAAATTCAACTAATATCATAATTTGAACTTGATTTAAATTAAACTAATGTTTAACACATATCTCAGATTTTCTAGAAAAGCAGAACTATGGTTTAAAGTTCCCACATGAAGATCTAAGCTATAGAGCGTATTGAATTCGATTCCTTGAAGCGTACAGTTCTAGATCTTGCATAACGATCAAGAATCTAAGCATAATTCTTCCAAACATCCATGAGTCATCATAAGATTAAGAACTTAGAACTTCATTCAAACTTAAACAAATCATTGTTCAACATTAAAATCAATTTATGAAACCTTAAAAATGAATTAAAATATCTAAGATAACTATAAGTTTCACCTCTTAGCTCTAGCTAAGAGGTCCAGCCTAAGAAAAATAAGAAAAATAACAACTAAAAGAGGAAGAAAAATTACAAAAGAGAGGCTTGGAAGCCTCCTTGATCTTGCTATCCTTGCTTCCCACGTCCTTGACTACCTAGAAGAGAGAGGAGTTCTCATATTTATAATGTAGACAATAGGATAACAACATAACAGATTTTGTTTCGTTTGGCACGGGTTAACCAACGGTCGGATTGCCTTAAAATTTAATATATAGCTTCTCTGACATATGAATTTCCCCAGTGATGCTTTAGATTTTTAAAATTATCTTTTGAATGGGCCCACCAATCAGATCAGTGACCGCATCTCGTAATTGCATAATTCAGGTACCTTCAGAACCAATCATCTTACAATCGACGGTACGGAGTGTACAGAGGTCGGATTGGTCTCAAATTTTGAGTATTAGTAGAAAACTCCTCCTCTACATGATAGACGACTTCGATTGTCCAGAAAATTTCCAGAATATGGTCAAAAAATTAGAACACTTAGACTTTTTATAAAATCTATGCAGTTAAAATCTTTCAGGATAATCCATCTTTCTTCAACTGGTACGATCAAATCACACATCCGTTTGATCTGAAACTTTGTGGTTATTTATATATCGATGTACTCTAGAAGATGGTCAGCTTGAATTTTTCATATCAATATTGGTGGGCCATTTGGACTAGCCCCAGAGTTGAGTAGGCGGAATCTGAAAACTTTCTGGATAGTTCGTATTGTTTTGGACGCCACAGTCAATCTGTAACTCCAATCAACATGAAACCACTTGGGTTTTGTCAGCGTCGAGCTCCTATTCGATATGGACAGGATAGATTTCTAAATATCATCAAGATAGGCCCCAAGAGTTGGACCAAAAATCCCAAAACAGGAATAGCCTTGTTGTTTCTTGTTTCTAATTTATGAAATCCCAAAAACAGCAACTAGTTTATTTCTTTTTTTGTCTCTTTCTTGTTTCTTTCTATTTCTTTATTTGGAGTGTTTATCACACGTGCATGATGGACAGATGATAGATGACTGAAGATGACTGAAGATGGAGTTGCATATGCACGTTGGTTAAATGAATGTCCACTTGACGGAGTAGATGATGCATGGTTACTGGCTCCTTCATAAATGGTTGCACATGTATTGGACGAGATTGCAGCATGTGAGGCTAGACTTTAGACTGAAGTGGGGTCCACCTACTCGATTGTTGGCTGGAAAGTTAATGATGAATGGAGGCAGCTGCTTGTATTGGAGGTACTTGGTCGTCCGACCATCTGGACGGTTGTATTTTATGCACGTGTGATTGAAGTGGGACACGACTAAATTTTGCTTGGACGTTGGCTGATGCACACGTGTTGAATGTGGATGGTTGATGATTTGCTTGTTGTCCATTGGAGGATGAGCGACATGGATTGAAGGTGAGGTCCATCAGCTAGGTGTCTTGGATGTGTTGGAAAGGTGGACTGCTGGAAATTGTTGTGCTGCAGCTGGACTTTACTGTCCATTTATTCCATATTGAGCTTCTTTCATTCACATCTCTCCTTTGCTCCTATAATCACAAGAACACATTAAAGTCAGTATTATTGTTTTATGTAATTAAAGCATGAAATTAGGGATAAATATGCATAATTCAATACTTAACACCATGCTTGAATTAGCTCCCTATATGCTCCTCCGATCTTGTCGTCAGTGCATTGTCAATGCCTCCACTCCAAAGATCAATCGTCTTGCATATGATTTTCTTGAGATGACCAAGGTGATGAGAGGTGGTGGTGAATTCTCTACAGTTAATAGGATTTGATTCCTTAGAGGAATTTACCTATAAGGATCTCTTAGAGAGATTTAGATTAAGGTTTTGCCCATGGTAGAGTTGTCTAAACTACTAGAGATCAATAAGAAAAAAGATCATCTTCATTTGAGCTTTGAATGCTCCACCATGTGATGAATCACAAGAAAGATGACTTAATTGGGTTAAGATTAGAGCTCAAGGATGTTTGCAACAATGGTGCCTTCTAATGCACTAAAATTCGTCTCTTAAGCTAAAAAATTGTGCCCCTTTCTTTTATAGATAAATTTCCAACGAGCAAAAAACGGTCTCTTCGACGGCATTGAGGACACCTTCGATGGCATTGAAGGATCTTTGATGGGGTCGAACTCTAGTTCGATGGAATCGAAAAACTCTCCAGAGAGTTCAGAAGGTTGCTGGACATTCAGTACGATGGCATCGATCACTCTTCGATGGGGTCGAAGGGCTATTCGATGGGATCGAAGAACTGTTCAAAGAGTTCAAAAATGTTGCTGGAAATATATTCAATGGGGTCAAACTAGTCTTCAATGAAATCGAATTATCATTGAATTGACCTTCGATGGAATAGATGTCCAATCGAAAACTGTTGTTTGCGCAGGTTTGTTTACAGCAGCTTGCACTTATTATTAGCCTAACTTATTATGTTTTTCTAAGTGTTCTAAGGCTAATGAAGATGACTAGGGGTTTCCTATGAGGTACAAGTCATCTAGAGGTTATGGTTATTTTGCTTCATAGGGTTAGGGTCACCAAGGCATCTCTTTTACATGTTCTTCTTCCTTGATGTTGTTTGTTCACTTAAATCTTCGCTCTTCACCTTATTAAGGCTTAACCGACGTTACAACACATGAACGCACATGATTGACAAATAAGGTGCACTAGTATGCTATAGAAAAGTGCACTAAGAGGGACCACACCAAAAATGGAAAGTGTTGGTTGACTGACTCTAAAAGAAGGTTGCTGCAAAGAGAAGGGTTGGGTTAAGCTTAATCTCACAAGTAGATAGTCAAATGCCTTCGGCAATCTCGATTTTATTCCACTGGGAGGAATATTTGGCTTTAATGCATTGGTATCAAAGTACCCATTCTTTAGGTGGTTTTGGCCAAAATCAACGAGTTTTGTCAAGCTCCCAATTTTTCTAGTTGAAGGAATCACGACAGATTACGAACATTCCTTGTTTATTGTTCGCTCGCCTCAAGTGTAAGGCTGCGATGTAGTAATAAATCTCGGTAAGACCGAGGTCGATCCACAGGGAAAAAGTAACAGCTTCCTAATTACTCCAGCAACTCAGTTTAATAGAGTAAATTCAAATTCAATGGGATGTTTAATTAAAACAGTAACTTAAGGAAAAATCAGAGATATAATCTACTAAGGCTTTCAAGGATCCACTTGTAGCAATCCTATGTCAATTCAGTCAATCCAAGTAGAGAACACAACTAGATTTGAAGTCCTATCTCTCATCTAGTTGGAAAATAAAGCATTCACACACACTCATCCAATTCAAGTTGAACTTCCAAGTTCAAGTCCATTCAATCAATGTAGAATTCAAATTCATAGCCTGCGGAGTAACAGCCATGCCTATGGACTATGGCCTGCTCAAGGATTACTATAATTCGAATCTAAACAAGCAACCTGTGATAATCTCAGAGAATTAAAAGGAATTCATGTCCGGAGCACATAAACTCAGATAAGACATCTCAAACTACCACCTATTGGACTGAAACATAAGGAAAATCAAACTTTGAATTGAAGAAAAATACTTGAATCAGACTGAAATTAACATAGAACTGGCTACAAGCTTCACCTCTCAGCCTTAGCTGAGAGGTTTTAGCCGAGCATAGTCATGCTACAACTAAAAACTCAAAAATAAAGCATAAAACTAGAAAAACCCGAAAATAGATGTTGCAGACGCTCCACAATCGCCTTCAGCCTCCAAACTCACGTTCCTTCTCTTCTCTGATACCTTAGGGAGAGCCCCTAGGTGGCCTTTTATAGCAACAATCCTCCCTTGCGTCGAATTCTGCGAAATCCTACGCATTGCGCAGCAATTTTCGGAGTCCCGAATTAGAAAGGACTTTCCTATTACGCAGAGCCGACCGGTCGTGACCGGTCGGACCAGCTTTTTAAAACATCCAGTGGGTGCAGCCGACCGGTCAAGACCGGTCGGACTGACCTCCCACTCATCCAGCGTGCATGCCCGACCGGTCATGACCGGTCGGGCTGATCTATTGCCTTGATCCAGTGTGCATGGCCGACCGGTCATGACCGGTCGGCCTCTCTTCTACTTGATTCCTTTGATGTGGCTGACCGGTCGGACGACCGGTCAGCCTTGTATTTCTTCATCTTTTTCTTCTTTTCTTCATTCTCTTTTCTATCTCTTTCTTCTTCTTTCCTTGGTCCATCTTAGGACTTCATCCAATGTCTTCAAATATAATCTTTTGGCTCCAATTTGATGAAATCCACTCTTATCTCTACAATCACAAAACACATGTTAGGTGGGCCTTTAAACCATGAAAATCATGCAAATTATGTAGTGTAATGGGCAATGCAATGTATAAATTGGAGGTTCAACATTTATTAGCTAGAAAAAGGGATTTTTTTTTTAGATAAATAGGGGCACCATTTGAAACTCGACAAATGAAAACATAACATGTAGCCAAACATTAAATGCAGTACCACGTTTCTTGCCATCTTTTGCCAAATGGCAAGAAACGTGAGGGGGCAGTGTTTGTACCAAAATTTGACGAGATCGGATTAACAGTGCAAGAGAAGTCACGTGGCATTAAAGATATTGGGAAAGCACACGCTACGAAGGTAGAATCCCTTTCTTCATATTTGCATTAATTTTTTAGGCTATCTCTGGATAGGAACGAGTAACCATCTGGACTACATCAGCACTGTAGCACGATATGGGCAACCAATGAAGACATGATCATGATCAATGAAAAGTAACCTCTCTTTCCAACCAGTTACATGCGATAACGTCATGTGGGCGAAGTGATTATTCTCACAACTCTCCTAAGAAAGCTATAAATAACAAAAGCAGATATGAAGCAGGCACCCGAAATCCCTCAATAAAAAAATAACCCTATCCAAAACAACGCTGTGTACCTTAGTTTAGGTCCACCTCTCCTCAGCAGTGGACACTTAAGATAGTCTTAGTTCCAGCCCCATCCCTACTCATACGCTGGACTGGTCATTAGCTTTAACCCTTAGTTGTAATTCACTTCCATATGCGCTTGCATACTGGATCTAAAGGAAGACCTTAGTTCTAAGAGACGTTCGCCTACGCTCATATGGTGGGTCGATTAGTAGTTATAATTTCTGGTATATCTTTCACCTTTCTCATTAGCATGCTGCTCTAGGAAGCACCCTGCTGCTTTTAGCAAGGTAGGTGATCCCGCTTTTATTGGATAGTTATGCCCGCTGCTCACATCCATGTGTTGGGGGCGTTGCATAAAATTTCAGGATCTCGCACCCCAACTACCAAGAATTATGGGATATGATAATGTGGAAACACAATCAAACAATAAATCACTACAACATAAGAGATTTTTACGTGGAAAACCCTCAAACGGAGGTAAAAATTATAGGACCTCGCCCAGATCAACAATCCATTATGTAAACAACTATTACACAACGATCACGAGCACAACTCGCTCGGATCCAATCAATCTTCACCCACGTGCGGGTGGATAACAACCAAAGAGAACTAAAAAACTGAGAGATCTCACTGATCCGAGGATGTAAGATAAATTGAGACTGCTGTCTTCTACATGGATCAAGCGTCACGGGTGCAACTCTCTTCTCTACGATATTCCTCTCTTTCTCTTCTTCTCTACGATATTCCTCTCTCTTTCTCTTATTCTCTTCTTATTTTTTTTCTTTCTCTCTCTCTCTCTCACCTTGGATGTGTAGAACTCCTATTAGGATGCCCTAATCTTGATTTGAAAGCAATTATATAGCACTTTGTAAGAGATAGAACTACAATAGGAAACTAAGTATTCACAATCACACACCGTTGGGCCCCGAGTATTTTTGTTTGCTTGACTTAAACTGGTCGGGCACCCTACGACACCCGAGCTGCACTCTCTCCTCTCCTCATGAGAAGGAACACCACATCAAATCTCCCCCTTCCGACTTAAGAGGAGGGCTTCGCCATCTTCAATTATGTTAAGTTTCTTCAAGCCTCGAACTTGCCCTTGAGCAATTCCTTGGTCATCATGTCTGGCACGTTATCATGCATATGGATCTTCTCAAGCTGTAACACCTTATTCTCCAATGTATCCCTGATCTAGTGATACTGAACCTCAATGTGCTTCGACTTGGAATGCTGGCTTGGATTCTTACTCAAATGTATTGCACTTTGGCTATCACAATAGACCGCGTGCATATCTTTCTTCAGGCTAAGTTCTTGTATAAACCTCTTCATCCAAAGCATCTCCTTGTTGCTTATGTAACTGCGATGTACTCGACCTCAATTCTAGACAACGCTACGACCTTCTATAGCTTGCTCTGCCATGAGACTGATCCCCTTGCAAGCGTGAACATGATCTCCAAAGTGGACTTCTTAGAGTCTATGTCACCTGCCATATACATTGTGTAGCCTTCTAACACAGGTTTACCATCACCAAAGTAAACGCTTAACTTCGAATAGCCTCTCAGATACCGTAGTATCCACTTCACTGCTGCCTAGTATTATTTGCCAGGATTGATATGATATCGTCTCACCACGTCGACTGCATATGCTATGTCTGGACGCGTACACACCATAACATACATCAAACTTCCTATTATTGATGTGTAGGGTATCTTTAGCATCTCTTCCACCTATTCCTTCATCTTGGGACACTATCTATTGCTCAATTTGAAGTGACCATTGAGTGGAGAACTGACTAGCTTCACTATATTCTTATTAAATCTCTCTAGGACTTTCTCTACATATTGCTTTTGTGACAACCATAGCTTCCTCCTGCTTCTGTCACGGATGATTTCTATTCTTAAGATATGTCTGGCTGGGCCCAAGTCTTCATCGAAAATGACTTCCCCAACTCCTGTTTCAGTCTGTCAATCTTCTTGATGTCTTACTCAAATGTATCGCACTCTGGCTATCACAATAGACCACGTGCATATCCTGCTTTGGGCTAAGTTCCTATAGGAACCTCTTCATCAAAAGCGTCTCCTTGCATGCTTCTGTGACTGCGATGTACTCGGCCTCAATTCTAGACAATGCTAGAACATTCTATAGCTCGCTCTGCCATGAGACCGCTTCCCTGCAAACGTGAACATTAACTCCGAAGTGGACTTCCCGGAGTTTATGTCACCTACCATATCTACATCTGTGTAGGCTTAGAACACAAGTTTATCGTCACTAAAGCATAGTCTCAACTTTGAAGAGCCTCTCAAATATCGTAGTATCCACTTCACTGTTGCCCAATATTCTTTGTCAGGATTGGTAAGATACCGGCTCACCATGCCAACCGCATATGCTATGTTTGGGTGCGTACATACCATAACATACATCAAACTTCATACTGCTGAATGGTAGGGCATCTTTTGAATCTCTTCCACCTCTTCCTTCGTCTTAGGACACTGTCTGTCGCTAAATTTGAAGTGACTATCGAGTGGAGAACTGACTGTCTTTATTGCATTCATATTAAATCTCTTTAGGACTTTCTCCACATACCTCTCTTATGACAATCATAGCTTACTCTGCTTCTGTTACGAGTGATTTTCATTCCTAGGATTTGTTTGGCTAAGTCCAAGTCTTTCATCACAAACGACTTCCACAACTCCTATTTCAACCTATCAATCTTCTTGATGCCCTTCCCTATAATGAACGTGTTATCAACATATAATAAAAAGATGAGAAAGTCACAATCTATGAACTGTCACGTAAACACATAGTGGTCCGACTCTGTTCTGTCATACCAATGCTTCAACATGAACGAGTCGAACTTCTTGTACCATTGCCTCAGAGCTTGTTTCAGCTCAAATAAGCTCTTCCTAATCTTACACACCATGTGTTCCTTGCCCTTAATTTTGAACCCTTCAAGCTGCCTTATATATATCTCCTCTTCCAGTTCACCATAAAGGAATGCTGTTTTGATATTTAGCTATTTTATCTCCAGGTCTATGGTTGCAGCCAAACCTAGCAACACCTGTATGAATGTCATCTTCACCACCAGTAAGAATATCTTGTTAAAATCAACTCTCTTTTTCTGTCCAAAGCCTTTCACCACTAACCTGGCCTTGAACCGTAGATGTGAACTCTTCTGCTCTACCTTTTTTCTGATCACCCACTTGTTTCTCAGAGCTTTCTTGCCCTTGGGAAGTTTCACCAACTCATAGGTGTGGTTCTTATGCAAGGATTCCAACTCCTCTTGCATAGCTTTTAACCACTACCCCTTATGTACATTGGATAGGGCCTCAGAGTAGTCTTTTGGTTCTCCCTCATCGGTAAGCATAATATACTCATGCGGTTAGTACCTCTTGGAAGGATGTCTGTCCCTAGATGACCTCCTCACTTATGGCTCAACAGGTCGATCAAGTGGGGGTTGCTCCCTTAGTTCATCTTCTATAGGAACACCCTTGTCCCCTGCACCATTCTGCACTCCCCCGTCATCAGGCACCACGGGAAGAGTGATTGGATTTAAATCTTTCAGCTCAACTGAACTAGGCTGGGTCTTCTCTAGATTTCTAATGTCTTCAATACACTGATCTTCAAAGAACATCATATCTCTACTTTTGACTATCTTTTCTCAATTGAATCTCATAATTTATAGCCGAACTTCTCATCACTGCCCCAGAAACACACACTGCCCAATCTTCGTATCGAGCTCGGACCTTTCGTCTCTGGATATATGAACGAATGCTCGGCATCCAAACACCCTAAGATGATTATATGATACATAGTGTCCAGTCTATATCTTCTTAGGAACCTCTCCATTCAAAGGAACTGATAAAGGCCTATTTATCAAATACACTACCATGTGCATTGTTTCTCCCCAGAACTTCTTGGGCAACTTAGCATGGGAAAGCATGCATCTAATTCTCTCCACAATGATGCGATTCATATGCTCTACTATACTATTATGATGGGGGGTCTTAGGCACCGTCTATTCATGTCGTATACTTAGGGTCTTACCGTATTCATGAAATGCCCCAGTGTATTCACCTCCTTTGTCAGTGTGAATGCACTTCAATGGTCTCCATGTCTCTCTCTTGACCATAGCATGAAACACATTAAACACCTCAAAGACACCGTCTTTAGTTTTCAATGCATAAACCTAAAGCCTCCTAGATTCATCATCTATGAATGTAACAAAATACAAAGCCTCACCCAAGGTTTTTGTCCTCATCGGACCACATAAATTAGAATAAACCAAATCTAATGCATGAAATTTATTAACATGAGAAACAATTTTAATAAACGAAACTCTATTTTGTTTTCCAGATGAACAGTCAATACAATTTTTTAGAGGTATACATGTCATCTTTGAAAAGAGCCGCTTCTTCGTCAATAATTGAAGCCCTTTCTCGCTCATGTGACCAAGTAGCCTGTGCCACATGTCCATCACTAAATCTTCTATTGCATTTAACTTACCCTACAGACGCCGACGCTTGTCTTGTATAGGGTGCAACACTTATTCCCTCTAGTCACGATTAACGAACCCTTGATGAGCTTCCAGCACCCACTAACAAATCGACTTTCATAGCCATCATCATCCAACTTTTTCGTCAACATCAAGTTGAGACGAAGGTCAGGAATATGCCTCACATCTTTCAGCACCAATGTACAGGCCACATTAGTCTTTACACAGATATTACCAATCCCCACGATCTTAGATATTTCAAAGTTTCCCATCTTGATGGTGCCAAAGTCACCTGACTTGTAACTTCTGAAGAACTCCCTGCGTGGAGTAGTGTGATATGACGCTCCCGAGTCTATCACCCAATCAATTTCCTAACTCATAGAGGTGAAATAAATATCGTGATATGTAGAGAGTATAATTATCATATCGTCATCTGAGGCGATCGTAGTAGAAACTGATTAATCATTCTTCTCCTTCCTTTTATTCTTCATTTCTTTTGCGGCACTCAAACTGGTAATGGCCCATCTTGCCATAATACCAGCACTTAACTTCTTTCCTAGGTCTAATTGTCTTCCTCTTATACAACCCTTTCAATTTTTTTCAAAAGCTAGCGATTGAGGTCTCAGTGAAAATGTGGTAGAACACCGTGTCATTCAACCATTGTCAGATAAACCCCACCACCTTACGGTCCAATTTCTTCCACTTATTGGCAGGCATTTCTGCCGGTTTCTCTTAGTATACTTTTCTTTGGTATACTAGTGCACCTTGTTTGTCAATCACTTAGGTGAGTCTAGTGTCGGTTGAGCTTAGTGAAGACGAAGACCGAAGACTCAAGTGGCCCTGCTGCATCAAGGAAGAAGAAACCGGTAAAAGTGATGCCTTAGCGTGCCTTAACCTTAACTAAAATCAAACCCTCAACCTCTTGATGACCTTGACCATATTAGGAAAACCTTTAGTCATCATAGATTGGCCCTAGGTGTCCCAAAAGATCACCCATACTATGGCCTAAGAGATCGGGTTGTGAAAAAGTGGGTCAGCATTTCAACTTGGCTGAACACAGGCTTGTCCGACTGGTCACGTACGACCGGTCGGCTAGATTGGACCGACTGGTCAAGACCGGTCGGACTGGCTTCCAGTTTGAACAGCAACACTGCTGTGTTCACAAGCCCTTGGGCCAACCGGTCTTGACCAGTCGGCAGGTCTGGTTCGATCGGTCACGACCGGTCGGACAGACCCCCCCCCCCCCCCCCCCCCCCCCCCAAGACTTGTCGTAGCCATTTTTTGCCCGTTTTCTGTCCGTTTGGACATCTTTTATAAAAGGGCTTGGCTCATTTTGAGGGGCATGCAGAGGAATTTTGAGAGTAGTGAAGCCACCATTGTTGGAGACCATTTGAGGCTCATTCTCAATCTATACAAGGCATCTTCCTTGTGCTTTAACACAAGATTGGAGCATTCCAAGCTCATGAAGAAGATGACCTTCATCCCCTCTTGATCTCTAGAGTTTGGATCTTCCTTGATAGGCATATCCTTATCCAAATCTCTAAGATGAGATCGTTGTAGGTGAGCAACTCTAGGCAATCCATTCCTAATAGTTGTAGAGTCCTCAAACCTACCCTCTTATCACCTTGGGCATCTCAAAGACATCACAAGCAAGGTGATTGATCAAATGTAGCTAAGGCATTGGCGACGCAACGACAACACGATCGGGGGAACAAGGAAAGTTGATTAAAGCACTAGAGAGCGGAGATCAAGCAACCCGAAGCGGCACTGAACAAGGGGCTCATCCAACAAGTAAGGTTGTCTTTATTGAGAGTCCATCCACTCAATTCCCTGTGGGAGTTGAGTGTAGAGTTTGTTTGTCAAACTCGAACTAGGGACGTTGGCCGTTCCTTGGCCTGTTTGTCAGCCTAAAGACTAGGGGTAGTTTGGCACTCCTTGGCTCGTTTGCCGGGCCTAAACAAAGTCTCCAAAGGGGAGCCTCCGACACGGGAGTGAACCTGCGTTGGGTTGAGAATTAGCCTATGTTCAAAACTCCGTTTGGGTTGAGAGTTAGCCCTTTGTCCAAAACTCCGATTATGATTGAGAGGTGAACTAGTAAAACCTCCGTGTAAAGGTTGAGAGGTGAACCTGATTTAAAACCTCCGATAATGAATGCTGGTGTGCTCAAAGGAGTTGAGTACTTGAACCGGGAGTGGAGTAGACCCAAAGTCGAACCACTATACGTGCTTGTGTTTGTGATTGTTTGAGCACATTGGTATCTTAACATTGTATGTTTAATTGTTTAATTTTAAATGCTTGATAGGAATGTATGTTAAGCACTAGATAGGCACATCCACACACAAGTTGTACTTTCATTAGTTGTGTAGACTTGAGCTCATTGATCCAATCTCATAAGTCTACATAAGTTGTATAAATTAGGAGCTTGATTAGTTAAATCATTTGATTATCTATGCATGCTTAGACTAGGTTGTTTATTGCTTAAACCATATGCTAGTCTTGTGATTGGACCCACTTAGGCTTGGAAGCCGAAGTGTTCTTGCTTAGTTTAATGTGTTAAATTGTGTAAGTAAGCGAAAAGAATTTCAAAAGGTCCTAATCACCCCCTATAGGACTTAGCCATAATTCTAATTGCTCTTTAAGCTTCTGCACATACGAAGGTGTTGTGTTAGACTACCTACATAATTTCAATTGGTATCAGAGCGGGTTGCTCTTTAAGGACGTAACCGTCTAGAGTAAGATCCGGTACCGGAGCACTAGCATGATGTCTAACCGAGATGGGGGTACCACCAACTGTCCACCATTCTTTGATGGGTCCAACTACGCCTATTGGAAGGCTGTGATGAGGATTTTTCTACAATCCATGGACCGTCCGGTGTGGCTTAGCACACAACGTGGATATGCCTTGCCCATCGAACAAGTGGAGGTTGATGGGAAACACATTGTCATTCTCAAAGATGATGAAAAGTGGAATGACAGTGAGAGAGCTCAATACATGGCAAATGCCAAAGCTCTCAATGCGATTTGTTGTGCGGTTTTCCCGGATGAATTTCAGCGCATTCTCACATGTGCAACTGCAAAAGAAGAGTGAGATATACTTGAGGTTACCCACGAGGGAACTCGCAAGTAAGACGCTCGAAGCTTCAGCTCTTAACCACCAAACTTGAAAACATTAGGATGGAAGAGACTGAAATCTTCATGGAGTTTTATACTAAACTTTTTGATATTTGCAACTCCATGTTTGTCTTGGGTGATCGGGTTTCGGAAAGACGTATATGTAGAAAAATACTTAGATCCCTCCCGAAAAGATTTAACACCAAGGTAGTAGCCTTAGAGGAGTGTAGATAACATGAAAGTAGAAGAACTCATAGGCTCCCTACAAACTCATGAACTACACTTTAAGGCCCCCTTTAGAAAGAAAAGCATCGCTCTAAAATCCTCTCACAAACATAAGAAAATTAAGAGTGAGTCGGAGGAAGACATCGATGATGAGGATGATGAAGAAAAAAAGTTAAACAAAAAATTCAAAAGATTCCTCAAATTTGATAGAGGGAGTAGGCATGACAAGAAGGACAAGAAGGGTGAAAAACAAAAGGAAAATCATCCAAATCTTCATCCGTCCATTGTTATGGTTACGGTCATCATGGCCATATCGCCCCGGAATGTCCGAATGAGCCTAAACCGAAAGGTAAAAAGGTAATGGCTACCACTTGGGATGATACGGAGGAGTCTGAATCCAAATCTGGTGACTCCACTAGTGATGGGAGCCAAAATATTGATATAGCTCTCATGGCTTTCACCACTACCTCTCTTCCCCCTAATCTAAGAGAGAATCCCGACCGCTATCCCTTCTAGGAGAAGAAGTAGTTCCCAACCCCTCACCTCATGTTATATTTTATGAGGGTGTTGAGGAAATTAGTTAACCTTAGGCCTTTCAAACTAAACATAGTTAGTAAGGGTAGCTAGAAAGTGACTCTATAGGAATATCTGAGGATTTCAGCCTCATTTTTATGTGTACGGACAAATCTGAGGATTCAAGCCTCATAGGCCCAAATTTGGTAGTTTAGCCTTGCTTTTAATTTGTATATTTGCTTGTTAGACTATCACCATGCTTAGATTAGCTAATTTTGTTGTACTTCAGACATGAGTTCCTTACAATTCTCTGAGATTACCATGTTTGGATTGATTAGAATTGAATTGTGGTACCCTTAGAGCATGCCATAGTCTCTTGGCACGAGTGTTACTTCGAAGGCTACATGTTTGAATTCTATGTGCTTCATTAGAACTAGAATCTTATTTTCTGACTTAAGTGAAATTTTTTGTGTTTGGATGCTTAATCTTTCAACTAGACGAGAGATAGAACTTCGAATCTAGTTGTGTTTATGCTTGGATGAATGAATTCACATGGAACTAATATAAGTGGATCCTTAAGGCCTTAGTTCAATTAATTATCAGATTTTTACAAAAGGTACTATTTTTACTTAGTTTTTAAAATCAAAATTGTTGAATTTGAAGTTGCTGGAATGGTTTGAATTGGTTTACCTAAATTTCATGTGGATCAACCTTAGTCTTACCGAGTTATTACTACATCGCAAACCTTGCACTTGAGGTGAGCGAACACACCCCAACTATCGAGAATTATGGGATATGATAATGTGGAAACATGATCAAATAATCAGTCACCACGACGCAAGAGATTTTTACGTGGAAAACCCTCAAACAAAGGTAAAAACCATAGGACCTCTTCCATATCAACAATCCACTATGTAAAAGACTATTACACAACAATCACGAGTACAACCCTCTTATATCCAATCAATCTTCACCCACACACGGGCGAATAACAATAAAAAAGAACTAAAAAACTGAGAGATCTCATCGATCCAAGGACGTAAGAGAAAATGAGACGTTGTCTGCTGCATGGATGAAGCGTCAAGGGCACAACTCTCTTCTCTACGATCTCTCTCTCTCTCTCTCTCTCTCTCTCTCTCTCTCTCTCACCTTGGATGTGTAGAACGCCTATTAAGTTGTCATAATCTTGATTTGTAATCAATTATATAACAATTCGCAAGATATAGAACCAAAATAAGAAACTGCGTATTCGCAGTCCGCATGCCGTCGGGTGCCCGACTAGACACTGTTGGGTGCCCGATAATGGGCAAAAACTATCCAAAGAGTTCAGAGGAAAAATGACTGAATTTTGATTGCCTGATGACACATTTTCGGGCGCTTGATCAGGGCTTCGGCCGTCCGATCACCATTCTATCGGTCGCCCGAGACTGTCCGAAATAGTCCAGAGACCAACTGCCACTTCCGGGTATTTTCGGTTGCCCGACCTTGACTGGTCGTGCTCCCGATGACCCCCGTGCTGCACTCTCTCCTCTCCTCATGAGGAGGAACACCCCATCACCATCCTCTCAACCAAATTTTCGTTCGACCATACAACTATTGCACCTTCAACAATCCTTGGTTTCCAAGGAAAAAAAAGAGCTTATTGAAGGATGAGCCTCGACCTCCACCAATTGGCACGCACTGTTGGCTAAGTAGACGATTGCCTTGTCGATCGCTTGACCAAGCACTGCTCTATCTCGACACCAGGGGTTGAAGGTGATAACGATTTGAAGCGGACTCAATCGATTATGGCACACCCGCATAACAACGCACATATCTCACTTGGTAAAAAATTGCACCAACACGTCTCCTTCCTAAATCACTTAAACGCTATAACGTACAATCGGTGGCTGAATAGTCAGGCCAATCTTCATAAATTTGGTCCTAATCCGACTAACTCAACACTTGGTTCACCAACATACAGTTTGATTCAAGTCAAACATGACTTTGACATACACCGCATCTACTCTAATCGAACACGTTTAATCAAAATTGGACCGTCCATTGTACGCGTGGCCACATGTTGGGATTGAACTAATTGAAATATTTTTTTATTTTTGTAACACATTGTGAAGTACTGTAACGGGACAGGAGTTTACAGTCACTTTTTTTTAAAAAAAAAAAGAACAAATTAATTAATTATTATTATTATTTTGAAGTTGACAAAGGGTTGAAGCATCATCCAAAACCGTCATGTATTGTCCGGTACGCACTACTGTCGTCCAAATGATACCGCTGTATAGCCGCTTCATGAGGATATCTGCGGGCTCCACATAACTTCCGATCTTCCTGTGGCCGGCGGCACAGGCAACTCGCGTCCAACTGTATGGGCATGCATCGGCCTGAAAAAGCCCGATACAAAGACACCTCGTTCCCCTCTAGTATTGGTGTAGTACCTTATTACAGCAGTTCATGGTCTACTGTACCACTTGACTGTTTTAGTGAGGGGCTCACCACCTTTACCTTGATGTGAAGACTCTGGAGGCTCACCTTGATATATGTTTTATCCACGCCGTACATCCATTTTCCAGCTCATTTTACGACATCAGCCCAAAATTGAGGCATATCCAAAGCTCAAGTGGACCACACCAGGGGATAATGACATCCACCATTGAAACCTTCCTGGGCCCACAGTGAGGTCTACTTATTATTGTTGTCACCCAAATCTAGTTGGCAATGGAGGGGTAAAATGCTATTGGAGATGGTGTCGGGTCTCACTGTCGTCCTCCTGCACCGGATCTTGCGGACTCATAAAGGGAGAGGAAACAAGACAGGGGAGCTTCTGTGCGGCGAGGACCCTCTGATGCCTAAGTCAGGTTAGAACTAAGGTCGGATAACAATTGGGTAAAGGTCGCATGAATCGCATACCTTAGCCATGGGTGATACTGGTATTTATGGGGTATGGTGGCATGATTCGGGTCTGACAGATCCACTCAGATATGGTAGCATGCCAATCATGGAGGCATGAGGCGGCTCCTAACGCAGGCAAGCCTAGCCTAACACGCTAGGCTTGCAACAATTATTAGGTGTGGATGCAGGTTCTATGCTTGGCACTCGCCACGTGTCGGGATGAAAGGGCTGATTGGGACGCGCTTTGGGCCCTATGCGCCGTTGCTTTAAGGGAGGTCCGCTCCACCTTGCTGGGTTAGGGAGCTTGGGGTCTGAGCTCTCACCTTCAGGCCATTAGGTCAGCCGGTGGCCGTTCAGGTGCGCGGCACTGCTTGGCTTTCTACCTCTGAGCCGCTGTTGTCATCTGTTGTGTGGGTGTCCCTCTTGGTCGGCTCAACTATGGTTGAGGCGAACGAATTGTCCTCCGTTGGGCTGAGCTCCATGCTTGCTTGGCCACTTCGACCATGGTCCGTTCTTTGGGGTCTATGGGCTTTCTTTCCCACTCACGAGCCCAATTTGGAAGCCCCCCATAATAGTAGCCCCCCCCCCCCCCCCCCCCCCCCCCCCCCCCAACTCTTGACCTGCTCGGCGTTGAGAGTGAGACTTTTTTGCTCGGACTGGCCTTGTCACGTGGGTAGCGATAGATTTTCAAATTTTTGTTCAGCTGCAACTGTTGGGGTAGGCAGGAAGCTGGAAATTTATAGCGGGCTCGGAACCCTAAACGTCGCCACGATTGCGCGTATGGCGACATTGTCGTTTCCGTGCTCGGGTGAACCGAATGTTAACAAGTGGTGACGATTTGTCAGGCGAATCGGCACGTCTATGCACGAGCGAACTAGAGGGCAACACATGGAACGACATGACAGTCGAGGGGCACCACACTGCCCATCGTCCCCCCATACCACCATGTGTCATTGCATCATGGTGGAGTAGGTATGGGGTGACATATAAATCCCCCCCGCCCCCTTTCATTCTTTACGTTATGTTAAGACTTTACGCCCGAGCTCTGTTGCATTCCCATCTGACCTAAGTCGCTTCTTCCCCTACTGTGGTCTTTCTTTCCAAGGTCCAACGTTGTCTTTCCTTAGAGTTTTTGAGCTAGTTTCCATGGTACGATCTTTGGCTTATCCCCTTGGTTGCTTGTCTTCCTTCTACCTTTTCTTTAATGTCTTCCGGCGACGACTTCGGAGCTGCTCGAGTTCGGGATTATGCCGAGGCCAAGCCCTCTGGACCTTCTGTGGACTCCTGTGAAGGCCTGTCATCCGAGGAGTACGAGGTAGGTCCCGCAAGGCCGACCAAAGGGGCCAAATCTCATCCTGTGGGGGTTGCCTCTTGTCATGGCTCTAGCCCGGCAGAGCCGGGCCTTGGGTTTGTGGGGAGGCAAGCCAACGCGCCCGCCTCCTCTTGTTTATGGTTTGGGGCGGACTACTGGCCGTCTTCGTTGAGTCAGGGCAACCTGGACAAGCTCAGGATGTAATACCAAATTCCCAACTTGGTGGGTTTAAGGGTACACGAGTCTTGGGAGGTCTCGAGCCGACCTCCTGTGGGGGAGGTACCCTATATACCAAGTCATTTCTGTGTGGTCTTCTCCTGCCCCTCCATTCGTTGATGAGGGAAGTGTTGTGTTGTCTTGAGCTTGCCCCAGGGTAACTGGCCTTCAACGTGTGACGAGCTCTCTTTTGTTGTTGCATCCTCTGGAGGAAGGTTAACAAAGACGAGCTCTCCACGAACGAGCTCCTTTATTTGTACCATCTCAAGACCAACCCCAAGTCTAGGGGTTGGTATTACTTCTCATCGTGGCCTAGCTGAGAGGAAGTCATCGTTACGAACAACCCGTCCTCCAACAATAACCAAAAGGATAAGTGGTTCTTTGCCAATGGCAATTGGGAGGCACCAGAGGCCGAACTGGACGCTCTCGAGGTCAGAGTTCCGACCTTCTTTAGGGTGCTAGGTCGGCCCATGCTCCATGTTGAACTATCCGTGTTGGTGTTTTCTTTGTTTATGCTACCGACATGTGTTGTTGCCTTTGTAGTTTTGAACTAGCAATGCCCCAGCCTCTCTTCAGAGCTCCAAGCTTGAGTCAGGGCTTCTATGACATATCCTTCCAGCGAGCGGGACTTCAATGAACCGGTCACTGCCGAGGGTCTGTAGAGGATCAACTTTACCCCTGGAGGTAAGTCCCTAAGCTCGGCATATCACTTTTTACTTCGTTGTTTGGTTGTCCTAACTGATGGTCTGTCCTTTACATGGTTTTTGAACCAGCCAAAGATCCAAAAGAAGGCTCCTAAGAGTGTTGAGTCGAGGAAGAACTTGAAGAAGATGGGAAGAACTTGAAGAAGACGGCCACCCATGGCCCGAGTACCTTTGCCTCCTCGTCGGAGTAGGCCATCTACTCGAGAGCATCCACCCCACCTTCGGCTGCCCCCACTAGGGCTACTCCTTCGACAACTGCGATTGTTGATACTTTTGCAGTGACTACTCCTACAGTCGTTGTCCCTTTAGTGCGATGTTTAAAGGTAGTAGGCTTGGACGAGCCCTCGTGGGTCGATGAGTGGAGACCCCGGCCTGATCAGAGGGGATTCCGGCTGGGGCAGAGGGGGCCCCAGTTCCTTCTCCCGAGGCTACTGTCGAGGGGACCGATCAGGTCGTCGTCCCTTAGCACCTGTTGCCGAATGTGAAGTGGGTCGTGTCCACGCTTTCCCGAAAGGAAGTGGATGAGATTGCGTGGGCAAGGTTGGGATCAGCCATCGGCGGGTTGATGTTCATTGGCCTCAAGGTACGCGGTGTGACTTTCTTCCCCCTTTATCTTAGCTCTCCTCTTCTTGTAACGTTAGTTGATCTTTCTTGTAGATAATTATGGGGGCTATGATAGCTCATAACCAAGTCCGCGAGCTAAAAAGGCTAGGCCGGGAGGTGCAGAGCAAGGAGGTCGCAGCTCGATCCAACCTTGAGAAGAAGGCCCAGGAGCTGGCCATGGCCGTAGCTTCCCAGGACAAGCTGTAAGCCCTAGCGTCGGAGGCAGAGGGGTTGAGATCGCGGGCTGAGTTGGTTAGGGTGCAAAAGGCACCTCTAGAGGAGGCCCTTGCGTGGGACGATGACACCCACAAGGGTGACCTAGAGAAGCTGTCCAACTTGGCTTATCAGTTGGAGGCGGGGACGACCTAAATGGCCAAATTGGAGGCTGCTGTGCCAGGACCGAAGGCCGACATCATTGAGGAGAGGGCGGCGGTGGTGGACTCCTTTAAATCTTAGTAGCTCCAAGGGATTAATGTTGAGCCTCTAATTTATACATATTCTAGCCCATTATACCACATTGTATGCATGGTTTGCATGGTTAAAAGGCTAATCTAATACATGTTTTATGGTTGTAGAAATGAGAGAGAGACTTCACCGAATTGACGCTTAAAAGAAGCATTTAAAAGCCATTTAAATGATGCTTAAAGGTGGGCCAAAGAAGGAAGAAGAAAGAAGGAGAAAAGAGAAAGAAAGAAAGGAAAAAGTGAGGCTAGACCGGTCTTGACATATTGGCCACCACACTAGCCCCCTCTCAACTCGCTAGACAAAGGCCCAGACAGGTCCGACCGGTCGGCCATGTGGAGGTCACCCCCACTGCTCTCTCTGGACTATTCCCAGACAAGTCCGACTGGTCAAGACCGGTCATCTAGTGTATTTTTGCAGACATTCTAGCAACTTGTACTTCAAGCTCCGAAAATTGCTGCGCATGGAAGTTGTTACGAAATTCTAAAAGTTTCTGAGTCGGTGGGGCCTCTCCATTATAAAAGGACACCTAGGGATTGTAGCTAAGGTATCATAAAAGGCTAGGGACTTCGTGGGAGGTGAAGAGGATCGTCGTGGAGCATCTATAACTCTCCTGAATCCGATTTTTCATGTTTTTCATTATTTTTAGTTGAAGCATGAAAATGCTCAGCTAGAACCTCTTCGCTAAAGCTAAGAGGTGAAGCTTGTAGCTAGTTATTATGTAGAATTCGTTTGATTCAAGTACTCTACTTTAAGTTTGGATTTTTTAAGTTTCAATTTGAATAAAGTTGGTATTTTTTGATGTTTTATGAGAGTTCATGTGCTTCGGACATGGATTCCTTGCAATTCTCTGAGATTATCATGTTTGGATTGATTAGATTCGAATTGAAGTAACCCTAGAGCATACCATAGTCTCTTGGCATGGTTGTTACTTTGAAGGATACATATTTGAATTCTATGTGCTTCATTAGAACTAGAATCTTATTTTCCAACTTAAGTGGGAATTGTCTGTGTTTAAATGCTAAATCATCCAATTAAAAGAGAGATAAAACTTCGAATCTAGTTGTGTTTATACTTGGATGAATGAATTCACATGGGACTACTACAAGTGGATCCTTGAGGCCTTAGTTCCATTAAATTTACAGATTTTTACAAAGTTACTGTTTTAAGTTAGTTTATGAATTTGAAATCACAAATTGATGAGATTAGAGTTGCTAGAATAATTTGAATTAGTTTACCCTAATTCCCTGTGAATCGACATCGATCTTACCGAGATTATTACTACATCGCAACCTTGCACTTGAGGCAAGCAAACAAGTTTTTGACGCTATTGCCGGGGAATCTAAGTTAACAGTTCTAAATTGTTTTAGTGGCTATAGAAGTAGAAGTGGATAGATAGGATTTTCTGATTTCCTAAAAGTAATTTTTAATTTTCTAGAACTAACAAGTTTGCTTTTTTTGTAGGAAATTCTCCAAGTTCAAGCTAATCAGGTACTATCTTTCTAACTTAGAACTTTTACAGCTTTTTAGTTTCTCAGATTTTTATTTTTAAGGTTAGGTTTAGTTCAGATTTTTTTATTATTGTGTGGTTTATGTCACATTGGGAACATGACCACAGGATACAACAATGTGTCAGACAATGTCATCAATGTGTCAGAGGATGTCATCAAACTTAGATTGTTTCCCTTCTCATTGAAAGAAAGAGCCAAAGGTTGGCTCCACTCTCTTAGACCAAATTCAATAGGGACATGGGCTGAGATGATCCGGGAATTCTTGAAAAAGTTCTTCTCGGCTCATAAAACTAATACCTTTCAAAGGTCTATAATTAACTTTATGGGAAAAGAGGGTGAGTCGTTCTTTCAAAGTTGAAAAATGTTTATGCCCACATCATGGATATGAAAGTTGGCGAATTATAAACTTCTTTTATGATGGATTAAATTCCAACATGCGCCAATTTGTAGAGATGGTGTTCAATGGTGAGCTCATGAGCAAAAATTCAGATGAGGCATGGAGTTACTTAGACATGTTAGCCGAGAATGTCCAATCGTGGGATACCTCGGACAAGTCTAGTAACCTCAAGCCTCCTCAGCAAAAAGAGAAATGATGAATTTATATCCTTAAGGGGGAAGATGATTTAAACGCAAGGATAGCCAACCTCACAAGAAAAGTCGAGGCCATGGAACTTAATAAGAGTGGAGTTTCAAAGCCCACTAAAGCTATTGAGAACATATGTGGAATTTGTGCCGCTAATGTGCACTCTACGTAAGATTGTTCTACAATTCTTATGTTTCAAGAGGTGTTACAAGAGCAAGAGAATGCTGCATATGTGTATCAAAGGCCTTTCAATGGACCGGTGTGGAACATGTATAACTCTACTTGGAAGAACCATCCAAATTTCAGTTGGAGGAATGGCCCCACAGGCAATCCTATCAACTCTCAAGGAGGGCCACTCAAGCAAAACATGGCCCCACCTCAATTCTCAATGAAGGATACTCTAAAAGCGTTTATGCAAGGGCAAACGCAAATCAATTAATCAAATCAGCAAATGTTCCAAAAGCTTAAAGTTTCGGTTGATGAAATTAAAGGATGCTTGAATGCTAGGGAAAGGACCTTTCTGGCCCAACCTCAGCCTAATCGTAAACAAACATATGAAATAAGCATCCTTAATCTTCCCAACCAACATATGGAGCAAGCAAAATCCATCACCACTCTTAGAAGTGGTAAGCAAATTGACAAATCTATTCCGGTGAAGGCCGACAAGCCTAATGATCCGGTAATTTATGAGAATGAGGATGGACCTAGCTTAGCCCCACAAGAAACAGAACGAGTTCACAAGCTCATAGCACCATTCCCTTCGAGATTGGTCTCTCCAAAATCTCTCCCAAACTCTCATGATATTTTAGAGTTTTTCATACAAGTCAAGATCAACATTCAACTGTTTGATGCCATCAAACAAATCCCTTATTATGCCAAGTTCCTAAAGTACTTATGCACAGACAAACGCAAATACAATGTTCAATAAAAGGCATTTTTGAATGAGTAAGTGAGTGTCATTCTCACCCAAAAATCCCCTACAAAATTTAAGGATCTCAGTAGTCCCACACTCTCATGTATCATTGGTGACTACCGGATTGAGCGTGCATTATTAGACTTGGGGGCAAGTGTAAACTTGATCCCATACTTGGTATACGAGCAATTGGGTCTTGGTGAATTAAAACCCACCAAAACCACATTGCAACTTGTTGATAGATGCATCCATGTACCAAGAGGGATAGTTGAGGATGTATTGGTCCAAGTCGACAAATTCTACTAGCCGATGGATTTCATCGTCTTAGACACGCAACTGGTTATGGATACTAGCACTCAAATACCGGTGATTTTAGGCCACCCATTCCTGGCTACATTAAACGCAATTATAAATTTTTGAAATAGGGTAATGCAACTGTCCTTTGAAAAAATGACATTGGAGGTGAATGTATTCCACTTGGGCAAAAGGCATAAGGATGACGATGATGAGCTCTTCGAGGTAAACGTGCTCAAATCCTTAGAAGAAGAGGAGCACCTCCAACTTGAACGATTGAAAATTTTGGAGACATGCTTGGCACATTTTGAAGATTCCAAAGACCCCATCATTAGTGAAATTGTGCAAGCATTGAGTAGTGAGAAACCGGTAGTTGATACTAGCCGGTGGAGGCCTCATTTTGAAAGATTACCACCAACCACATCAAAGCCTCTACCGTCTAATATCAAACCGTCGAAGCTTGACCTTAAACCTTTACCATCCGATCTTAAATATGTATATTTGGGTCAAGCAAAAACATTCCTAGTTGTCATTGCCTCTCACCTAGGAAAAGAACAAGAGCTCAAGTTGTGAGCTACTCAAAGAACATAGGGGACCCATAGGTTAGACAATAGCGGACCTCAAAGGGATAGTCTCTTCGGTTTGTACTCATCGTATACATCTCAAAGAGAATGCAAAAATGATTAGACAACCTCAAAGAATGTTAAATCCAAACATGATGGAGGCTGTCAAAGCCGAGGTGTTAAAGCTACTAGATGTGGGTATCATCTACCCCGTCTCGGATAGCCAATGGGTGAGTCCTACCCAAGTCATCCCTAAGAAGTTCGGTATTACCATCGTAGAAAACGCCAACAACGAGTTTATATCGATTAGAGTGACCACCGGTTGGTGTATGTGCATAAATTATCGGAAGCTAAATGCGGTCACTAGGAAGGACCACTTCCCCCTCCCATTCATGGATCAAATTTTGGAGAGGTTAGCGGGTCACTCCTATTATTGCTTCCTCAATGGTTATTCCAGCTACAACCAAATTGAGATAGCCCGGAAGACCAAGAGAAGACTACCTTTACATGCTCGTTTAGCACATTCGCATACCGAAGGGTGCCATTCGGACTATGTAATACACTCGCCACATTCTAACAATGCATGTTGAGTATCTTCTTAGACATGGTGGGTGAATTTCTCAAGTTATTCATGGATGATTTTTCTATTTTTGGTTGTACTTTCGATGAGTGCCTTAATCACTTGAAGTTGGTCTTGACAAGGTGCAAGGAAAAGAACCTTATTTTAAACTGGGAGAAGTGTCATTTTATGGTACAAAAAGGAATAGTCCTCAGACATATCATCTTGTCCAATGGAATAGAGGTAGACCTAGCTAAAATCGATATCATTTCCAATCTACCACCACCCAAAAGCATACGCAATGTGCGGTCCTTCCTTGGACACGCTGAATTTTTATAGAAGGTTCATAAATGATTTTAGCCATATCTTTAAGCCCTCATGTAGCCTTCTCCAAAAGTAGAACCAATTTGAGTGGAGTGCCGAATATTAATTGGCTTTTTCAAAGCTAAAAGACATGTTGACAATCGCTCCTATCATGCAACCACCAGATTCGTCCATTCCTTTTGAGTTAATGTGCAATGCGAGCGATTATGATATTGGGGTGGTGCTAGGCCAAAAGAAGGATAAACAGCCCCACGTTATCTACTATGCGAGTAGGACCTTGAATCCCGCCCAAGTTAATTACTCGACTACGAAGAAAGAGCTCCTAGCCGCTATTTTTGCCTTGGACAAATTCAAGCCTTACTTGATAGGATCTAAGGTCATTATTTTCACGGACCATGTAGCACTGAAACATCTTCTTTCTAAGAAGGATGCTAAGCCCCGTTTGCTATGATAGATCCTACTCCTTCAAGAATTCAACCTAGAAATTAAGGATAAGAAAGGAGTAGAGACTGTGGTGGCGGATCATCTATCCTGCCTAGTTTTACCTGATTCCATTGATGAGTCACCTATTGAGGACTCATTCCCTGATGAGCAATTCTTTGTTGCTATGTATCTGCCATGGTATGCTGACATAGCAAACTATCTTTCCATAGGTGCGATGCCGACTCACTGGACTGCACAGGATAAACAAAAATTTCTAAGGGAAGTGCGCAAGTTTTTCTAGGATGAACCATTACTTTCAAATATTGCCCAGATCAAATAATTAGGAGATATGTCCCTATGATGAACACAATTCTGTCATTTCCTTTTGTCATAATCAAACATGTGGGGATCACTTTTCCGCCAAGAAAACCACTGCAAAAATTCTACAGTGTGGTTTTTATTGGCCTACTTTATTTAGAGACACCCACGATTTTTACAAAGCATGCGAGGGCTATCAAAAGCTAGGAGGATTGTCCCATCAGAATATCAATTCAACATCTCGAAGTTTTCGCTTGTTGGGGCATCGATTTCATGGGACCATTCCCCTCATCTTTTGGACATGTCTACATGTTGCTTGCCGTAGACTATGTGTCCAAGTGGATAGATGTCATTCCATGTAGAACTAACGATCATCGTACGGTCCTAAAGTTCCTCAAAGAAAATATACTTTCAAGATTTGAAACGCCTCAAGCCATCATAAGTGATGGTGGTTCTTACTTTTGCAATAAGCCCTTTGAAGCCTTAATGAAGAAATATGGCATTCGACATAAAGTGAGTACCCCATACCACCCACAGACAAGTGGGCAAGCTGAAATTTTCAATCAGAAAATCAAACAAATTTTGGAAAAGACGGTGAGACCGGATTGCAAAGATTGGTTGCTGAGATTAGTCGATGCACTATGGGCTCACCGTATCGCTTATAAGACCCCCATTGGAATGTCTCCCTATAGACTTATCTATGGGAAAGCTTGTCATTTGCCTGTGGAACTTGAACACAAAGCCTATTGGGCAATTCAGGCATTGAACTTCGACATTGACAAGGTTAGCTCGCTTCGCAAACTCCAATTGAATGAGCTTGATGAGATCCGAAATGATACTTACGAGAACTTGAGGATTTACAAGAGTAGAATTAAAGCTTTTCATGACAAACACATTTTCAGAAATATTTTCATGAAGGCCAGAAAGTACTCTTGTACAATTCCCGACTTCATATTTTTTCGAGAAAATTGAGATCTTGATAGACCGGCCTATATATTTTAAAGAAGTTTTTCCTCATGGGGCTGTTGAGATAGAAAATGCAGTGAATGGTAACTGTTTTAAAGTAAACGGATAACGCCTTAAACCATTCGTTGAGAAATTTGATTAAGAGGACATGTCCATCACTCTGAATGATCCTATGTATTAGGATGATTGATCTCCTAGTCTGATGGAGGTATAGAGTAGATTAGTTTTAGTTTCTTTTAAGTTATTGCTTTAGTAGATTTAGATGCCGGTCGTAGACTTCCATGATCGACTCTATCAAGTACTCTCGTTCTCACTCTCTTTTATTTTACCATTGCTCTCATGTTTATGCTCATTGCATATCTTTTTTACATTGAGGACAATGCAAGATTTGGTTGGGGGTGATATTCCGAATCTAACAATTTGTGACATTTCGAGCAAGGTTTGTAGAAATTTTTTAATTTTTCTAAAACATCAAAACTCTTTTAGAAAACTTTGTTTCTATGCACTTGAGATGTCATAAGTATGAAAGGATGAGAGATTAATTGATAAGATTTTGAGAGCTCTAAATTAACTTAAACGCAATAGTTTTTACGTGAATTCCCCTATTTATGTGATCGATAGAACATTTGAACACTTTTGAGTCTAGTTCACATTACACAATTCTCATGGTTTAAAAGGATTACGTAGATTTGTAAGTTGACTTAACTGAGATTTGAAGTATTTAGGAACCAAGCCGGGGAACTTTGTCCATCCTTTTTCATATGAAATAAGATAAAAGAATGAAAGATATGGATTTCTAAAAATCCTATCTAATGTTTATGAAAAAAAGAGAATGAGGAAGTGGTACTCATTGAATTTTTGTGAAAAATTTCGAAAAGGGATACCTATTATTAACCAGGGGATGGTCTACCCGTAACCAAAGCTGGAAATGGGAATTAGTATGAAAGCTGTCAAAGGAATGGTAAGGCAAATTCTTGTCATAGGCATTTGGTTGATTTTATACACTTTTAGATCTTTTATTTAGCTGATTTATGAAGAAGATAATCCTGGAAAGTCATGAGATGAATATGCACAATGCACATTAGACCATACATGTTCGAATTCATCTATTTGTCAATAAACTGGTGAGGATTCTATATGAACACTTATTATGTTTGGAAAGCTTAGGACTTCAATTTCTCATCATTTAGTTTTTCTAAATTTTACACTTATATGTCTTAAAGTCTATAGAAGCATAGTTTACAAGAGAGAGTTGAGTTTTTAGAGAAGTAGATTGTTTCACGCATGTTTTGCTCGGGACTAGAAAAATGCTAGTTGGGGAGTGTGTTGATCCTCTAATTTATACATATTCTAGCCCATTATACCACATTGTATGCATGGTTTGCATGGTTAAAAGGCTAATCTAATACATGTTTCATGATTTTAGGAATGAGAGAGAGACTTCACCGAATTGACGCTTCAAAGAAGCATTTAGAAGCCATTTAAATTATGCTTGAAGATGGGCCAAAGAAGGAAGAAAAAAGAAGGAGAAAAGAGAAAGAAAGAAAGGAAAAAGTGAGGCTAGATCAGTCTTGATTGGTCGGCCAAGGAGGCCACGACCGGTCTTGACCGGTCTGTTATGCGGAGGCCACCCCCACTGCACTCTTTGGACTATTCCCAGACAAGTCCGACCGGTCAAGACTGGTCGGCGAGTGTATTTTTGCAGACATTTCAGCAGCTTGTACTTCAAGCTCTGAAAATTGCTGTGCACGGAAGTTGTTACGTAATTCTGGAACTTTCTGAGTCAGTGGGGCCTCTCTATTATAAAAGGACACCTAAGGATTGTAGTTAAGGCATCATGGAAGGCTAGGGACTTTGTGGGAGGTGAAGAGGATCGTCGTGGAGCGTCTACAACTCTCTCGAATCAGGTTTTTCATGTTTTTCATTAGTTTTTCATTATTTTTAGTTGAAACATGATAATGCTCGGCTAAAACCTCTTAGCTAAAGCTAAGAGGTGAAGCTTGTAGCTAGTTATCATGTCGAATCCGTTTGATTCAAGTACTCTAATTAAAGTTTGGATTTTTTAAGTTCTAGTTTGAATAAAGTTGGTATTTTTGGATGTTTTATGAGAGTTCATGTGCTTCGGACATGGGTTCCTTACAATTCTCTGAGATTATCATGTTTGGATTGATTAGATTCGAATTTTAGTAACCTTAGAGCATACCATAGTCTCTTGGCATGGTTGTTATTTTGAAGGCTACATATTTGAATTCTATATGCTTCATTAGAACTAGAATCTTATTTTCCAACTTAAGTGAGAATTGTTTATATTTGAATGCTAAATCTTCCAACTAAAAGAGAGATAGAACTTCAAATCTAGTTGTGTTTATGCTTGGATGAATGAATTCACTTGGGACTACTACAATTGGATCCTTGAGGCCTTAGTTCCATTAAATTTACGGATTTTTACAAAGTTACTATTTAAGTTAGTTTATGAATTTGAAATCACAAATTGCTGATATTAGAGTTGCTAGAATAATTTGAATTGATTTACCTTAATTCCCTGTGGATCAACCTCGGTATTACCAAGATTATTACTACATCGCAACCTTGCACTTGAGGCGAGCGAACAATTAAGGACCACTTGTACAACACTGATTACACTGATTGTCAGGATGAGATCCTGGGCCACAATCCTAAGCTCGGCCATTTGGGCCGTCCCTGCCTCCAGCTGAGAAGCCGATTGAAAAGCTTCTTTAGGTTAGCCTTCCGGGCGTCATCGAAGCACACAAGGGCCTTCTCTAGAGATGCCTACTGCGCCTCATCCATCTTAGCCCCGATCTCTGTTAGTGCACTTTTCTGTGGCATACTATGCACCTTATTTGTCAATTACGTAGGTCCATGTGTCTAGGTGTTGGTTGAGCCAAAAGAAGATGAAGATCGAAGACCAAGTGAACCAGCTACATCAAGGAAGAAGGATCGGGTAAATCAGAGATGCCTAGGTGAGCTAAAACCCTTGAACCCAAACCTAAACCAAACCTCTTGATGACTTGACCTAATAGGTAAAATTTTAGTCATCCTAGAATGGACTTAGGTGTCCCAAAAGATCACCCAAAGGAAGGCCTAAGAGGTGCATGAGCTGCTGTAAAAATACGGTTCAAACAATAGAACTCATGTGTCTGGCGACTGGTCAAAGACCGGTCTATAGCATCATGCGACCGATCGCAAGCATCGGATGATCGGTTGCCAGTGGCCTAAAACAGGACAACACTGAACATCAGTCTTGAAGAATAGCGGCCAGTCGCTATTCAATTGCGATTGGTCGATGGGTCCTGAGCGACCGGTCGACACACCTGATCAACTAGTCAAAAATGCCAAAAAATGGGACAACAATCAACACCTTGTCCCAGGCTTAAAAAGATCGGTCACTACTCAATTGCAACCGGTCGCTATCCCTTGACAACCGGTCGTAAGCTATTTGCGACTGGTTGACAGTTAGCCGTTGACTGTTGTTTTTCAACTGTTGGAGCTTTATCTACATAAAGACAGGGCGCAGTTTATGGGCTTGATAGAGAGAATTTAGTGCATTAGAAGCCACTCATATTTCTATTACCATTAATCTCTAATCCTGACCATTCCAAGCCATCGTCCTTATGATTAATCACAAGTTGAAGCATTTAAGAGATCAAATGAAGATGAACTTGTTCTCTCTTAATCTCTAGATGTTTAAGCACATACACCATATGTAAATCCTTTGTCTAAACCTCTTTAGAGATCTAATTAGGTGAATCCTTCTAGGATTACAACACACAAGTAGTTATAAAAGATTTAGCATATCTCCTATCACTTTGGGCATCTCAAAAGAGCATCATATGTAAGGTAGTTGATCGTTGGAGCTGAGGCCTTAGAAAAGCATCGATAACAAGATTGGGGGAGCAAAGGGGAGCTAATTGAAGCACCGGAGAGTGGAGATCAAGCAACCAAGAAGGCACTGAACAAAGGGCTCAATCCAACAAGTAAGTGTCGATTGTAAGAATCCGGTTGCACTTTCTCCTTGTGAAGGATTGAGTGTAACAGTTTGGTGTCAAACTCGACCAAGTCTTCAATGGGAGCCTTTGATATGGGTGTGTACATATAGGTTATTGGTGAACTTAAGAAACCATTGTAGGTTCTTGGATTGGAACCGAAGCGTTAGGAGAAACCTTCAAACTCCTGTGTTAAGTGGAACCCGTTAAACACCTCAGTTGGGTGGAACAGGTTTAAACACCTAGGTTAAGAGATGAACCTGGAAAATATTCATTCAGGTTGAGAGGTGAACCTATGTCTAAAGCATCCGATAAAAGGTTGAGAGGTGAACCTTAATTAAAACCTCCATTATAGAGAAATTCGGTGTTCTCATGGGTTGAGAACAACAACTGGGAGTGGAGTAGACAAGTAGTCGAACCACTATACATTCTTTTGTTTGGGATTGATTTGAGCACATTGTTATTATATCATTATTGCTTAATTGTTAATTATATGAATGCTTGAATGAAATGTATGCTATGCATGATAGGTAGATTCTCATACACATCTTGTAGTTTCAGTCTATAAACTAGTTTGCTTTATAGTCATGTCATTCATAGTCTATATTTCTCACATAGACTAATTGTTACATTAAGCATATCATGTATCATCTGTGTTCGAGACTAGGAGCTTAATTGCTTAATCATTTATAATATTCGTGATTGGACCCACTTAAGCTAAATGTTCTTGCTTAACTAGTTTAATTGTTAATTAGTTTAACTTAGGCAATAATTTTAAACAAAATTTAAAAATGTCCTAATCACCCCACCTCTAGAACTTAGTCATAATTCTAGTAGCTCCGATAAGCTTCCACATAAAGCGTGTCAGTATCGTGTTAGACTACCCATACAATTTCAACCTCAACCCCTCTTCCTCCGATGTCATGGCTCGCAGCTCGTCCCATACAGCGACGACCCTGGACAGCTTCCGAGCCTTCTTCTCGAGGTCGGCCCGAGTCGTGGCCTCCTTGCTCTGTGCCTCTTAGCCCAACTTTTTCAACTCGCGGACCTAGTCGCGAGCCATCATAGCCCCCAGAATTATTTGTAAGAAAGAAGAACTGGCATCAGAAGAAGAGGAAAGTTAAGATAAGTGGGGGAAGGAAGTTGTGCCACATACCTTGAGGCCGGTGAACATCAGCCCGCCGATGGTTGGTTCTAACCTCGCCCCCTAAATCTTGTCTGCATCCTCCCAAGAAAGCGCATAAATGACCCACTTCACTGTCGGTGAGAGGTGTCGATGGACGACCACCTAGTAGGCCCCCTTGGTAGTAGCCTCGGGAGTAAAAGGACCTGGGGGCCTCTCCACCCAGGTCGGAATCCCCTCTTATCGGGCTAGGGTCTCTGCAGCCCGAGCCCACTCATTGCCCCACAAGGGCACATCAAAGACGACTACCTCTAGACATTACACTAGAGGGACAGTGACCGCATGAGTGGTCACCATAGAAGTACCAACAATCGCTGCTGTCGAAGGAGTAGCCCTAAAGGGGGTGGTCGAAGGAGGGGTGGATGCTCCCGAGCCCATGACTTGCTCCGACGAGGAGGCAAAGGTATTCAGGCCATGGGTGGTCATCTTCTTCAGGCAATTCCTTGGTTTAACACTCTCAAGAGCCTTCTTTCAGATCTTTGACCAGTTTGACATCCCTGCAAAGGACAGTCCATTAGTCAGGACTACCAAACAATAAAGTAAAAAATGACTTGCCGAGATCAGGGACTTACCTCCTGGGGCAAAGCTGATCCTTTAGAGATTCTCAGTAGTAACCAGTTCATTGAAGTCTCGCTCGCTGGCAGGACGCGCCATAACAGCCTTGACTCGGGCTTGGAGTTTTGAAGAGAAGAGAGTTGGGTCGCCGCCGGTTTAAAATTGCAAAGACAACAACACATGTTAGCAGTAGCAACAAAGAAAACCCCAACATAAGTAGTTCGGTTCAGAGCATGTCCCAACCTAGCACCCTGAAGAAGGTCGGAACCCTGACCTCAAGAGCGCCCAGCTCGGCCTTCAGTGCCTTGTTCGCTCGCCTTAAGTGCAAGGCTGCAATGTAGTAATAATTCTTGGTAATACCGAGGTCGATCCTTAAGGATTGTCGTAACACTTTTAAAATTTATAACTAGGATGGACTAAATTCAGATTTGTATGGTGGATGGAATAAAACTATCTACTTTATAACTAAATCAAGGAAATCAAACACTAGAGCGCCAATGATCCACTTATAATCATTCACAATGGCAATTCAAACCATTCAAGCCAATAACTCAATCGGAATCGGAGTTCTATCCCTATCCAATCGGAATATAAAGCAATCAAATCATCATAATGCATTTAACATAGATGAATCATCTACTGATATGGTTTTCTCATAACAACAAAGGCATTAGGCGTATCCAATCACATAGCCTAATCCTTTACAAAATAATTGAGATCACATTCATGATTCTTCCTCAAATCTTGTCACTAGACTTGATTTAGAAGCATGAATTGAACTTCTATTAAACCAATATCAATACATAAATAACTATCTCAGATCAACCCAAAAGATAAGAACTTCTTCTAGTTTAGTTCTAGATAAGCACTTAGGAAACTTGGTTTGTGAGATCTCCTAGCATCCAACATATCATGATGGATCTAAGATCTCTACAACCCAAAATCCTATCAACAACACCTCGTTAAGCAATCTCAGTAAATCAAAACATCTAATGTAAGCAAAATCACAAGAGATAGAAGATTAAACTAAAAATACTAACTTTATTTCAAACTTGAACTAAAAGCGTTCTTCATTAAACCAAAAAGTACTTGACTAATTTGAACCAAGCATTGCAAACAACTATAAGCTTCACCTCTTAGCCCTAGTTAAGAGGTTTAGCCAACCATTAACAGGTTAAACTAAAAATCAAAAGGAAACTATTATAAAGGTATAGAAAAACCATAAAAACCCTAGTCGGAGGAGTTACGAACGCTCCATGACGATCCTCTCCACCTCCACAAACTTCCCAACCTTTTATGATGCCTTAGGAACAATGTAGAGGTGTCCTTTTATAGTAAAAATTCACCACCGACTTGAAATCTTCTGTAATTGCGTAGGGACTCATGCAGTTTAAGGTGATTTCGATAGGTATTTCGATATATTGGAACTTCTGTCCAGAGAGTTGTAACATTTTTTTGCCTATTTTTTTATATTATTTCGATATATCAGAGCTTTTTTCGATAGACCTTCGATATATCAAAATGCTATTTCGATAGATCGAAATTGCACTTTAGCAGAATTTCAGGGATATTTTCTAAAATTTCTACATCTTACTTTTCTAGCCCTACAGCTTTGCTATTTGCTTTTTCTTGCCATTTCAGGTCTTTAACTTGATTTCTCCAAGGGATTTTCTTCACTTCTTTGGCTCATCAAAGCTTGGTCTTTTAATCACTCCAAATCCTCCAAATTAGCATTAAATCCATGTTATCTCTCTCTTTTACCTACAAACACAAAAGCAGGCATAAGTCATTAACTTTAACAACTTAAACTATGCAATAATGCTATGAATTGGGGTTCAGATATGCACATTTCATGGCTCAACACGCCTCCCAGTTGCTGCTTGCAAAGAACCACTTTTCCTTCCAGTTCTTCTTGGAGGACAGGTTGCTCGTAATGATGGCTTCCTCCCAGCCAGGCCACAATGAGAAGTAATACCATCCCCTGGACATGGGGTTGGTCTTGAGCTGGTACAAATAAAGGAGCTCATCTGCGGAGAGCTCACCATTGCCAACTTTCCTCTAGAGGATGCAGCAACCAAAAAGAGCTCACCACACGTTAAAGGCCACTTGCCCTGGGGCAAGCTCAAGACGACATAACACTTCCCTCACCAACTGATGGAGGGGCAGGCGAAGACCACATGGAAATGACTTGGTATACAGGGGACCTCCCCTGCAAGAGGTCGACTCAAGACCTCCCACAACTCGTGTATCCTTAGACCCACCGAGTTGGGAATTTGGTATTGGTTCTCGAGCTTGTCCGGGTCGCCCTAACTCAACGAAGACGACCAAGAGCCCGCCCCAAACCATAAACAAGAGGAAGCGGGCGCTTGTCCTGCCTCCCCATAGACTCAGGGCTCGGCTCTACCGGACCGGAGCCAGGACTAGATGTAACCCCTGTAGGACAGGATTTGGTCCCTTCAGCCAGCCTTACAGGACCCGCCTTGGACTCCTCGGATGACAGGCCTTCATGGGAGTCCCGGAAGTCCCGGAGGGCTCGGCCCCGGCATAATCTCAAACTCAGGCTGCTCCGAAGTTGTCACTAGAAAACATTAAAGAAAAGGCACAAGGAAGATAAGCGATAAAGGAAACGAGCAAAAGATCGTGCCAGGAATTAAGGCACAAAAACTCCAAGGAAAGACGATGCTGGACCCGAGAAAGAAACACCATGGCAGAGGATGAAGCGACTCAAGTTAGGCGTGAATCCAATAGAGCTAGGGCGTAAAGACTCAAGAGAATGTAAAGAATGAAAGGGGATAGGGGTATATATAGGCCACCCTGTACATACTTCACCGCAGTGCAATGACCCATGGTAGCATGGGGGGAACGTCACTCAATGTGCTACCCCACTCGATTGTCGTTTTGTTCCACATGTCACCCTCTGATTCGCCCAAGTAGAGACGCACCGATTCACTTGACAAACCATCGCCACGCATTGACATCTGGTTCGCTCAAGCACCTAAACGATAGTGGCACTATATGTGCAACCATGGCGACTTTTTGGGTTCCAAGCTCGCCATAAATTTACAACTTCCCACTTGCCCCAATGACAGTGGCCAAATAGAAATTTGAAAATCTACTGCTACCCGCGCGATAAGGCCATTCTGAGCAAAAAAGTCGACCTTGGGCGTGGGGGGAGAGGGGTATTGTTGTGGGGGGCTTCCTGCACGCGGGAAAGGAAGCCTACAGACCCTGAAGCCCAAAGAACAAATCGTAGCCGAAGCGGCCAAGCAAGCATGAAGCTCGGCCCAACGGAGGATCAATCGTTCCCCTCGGCCATAGCTAAGCTGACCAGGAGGGACACCCACGCAGCAGACGACATCGACGGTAGGTAGCCAAGCAGAGTCGTGCGCCTGAACGGCCATTGGCAGACCTAATGGCCCGAATTGGGAGCTCAAACCCCGAGCTCCCCAACCCTAAAAGGTGGAGATAACCTCCCTCGAAGCCACGACGCAGGGGGCCCAAGGCGTGTCCTAACAAGTCCTTTCATCCTGACATGTGGCGTGTGTCAAGCACAGAACCTGTACCCATGCCTAATCATCGTTGTAGGCTTATTGTATCAAGCTAGGCCTACTAGCATTAGGAGCCACGCTAATGCCTCCATGATTGCCAGGCTGCAAGCTATCGGGTCCGGGTGGATTTGTCACACCCTATATCAATACCAGTATCACTTATAGTTAAGGTATGCAATTCATGCGACCCTTACCCAATTGCTTCCCGACATTAGTTCTGGCCTGACTTAGGCATTAGAGGGTCCCTGCTGCACAGCAGCTCCCTCTCTTACCTCTTCTCCCTTTGTGACTTTGCAGATCCGATGCAGGAGGACAGCCGCGAGACCCGAAGCCATTTCTAGTAGCATTTTACTCCTGGCAATGCCATATTTGGATGACAACAGAATGACCCGAAGCCAACTCCAATAGCATTTTTCCCAGTCAATTGCTGACTAGATTTGGGCGACAACACTTATCATCCTTAATAAGGTCACACAAACTTGGATGAAGGAAAAACAAAAATCAGCTTGATCTAAAACTTACGTAGCCCCAGGAAGTTTTCAACACTTGGCATTCAATTCCTACTGTTTCCTTTGGTGTGGTCCACTTCAGCTTTGAATATACCACAAGCTTGGTCTCATGCCCTCAAATGAGCTATTTGGTGTGGTCCACTTCAGCTTTGAATATACCACAAGCTTGGTCTCATGCCCTCAAATGAGCTAGGAAAACATATGGACGGCGTGGATAGAACACATAAATCACGGTGAGCCCCACAGATCCTTCACACCAAGTTAAAAGGTGTCGGTGCAAAAAAGGAACTTTGAAAGTGCACTTGCTTCACTCGTCGTGGAAGACGGACTCTGATGTGTGTGTGACATCCAACGGTGTGAACTAGACCCCACATGGTAACTTTGATGTGGACCAAGCTTCTATCAAAACGCATCTTCAACGACAGCTCTGAGCTGTTCTGATTTGGAGGGACTTTGCTAACTTTAGCGATTCGCATATTTTCTCATGCGAGTCGCATCACAAGATTCCCAATCTCATCCTCCACAATCAAAGGGGATTTCTGGGATCTACAACCTGCGTGTTTCTAGAAGTGAACCCCATGTTACGGGATCCAGACCGTTGATTCAATGTTCCCAAACGTAGATGGACCATGCCTTAAAAATTCTCTAGATTGGAAGATTGGGGACATTCATAGGCCCGCTAGACACGGTCGAGAACCCGACCACCTCTTGAAAGTTGGTGAGCTCTTCTTGGCATGGCTTGAGTGGATCCCCTCGAGGTCCGTGAATCCTTAACTGTGGGCCCACTGTGATGTATGTGCCATACAGCCACACCGTCCATCCATTTTGAAAGCTCATTTTAGGGCATAATCCCGTAAATGAAGCAGATCCAAATCTTTGGTGGACCATAACACACAGGAAACAGTCACGATTGAACCCCCACCATTAAAAAATTCGTGGGGGCCACAGAAATGTTTATTTTCCATCCAACCTGCTGATAAGGTCACAAAGACCTGGATGAAGAGACCACACAAATATCAGCTTGATCCAAAACTTTTGTGGCACACGAAAAGTTTTTAATGACCGATTACCACTGTTTCCTGAATTATGGTCCACCTGAGATTTAGATCTGTTTCATTTTTTATATCATGCCCTAAAATGAGTTTTTGAACCACCACACCCCCCACCCCGCGAGTAAGCAATCCCCGCTCCCTTCCATTTTTCCAATCAAACGTGTGGACTGTTGTTGTATTTTCCTTTGGACTGTCTATTTGCAAACAGTCAATTACGAGTATTTTCAAGGAATTCTTTATCCATTGGTGGATGTCCCATTGGACGAATGGTCTAGATAACCAATCTAAGCTCCCGAAGGTTACAAATTGTGACCTTTCGAATCTTCTAGGTATGTCCCATTAAATAAGCGGTCCAGATGACCAATCCAAGGGCCGAATTCATCCAAGTGAGGCTTTGCACAGTATGCTCAAATGGGGGCCATGATTCAGTAGTCTGGATTAAGTCATTGGTATGTTGCATTTTCCTCCGATGATTCCGGACGCAGATTGCGTGATTTGCGTCCTGCCTCCGGGCAGACCTGTGGAGGGGACCACCGTGATGTATCCGTTTATTCACTCCGTCCATCCATTTTATAAGATCATTTTAAGTTATGACTCTAAAAAGGAGGAAGATCCAACGCTTAATTGGGCCACACCAAACAGTGAGCGGAACCTGGTGACGTCATACGCTTAATTGGGTCACATCAAACAGTGAGTGGAACCTGGTGACATCATCGCTACAGCGCGCACATCAAACAGTGAGTGGAACCTGGTGACATCATCGCTACAGCGCATCAAACAGTGAGTGGAACCTGGTGACATCATCGCTACAGCGCGCGCTGTAGCGATGATGTCACCAGGTTCCACTCACTGTTTGATGTGACCCACTTGAGTGTTGGATCTGCCTTGTTTTTGGACCCAAATCCTAGCATGATCTTATGAAATGAATGGACAGAGTAGATAAACAGATACATTACGGTGGGCCCCTCCACGGGTCTACCTAGATGGTAATCTATCCGGGCAGGGGCAGGACGCAATCTGCGACCAATGATTCCACAAAATCTTCTCAATGGCACAATCATGACTTTCAGTTTGTGACCTACAAGCAAATGAATAAAAAGAGAATATAACAATTATCCACATCTAATAACCAATCCATATGATGACCTTTCAATCTTCTCTGTGCGTCCCATTTGAGTATTTTGCTTACGTAGAGCTAAAGCAGGGAAGGGTGCGAAATAATGAGAGAAAGATTACCACCTTTCTTAAGTAATTAAAATCTTGAATCCACAAGAAAAAAAGAGATAAAACTCGAATTTTTTTATTCAAATAATGTGTGTTCTCCATCAACTATCGATTACACCATTATCAATAATAAAAAAAAAACTATGATTCGCAATTACCTAAAATAGCAAAATTCTACCCCTAATAGAAGTTACCCAAAATAGTAAAACTCATCTAAAGCCTAATTTGCTAAAAATAGAAAGTTTACATAAACCATACTAGAGGAATCTTAGCATGATTATAAGTAGTTCTAAAAAAGATGGAAATATAAAACTCTAATATATATATATATATATATATATTACAAAAAATGGAATTACTAAAAATAGTAATTTTTTTCTAAAATTTCATTTTTGAACTAGAACTGCGTGTTTTCTTACGAAATGGACTAATGCTTACGGTAAATATTGATAAGTTGTGTATGCCATAATGAAACTCGAATAAAAAGTTATGGTGGATTTATGTTTGCCCTTCTTTTAGTCCAACCATGATAGGACTGTACTTGTGCTACCTCCATGGGGTTGTCACCCGAACCTTAGTTAGATTCTATTGAGCCTAGAAAAAATCATCGCTTTGATACCAACTAATGTAGGAAATGATGTGAAATAATGAGAGAAAGATCACTGTCTTTCTTAAGTAATTAAAATCTTAAATCAGCAAGGTGTATTTTCTTGAATCCACAAGAAAAAAGAGATAAAACTTTGAGTTTTTTATTCAGATAATTTGTATTCTCCATCAACTCTTGGTTACACCATTATAAATAAATAAAAAAAGTAAACCCTATTTCGTAATTACCATAAATAGTAAAATTCAACTCCTAATAGAAGTTACTCAAAATAGTAAAACTCATCTAAAGCCTAATTTACTAGAAATAGAAAGCCTTAATAAACTATACTAGAAGAATCTTAGCATGATTACAAGTAGTTTCTAAAAAAGATGAAAATTTAAAACTCTAAAAATAAGAAAATACTAAAAAAATTGAAATTATTAAAAATAGTAAATTTACCTAAAATTTCGATTTTTAACTAGAACTGCGAGTTTTCTTGTGAAACGGACTGATGCGATCCACTTTGTAAGTCGGTTCATCCCGGATGGCCCGTTACAGTAAAGATTGATAGGTTGTAAATCCCGTAACGATACTCAAATTAAAAGTTATGGCTGATTTATTTTTTGCCTTCTTTTGGTCTGGCCATGCTAGGAATGCACCTGTGCCACATCCTACATCAGGGGCCCATAATTAGTTTGGTGTTTAGATAATTAGCCATTAACTCTCCACCATTAGTGGATCATTCTATGAAATATCTTCTAGATAGCACAACTGTGATGACGAATAAATGGATAAGAAGAGAAACACAACAATTGTCCACATCATAGGTTTAAAAACAAAGGTGGTGTCTAGATGAATAGTTTAGACAACATAATCAAGGGCCCTATATGCTCCAATGGGGACCATGATTTGGTAGGATGGATTAGTACTCCATGGGTAGTCCACAAAATGTACTCAATCATTATTAAAAAATAGCTAAAATAAGCATGGTACATTCCTCCTCACAGGTTCAAGAGATCAAGTTGACTTGATTCCACTCGATATTTATTAACTAAAAAGTATTTAAAAGCAATTATTGATATTTAAATCTTAAATATTTGTAATAGACAAAGAAGAGGCTGACACCACCACTACATATGATTAGGGGTGGGAATTTGTTGGGTTAGGTTGGGTTTGGGTCGAGTTAGGTTCTTCGTAACGAGATTGAGTTTGATCCAAACCCAACTCAGTTATTAAATAAGCTTAAAATCTAAACCACAATCCAACACATTTATAAATAGATTATAATCTTAACTCAACTTGCCTAATCTCATCATCATCACCACCATCATCCAAGCCTTCCCCTCACTCTATTAGAGCAATCAACTTATACCAACTCACTTCTAACTCACATGGTTCTTAGTCTTTATTGCACATGACTAAACCATTTAAGTATATTTTTTCTCATTTTATTATCTATTGGTGCTGCTCTTAAGATTCTTCAAGTGAATTCATTTCTAAAGTTATCCTTACTCATCTTGTAACTCATTTATCTTAACATCCTTTTTTCAGTTATACTCATCATATGAGCATGTTGTTCTTTAATTGCTACTTGTACCATAAAGTTTGGATGGTTCTATATGTATCTTATAATTTTTTTTTAAATTTACCTAACCCATTTAATTAAAAAAATAATAAATTAAAATAAAATAAAAATATTGTTATTTTGTAAAAAAAAAAGGAAATAAATGTAAAAATATTAATCATATACTTAAAACTCTTGCTTAATATAAAATGAAATTAGGAGTGTTAATGGACCAAACTCGGGCTTGCCAAATTAATTTTTTTGAATAGGCTTGGCCCAACGCCCAGCCTGAAACAATTCAAAATCCATGCTGAGACCAACTCCAAGCTCGATGCATTGACAACCCTAAATGAAACTCTTATTATAACTAAAGTACAACCATTGTAATTAAGTTTAGAGTTATAGATAATATACATAGTAAGGAGGTAATGAGCAGACTATATTCATAACTCGTTAGATTTGGCCTAACAAACCCAAACCCAACTCATATGGTAAATGGGTCAGGTGGGAACAAGTTAGGTTGGCGCATGGGGTCAAGTGTTGTCGCCACCACTTATGACTTATGGTTGATTTCTTAGTGAACTTAAAAACTCATATAAGGTTTTCATTAAACTGAGTTGACTTAATCTGACCTCTATGGGTATTGCATATAAAGTCATCTCCCAAATAAGGTACCTTTCGCCCTAGTTTCCATTAAATTGAGTGACGTAGTTCAATCATCTCCAAGTCGCATTGAGTCAATCAAGTTAGTTGGCTAGCTAACTTAGCAACCAACTCGAATGAGTTTCAAGTCTGACTCATCCATATGTATAGCTTATATGGGATATGAAAGATGATACTATTGAGAGGTTGCAAAAGCAATCACCAAATTAAACCACATAACAAAAGAGAATAACAAACCAAGCAAAAGAGAGAACACATGATTTTCACATAGAAAACTCTTGTGGAAAAAAATCACAGCATAAAGCGACAAAATCCACTATGAAAACAAGTTACAAGAGATTGGAGATCACTTACATACAAAATCCCATTTTAAAACTCTAGATTTCTCTTCCAATGGCCCTCTTAATCTCGTGCATAACCCTAATCATGCATACACCTGTTTATATAGTGTCGCACCCAGAATTAGAAACAAATCCATGTAATTACGCAGAATTGCGTACGTCGTCAATCGATCGGTCAATCAACCGACCCTTTAATCGATGGCCATCATCAATTAATCAACATGTTTTGCCGGTGGATCGACGACCTCAAAAATCGTCTACAGAGTTACAACTATAATTTAGAATTTTGGTGATCGATCGACCGTGGCAGTTAATTGATCGATGAACCTTATTCAATCATAGATTAAAGGCATCCATTTTTCAACAATCTCCACCATGACTTTAATCTTCATGCTCCATTGCTCTAAACTCCATCCCCCATCTCTAATCGTCTCCATCATATCATCACCATCATCCCTTTTCATACACACTCTGTCTTCATTCCTTCATCGTCAGGCCTAGAGAAGTTAAATAGAATTTGAACTTCTCTGCATGAACCACCTTCGTAAGCATATCAGTCGGATTCACGCTAGTGTGAATCTTCTTAAGAGTAATACCTTATTTCTCAAGCACCTATCAGATAAAATGATGATAAACATCGATATGCTTAGTACGAGAATGATAAACAGAATTCTTCGCCAAATTGGTCGCGCTTTCACTGTCACAATTAACCGGCACGACCTCTTATTAGAGCCCCAATTCATCATTCCTCTTAACCAAACACCTTCCTTGAAAGCCTTCGTCACCACTATATATTAGCTTCGGTTATGGAAAGAGAAACCACAAATTGAAGCTTCGACATCTAAGTGATCACTCTACACCTTAATATAAATGAGTAACCAGAAGTCGACCTTCTATTGTTTACATTTGAAGTGTAATCTGAATCCACATAGCTTATAAGATTTTCATATAATTTTTCGAATGTCAAGACGTAGTCCTTCGTACCTCATAGGTATCAAAGTAACCATTTCACTGCCTCCTAATATTACTTGCCGGGGTTAGACATGTATCTGCTCACAACACCAATTGCATGTGAAATATCCGGTCTTATAAAGACCATGACATATATCAAACTACCAACCACGCTCAAGTAGGGTACATGAGACATAATCAGAGTTTCTTCATTTGTAGTAGGACATTGCTCTGAAGGAAGACGAAAGTGAGCAGTGTGGCGTGTGCTAACCGATTTAGTCTTGTCCATCTCAAAGTTGACCAAGACCTCAATATAATCTGCCTAAGACAATCATAGCCTTCTCCTCTTCTTGTCTCTGTGTATGTCAATGCTAAGAATTCTCTTTGCAGTCCCAAATCTTTCATCTCAAATATCCTTAATAACTGAGTTTTTAATATGTCGATCTCAGACATGTTATGATTGGTGATAAGCATGTCAACAACATATAATAATAGTAATATGAATTTTCTATCATTCAGTGCCTTGAAGTAGACATAATTATCATATTCATTTCTAATAAACCGATGATCATCATGAAAATATTAAGCTTCTTGTACCACTACCTAGGTGAATGTTTATGCTGTTCAATGACTTCCTCACCCTACAAACCTTATTGTCTGATCCCTACACCTCAAACTCATCTGGTTGTTTCATGTCGATCTGATCTTCCAACTCCTTATGTAAGAAAACAGTCTTTACATTCATATGTTTCAGTTTAAGGTTGTATTGAGGAACTCGTGCCAACACAAACCCAATAGACACCCGTTTGACCATAAGCGTGAAAATTTAATTAAGTTGACATCCTCGTTTTGCGTATATCCCTTCATTACCAGTTTGGTCTTGTATATATCTCATTTCTTCTTATAAATCCACTTACTCCCAATTTCTTTTTACCCAATGGGAAGCTCTTCTGGCTCCCACGTCTTATTCTTATGTAGAGAGTCTATCTCATCTTACATCACTGTCATCCACTTCTTAACATCTCTGTCATCCAATGCTTCTTAGAAGGTAGACAGATCTCCCTTATCCGTAATGAGGGTGAATGTAATGTTTGAGTCATCTTTGTATCTAGCTGGCAACCTACAATATCTAAGTGAATTTTCCTCACAAGTGGTGGCAACACCTACTCTTGTACCTCTTCCTATGACTTGGCTTCGACTTGTATCTCACCCTTTTCAATTTCAACATCCATAATTGATTTATTTGCTTCTTTGTGTTCATCCTTTCGAAATAAGGAATTCTCATCAACTTTGACATCTCGACTAATCATGCTCTTTCGTGTGACCCGATCATATAGTTTGTATCCCTTCACACCATCAGCATAGCCCACAAAACACATTTCTTTGTCCATTGGTCTAGGTAATCTCTCTCAACTGATGGTAAATGAGAGTAAGCACCACAAAAAAATATTCGCAACCCTGAGTAGTTCACTTTATGACCACTCCACACCTCTTCTAAAATTTTACAATCTATTTTTATATATGGGGATCGATTCACTAAGAAACAAGCTGCATTCACTGTCTCAATCCATCGATCCTTGCCCAACCAGCATTGCTCAACATATTTCGGGCTCTCTCTAAGAGAGTCTGATTCATCATTTCAGTCACACCATTCTACTCAAGTGTATACCTGACTGTGTTGTTTCCACAATCCCTTTATCCTTGTAGTAGTGATCAAATTCCTTTGAGGTGAACTCACCTCCATTATCCGTCCTCAGCACTTTCACATTCTTCCTTAACTAGTTTTCAACTATCTCCTTCCACATCTTGAAGGTGACAAAAACATCAAATTTATTCTTTAAGAAGTAAACCTATACCTTTCTAGAGAAGTTGTCGATAAAAGTGATAAAGTATAATGACCCTCATCTAAAAACCACGGGTGACGGCCCCCATACATTAGAATGTATATAATTAAGTACACGTTTACAAATATATTTTCCCAATTTAAAATATAATCTAAACTATTTACCATATATACAATAATCGCATATATATGAAAATATATACTTTTAAAAAAAGGAATAAGACATCGGTCAGAAAGTACTTTCATACCACGCTCGCTCATATGACCTAGGCAAGCATGCCACAAACGTGAAGAGGTGGACTCCACTAGAGTTGTGCAACTCCACCCAGTACGGTATTTTCCTTCAACTTGTACAGGTTTCCGCTTCTTCGTGATTTTATTACGATCAGTGCCCCTTTTGACACTCATAGAATGTAATAAGAACCAATGAACTTGCACCCAAGTACCTCGAGAACACTCATAGATATCATACTCTTCTTTAATTCAAGAACATGGCTACATCTATCAAAATACGCTCTATCCCATCAAACATCTTAATGCGCACCAATTTGATTCCAACCACCTTATAGGCATGATTATTGCCCATAAAGACCAGTCTACCATCACACTCATTGTATATGATAAACCAACTCTGATAAGGGGTCATATGATACAATGGCCCCCTATCCAAAATCTATCCATTGCTGACATAACCGAATTTGGATGCTATCAACACATCACAACCAACCGCCTTTTCACTAGATTCTACTGTGTTAGCTTCCTTCGATGTATCCTTTGATTTGTCTCCTTTTTGAATTTTAAGGTTCTAACAATCTTTCCTCATGTGTCCCTACTTTCCATAATTTCAGCACTTCATCTTTCATGTGCCCTTTGATTTAACCTCGATCTCGAATCTCTTTTCTTCCTGTGGACCCTCGCCATTTCCGCACTCCCCACACGACGTTCTCGTCCCTTCCCCTTTCGGGAAAAGAAGGAGAGGAGGATGCGTGAGTGCGAAATCGCCATTTGTGCCACTGGCTTGCCTCGTTCTCGAGGGCTTTGTTTGGTTGTCGTGTTAAGCTGGATGTGTTTAAATGAGTTTATATAAGACCAGAGTCGCCACTAGCCAGTTACTTCGAATCTACAGTCGGCTAGACCCCGTAGAAACGTTAGAGAAGGGGATCCGAAGATTCCTTCCTCTAAAATGACTCCTTTTGATCTGCGGCCAAAGATTCGAGGTAAGGGATCACGGTTACAGGGTGGGAAGAGGTTAAGCACCCCACACACTGCCCGTACCGAAGTACGGTCTCTACTTCACAGAATCGAACTAATACTTGAAAGTCTGTTTTAATCCTCGTACATTCTCATAGATGATATGATGCATGAATGCGGGGCTGAACAGTAAGAGTTTCTGATGGGCAGGTTCCAACAACGGGCAAGCCCAGAGCATACGCTCGAACTGACAGGTGCTTAATTTAAGACGTATGCAGTGTGTTTGAATAATCAAGGTGCTTTATAGTGAAGCATGAATGCAGGTCTGAACAGTAAGAGTTTCTGATGGGTAGGTTCCAACAACGAGCAAGCCCAGAGCATACGCTCGAACTGACAGGTGCTTAATTTAAGACATATGCAGTGTGCTTGAATAATCAAGGTGCTTGCAGTGAAGCAGGAGGGTTGGAAGAAAAGTAAATGTTGCACTTATGCTAGATGCAAATGAGATGATGCTGGAAAAAGAGTAGCTGGATGGACGGAGGTGTCACAAGGGTTGGCTTCGAGTGGCTGGATCAAGACTTGGGTGGCTTGAGAGGCTTGGACCAGTGGTCAGGCTGGGCTGGACCGGGGCTAGGCTCTCCTCACTCGGGCTCTCCTTGGTGGGAAAATGGGCTAAGGGTGGAGAAGGAAACTCGAATGGACGGACTCTCTCTGGCCGGTTGCTCTGTTGAAATGAGAAGGGGAGGGGGGTATTTATAGTAGCGAGCAGTGGCAGAGCTCGTAAATATTTTTGGGCGGCCTGCTATGGACCGCCCGTACGGCCGTTCCTCGATTTCCAGCGAGGTACGGTCGCACCCTCGGGGCTGCTGTTTGACTCGCTGGGTCGACTCAGTGAGTTGACTCAGCGGGTCGACTCGGTGGTTTGACTCAGTGGGTTGACTCGATGTTTTGACTCGATGAGTTGACTCAGTGGGTTGACTCAGCGGGTTAACTCAGCGGGTTGACTCAGTGGGTTGACTCAGTGAGTTTGACTTTTTTAGGATTTTTTGACTGGCTTTTCTTATGGGGGGTTTTTCAGGCTGATATTTAGGACTGGGTTGACTGGGTTCAGGCTTGAACTGGGCTATGGAATGGGGCTTACAAGGGTGAGTTTGGCTGAGTTTGGACTTGGAATTTGGGGGTATGGTCCTCCACTCATCCAGCTATCTCTACCAACAGTGTAGCCGAAGGTGGGGTGTCTACAGATGCCCCTCTTTGGTAGAGGTTGCTTGCAACCGAATGCTAAAGTGAGTGGACACCCCACTTCTGACCCGGTCATTCATAGATCATGGTCTGAAATCTTTGCTTGCCTTTGCATCTGTGCCAGTTGATCGTCTGGAAATCGATCACTTGCACATACCGCGGAAGTTTGGAGAAAACGTTGCGATTGTCCCTGCAGTTTGCTGCAACCTGGGTACCCAATTGCAACCCTTCCATTCCCGATCGGTACTAACATCGGAAAGGTACAGTAGAGCCTCTGCGTTGCCAGTCTTACGAGGTTACTGACCCTGTGATTGATTGTATGTTTGATGTTTTCCCGGATCACTCCAGGAGTACTTGTTTCGCTTGAATGTCAAAGTGGTTAGACGCCCTGCGTCCGATAGTCTTACGGGATTCTACTACGCCGACTTGGACTTAGTCAAGGTACTTCAGGCATCCACGCCTAGGTATGTGCGGGTGGGCTCTTTCCACCCGATCTGCTGATTTCGATGCTCGGTTTGCAATTCATTCTTTCCTCGATTGTGGTCTGGAATCTTTGTTGTCCTTTGTATTTGAGTCAGTTGATTGTCTGGAAATTGATAACTCGCACATACCGCGGGAGTTTGGAGAAAACGTTGCGATTGTCCCTGCAGTTTGCTGCAACTTGGGTACCCAATCGCAACCCTTTCATTCCCGATCGGTACTAACATCGAAAAGGTACAGCAGAGCCTCTGCGTCCGTAGTCTTACGAGGTTGCTGACCCTGAGATTGATTGCGATGTTTGATGTTTTCCCGGATCACTTCAGGAGTACTTGTTTCGCTTGACTGTTAAAGTGGTTAGACGCCCTGCGTCCGATAGTCTTACGGGATTCTACTACGCCGACTTGGACTCAGTCAAGGTACTTCAGGCATCCACGCCTAGGTATGTGCGGGTGAACTCTTTCCACCCAATCTGCTGATTTTGATACTTGGGTTACAATTCATCGTTTCCACCTGTTCAAATGGTTTCTGTGACCGAGCCTTTTGGCTTTCATCTTTTGTATCTTGGCATGTGGTACGACTGCACTGACACTGGAGTTCAGTTCGACCGTACTTTGAGTGCATTGGATCCGATGGTCTCCGGGGAAACCGCGAGATATCAGATCTTATTTAATTTTTGCGTTGACTCCTACCCAGAGATATGGAAGATCTCCTGGTGTGTTGGAGGCAGAACGCTCTACTGAGAAAATATTTTTTAGATTTTTGAAAAGATACCCACTCTGGGGAGTGATACTCCGTGGGGTTTTTATTTGCAAATGGTAATTTTTTTTTTCTTTTGAAATGGAAATCTGGTTTGCATGCGCCTCCACTAGGGATGCCTGTGGGGTCTTTGGCTAACCGTCTTTATTTTGAAAGCAGGTAAACATGATGATTGATGCGATAGATGCTGATGCATGGAGATGCATGATGAATGCATGGCTTGGCTCATTCTCTTTCAGTTTGATGATTTTGCTTTTGCTGGAGATGCAGAGAATTTTGAGCTTATTGCTTGCAGGGTTGTGCTCCCCTGGGGATTTTTCTTTTTGATGCGGAGGTTTGGACAGTGGGTTGGTCAAGATCCTGACCCATGGTCGATCAGATTTATCGTCTCAAGATGTTGTTTCTTTGCTGATGAGAATGTACGAGGATGTTATCTGACCTCAAGATGTTCTTCTAGGCATACGTGTGATTGAGATGGTGTTTGGTTGCCCGTTTTTTGTCAAGATTCCAATTTGCAGGCGATCGGATCTGTCATCCCAAACTGTGAAGTGAGCGAAGTTCAAGACTCCTGAAGTGTAGTGCTGGGGATACTGACAATTTTTGTGATTTTTGCAGATATTTGGGTCCGAATCTTTACCTGAGAGGTCAGGATAGAGATCGGTTTATTGAAAATACAGGAAATATTTTTGTGTTTTAGAAAATTTTTTGCTGAAAGCAAAGGAAATATTTTTGTGATTTTTTACAATATCTTGATTGAAAGCAAGGGAAATATTTTTTTATGATTTTTGCAAGTATTTGATTTGGAAGCAAGGAAAATATTTTTGTGATTTTTGAAGAGGTGATTTTGCAATGTTTTTGTATTTTGTGATTTTTATGAAATGCAGGGAAAAGTATGGAATTTTCATCCACTTCCAACTTCTACTGCTGGTAAGGCACCCGATCCATTTTACGTCAGCGAGCAAGACGAGTCTCGCACAGTTAAGTGCCGTAGTTTTACATCTTCGGATGAGGAGATTTTGAGGGTTTTCAGTCAACACACCCACAAAGTTGCCTGTTCCTCATGTGCAATGCACATAGACCACATATCGTCCGACGGACTCCTTCGGCCACAAAATGAGCCACATCCTCACATTTCCCTTAGTCAATCCAGTTTGGGGCCTTACGTTGCTCACAATTCCGTGAGGGTGCGCTCCACCTCCCAACAGCCTTAATCCCCTTCATGAGTTTTAGGAACAGGGAACATCCGTCAGATTCAACAGCGACTTCTAAATCAAGGTTGTCTATCACGGTGCGTTCAATACGAACAGGATTGCGGAGTTCTGCCCGCCTCAGCCCTTTACCTGTTTAAAAGATTCCAGACACCCGTACGATCAAGTGTCAGCCATGTCTAGAACAGGTTAGGAAAGAAAACCCCCGAGAAGTTAATCCCAGTGTAGTTTTAGGTCTTCGGACCGCTGGAGATAAATTTGTGCAGTTTGAAATTTTTGGTGAATCATTTTTTTGTGTTTTTTGGAAAAAGTTCCAGATTTCAGCTCGAATTATCGAGATTGATGCTGGTTTTTGTGGAAAACTTGAAATCTTTTTTGGTATTTTTGGAAATGATCCGGGTTATCAAACCTTGATCCCAACGATCGAGGCCGATGTCAGTTTTTAGTTGAAAGCAGGAAAAGGTCCCCCGAGAAATTAATCTCAGTGTAGTTTAAGGTCTTCGGACCAAAATCTGTACATGCTGAAAATACATTCTTTTGTTTTTTTAGAAAATGTCCGGAGTCATCAGGCCTTAATGAAGACCGATGCCGATTTTTATTGAAAATCTCTCGGGATATCGATCCCAACGTAGTTTAAGGTCTTCGGACCAAAAACTGCACAAAAGGGGGCAAACACACATTTTTTTTGTTTTCGAAATGATCCAGATCATCAAATCTTGGCCTGAATGGCTAGGATCGATGCTGGTTTTTATTAAAAATCTCTCGGGATGTTAATCCCGACGTGGTTTAAGGTCTTCGGACCCAAAACTATGTACAAGATAAGGAAAACCTGTTTTTTTGTTCTTCTTTTTTGTAAAATGTCCGGTGTCAGCGGATCTTGATTCGATCCAGACTGATGCCGTTTTTTATTAAAAGTCTCTCGGGATCTTGATCCCGACATAGTTTAAGGTCTTCGGACCCAAAACTATGTACAAGAGAGCAGCAATCCAGGTTGGAGACTACGGGAATTCTCCTTGGAATGGTTCGGATCATCAGGTCATACCCCTGGATGGTTGAGATCACTGTTTGACCAAGTCAATATTTTTCTTTCTTTTCCTTGAAAATTCCATGGAACTTTTCCACATCATCAAGCTAATTTCTCCCCAATTTCTCACAAGATGAGATTTTGGTGAGATCTCTTCTTTTTTCTCACCATTCTCTTCCATCACTTCATTCTTACATGGAGGTACAAGATTCACTTGCAACCACCCTTCCCAAGGAGGAGTTCTTCCTAAGGAGAGGGGGTGAGAAGTCGTTTCACCTAGGTAGGGGCTAGGACGACCTCCTATGGGCCGCCCGGATGGTCTCTGACCTCTGGTCTCTTCGGTGGGCTCGGTAAAAGGGTGCCCTCCCCTTTTCTATATAACATGGGGCACCCTTGCCCCCTCCATCGTGCAATCTCTCTCTTCTCTCTCTCATACTCTCTCTTTTTTCAAGTTTTCTTTTTCTTCTTTGGTGGTCCTTTGCTCTTTTCAAGTGGTGGGCCTTAGAGAAGTTTTGGGACAGCAAGGTGGTCTCTCTTTGGTGAGTGGTAAAGGTATGGACCACTTCCTTTCCCTTTCTTGTCCTTTTCCTTCTTCATTATGTCTTCTCATGACCCTTTTCTTTTTCCATGTAGCTATCCCAAAAAGAGTGAGGGTGGGCCCAAGTGTTTTTGGCCATTTTCTAAATCTCAAGTCTTTTTTAAAGGTGGTGCATGGAGAAGGACATTGCAAGCTCTCCACTTCATTTTTTCTTTCTTCTTTTCACACTCCCTTCATGTGTATGTAAAGGGTGATTTTGCCATGTCATCAAGTGTGCATGGAAAAATACTCTATCTTTTTCATGGGAGTTGAGCCTCTTTTCATATGTATCAAATGGGCTCAAAGTGAAGTCATGGCCCTTGGTGTATTTGATGGGACCAATGCGTCATTTTGGGCTCCCTCATGCTTTCTTGTTCTTGTCATTTCTTTTGGAGCTTTCTTTTTCTTTTCTATCTTCTTTCCAAGACTTGGGCCCATGGGCATGGTAAGGCCCATCTCAAGTTTTGGGCTCATGGGGCTCACTTTGGGTGACCCCATCTTTCTTCACATATGTATGGACCAAGATGACTAGCCCATTCTTCATTTGGATCTCAAGTGGGCTAGATTTTCTAGTTGGGCCTTTATGGGCAAGTAGCTCAAGTCTTCCACTATCTCTTGATTATGATGTACATCCTTGTACAAGGTGTAGTGGGCTCCTTGGAGTTTTTCATGTGGATGGGCTTTTGGGCCTTCATTGAAACTTGGGCACTTCTTTAAACCATGTATGCCCCACTACACTTTGTTCATGTAGGATTTTTCTTTTCATGCTTTTTCATTTGATGGATGGAGGGCTTGAGTTACTTGATCATCTACAAGTCCCATGAGTGAGTTGTTCCAACAATCTCACTAAGTTCAAATGGTTTTTCCTTGTGGTAGGGATGTGGTTCTCAAGAGTTTCCCCTTAATGTTATCAACCTCAAATGGATGACCCTCAAGTGAGCTATCCATACAACTATGGCTCCTTGATCTTTTCTTTGGGGGCTTGGTGGGTCATCCACCATCATTCTCAAGTATGAGTAATTTCTTCTTCAATTTGTGAGAAAGAATGATACCCATAAGTTGCCCATTTTTGTCCCATGCTTAGGGACATTTTGGATTTTGATCTTCAAGTGGGCTATGTGTACCATTCTTATCCATTTTCATGATGGTTGGGTGACTTATCAAGCCATGCCTTCTTGTGCTCAAATGGTCTCCCTGTTTTGTAAAGAAATTGGTACACATAAGTTGCCCAAACTTGCCTTTTCATGGGCATTTCCAACTTTGACTCCTCATGTGGGTTATGTGCATCAAAATTCTTACCATTGGCCTCTTTGATTCATATGTTTGTGGGTAGACCTCCTTGTTGTATTCTCATGGTCAAAACTTTCATCAAGATGAGGCACATAAGGTTGCCCATGGTTAACCCATGAATGGGTCCTCATGTTCTTCAAAGTGGGCTATGTGCTCTTTCCAATCCATTGAGATGAGTCATTCGGGTTGCTCTTGGGGGCCCACTTCTCCCCTATTCTCCACTTGTCCATGTACACGTGTAAAAAGATGGAAACATCTTAAGTGAGAATCATGGCCTTGGCATAAAAGTGGATCAATCTTTTGGCCACATATGGACTTTGAAGAGGGGCTTCATGTGAATTAAGATCCTTTGTTGATCTCATGGCACTTGAGTGCATTTGTTGTCCAAAATGTGTCCTTGAATGATAGACTTTTCTTGCCTAAGGCATGCCATGACACCTTCTTTAAGGTGGGCCTTACTTTTTCCAATGGGCCCAACACATATCCTAAGTGGCACATGGAGTTGGACTTTAGATTTTGCATTTGAATGTGAGTCCAATCCCATGGGTTTCTTGGATGATAATTTAGATTTTAACGGGTAAGGGATAGGGACTTACCTTGCCAGGCTTATAGGATTCAATGGTGGATGGTACCAGAGGTCACCGAGTGATTGATGAAGATGATCCTGCCTTCATCATCCGCCGAGGGGACCACATGTGTTCCTTAGCTATGGAGCATCAACCTCTTCCTGCTATCAAGGGTCGAGGTACCAGGGATCGCTGGGACAACTGGGTGAAGGATCCACAGCCCTTGCTAGAACGAGTACTGGATGGTACTCCCTTTGCTGGCCTCCTCACCTTACGTTTCCGTAATAACGATGCTAACCGCATGATGCTCACGGCCCTTTGCGAGAGGTGGCGGGACGAGACCCACACCTTCCAGCTCCCTTGTGGTGAATGGGGAATAACCCTCTTGGACATTTATATGCAAGTAGGCTTTCCGTTTCATGGAACAGTTGTTCCTCAAGTCAGCTCTTTGGCTCCCCTCACTTCCACTGACTGGCTACGGCTCGTTGGTGATGTCCCACCCGAGGGTGAATTCTAAGGCCATCAAGTAAAGATGCGATGGTTCTACAACACTTTTGCCTCCGTCATTCCCACCACCGGGCGAGAGGCCCTCCACAAAGCCCGGGCCATGATCACTTATGCCTTCGGGTCCTTCCTTTTTTGCCATGCGAATGAGAGGGTTGATCCCAAGTTTCTTCGTTTAGTCGAGGATGTTCATCATCCCTATAACTGGAATGGGGCTATCTTGACCCATATCTTTCAAGGTCTGGACAAGACCTGTCGGCATAGCCGGTCCTTCACAGGTTTCTGGCCTGTCGTTAAGGTATCTCTTCTTTCACCTTTCTTGAAGGGCTTTCGCCTTCTTTCTTTCTCTAATCAATAGATGTGTCTTTTGCCTAGACCTGCTTTTATGACAATTTTCCCCATCTCGCGCCGAGGATGCGAGACGATGTTGAACCCTCTCTGTATCGCCACATGTACTGGCACCAGCAAAACCGTCAACGGAACGCCCGAGTTTCTGGGGACAATTGGCGCGCTGACATAGACGGATTGACCGTTGAGGATGTAAGTATCTTGCTTTTCTTTGCCCTCGCGCAGTACTGTAACTGATCGTGGTGACCTCATTTGCTGCAGCTCACTCGGATGCCGTATGCCAGTTTCCCTCTTTATTATACCCCCCAGCGTGTGGAGGCATACGATGCTTCATGTCTCCGTATCACGCTTTCCGACGCTGAATCTTTTCAGTGGTATCTGGGGGAGAGGTTGCTTCGGCAAGTTACTGGGGTGGCTCGGGTCCCTTGTTCTGCACCTCCCCCAGCTGCTCGGATGCCAGTTGATGAGAGAGTTGAGGCTCTTATGGGCCAGCCCGGATTTCATTTCACGATCCTGGATCGTGACTATGATGAATGGTATTTGCTGTTCGGCCAGGGGCCTCTGCTTCCTTCGCTTTATGTTCCAGGTGGCCATCGCAGATATGCTGGAGGCTCGGTGACTCCTCCTTTGATGGATCTTTATCATCGGGAGCGGGACGAGAGGAGGGATGATGATGACTATGTTGGCGACTTGTAGCTTGCTTTTGTATTCCGCTTTGTATGGCCTTGTTCTTTTTGCTTTCATCTTCTTTTGTATCAAGCTTTTTTGAATGAATATACAATTTTCGACTTGTCTCAAATTCTTTGATGATATCTGGATGTTTTGACCTTTGACTTGTTCCATTAATGATTTGTGGAAGATGAGACTTCTTAACTGCATGGATGATGACTTGAACGATTCAGATTGCTTGATTAGGCCTTATGGGCCCACTTGATGATTAGATCTTGGATTCTGGCACTTCTTTTGATGATCGAACCTTTGATCTTACTGCTCCATGACTTGGGTAAGCTTTCCAATGGTTTGGATCCTGATGATTTAGCCCTTGAATGGTTCAGATTGCTAGATTTGTCCCTGTGGGCCCACTTGAAACCTTGGCTTTACTTTGGGGCACCTCTTTTGATGATTTGTGAGGCTAAGAAGGCTTCTCATGGTGTGGATGATGCTTGAACGTCTCAGATCGCTTGACTTGGCTTTGTGGGCCCACTTGATGATTAGATCTTGGGTTTTGGCCCTTCTTTTGACGATCAGCCCTTTGATCTTGTTGTTTGGTGACTCTTGTGAGCTTTTTCATGGTTTAGATCATGATGATCTAGCCTTTGAGTGGCTTGGATTGCTTGTGGCCCTCACTTGATCATCTTTCCTTCTCTTTGACTTGATCAACCATGTTCTGGCTGCATTGCTTCGTGATTGGACCGGTGGGGCACCTTTTATATGATCTTGATCAGCCTCAATCAAAATCTGGAGTGGACAGGAGCCTTGGGCGGCCCATGGAGTGCCATCTGCTGACGTGGACTGTCAGCCTCACCTACCAAGAACCCTGGAGCCAATCCCGCGGAGAGAGAGGAACTGCGTCCGTACGGGCGGCCCAGAGCAGGCCGCCCAGGGCTCGCCTCTTGAGCGGCCTGGGTTGGCTCTGGTTCGGACAGTGAGCATATTCCCCTGGCTGCTGTCTCCCTCATCACCTGCACCCGATTCTTTGATTCAGCCATGAATCTCTTCCTTGTCTCTTCTTTCATTCTCCTTTTGTCTTTTTCTTGGTTTGTCCTTTCTTGGGCAATGGATGGTGGAGATTTAGGGGCTGTGGGAGCTGTCCAAGGTGGGTCCCACACTTCAGATTTTCAACTGAGCTTTGATAATGGGGAGATGCCTTTAATGGATGGGGTAGATGGGGCATTAAGAGGGGGCATTGATGAGGGGCTAGAGATGGTAGTTGATGGAGCTTTGAATGGCCCCATTAATGGCAGCCATGCTGAAATTCCAGATTTGAATGGGGCTTTGATTGTGGGAGAAATGGATGGCATGGATGAGATGGAAGGATGGGACATAGGTGAGGCTATGCATCCCTTGAATGTGGGCCACATGAATGATGTGATTGATGGAGGTGATGGGCCCATGATGGACATAGATGGGCTGATCTCATGCTTGGATGGGATGGATGGTTCAGATGATACCTTTGACGGTTTGGATGCTCTTGATGAGGGCCGACATGTGCGACATACTTGTTTGGGTGGACTTGATGTGATCATTGATGATGTCCCCTTGATGCTGGATGGTGTGGATGCCTCGATGATCCCTTTGATCGGCTAGGATGATGATTGGATTCATGATTTCCTGCTGGAGAGGGCTGCAGGTCTAGATCTGACCGTTGATTCTTCGATCGGGGTAGCCGGGACCCTTCTGGATGGCTCAGATGCTTTCTTTGACGGTCAGATTAGTCAGGATGCCACGATGTGCGGTGTGATCTTTACTGGTAGCCCTTTTGATGGGGAGTATCGTTCCTCTCCTGATCGTCGGTCTTTTACGTATTCTATTCATGAGGTGGGCGAGTCTTCTCATGCGGCTGAGATTATGACAGTTTCAGATAGTGATGCGACTATATCAGACATAGCCATTACTAAGGGCAGGTCAGGGGCTGTCGAGTCTGCAGAGGTTCCAGCTTTTCCTTCCTCTTCGCCCGTTGACCTTCCGATCCTTGATGAGCTGTCATTGATTTCTGGGCCTTTTGTTCTGGAAGGGGTACCAGTGAGGACTTGTTAGCTGCTTCCTCGTCCTTCTTGCTCGCCATGACTACTTGCTTGGCTTAACAGCTTGTCAGCTTATGAGATTCGGGAGTTAGAGTCCTATGGCTTTGGCAGTCTGGTCCATATGGCTAGAGTTGATATTGATTGGAGGATGCTTGGAGCTGCCTTGATTGACTGGGTCCCTTCGTTGAACTTGTTTGCGTTCAACGATATGGAGATGGGGCCTTCTTTGGAGGAGCTTGCACGCTTGATAGGCTTGCCCTGGGATTATACTCAGTATTTCTCGTCGAATACGTCGCCGAAGACTGCCACACCGCAGAACTGGTTCGGGATCCCTTATCTTGTTCATCCTGCAGCTGCCGGCCAGGATGCTGTAGTGTTCTCCTTGGACTTACTGTATGATCTTTTTTTGGGTCCTTGGAGTGTGGCCGGTTCTACCTTTGCTCGGAACGCACTGATGTTCTGCTTGATTGCTGAGGTGCTGTTCTCGGGATGGCACAGGTCCTAGACTCCTCTGCTTTTTGAGGTGATGAGCCGAGCTATCCGTCGGCAAGGGATCATTTCTCTTACCTTGGCCGAGCTGTTCAATGGGCTGACTGACTGCGCCCTGGGCCGCACTCGTGTCCTTCGCGGCTGTTGTGCCTTTCTTCAGGTATCTTTTCTACATCCTTTTTCTTCTTGCTTTGCTAGGAATTGCTTTGCTCTAGCTGAATTTTTTTTCCTTTCTTGTGATCAGGTCTGGCTATGGGAGCGTCTTTCGTTGACCGTTCCTGTATCTTTTCTTGACACTCGTTGCCCAGACCTTATGCGACACATCATGGAGTTTCTTCCTCATATAGCTAGGATGAGCGAGCCCTTGTATCGCAGGATGTTCGCTGAACTTCGTGACTGGAACGTTCGTTGGGAGTCATCTTGGTTTTCACTTCCTCCAGTGCTTTGCGATGCACACCGCCTTCCTCTGATGTTGGTAGGCTTTCGATCCTACTTTTCTTATCATCCCATTCGGTTCCTGCGGCAGTTTGGGTACGAGCAGGATGTTCCTCTTTTCGCTTTCACGTGTATCGGGCGTCGAGCACATCCATCTAAGTCCTCTGACTTCAGGACCCGGATTGATTGTTCTTGGGCGAGTTATTTGACTGCTGATTTGCTGGGTTTTGAGCTGCGGAATTTTCTGATGGCGACCGCCCCATATCAGTACTGGGTTGCTGAGCAGTCTTTGTACCGACGTATCCCTTGCTGGCACCAAACTGCTGATGAGGATGAGCAGGATATCCTTGGAGATGTTGGCTTTTCATCTGGTTCATATGAACCTTTTGAGGAGCGCCCATTCATTGATCCTTGCTTCCTTTTGGCCACTCATGGCCATCTGCTGTCTGAGATCTCTGCACTTTGGTATCATTGTGAGATGATGTTGAGGAGATTGGCTGCCGATCAGAGATTGTCTGATGAGGAGACAACGATTCGTACCCTTGAGCGCGATGAGGTGCATTACCTGCGTATGGAGGTTAGCAGGTTGAGAGAGAGGCTATCTTTTTATGAGTCAGAGGACTTACCTGATGTGGCCGAGGAGGAGGGTAGAGATTGATTATGTTGGCCACCTTCACATTCTTTTTTGCATATATAATTGATGATGAAAAATTCTTTTGTATTTTTTGAAAAAGATGATATGACATGTGTAAAAGAAATATGATGCTTTTAATGAAAAAGAAGAAAACTTTTTGAAAATCTACTGTGCCATGAGTTATCTTGTGAGTGAGTGTCTGGATTTTTGTGTCGGGATATAGGAATTAGAACTGGGGCTCGGCCAATGCTTTGACCGATGTTTCGAGATTTAACTTGAGGACTCCTTTGGTTCCATAGAGGTGTAGGCAATGGAAACTGTTGCCTCTTGAGATTGTCAGAATTTGTAGAGCTCTTCGCTCCTTACTGCACTTCTTCTTGTTCTTGAACTGTAACTGCTTGAACCGATCTGGACTGTCTGATTTCTTGGTACCTGCACTTTTAATAATTTTTTTTTCTTTTTCTTTTTGAGCCATTTTTGCCTGCAGCGTTCTTTCGAGTTTTCACTACAGCCGGCCTTTTCCCGTCATTTTTGCCCGTGGCGCCCTTTCGGGTTTTCACCACGTCCCGGGTGTTTGATCTTGCCTGCCCCTTGGCAGCTATGCTGTTTTTACCCTCAGTGCCCTTTCGGGTTTTCACCAAGTCCGTTGTATGCCCACTGTTTTTACTCGGAGCGCCCTTTCGGGTTTTCACTCCGCCCTCTTTGTTTAGGCACACATTTTTCTTTTTTCTTTTTTCTTTTTTTTTTATTTTATTTTTCTCTAGATCTCTGGATAACTGCGGCGGCTAGAGGTCGGGAATCCGTTGTTGCCGGCCGATGGCAGTCTTTCAGCCCTTATCCTAAGTTACGATGATAGAGCTGTCGATCTTTGCTAAAGACCCCTCTGAGATGAATGGATGGATGACTGTGTTTCTTCTTGGACTGATTTTTTTTTCTTGGGTGCCTTGCTTTGGCTTCCCTTTTTCTTTCTCTTTTCTTTTTTTTTCTTTTTCTTTTGTATTCTTTTTCTCTCTTTTTTTGTCTTTTCCTTTTGAATCCCCCCCCCCTTTTTGTATTTTCCTCTTTTTGAATCCCCTTATTTGAAACACTTGTTGGTGGACGGAAATGATTTCTCAGAGGTCTTAGCCTCGACCTCTTGACTTCAGCTCTATTAAAGTAACTCTTGATAAGGTTAGAATGACCTACCCGTGAAAGATCTTCACTTTGTCGGCGTTGGTTAGCTCAGGAAGATCCACCCCTCTCATGTTAGTGAGTCTGAGGGCGCCTACGGTAGAATCTTTTTCATGACCATGTCGCCTACCTTGAAACTTCTTTTTCAGACTCTCTTGTTGTAAGCCCGAGCAATCCTTTTTTGATAGCACTGTGAATGACTTAGTGCACGCATGCGCTTTTCATCTGCTAGCTGCAACTGATCGAATCTGGCCCGTTGCCATTCTCCTTCTTCAATTCCGCTTTCTAGTAACACCTGTAATGATGGTATTTCCACCTCGACTGGTAGGACTGCTTCCATTCCGTAGGTAAGCTTGAAAGGAGTAACGCCCGTAGCAGATCGTACAGACGTTCGATAGGCCCAAAGTGCATATGGGAGCATATCTGACCAATCTCGATAGGTCACAACCATCTTCTCGAGTATCCTGACGATTGTCTTATTTGCGGCTTCTACCCCACCATTCATCAGGGGACGGTAGGGGCTTGACCGATGACGTTGGATCTTGAACTTGCTGAGGAAGTCATCCATTTTTTTGTTGACGAACGGGGTCCCATTATCTGTGATGATGGCATTAGGGATTCCATACCGGCATATGATGTTGTTCTTCATGAATTTGATCACCTGAGATGCTGCAATCGTGGTGTAGGAGGCTGCCTCTACCCATTTGGTGAAGTAGTCGACTGCCACAAGTATGTACTCATGACCATTTGATGCTTTGGGACTGATCTTGCCGATGATGTCGAGTCCCCACATGGAGAAGGGCCAGGGGGTGGTCAGGTTGTATAACTCTGATGATGGGGCATGGATTTGATTCGCATGCTCCTGACACTTTAAGCATTTTCTAACGTGCTGGCAACAATCTGTCTCCATGGTGAGCCAATAGTAGCCGAGTCGTAGAATCTTCTTTGCCATCATGTGCCCGTTCATGTGTGGGCCACAGATTCCTTTGTGTATTTCTTCCATGATCTTTGCAGCTTCTGTTTCATCGACGCATCGAAGGAGGATGTGATTATAGGATCGCTTGTAAAGAACTTCGCCACTGATGGTGAATTGGCCGGCCAAACGCTGGATGGTTCGGCGATCTATTGCTGTTGCTGACTCTGGATACTCCTGGGTTTCGAGATATTGCTTGATGTCGGCATACCAGGGTTTGTCAGGGACAGCTTCGGCTTCTTCTATTTGCAGGCAAAAGGCAGGCTCTTCTTGAATTTCGACTGTGAGTTCCCATTCTGAAGCTCCTTTCGGGATCTCGAGCATTGATGCCAGTGTGGCGAGAGCATCTGCAAACTGGTTCTTGGCTCTGGGCATGTATGAGAAGGTGATTTCCTTGAATTCTTTGATCAGATTGTCAAGATACACATGATATAGTATCAGCTTCTCGTCCTTGGTTTTCCATTCGCCATTGGTCTGGTTGATGATAAGCTGTGAGTCTCCAAACACTCGTAGCTTCTTGACGCCCAAGATTATGGCTTCCCTTAAGCCAACGTGCATGCTTCATACTCTGCCATGTTGTTGGTGCACTCGAATGCTATGCGCCTCGAGATAGGAATAGGGACATCATCTGGAGAGTAGAGGATTGCTCAAATACCACTCCCTTTAGAATTTACTGCGCCGTCGAAAAATAATGTCCACTCATCTTTTTTCTTTTCTTCTTCTTCAATAAGCAAGAGATCTTCATCAGTGAAGAATGTCTTGAGCGGTTGATAATCCAGGAGGGAGTGGGCGGCAAGATGATCGGCGAGGGCCTGTCCCTTGATTGCCTTCTGAGTGACATAGGTGATGTCGAACTCAGACAGGAGTAGCTGCCATTTAGCTATCCTTCCAGTAAGTGCCGGCTTCTCGAACAGGTACTTGAGCGGATCCATGTGAGCGAGGAGGAGAATAGGGAATGCAATCATGTATTGACGTAGTTGCTGAATTGCCCAGACTAGGGCGAGGCAAGTCTTCTCGATCGGGGAATACCTGGTCTCATAGTCGGTGAACTTTCGACTCAAATAGTATATTGCTTGTTCCTTCTTTCCGGTCTCGTCGTGTTGGCCGAGGACACAGCCAATGGCTTCTGCTGCTACCGAGATGTATAACAATAGTGGTCGTCCAGGAGCGGGCGGCACTAGGACTGGAGGATTCATGAGATATCTCTTGATGCGATCGAAGGCGACTTGGCAATCATCATTCCATTCTTTTGGAACGTTTTTTCGGAGGAGCTTGAAAATGGGTTCACAAATAGGTGGGAGCTGTGCGATGAAGCGACTAATGTATTGAATTCTGCCAAGGAAGCCACGGATTTCTTTCTCTGTTCTAGGAGGGGGCATCTCGATGATTGCTCTGGTTTTGGTCTCGTCGACCCTGATGCCGTCCTCGCTCACCATAAAGCCGACGAGTTTGCCTCTCATTGCACCGAAGACACATTTCTGTGGGTTGAGGCGGAGCTTGTACTTCTCTAATCTGTTGAATAGCTTCTTCAGATCTTCAAAGTGTCCTTCAATTGTGCGAGATTTGACGATCATGTCGTCCACATATACTTCAAGCTCTTTGTTCATCATGTCATGGAATAATGCTGTCATTGCTCACTGATATGTTGCTCCTGCGTTCTTTAGACCGAACGGCATTACCCTGTAACAGAAGGTTCCCCAGGGAGTGATAAACGATGTCTTCTCACGATCTTCGACGACCATCTTGATCTGATTGTAACCTGAGAACCCGTCCATAAATGAGAAGATCTTGTATCCAGCAGTGTTGTCGACCAGAGTGTCGATGTGTGGCAAAGGGAAGTCGTCTTTTGGACTGGCTTTGTTGAGATCTCGGAAGTCGATGCACATTCGAACCTTGCCGTCCTTCTTTGGTACTGGTACGATGTTGGCGAGCCATTCAGGGTAGTTGGAGACTACCAAGAATCCCGCATTGTATTGTTTGATGACTTCATCTCGAACTTTCAGGGCCCATTCTGGCTTCATTCTTCGAAGTTTCTGCTTCACTGGCTTCATATCTGCCTTGGTTGGTAGATGGTGTACAACGAGCTCTTCATCGAGCCCCGGCATGTCTTCATATGAGAACGCGAAGTTGGACAATCTTGGAGCTAGGAACTCTATCATTTTCTGTTTCATCTCAGGTGGCAACGATTTTCCAATGCGTACTTTCCTAGGGATCTCAGGTGTCCCCAAGTTTACTATCTCAAAATCATCGGCTACAACATTGGCTTTAGATTCGAACTTTTTGAGGAGATCCTCTAGTTCGGGAGCAGGATCATCATCTTCCTCATCCCGAGCTTCGTCCAGACCCATGAGCTCGAAGTCTAATTCGATGTCGAAATCATATGATTCGACTTCAAACTCATGCGACTCTTTAGACGAACTTGGCACACTACTGAATGTAGGAAAAGAAATGTTTTTCTTATTTTTGAGATTTTTCTGAAATTGAAATGCTAGATGTTTTTAGCTTTTGAAAGTTTTTTATTTTTTTGGATTTTCGAAATTCATGGGACTTTGAACAAGTAGGCATTGCAGACCATGATTGAGCCCAACTTGTTCCAAAGTTCCAGTCGCTGCTTAAACAGGCATTTTTTTTGGAAGCCAGAGCTCTCAGATGGCTCTTTGGCTGATTCAAAAGTTAGGGGAACGGATGACCATTCAGGACCCCACACTTCCTCCCCTGAAGAGGTGGGGGTTGATGATTTGGGTGAAGAATCATGGTCTGGCCCAATGACCATGATTTCTTGCTGGTCGGGTTCGAGATCTGAGTCGTACTCAGTCCCTCCCGGATCACTTACTTCGCATTACAGTTCGTCTGGTTCCACGGCTAGCCACAAGTTTGGAATTTGGACATCAGACCAATCTAGGGCTGGCCATTTTCCTTTCTTGGTCCAATGGATGGGCTGCTTCTGCCCCTGGCTGGTGATTGTTGATGTTGATTCTGCAGAGATGGGCGAGTCGTGCCCCTTGCTGATTGATGTTGAGATGGGCAAGTTGTGCCCTTGACTGGCTGGAATTGAAGTGGGCAGGTTGTGCCCCCGGTTGATTGATGCTGAAGTGGGCAGGTTGTGCCCCTGGTTGGGAGCAGGTGTCAGAGTAATCTGATCCTGAAGCTGCTGTATTTGACTTCCTTCTTCATCTCCTTCTTCTTCTGGAGGCTTGGGCGGTTCGAGAATTTGATCCCATCGAATGGGGGGCCACGTGGCCCAAACTAGGCTCATCGGGAGGCTTTTGTGTAGTGCAGTCGGTTGATTCCCTCCTAGATCTTTGTAAGGTTCTCCTGGCTTGACGAATTGGATGGGTGAGCACCGAAATTTCTTCCTTCCTTTGTCCATGAAGATTGACCTGTATCCGAGTCCCCATTTGCGTTGGTTATATATCAGCGGTACCTTTCTGGACTTGAAGTGATTCTTCATTCAGTATTTGAGGCTCAGACACTCTGCCGGTGAAAAGACACGGTCCACCCTTATCGGTTCTGGATTAGCGATAGAGTTCACAGTCTCGAATTCGAAACTGTGAAACGGGATGTCTTCTTCAGAGTGCTGGATATCGATGACCGGGATGTCTGGTTCAGTGGCAGCAGCATTAGAAGGAATGATGAGCTCCTTCTCTGCATGGATAGAGATCACTTGATTTCCACAGATGTACTTCACTCGTTGATGCAGGGTTGATGGCACAGCTCCAACCTTGTGCAGCCATGGTCGCCCGAGCAACATGTTGAAAGAGGCTGATATATCCAGGATTTGGAATGTGATGGTAGAGATTTCTAGACCTATCTGTACCTCTATGTCGACCTCCCCTTCCACTGATCGGCGGGTGTTGTCGAATGCTTTGACACATATGGTGCTGGGTCGGAATGAAGAAGGACTGATTCCCAGACGTTTCGCAGTCTTAAGTGGGCAGACCTTTAAGCTTGAGCCATTATCGATAAGGACCAGTGGGACACAGAGGTCTTTGTATCGTAAGGCTATGTTGAGGGATCGCCCATGATCTCGTCCTTCTGGTGGCAACTCATTATCTGTGAAGGTGATGGCGCGCGGAGCCAGGAGTTGTCCAATCATCAATGCTATCATCTTTGGTGCCGTATCGGAGGAGACGTGAGCATCGTTCAAGGTTTTGGCAAACATTTCTTGGTGTATGCGAGATGTACAGAGTAACTCCCATACTGAGATTTGTGCAGGGATTGACTTGAGCTGAGTCGCCACATCGTATGCGGCTTCATTTTTGTTGCCGAGGCTTGAAAGGGCGCCTTTGGGATCTCCTCTGTTCTGATTATCTCTTCGGATGCAACGCCCATTGGGATTCATGTTTCCTACTTCTGCGCATTCTGGATAGTGCCATGGGACCTCTTTATAACTTTCCTCTCCTTTGCCTTCTAGAATCACCGGTTTTTGCAACGGCGCTGGTGTGGGTACCAGATCTTCCTCGTATGGAGCTTTTACCTTGAGAACTACATTGTTGCCTGTGCTGAAGGGGTAATATCGAGGCTTATCTTCGTAGACCACATAAGGTCGTGGTCCTGGCTTGACTGTTCCTGGGGTAGGAGGCTCCCATAGAATGAATACTGGTCCTCTTGATATGGCAGGAGGTTTCTCTGTTCGTACCAATTGTCGTAATGTGATTGACACGCCACTAGGATTTTCCCCTTGCAATATGACCGGCTCAACTGGAGGAGCTCCTTCCAAGACAATGGGCTCTTGCTGCTGACGAGTATAATCCTTCCCTCGTGGATTGGATTGTTCTTGAATTGGGGTTGCCCCTTGCAAGATGACAGGTTCGTATGTGGGCTCGATGTATGATGGTGCTCCTTCCAGGACGACTGGTTCCCAGCACGAATGGTTGTAAGGTGCCCCTTGCACAACTGGTACATCATATGGAAGTGCTCCTTCGAGTACTACTGGCTCAGAGACTGAAGGAGGGAAGGGACTTGCCCCTTGCATGATCGGAGGAGGATTTGTTGGCCCATAAGTGTAGGCATGAATGGATTGGATGGGGGAGAAAGAGCGATCAAGATGGTCCCCTTCTTCTATACTATTGACTGCAGGGCCACGAGACGAACTGGGGTCCGTTGGGTGCTGAGGCAGAGGATTCTGAAGGATGTTGGTGGAAGCTGCTGGAGAAGTTCCAGGGACCGAGATGACGATCTTGCGGTCATCAATTAGGTCTTGTATGGCATTCTTCAAGGTATAGCATCGATCAGTGGTGTGGCCACGCCCTTGATGATAGGCACAATACTCATTTTCTCGGTAGTTTGGTGGCAGAGGATGAGGCGGAGGCCGAGGTGTCATTAGAGTAAGTAACTGCTTCTGCACCAGAGTAGCCATGACTTGACTGAGTGGCTGAGAGAGGGGAGTAAATTTCCTGAACTCCCTGTAGTTTTGCCTATTTTGATATGAGTATTGACCGTTTCATCTGAACTGTTGCTGTTGTCGAGGTGGTTGAGGCTAAGGATTCGGTTGTGGCTGATACCGCTGAGGCTGATGCTGAACTTGATTCTGCTGATACTGTTGACGTCCCTGTGGGGGAGCATGTTGATTTCCTTGAGCAGTGGTATTGATGTTGTTTACCTCTGTTGGGCGGGGAGGAGAACCACTGCGGTTTCCATTCCCGTGCCCGATAGGTCTTCCTTCCACTCTGTTCCTTTTAATTGGAGTGGCTTGATGAGGCCATGGGGAGATTGTCCCGGCACGGATTCCTACTTCGACTTGCTCTCTAGCACGGATCAATTGTGAGAAATTCGCATATGGATGCGAGATGAGAAACCCGGATATGCCTGGATATGTTGAATGAACAATCATGGAGATTTGTTCTTCGTCGTCGATAGGCGTTCGCATTCTGGCTGCCATAGCTCGCCAACGTCCCACATAAGCTGATAGTGTCTCATCACTCTTTTGCCTGAGAGGTGCGAGGTCGGCTCTTCTGGGTGCCATGTTGAGGTTGTATGCGAATCTGTCGACGAAAGCCTGGGAAAGCTGTTCCCACGTCCTGATGCGGTGGCAGTCCAATGAAGTGTACCAATCTAGGGCATCGCCCTTCAGTGATTTTTGGAACAAGCGAATGAGGGCCCCTTCATTTCCTGAGATTGCACTCAGCTCTCCACAGAAAGCCTTGAGATGTGCTGTGGGACAACCGCTGCCGTTGTATCTTTTGAATTTTGGAACCTCAAAGTTTTGAGGTACTTGAGCATCTGGGAAAGGACACAAGTCTCTGAACTTGGTCGAAGGTAGATCGATTCCTTGTTGTCGCTGAAGCTGATTTTGCAAGATCTGGAACTGCTCCCGCAACTCGTCCAGTCCTGAATGATTTGTTCGAGCGACTGGTGCCTCTTGGAGTAAGGCACGTTCTTCTTCGGCATAGTGGTCGATGTCTTCGACCCTATGTGCTTGCTGAAAAGCAACCGCAGGTTGCTGAAATTGATTTGATGATTGAACTGGATTCGGATGAGCTTGTGCTTAAAAGGATTGTAATTGAACTGGAGACTGTACTGAAGGTTGAACTGGAACTTGCTGGAAATTAACTGGAGATTGCTGTATTGAAGATTGCTGGAAATTAACTGGATTTGGCTGAATTGAAGATTGCTAGAAATTAACTGGAATCCCATCGGCGGAGATGTGCTGGAATTGAAAAGTGCTCCTGTTTGCAGGAGGCTGAGATGCTGGGAAGTGACCCCCTTGTTGGGTATTCGCCACTGTCCGCTGGTTGATGTGGGCTTGACACTGACCCCCATTGTGGGCATTCGCCAATGCTGTCCCTGTTGAAATCCCATCTGTGGGGATGTGCTGAAATTGAAAAGGTGTCCCATCGGCGGGGACATGCTGAGATCTACTGAGACTGTTGTTTGCAAGATTGACTGGAAGCTGACTGGAAGTCCCTGCGACGGGAGCGCTCTGAGATGGCCATATCGTTGCAGGAAGGTACTGAGGAAGATGCCCTGTAACGAAGGGCTGAGATGGCTGCTGTCGGTAGTCTTGGTGTAGACACCCCACCTTCGGCTACACTGTTGGTAGAGATAGCTGGTTGAACGGAGGACCATACCCCCAAATCCCAAGTCCAAACTCAGCCAAACTCACCCTTGTAAGCCCCATTCCATAGCCCAGTTCAAGCCTAAACCCAGTCAACTCAGTCCTAAACACCACCCTGAAAAACCCCCCATAAAAAAGGCCAGTCAAAAAATCCCAAAAAAGTCAAACTCACTGAGTCAACTCATTGAGTTAACCCGCTGAGTCAACCCGTCGAGTCAAAACACCGAGTCAACCCGTCGAGTCAAACCACCGAGTCGACCCGCTGAGTCAACTCACTGAGTTGACCAGCGAGTCCAACAGCAGCCCCGAGGGAGCGACCGTACTCGCTGGAAACCGAGGAGCGACCGTACGGGCGGCCCATGGCAGGCCGCCCGGAAAAAATTACGAGAGTTGCCACTCTCCGCTGCTATAAATACCCCCTCCCCCTTCTCTTTTAAACACAACAACCGGCCAGAGAGAGTCCGTCCATTAGAGTCATCCTTCTCCACCCTTAGCCCATTTTTCCACCAAGGAGAGCCTAACCCTGGTCCGGCTTTGCCTGACCACTGGTCCAAGCCTCTCAAGCCACCCAAGTCCTGATCCAGCCACTCGAAGCCAACCCTTGCGACACCTCCGTCCATCCAGCTACTCTATTCCAGCATCATCTCATTTGCATCTAGCATAAGTGCAATATTTACTTTTCTTCCAACCCCCTTGCTTCACTATAAGCACCTTGATTCGTCAAGTACACATGCATATGTCTTTATATTAAGCACCTGTCAGTTCGAGCGTATACTCTGGGCTTGCCCGTTGTTGGAACCTGCCCATCAGAAACTCTTACTGTTCAGACCTGCATTCATGCTTCACCATAAAACACCTTGATCATTCAAGCACACTGCATACGTCTTACATTAAGCACCTGTCAGTTCGAGCGTACGCTCTAGGCTTGCCCGTTGTTGGAACCTGCCCATCAGAAACTCTTACTGTTCAGACCCGCATTCATGCATCATGTCATTCCTGAGAATATACGAGGATTAAATTAGACTTTCAAGTATTCGATCGATTCTGTGAAGTAGAGACCGTACTTCGGTACGGGCAGTGTGTGGGGTGCTTAACCTCTTCCCACCCTGTAACCGTGATCCCTTACCTTGAATCTCTGACCGCAGATCAACAGGAGTCATTTTAGAGGAAGGAATCTTCGGATTCCCTTCTCTAACGTTTCTACGGGGTCTAGCCGACTGTAGATTCGAAATAACTGGCTAGTGGCGACTCTGGTCTTATATAAATTCACTTAAACACATCCAGCTCAATACGACAACCAAACAAAGCCCTCGAGAACGAGGCAAGCCAGTGGCACAAATGGCGATTTCGCACTCACGCATCCTCATCTCCTTCTTTTCCGAAAGGAAAGGGGAAGGGAGAAGAACGTCGTGTGGGAGCGCGGAAAAATCGGCGAGGGTCTACAGAATGGCGACTCCACTGGGGATTAGCTAGTCCCACTAGTCGTGATCCGACTTGAAAAACGGAATCATTCCTGTATTTGAAAGTCACTAATCCTCATACAATCTCATCTGCATAGCATTCTACCCAAAACCCCCAAAAAAAAAATATAGAAAATCCTAAAACCCACAAAAAATAGAAAATCCCAAAACCCAAAAAGAATAGAGTACAGTCCTCATCATTGCGCCTCCTCGGGCTCAACGTACACGGAGACAACTTCCCTACCGCAGCATAATCCGCACTCGGGCTCAACAAGCCATGTCCGACCACGAAGAAGAAACTCATCTCCTCCCTGCTCTTGAGATGACCGAAGCGCAACCTCCAGCGCAACAGCCCGTTGACAATACACCAGTCATACAAGAATTGGCACATGGAGTGAGAGCAATGCAAGAAATGCTCTTGCAATTCATGCAAGCACAAGCCACCGCAGCAGCCAACAATCAGGTTGGCCCAGTTCAGCAAGCTCAGCAGCCATGCCGGGTCCTTCCGGCCTCCAGTTCAAATCAAGCACAACCAGCGGAGTCTACCCAAGACTACCTACAACAGCCATCTCAGCCCTTCGCTATGGGGCATCCTTCTCAATATCTTCCTGTGACGACAAGGCCATCTCAGAGCACTTCCGTTGCAGGAACATCCAGTCAACTTTCAGTCAATCTTGCAAACAACAATCTCAGTAGATCTCAGCATGTCCCCACCGATGGGACACCTTTTCAATTTCAGCACATCCCGGCCGATGGGATTTCAATTCAATTTCCAGCAACAGGGACAGCACTGGCGAATGCCCACAATGGGGGTCAGTGTCAAGCCCACATCAATCAGCGGACAATGGCGAATACCCAACAAGGGGGTCACTTCCCAGCATCTCAGCCTCCTGCAAACAGGAGCACTTTTCAATTCCAGCACATCCCCGCCGATGGGATACCAGTTAATTTTCAGCAATCTTCAATTCAGCAAAATCCAGTTAATTTCCAGCAATCTTCAATTCAGCAAAATCCAGTTAATTTCCAGCAAGTTCCAGTTCAACCTTCAGTACAGTCTCCAGTTCAGTTACCATCATTTCAAGCTCAAGTTCATCAGAATCCAGTTCAATCATCAAACCAATTTCAGCAACCCGCGGTTGCTTTTCAGCAAGCCCATAGGGTCGAAGACATCGACCACTATGCCGAAGAAGAACGTGCCTTACTCCAGGAGGCACCAGTCGCTCGAACAGATCACTCAGGACTAGGACGAGTTGCGGGAGCAGTTCCAGATCTTGCAAAATCAGCTTCAGCGACAGCAAGGTACCTCAAAGACTTGTGTCCTTTCCCAGATGCTCAGGTACCTCAAAACTTTGAGGTTCCAAAGTTCAAAAGATACGACGGCAGCGGTTGTCCCACAACACATCTCAAGGCCTTCTGTGGAGAGCTGAGTGCAATCTCAGGAAATGAAGGGGCCCTCATTCGTTTGTTCCAAAAATCTCTGAAAGGCGATGCCCTCGATTGGTACACTTCATTGGATTGCCACCGCATCAGGACGTGGGAACAGCTTTCCCAGGCTTTTGTCGACAGATTTGCGTACAATCTCAACATGGCACCCAGAAGAGCCAACCTCGCAGCTCTCAGGCAAAGGAGTGATGAAACACTGTCAGCCTACGTGGGACGTTGGCGAGCTATGGCAGCCAGAATGCGGACACCCATCGACGACGAAGAACAAATCTCCATGATTGTTCATTCAACATACCCAGGCATATCCGGGTATCTCATCTCGCATCCATATGCGAATTTCTCACAATTGATCCGTGCTGGAGAGCAAGTCGAAGCAGGAATCCGGGTCGGGACAATCTCCCCATGGCCTCATCAAGCCACTACAGTCAAGAGGAACAGAGTGGAAGGAAGACCTATAGGGCATGGGAATGGAAACCGTAGTGGTTCTCCTCCTCGCCCAACGGAGGTAAACAATATCAACACCACTGCTCAAGGGAATCAACGTGCTCCCCCACAGGGACATCAACAGTATCAGCAGAATCAAGTTCAGCATCAGCCTCAGCGGTATTAGCCACAGCCGAATCCTCAGCCACAACCACCTCGACAACAACAGCAATTCAGAGGAAACGGTCAATACTCATACCAGAACAGGCAGAATTTCAGGGAGCTCAGGAAGTTCACTCCACTCAGTCAACCACTTAGTCAAATCATGACTACACTGGTACAAAAGCAGTTACTTACTCTAATGGCACCTCGGCCTCCGCCTCATCCTCTGCCACCGAACTACCGAGAAAATGAGTATTGCGCCTATCATCAAGGACGTGGTCACGCCACTGATCGATGCTATACTTTGAAGAATGCCATACAAGACCTGATTGATGACCGCAAGATCGTCATCTCGGTCCCTGGAACTTCTCCAGCAGCTTCCACCAACATCCTTCAGAATCCTCTACCTCAGCATCCAATGGACCCCAGTTCGTCTCGTGGCCCTGCAGTCAATAGTATAGAAGAAGGGGACCATCTCGATCGCTTCTTCTCCCCTATCCAGTCCATTCATGCTTACACTTATGGGCCAACTAATCATCCTCCAGTCTTGCAAGGGGCAAGTCCCTTTCTTCCTTCAATCTCCGAGCCAGTAGTGCTCGAAGGAGCACCTCCATATGATATACCAGTTGTTCAAGGGGCACCTTACAACCATTCAAGCTGGGAACCAGTCATCCTGGAAGGAGCACAATCATACATTGAGCCCACATACGAACCTGTCATCTTGCAAGGGGCAACTCCAGAACAATCCAATCCACAATGGAAGGATTATACTCATCAGCAGCAAGAGCCCGTTGTCTTGAAAGGAGCTCTTCCAGTTGAGCCAGTCATATTGCAAGGGGCAAATCCCGGAGGCGTGTCAATCACGCTACGGCAGCTCAGACGAACAGAGAAACCTCCTGCCATATCAAGAGGACCGGTATTCATTCCATGGGAGCCTCCTGCCCCAGGAACAGTCAAGCCAGGACCACGACCTTATGTGGTCTATGAAGACAAGCCTCGATACTACCCCTTCAGCACAGGCAACAATGTAGTTCTCAAGGCAAAAGCTCCATACGAGGAAGATCTGGTACCCACACCAGCACCATTGCAAGAGAAGGTGGTCCTAGAAGGCAAAAGGAAGGAAAACTACAAAGAGGTTCCATGGCACTATCCAGAATGTGCGGAAGTGGGGAACATGAATCCCAATGGGCGTTGTATCCGAAGAGATAATCAGAACAAAGGAGATCCCAAAGGCGCCCTTTCAGGCCTCGGCAACAAAAATGAAGCCACATACGATGTGGCGAATCAGCTCAAGTCAATCCCTGCACAAATCTCAGTATGGGAGTTACTCTGTACATCTCGCATACACCGAGAAATGTTTGCCAAGACCTTGAACAATGCTCACGTCTCCTCTGATACGGCACCAGAAATGATAGCTTTGATGATTGGACAACTCCTGGCTCCGCGCGCCATCACCTTCACAGATAATGAGTTACCACCAGAGGGACGAGATCATGGGCGATCCCTCAACATAGCCTTACGATACAAAGACCTCTGCGTCCCATTGGTCCTTATCGATAATGGCTCAAGCTTAAACGTCTGCCCGCTCAAGACTGCGGAACGTTTGTGAATCAGTCCCTCTTCATTTCGACCCAGCACCATATGTGTCAGAGCATTCGACAACTCCCGCCGATCAGTGGAAGGGGAAGTCGATATAGAGGTACAGATAGGCCCGGAAGTCTCCACCATCACATTCCAAATCCTGGATATATCAGCCTCTATCAACATGTTACTTGGACGACCATGGCTGCACAAGGTTGGAGCTGTGCCATCAACCCTGCATCAACGAGTGAAGTATATCTGTGGAAATCAAGTGATCTCTATCCATGCAGAGAAGGAGCTCATCATTCCTTCCAATGCTGCTGCCACTGAACCAGACATCCCGGTCATCGATATCCAGCACTCTGAAGAAGACATCCCGTTTCACAGTTTCGAATTCGAGACTGTGAACTCTATCGCCAATCCAGAACCGATAAGGGTGGACCGTGTCTTTTCACCGGCAAAGCGTCTGAGCCTCAAATACCGAATGAAGAATCACTTCAAGTCCAGAAAGGTACCGCTGATATATAACCAACGCAAATGGGGACTCGGATACAGGTCAACATTCATGGACAAAAGGAGGAAGAAATTTCGGTGCTCACCCATCCAATTCGTCAAGCCAGGAGAACCTTGCAAAGATCCAGGAGGGAATCAACCGACTGCACTACACAAAGGCCTCCCGATGAGCCTAGTTTGGGCCACGTGGCCCCCCATTCGATGGGATCAGATTCTCGAACCATCTAAGCCTCCAGAAGAAGAAGAAAATGATGAAGACGAAGAAGGAAGACAAATACAGCAGCTTCAGGGCCAGGTTACTCTGACACCTGCTCCCAACCAGGGGCACAACTTGCCCACTTCTCTCAACTAGGGGCACAACCTGCCCACTTCAATCAGCCAGGGGCACAACCTGCCCACTTCAATCAGCAAGGGGCACAACTTGCCCATCTCAGCACCAATTAGCAAGGGGCACGACTTGCCCATCTCTGCAGAATCAACATCATCAATCATCAGCCAGGGGCAGAAGCAGCCCATCCATTGGACCAAGAAAGGGAAGTGGCCAGCCCTAGATTGGTCCGATGTCCAGATTCCAAACTTGTATCTCACTGTGGAACTAGACGAACTACAATGCGAGGTAAGTGACCCGGGAGGGACTGAGTGCGACTCAGATCTCGAACCCGACCAGCGAGAAATCATGGTCATTGGGCCAGACCATGATTCTTCGCCCGAATCATCAACCCCCACCTCTTCAGGGGATGAAGTGTGGGGTCCTGAATGGTCATCTGTTCCCCTAACTTTTGAATCAGCCAGCGAGTCGTCTAAGGGATCTGGCTTAAAAAAAAACGCCTGTTTAAGCAGTGACCGGAACTTTGGAATAAGTTGGGCTCAATCATGGTCTGCAATGCCCGCTTGTTCAAGGTCCCGTGAATTTAAAAAACTAAAAAAATAAAAAACTTTCAAAAGCCAAAAACATCTAGCATTTCAATTTCAGAAAAATCTCAAAAACCAAAAAACATTTCTTTTCCTGCATTCAGTAGTGTGCCAAGTTCGTCTAAAGAGTCGCATGAGTTTGAAGTCGAATCATATGATTTCGACATCGAATTAGACTTCGAGCTCATGGGTCTGGACGAAGCTCGGGATGAGGAAGATGATGATACTGCTCCCGAACTAGAGGATCTCCTCAAAAAGTTCGAATCCAAAGCCAATGTTGTAGCCGATGATTTCGAGATAGTAAACTTGGGGACACCTGAGATCCCTAGGGAAGTACACATTGGAAAATCGTTGCCACCTGAGATGAAACAGAAAATGATAGAGTTCCTAGCTCCAAGATTATCCAACTTCGCGTTCTCATATGAAGACATGCCGGGGCTCGATGAAGAGCTAGTTGTACACCATCTGCCAACCAAGGCAGATATGAAGCCAGTGAAGCAGAAACTTCGAAGAATGAAGCCAGAATGGGCTCTGAAAGTCCGAGATGAAGTCATCAAGCAGTACAACGTTGGATTCTTGGTAGTCTCCAACTACCCTGAATGGCTCGCCAACATCGTACCAGTACCGAAGAAGGATGGCAAGGTTCGAATGTGCATCGACTTCCGAGATCTCAACAAAGCCAGTCCAAAAGATGACTTCCCTTTGCCACATATCGACACTCTGGTCGACAACACTGCTGGATACAAGGTCTTCTCATTCATGGACGGGTTCTCAGGTTACAATCAGATCAAGATGGCCGTCAAAGATCGCGAGAAGACATCGTTCATCACTCCCTGGGGAACCTTCTGTTACAGGGTAATGCCGTTCGGTCTGAAGAACGCAGGAGCAACATATCAGCGAGCAATGACAGCACTATTCCACGACATGATGAACAAAGAGCTCGAAGTATATGTGGACGACATGATCGTCAAATCTCGCACAATTGAAGGACACTTTGAAGATCTGAAGAAGTTATTTAACAGATTAGAAAAGTACAAGCTCCGTCTCAACCCTCAGAAATGTGTCTTCGGTGCAATGGGAGGCAAACTCCTCGGCTTTATGGTGAGCGAGGATGGCATCAGGGTCGACGAGACCAAAACCAGAGCAATCATCGAGATGCCCCCTCCTAGAACAGAGAAAGAAATTCGTGGCTTCCTCGGCAGAATTCAATACATCAGTCGCTTCATCGCACAGCTCACACCTATCTGTGAGCCCATATTCAAGCTCCTTCGGAAGAACGTCCCAAAAGAATGGAATGATGATTGCCAAGTCGCCTTCGACCGCATCAAGAAGTATCTCATGAATCCTCCAGTCCTAGTGCCGCCCACTCCTGGACAACCACTATTATTATACATCTCAGTAGCAACAGAAGCCATTGGCTGTGTCCTCGGCCAACACGACGAGACCGGGAAGAAGGAACAAGCAGTATACTATTTGAGTCGAAAGTTCACCGACTACGAGACCAGGTATTCCCCGATCGAGAAGACTTGCCTCACCCTAGTCTGGGCAACTCAGCGACTCCGTCAATACATGATTGCATTCCCTATTCTCCTTCTCGCTCACATGGATCCGCTCAAGTACCTGTTCGAGAAACCGGCGCTCACCGGAAGAATAGCTAAATGGCAGCTACTCTTGTCTGAGTTCGACATCACCTATGTCACTCAGAAGGCAATCAAGGGGCAGGCCCTCGCCGATCATCTTGCCGCTCACTCTCTCCTAGATTATCAACCGCTCAAGACATTCTTTCCTGATGAAGATCTCTTGCTAATTGAAGAGGAAGAAAAGAAGAAAAAAGATGAATGGACATTATTCTTCGACGGCGCAGCAAATCCTAAAGGGAGTGGTATTGGAGCAATCCTCTACTCTCCAGACGATGTCCCTATTCCTATCTCGAGGCGCATCGCATTCGAGTGCACCAACAACATGGCAGAGTATGAAGCATGCATCGCTGGCTTAAGGGAAGCCATAATCTTGGGCGTCAAGAAGCTACGAGTATTTGGAGACTCACAGCTTATCATCAATCAGACCAATGGCGAATGGAAGACCAAGGATGAGAAGTTGATACCATATCATGTGTATCTTGACAATCTGATCGAAGAATTCAAAGAAATCACCTTCTCATACATGCCCAGAGCCAAGAACCAGTTTGTAGATGCTCTCGCCACACTTGCATCAATGCTCGAGATACCAAAAGGAGCTTCAGAATGGGAGCTCACAGTCGAAATTCAAGAAGAACCTGCTTTTTGCCTGCAAATAGAAGAAGCCGAAGCTGTCCCTGACAAACCCTGGTATGCCGACATCAAGCAATATCTCGAAACCCAGGAGTATCCAGAGTCAGCAACAGCAACAGATCGCCGAACCATTCAGCGTTTGGCCGGCCAGTTCACCATCAGTGGCGAATTTCTTTACAAGCGATCCTATAATCACATCCTCCTTCGATGCGTCGATGAAACAGAAGCTGCAAAGATCATGAAAGAAATACACGAAGGAATCTGTGGCCCACACATGAATGGGCACATGATGGCAAAGAAGATCTACGACTCGGCTACTATTGGCTCACCATGGAGACAGACTGTTGCCAGCACGTCAGAAAATGCTTCAAGTGTCAGGAGCATGCAAATCAAATCCATGCCCCATCATCAGAGTTATACAACCTGACCACCCCCTGGCCCTTCTCCATGTGGGGACTTGACATCATCGGCAAGATCAGTCCCAAAGCATCAAATGGTCATGAGTACATACTTGTGGCAGTCGACTACTTCACCAAGTGGGTAGAGGCAGCCTCCTACACCACGATTGCAGCATCTCAAGTGATCAAATTCATGAAGAACAACATCATATGCCGGTATGGAATCCCTAATGCCATCATCACAGATAATGGGACCCCGTTCGTCAACAAGAAGATGGATGACTTCCTCAGCAAATTCAAGATCCAGCGTCATCGATCAAGCCCCTACCGTCCTCAGATGAATGGTGGGGTAGAAGCCGCAAACAAGACAATCGTCAGGATACTCGAGAAGATGGTCGTGACCTATCGAGATTGGTCAGATATGCTCCCATATGCACTTTGGGCCTATCAAACGTCTGTACGGTCTGCTACGGGCGTTACTCCTTTCGAGCTTACCTACGGAATGGAAGCAGTCCTGCCAGTTGAGGTGGAAATACCATCACTACGGGTGTTACTAGAAAGCGGAATTGAAGAAGGAGAATGGCAACGGGCCAGATTCGATCAGTTGCAGCTAGCAGATGAAAAGCGCATGCGTGCACTAAGTCATTCACAATGCTATCAGAAAAGGATCGCTTGGGCTTACAACAAGAGAGTCCGGAAAAGAAGTTTCAAGGTAGGCGACATGGTCATGAAGAAGATTCTACCGTCGCACCTTCCGGATCCCAGAGGAAAGTTCAAACCCTCGTGGGACGGGCCGCTGATCATCAGAGAAGTACTTCCTGGAGGCGCCCTCAGACTCACCAGCATGAGAGGGGTGGATCTTCCTGAGCCAACCAACGCCGACAACGTGAAGATCTTTCACGGGTAAGTCATTCTGACCTTATCAAGAGTTACTTTAATAGAGCTGAAGTCAAGAAGTCGAAGCTAAGACCTCTGAGAAATCGTTTCCGTCCACCAACAAGTGTTTCAAATAAGGGGATTCAAAAAGAGGAAAATACAAAAAAAAAAGAAAGAGAGAGAAAAAGAATATAAAAAAAGAGAGAGAGAAAAAAAAAGAGAGAGAAAAAGAAAGGCACTCAAGAAAAAAAAAATCAATCCAAGAAACACAGTCATCCATCCATTCATCTCAGAGGGGTCTTTAGCAAAGACCGACAGCTCTATTATCGTAACTCAGAATAAGGGTTGAAAGACTGCCATCGGCCGGCAACGACGGATTCCCGACCTCTAGCCGCCGCAGTTATCCAGGGATGCAGAAAAAGAAAAAAAAAAGAAAAAGAAAATGTGTGCCTAAACAAAGAGGGCGGAGTGAAAACCCGAAAGGGCGCTCCGAGTAAAAACAGTGGGCATACAGCGGACTTGGTGAAAATCCGAAAGGGCACTGAGGGTAAAAACAGCATAGCTGCCAAGGGGTAGGCAAGACCAAATACCTGGGACGTGGTGAAAACCCGAAAGGGCGCCACGGGCAAAAATGAGGGGAAAAAGCCGGCTGTGGTGAAAACTCGAAAGAGCACTGCAGGCAAAAATGGCTCAAATGAAAAAAAAAATAAAAAATAAAAGTGCAGGTACCAAGAAATCAGACAGTCCAGATCGGTTCAAGCAGTGAAAGTGCAAGAACAAGAGGAAGTACAGTCAGGAGCGAAGAGCTCTGCAAATTCTGACAATCTCAGGAAGCAAGAGTTTCCATTGCCTACATCTCTAGGGAACCAAAGGTCAAGCAAGTCAAATCTCGAGACATCGGCCAAAGCATTGGCCGAGCCCCAGTTCTGATTCCTATATCCCGACGCAAAGTCCAGACACACTCACAAGACAACTCATGGCACAATAGATTCCCAAAAAAGTTTTCTTCTTTTTCATTAAAAGTATCATATTTCTTTTACACATATCATATCATCTTTTTCAAAAAATACAAAAAAATGCATCATCATCAATCATATATGCAAAAATCAGTGTACAGGTGGCCAACATAATCAATCTCTACCCTCCTCCTCGGCCACATCAGGTGAGTCCTCTAACTCATAAAAAGATAGCCTCTCTCTCAACCTACTCACCTCCATACGCAGTTAATGCACCTCATCGCGCTCCAGGGTACGGATCGCTGTCTCCTCATCAGACAACCTCCGATCGGCAGCCAATCTCCTCGACATCATCTCACAATGATACCGAAGTGCGGAGATCTCAGACAGCAAATGGCCATGAGTGGCCAAAAGGAAGTCAGGATCGATAAACGGGCGCTCCTCAAAAAGTTCATATGAACTAGATGAAGAGCCAGCATCTCCAAGAATATCCTGCTCATCCTCATCAGCAGTCTGGTGCCAACAAGGGATACATCGATACAAAGACTGCTCAGCAACCCAATACTGATATGGGGCGGTCGCCATCGGAAAAGTCCGTAGCTCAAATCCCAACAAATCAGCTGTCAAATAACACGCCCAAGAACAATCAATCCGGGTCCTAAAGTCAGAGGATCTGGATGGAAGTGCTCGACGCCCGATACCCGCGAAAGCGAAAAGAGGAACATCCTGCTCGTACCCAAACTGCCGCAGGAACCGAATGGGGTGATAAGAGAAGTAAGATCGAAAGCCTACCAACATCAGAGGAAGGCGGTGTGCATCGCAAAGCACTGGAGGAAGTGAAAGCCAAGATGACTCCCAACGAACGTTCCAGTCACGCAGATCAGCGAACATCCTGCGATACAAGGGCTCACTCATCCTAGCCGTATGCGGAAGGAACTCCATGATATAACGCATGATGTCAGAGCTAGGGATGCCAGGAAGAGGTACAGGAACGGTCAGAGAAAGACGCTCCCATAGCCATACCTGATCACAGAAAGCAAAAGAAGTTCAGCTAGAGCAAAACAATTCCTAGCAAAGCAAGAAGAAAAAAGGTGCAGAAAAGATACCTGAAGGAAAGCACAACAGCCGCGAAGGACACGAGTGCGGCCCAGGGCACAGTCGGTCAGCCCATCAAATAGCTCGGCCAAGATGAGAGAAATGATCCCCTGCCGACGGATAGCTCGGCTCATCACCTCAAAAAGCAAAGGAGTCTGGGACCTGCGCCATCCCGAGAACAGCACCTCAGCAATCAAACAGAACATCAGTGCGTTCCGAGCAAAGGTGGAACCGGCCGTACCCTGAGGACCCGAAAAAAGATCATACAGCAAGTCCAAAGAGAACACAACAGCATCCTGGCCACCAGCTGCAGGCCGAACAAGATAGGGGATCCCAAACCAGTTCTGCGGTGTAGCAGTCTTCGGCGATGTCTTCGGCGAAAAATACTGGGCATAATCCCAGGGTAGGCCTGTCAAGCGTGCAAGCTCCTCCAAAGAAGGCCCCATCTCCATATCGTTGAACGCAAACAAGTTCAACGAAGGGACCCAGTCAATCAAGGCAGCTCCAAGCATCCTCCAATCAATATCAACTCTGGCCAGATGAATCAGACTGCCAAAGCCATAAGACTTCAAATCTCGAATCTCATAAACTGACAAACTGTCAAGCCAAGCAAGCAGTCGTGGCGAGCAAGAAGGACGAGGAAGCAGCTGACAAGTCCTCACTGGTATCCCCTCCAGCACAAAAGGCCCAGAAATCGAGGACAACTCATCGAGGATCGGAAGGTCAACGGGCGAAGGAGAAGGAAAAGCTGGAACCTCTGCCGACTCGACAACCCCTGATCGGCCCTCAGTGACGGCTATGTCTGATATAGTCGCATCGCCATCTGAAACTGTCATAATCTCAGCCGCATGAGAAGACTCGCCCACCTCATGAACAGAGTGCGCAAAGGGCCGATGACCAAAAGAAGGACAATGCTCCCAACCAAAAGAGCCATCAGTGAAGATCACACCGCACATCGTGGCATCCTGGCTAATCTGACCGTCAAAGAATACATCTGAACCATCAAAAAGGGTCCGGGCAGCCCCGACCGAAGAATCAACGGTCAGATCTGGACCTGCGGCCCCCTCCAACAGGAAATCATGAATCCAATCACCATCCTGGCCGATCAAAGGGATCATCGAGGCATCCACACCGTCCATCATCAAGGGGACATCATCAATGATCACATCAAGACCACCCAAACAAGTGTGCTGCACATCTCGGCCCTCATCCAGAGCATCCAAACCGTCAAAGGTACCATCTGAGCCATCCATACCATCCAGACATGAGATCAGCCCATCTATGTCCCTCATAGTCCCATCATCACTGTCCATCACGTCATCCATGGGACCCACACTCAAGGGATGCATAGCCTCACCTATGTCCCATCCCATCATCTCATCCATACCATCCATTCCTCCCATAATGAGGGGCCCATTCAAATCTGAAAATCCAGCCATCCCACCATTAATGGAACTATTCAAAGCTCCATCAACCACCATCCCAAGCCCATCATCAATGCTTCCATTCAATGCACCATCTCCACCATCCATTAAAGAAATCCCTCCATCATTAAAGCCTTCAATACTCTCTGAAGTGTGGGACCCACCATGAACAGCCCCCACAGCCCATAAATCCCCACCATCCATTGCCCAAGAAAGGACAAACCAAGATGAAGACAAGATGATGAGGAAAGAAGAGACAAAAAGAATATTCATGGCTGCAATCGAACCCGGACGTGCACGGAATGAGGGGACAAAGACAGTGGACAGTGAAGAATGTCCGAACCAGGGCCAGCCCAGGCCGCTCAAGAGGCGAGCCTTGGGCGGCCTGCCATGGGCCGCCCGTACGGACACAGATTCCCTCTCTCCGCGGGATTGGCTCCAGGGTTCTTGGTAGGTGAGTCTGACAGTCCACGTCAGCAGATGGCGCTCCGTGGGCCGCCCAAGGCTCCGGTCCACTCCAAATTTCAACTGAAGATGATCAAGATCATACAAAAGGTGCCCCACTGGTCCAATCATGAAGCAATGTGGCCGGAACATGGCTGATCAAGCCAAAGAAGGGGGAAAGTGATCAAGTGGGGGCCGCAAGCAATCCAAGCCATTCAAAGACTAGATCATCATGATCTAAACCATTGAAGAACCTACATGAGCCGTCAAACAACAAGATCAAAGGTTTGATCATCACGAGAAGGACCAGAATCCAAGATCTAATCATCAAGTGGGCCCACAAAGTCAAATCAAGCGATCTGAGACGTTCAAGCCATCATCCACACCATGAGAAGCCTTCTTAGCCTCACAAATCATCAAAAGAGGTGCCCCAAAGTAAAGCCAAGGTCTCAAGTGGGCCCACAGGGCCGAATCTATCAATCTAAACCATTCAAGGGCTAGATCATCAGGATCCAAACCATTGGAAAGCTTACACAAGTCATGGAGCAGCAAGATCAAAGGTTCGATCATCAAAAGAAAGGCCAGAATCCAAGATCTAAACATCAAGTGGGCCCACAAGGCCTAATCAAGCAATCTGAACCGTTCAAGTCATCACCCATGCAGCTAAGTAGTCTCAAATCATGAAGGAATGAGTCAAAAGTCAAAGCATCCAGACATCATCAAGGAATTTGGGAGAAATCAAAGCCTGTATATTCATCCAAAAGAGCTTGATACAAAAGGGGACAAAAACAAAAGTACAAGGCCATACAAAGCAGAGCTAGCTACAAGTCGCCAACATAATCATCATCGTCCCTCCTCGCGTCCCGCTCCCGACGATAAAGATCCATCAAAGGAGCAGTCACCGAACCTCCAGCATACCTGCGACGGCCACCTGGAACATAAAGCGAAGGAAGCAGAGGCCCCTGGCCAAACAGCAGATACCACTCGTCATAATCACGATCCGGGATCGTGAAACGGAAGCCAGGCTGGCCCACCAGAGCCTCAACTCTCTCATCAACTAGCATCCGAGCAGCTGGAGGAGGTGCGGAATAGGGGACCCGAGCCACCCCAGTGACTTGCCGAAGCAATCTCTCTCCCAAGTACCATTGGAAGGACTCAGCATCAGAAAGCATAATACGGAGACATGAAGCATCGTATGCCTCCACGCGCTGGGTGTGTAGTAGAGAGGGAAACTAGCGTACGGCATCCGGGCAAACTGCAACAAATGAGGTTACCACGGTCAATTACAGTACGACACGAAGGACGAAGACAAACAAGAAACTTACATCCTCAACTGTCAGCCCGTCTATATCAGCACGCCAATTATCCCCGGGAACTCGGGAGTTCCGCTGACGATTCTGTTGATGCCAGTACATGTGGCGATACTGAGAGGGTTCAATGTCATCTCGCATCCTCGGCGCAAGATGCGGAAAATGGTCATAAAAGCAGGTCTGGATAAAAGCACATTTAATGATCAGAGAGAGAAAGAAGGCAAATGGCTCCAAGGAAGATGAAAGAAGAGGTACCTCAACGACAGGCCAGAAGCCTATGAAGGACCGGCTATGCCGACAGGTCTTGTCCAGACCTTGAAAGAGACGGGTCAGGATGGCCCCATTCCAGTTATAGGGGTGATGAAGGTCCTCGACTAAACGAAGAAATTTAGGATCAACTCTCTCATTCGCATAGCAAAAAAGAAAGGATCCAAAAGCATAAGTGATCATAGCCCGCGCCTTGTGGAGGGCCTCTCGCTCGGTGGTAGGGACGACGGAAGCAAAATTGTTGTAAAACCATCGCATCTTCACTTGATGGCCTTGGAATTCACCCTCAGGAGGGACGTCACCGACAAGCCGCAGCCAATCAGTGGAAGAGAGGGGAGCTAGAGAGCTAACTTGAGGGACAATTGCCCCATGAAACGAGAAACCTATCTGCATGTAAATATCCAAGGGGGTTATTCCCCACTCCCCACAAGGGAGCTGAAAGGTATGGGTCTCATCCCGCCACCTCTCACAAAGGGCCGAAAGCATCATGCGGTTGGCGTCGTTATTATGGAAGCGTAGGGTGAGGAGGCCAGCAAAAGGAGTACCATCTAGTACTCGCTCAAGCAAGGGCTGTGGCTCTTTCATCCAATTGTCCCAGCGATCCCTGGTACCTCGACCCTTGATAGCAGGAAGAGGTTGATGCTCCATAGCTAGAGAACACATGTGGTCCCCTCGGCGGACAATGAAAGCAGGATCATCCTCGTCAACCACTAGCTGGCCCCTGGTACCATCCGCCATGGAATCCTACAAGCTTGGCAAGGTAAGTCCCTATCCTTTACCAGTTAAAATCCAAATTTTCATCTAAGAAACCCATGGGATTGGACTCACATTCCAATGCAAAATCTAAAGTCCAACTCCATGTGTCACTTAGGTTATGTGTTGGGCCCATTGGAAAAAGTAAGGCCCACCTTAAAGAAGGTGGCATGGCATGCCTTAGGTAAGAAAAGTCCATCATCCAAGGACACATTTTGGACAACAAATGCATTCAAGTGCCATGAGATCAACTAAGGATGAGAGTCCTACTTCACATGAGAAGTTCCTCTTCAAAGTCCACATGTGGCCAAGGATGGACCCACTTTTATGCCAAGGTCATGATTTTCACTTAGGATGTCTCCATCTTTTTACACATATGCATGGACAAGTGGGGGATAGAAAGGAAACGGGCCCCCAAGAGCAACCCAAATGCCTCATCTCAATGGATGGGAGAGAGCACATAGCCCACTTTGGAGAATATGAGAACCCATTCATGGGTTAACCATGGGCAACCTTATGTGCCTCATCTTGATGAAAGTTTTGACCATGAGAATACAACAAGGAGGTCTACCCACAAACATATGAATCAAAGAAGCTAAGGGTAGAAAGTTGATGCACATAGCCCACATGAAGAATCAAAGTTGAAAATGCCCATGAAAAGGCAAGTTTGGGCAACTTATGTGCACCAACTTGTTCACCAAAAAGGGAGACCATTTGAGCACAAAAGAGCATGGCTTGATGAGTCACCCAACCATCATGAAAATGGATAAGAATGGTACACATAGCCCACTTGAAGATCAAAATCCAAAATGTCCCAAGGCATGGGACAAAAAATGGGTAACTTATGGGTATCATTCTTTCCCACAAATGGAAAGAAAAATTACTCATACTTGAGAATGATGGTGGATGACCCACCAAGTCCCCAAAGAAAAGATCAAGGAACCATGGTTGTATGGATAGCTCACTTGAGAATCATCCATTTGAGGTTGATAACATCTAAGGGAAACTCTTGAGAACCACATTCCTACCACAAGGAAAACCATTTGAACTTAGTGAGATTATGGGAACAACTCACTCATGGGACTTATAGATGGTCAAGTTACTCAAGTCCTCCATCCATTAAAGAAAAGAGCATGAAAAGAAAAAACCCACATGAACAAAGTGTAGTGGGGCACACATGGTTCAAAGAAGTACCCAAGTTTCAATGAAGGCCCAAAAGCCCATCCACATGAAAAACTTCAAGGAGCCCACTACACTTTGTACAAGGATGTACATCATAATCAAGAAATGATGGAAGAGTTGGGCTACTTGTCCATATAGGCCCAACTAGGAAATCTAGCCCACTTGAGATCCAAATGAAGAAGAGGCTAGTCACCTTGGTCCATACACATGTAAAGAAAGATGGGGTCACCCAAAGTGAGCCCCATGAGCCCAAAACTTGAGATGGGCCCTACCATGCCCATGGGCCCAAATCTTGAAAAGAAGAGGGAAAAGAAAGGAGAGTTCCAAGGGAAATGACAAGAGAAAGAAAGTAAGAGGGAGCCCAAAATGAAGCATTGGGCCCATCAAATACACCAAGGGCCATGACTTCACTTTGAGCCCATTTGATACACATGAAAAGAGGCCCAACTCCCATGAAAAAGATAGAGTATTTTGCCATGCACACTTGATGACATGGCAAAATCACTCTTTACATGCACATGAAGGGAGTGTGAAAAAAAAATGAAAAAGTGGAGAGCTTGCAATGTCTTTCTCCAAGCACCACCTTTGAAAGAGACTGGAGATCTAGAAAATGGCCAAAAATGCTTGGGCCCACCTTCACACCTCTTGGAATAGCTACATGGAAAAAGAAAAGAGTCATGAAGAGACAATGAAGAAGGAAAAGGACAAGAAAGAGAAAGGAAGTGGTCCATACCTTTACCACCCACCAAAGAAGGACCACCTTGCTGTCCCAAGACTTCTCTAAGGCCCACCACTTGAGAGAAGCAAAAGGCCACCAAAGAAAAGAGAGAAAACTTGAAAAAGAGAGAGTATGAGAGAGAGAAGAGAGAGGTTGTACGTTTGAGGGGGCAAGGGTGCCCCATGTTATATAGAAAAGGGGAGGGCACCCTTTTACCCAGCCCCCTGAAGAGACCAGGAGGCACAGACCGGTCGGGCGGCCCATGGGAGGCCGTCCTAGCCTCCACCTAAGTGAGGTGACTTCTCACCTCCTCTCCTTGGGAAGAACTCCTCCTTGGGAAGGGTGGTTGCAAGTGAATCTTGTACCTCCATGTAAGATTGAAGTGATGGAAGAGAATGGTGAGAAAAAGGAAGAAATCTCACCAAAATCTCATCTCATGAGAAATGGGTGAAAAATTGGGATGATGATGTGGAAAAGTTCCATGGAATTTTCAAGAAAAGAAAGAAAAAGATTGACTTGGTCAAACAATGATCTCAACCATCCAAAGGTATGACCTGATGATCCGAACTATTCCAAAGAGAATTCCCGCAGTCTCCAACCTGGATTGTTGCTCTTTTGTACAGATTTTGGGTCCGAAGACCTTAAACTACGTCGGGATTCACATCCTGAGAGATTTTCAATAAAAGCCGGTATTGGTCTTGATTGCTCGAATCAAGATCCGACGGCACCGGGTACTTTCAAAAACCACAAAAAATATATTTATGCATTTCCAACACTTACCTGTACAGTTTCAGGGTCCGAAGACCTTAAACTACGTCGGGATCAGGATCCCGAGGGATTTTCAATAAAAGCCGACATCGGTTGGATCGAATCAAGACCTAACGATCTCGGACATTTTCAGAAAAATAAAAAAAATATATCTGCCACTTTTAAAGTTTTAGGTCCGAAGACCTTAAACTACGTCGGGATCAAGATCCCGAGGGATTTTCAATAAAAACCGGCATCAGTCTGGATTGTCCATCCGTTGACACCGGACATTTTTCCAAAAACAAAAAAAAAACATATTTGCCCCTCTTTTGTACAGTTTCATGGTCCGAAGACCTTAAACTACACTGGGATTAATTTCTCGGGGGACCTTTCTCGCTTTCAACTAAAAACCGGCATCGGCCTCGACCATTGGGATCATGGTTCGATAAACCCGGATCATTTCAAAAATACCAAAAATATTTTAAAGCTTTCCATAAAAACCAGTATCAATCTTGATCACCCGAGTTGAAATCTGGAACCTTTTCAAAACAAAAAAAAAATATAGATACAATATAAAACAAAAGGTTTTCACCACTAGTTTCAAACGCACCAATTTATCCCCAGCGGTCCGAAGACCTTAAACTACACTGGGATTAAATTCTCGGGGGCTTTCTTTCCTAACCTGTTCCAGGCATGGCTGACACTTGATCGTACGGGTGTCTGGAATCTCTTAAACAGGTAAAGGCTGAGGCGGGCAGAATCTCGCAATCCTGTTCGTGTTGAACGCACCGTGATAGACAACCTTGATTTGGAAGTCGCTGTTGAAGCTGACGGATGTTCCCTATTCCTAGAACTCATGAAGGGGATTAAGGCTGTTGGGAGGTGGAGCTCACCCTCACGGAATTGTGAGCAACGTAAGACCCCAAACTGGATTGACTAAGGGAAATGTGAGGATGTGGCTCATTTTGTGGCCGAAGGAGTCCGTCGGACGATACGTGGTCTATGTGCATTGCACATGAGGAACAGGCAACTTTGTGGGTGTGTTGACTGAAAACCCTCAAAATCCCCTCATCCGAAGATGTAAAACTACGGCACTTGACTGTGTGAGACCCGTCTTGCTCGCTGACGTAAAATGGATCGGGTGCCTTACCAGCAGTAGAAGCTGGAAGTGGATGGAAATTCCACATCTTTTCCCTGCATTTCAGAAAAATCACAAAATACAAAAACATTGCAAAATCACCTCTTCAAAAATCACAAAAATTAGCCCCAGCACTACACTTCAGGAGTCTTGAACTCCACTCACTTCACAATTTGGGATGACAGATCCAATCGTCCGCAAATTGGAATCTTGACCAAAACGGGCGACCAAACACCATCTCAATCACATGTATGCCTAGAAGAACATCTTGAAGTCGGATAGCATCCTCGTACATTCTCATTCGCAAAGAAACAGCATCTTGGGATGATGGACCTGATCGACCACGGGTCGGGATCTTGACCAACCCGCTGTCCAAACCTCCATATCAAAAAGAAAAATCCCCAGGGGAGCACAACCCTGCAAGCAATAAGCTCCAAGTTCTCTGCATCACCAGCAAAAGCAAAATCATCAAACGAGAAGAGAATGAGCCAAGCCATGCATTCATCATGCATCTCCATGCATCAGCATCCATCGCATCAATCATCATGTTTACCTGCTTTCAAAATAAAAGTGGTTAGCCAAAGACCCCACAGGCATCCCTAGTGGAGGCGCATGCAAACCAAATTCCCATTTCAAAAAGACAAAAAAATATATCTCTATTTGTAAATAAAAACCCCACGGAGTATCGCTCCCCAGAGTGGGTATCTTTTCAAAAATCCAAAAAAAATTCCCAGTAGAGCGTTCTGTCTCCAAAACACCAGGAGATCTTCCATATCTCTGGGTAGGAGCCAACGCAAAAATCAAATAAGATCCGATGTCTCGCGGTTTCCCCGGAGACCATCGGATCCAATGCACTCAAAGTGCGGTCGAACTGAACTCCAGTGTCAGTGCGGTCGTACCACATGCCAAGATACAAAAAAGATGAAAGCCAAAAAGCTCGGTCACAGAAACCATTTGAACAGGTGGAAACGATGAATTGTAACCCAAGTATCAAAATAAGCAGATTGGGTGGAAAGAGTTCACCCGCACATACCTAGGCGTGGATGCCTGAAGTACCTTGACTGAGTCCAAGTTGGCGTAGTAGAATCCCATAAGACTATCTGACGCAGGGCGTCTAACCACTTTGACAGTCAAGCGAAACAAGCACTCATGGAGTGATCTGAGAAAACATCAAACATCACACAAACAGTCTCAGGGTCAACAACCTCATAAGACTGTCGACGCAGAGGCTCTGCTGTACCTTTCCGATGTTAGTACCGATCGGGAATGGAAGGGTTGCGATTGGGTACCCAGGTTGCAGCAAACTGCAGGGACAATCGCAACTTTTTCTCCAAACTCTCGCGGTATGTGCGAGTTATCAATTTCCAGACAATCAACTGACTCAGATACAAAGGACAACAAAGACTCCAGACCACAATCAAGGAAAGAATGAATTGCAAACTAAGCATCGAAACCAGCAGATCGGGTGGAAAAGCCCACCCGCACATACCTAGGCGTGGATGCCTGAAGTACCTTGACTGAGTCCAAGTCGGCATAGTAGAATCCCGTAAGACTATCTGACGCAGGGCGTCTAACCACTTTGACAGTCAAGCGAGACAAGTACTCCTGGAGTGATCTGGGAAAACATCAAACATCATACAATCAGTCTCAGGGTCAGCATCCTCGTAAGACTGTCGATGCAGAGGCTCTGCTGTACCTTTCTAATGTTAGTACCGATCGGGAATGGAAGGGTTGCGATTGGGTACCCAGGTTGCAGCGCATGTAGGGACAATCGCAACGTTTTCTCCAAACTCCTGCGGTATGTGCGAGTGATCGGTTTCCAAACGATCAACTGGCACAGATGCAAAGGCAAGCAATGATTTCAAACCATGATCCATGAATGACCGAGTCAGAAGTGGGGTGTCCACTCGCTTTGGCATTCGGTTGCACGCAACCTCTGCCAAAGAGGGGCATCTGTAGACACCCCACCTTCGGCTACACTGTTGGATGAGATAGCTGGTTGAACGGAAGACCATACCCCCAAATCCCAAGTCCAAACTCAGCCAAACTCACCCTTGTAAGCCCCATTCCATAGCCCAGTTCAAGCCTGAACCCAGTCAACCCAGTCCTAAACACCACCCTGAAAACCCCCCCATAAAAAAAGGCCAGTCAAAAAATCCCAAAAAAGTCAAACTCACTGAGTCAACTCACTGAGTTAACCCGCTGAGTCAACCCGTCGAGTCAACCCGTCGAGTCAAAACACCGAGTCAACCCATCGAGTCAACCCGTCGAGTCAAACCACCGAGTCGACCCGCTGAGTCAACTCACTGAGTCGACCAGCGAGTCCAACAGCAGCCCCGAGGGAGCGACCGTACTCGCTGGAAACCGAGGAGCGACCGTACGGGCGGCCCATGGCAGGCCGCCCGGAAAAAATTACGAGAGTTGCCACTCTCCGCTGCTATAAATACCCCCTCCCCCTTCTCTTTTAAACACAACAACCGGCCAGAGAGAGTCCGTCCATTAGAGTCATCCTTCTCCACCCTTAGCCCATTTTTCCACCAAGGAGAGCCCGAGTGAGGAGAGCCTAACCCTGGTCCGGCTTTGCCTGACCACTGGTCCAAGCCTCTCAAGCCACCCAAGTCCTGATCCAGCCACTCGAAGCCAACCCTTACGACACCTCCGTCCATCCAGCTACTCTATTCCAGCATCATCTCATTTGCATCTAGCATAAGTGCAATATTTACTTTTCTTCCAACCCCCTTGCTTCACTATAAGCACCTTGATTCGTCAAGTACACATGCATATGTCTTTATATTAAGCACCTGTCAGTTCGAGCGTATGCTCTGGGCTTGCCCGTTGTTGGAACCTGCCCATCAGAAACTCTTACTGTTCAGACCTGCATTCATGCTTCACCATAAAACACCTTGATCATTCAAGCACACTGCATACGTCTTACATTAAGCACCTGTCAATTCGAGAGTATGCTCTAGGCTTGCCCGTTGTTGGAACCTGCCCATCAGAAACTCTTACTGTTCAAACCCGCATTCATGCATCATGTCATTCATGAGAATATACGAGGATTAAATTAGACTTTCAAGTATTCGATCGATTCTGTGAAGTAGAGACCGTACTTCGGTACGGGCAGTGTGTGGGGTGCTTAACCTCTTCCCACCCTGTAACCGTGATCCCTTACCTTGAATCTCTGACCGCAGATCAACAGGAGTCATTTTAGAGGAAGGAATCTTCGGATTCCCTTCTCTAACGTTTCTACGGGGTCTAGCCGACTGTAGATTCGAAATAACTGGCTAGTGGCGACTCTGGTCTTATATAAATTCACTTAAACACATCCAGCTCAATACGACAACCAAACAAAGCCCTCGAGAACGAGGCAAGCCAGTGGCACAAATGGCGATTTCGCACTCACGCATCCTCATCTCCTTCTTTTCCGAAAGGAAAGGGGAAGGGAGAAGAACGTCGTGTGGGAGCGCGGAAAAATCGGCGAGGGTCCACACTTGGGCAGACTCCGATGGTTGCGCTTGATTCGAACTGGAGGCCGGAAGGATCCGGCATGGCTGCTGAGATTGTTGAACTGGGCCAACCTGATTGTTGGCCTGTTGCGGTGGCTTGTGCTTGCATGAATTGCAAGAGCATTTCTTGCATTGCTCTCACTCCTTGTGCCAATTCCTGTATGATTGGCGTATTATCAATGGGCTGTTGCACTGGAAGTTGCGCTTCGGTCATCTCAAGAGCGGGAAGGAGATGAGTTTCTTCTTCGTGGTCGGACATGGCTTGCTGAGCCCGAGTGCGGATTATGCTGCGGAAGGAAAGTTGTCTCCGCGTACGTTGAGCCCGAGGAGGCGCAATGGTGAGGACTGTACTCTACTCTTTTTGGGTTTAGGGATTTTCTATTTTTTCCGGTTTGGGGATTTTCTATTTTTTTTTGTTTGGGTTTGGGTAGAATGCTATGCAGATGAGATTGTATGAGGATTAGTGACTTTCAAGTACGGGAAGGATTCTGTTTTTCAAGTCGGATCATGACTAGTGGGACTAGTTCATCCCCAGCAGAGTCGCCATTCTGTGGACCCTCGCCGTTTCCGCGCTCCTCACACGACATTCTCGTCCCTTCCCCTTTCGGGAAAAGAAGGAGAGGAGGATGCGTGAGTGCGAAATCGCCGTTTGTGCCACTGGCTTGCCTTGTTCTCGAGGGCTTTGTTTGGTTGTCGTGTTAAGCTGGACGTGTTTAAATGAGTTTATATAAGACCAGAGTCGCCACTAGCCAGTTACTTTGAATCTACAGTCGGCTAGACCCCGTAGAAACGTTAGAGAAGGGGATCCGAAGATTCCTTCCTCTAAAATGATTCCTTTTGATCTGCGGCCAAAGATTCGAGGTAAGGGATCACGGTTACAGGGTGGGAAGAGGTTAAGCACCCCACGCACTGCCCGTACCGAAGTACGGTCTCTACTTCACAGAATCGAACTAATACTTGAAAGTCTGTTTTAATCCTCGTACATTCTCATAGATGATATGATGCATGAATGCGGGGCTGAACAGTAAGAGTTTCTGATGGGTAGGTTCCAACAACGGGCAAGCCTAGAGCATACGCTCGAACTGACAGGTGCTTAATTTAAGACGTATGCAGTGTGTTTGAATAATCAAGGTGCTTTATAGCGAAGCATGAATGCAGGTCTGAACAGTAAGAGTTTCTGATGGGCAGGTTCCAACAACGGGCAAGCCCAGAGCATACGCTCGAACTGACAGGTGCTTAATTTAAGACATATGCAGTGTGCTTGAATAATCAAGATGCTTGCAGTGAAGCAGGGGGGTTGGAAGAAAAGTAAATGTTGCACTTATGCTAGATGCAAATGAGATGATACTGGAAAAAGAGTAGCTGGATGGACGGAGGTGTCGCTTCGAGTGGCTGGATCAAGACTTGGGTGGCTTGAGAGGCTTGGACCAGTGGTCAGGCTGGGCAGGACCGGGGCTAGGCTCTCCTCACTCGGGCTCTCCTTGGTGGGAAAATGGGCTAAGGGGTGGAGAAGGAAACTCGAATGGACGGACTCTCTCTGGCCGGTTGCTCTGTTGAAATGAGAAGGGGAGGGGGGTATTTATAGCAGCGAGCAGTGGCAGAGCTCGTAAATATTTTTGGGCGGCCTGCTATGGGCCGCCCGTACGGCCGTTCCTCGATTTCCAGCGAGGTACGGTCGCACCCTCGGGGCTGCTGTTTGACTCGCTGGGTCGACTCAGTGAGTTGACTCAGCGGGTCGACTCGGTGGTTTGACTCAGCGGGTTGACTCGATGTTTTGACTCGACGAGTTGACTTAGCGGGTTGACTCAACGGGTTAACTTAGCGGGTTGACTCAGTGAGTTTGACTTTTTTAGGATTTTTTGACTGGCTTTTCTTATGGGGGTTTTTTCAGGCTGATATTTAGGACTGGGTTGACTGGGTTCAGGCTTGAACTGGGCTATGGAATGGGGCTTACAAGGGTGAGTTTGGTTGAGTTTGGACTTGGGATTTGGGGGTATGGTCCTCCATTCATCCAGCTATCTCTACCAACAGTGTAGCCGAAGGTGGGGTGTCTACACTTCCACTTAGAACTTCTTCACCTAACAATTAACGCATCTGTAGAGATATCTTCATCATCGTTCTTCCTTTTCAACTGCTTCTGATGAAGGGCTAAGATAATGGTCTCGATATCAAGGGTATCCCATCCATGGCATAGATTATCCATAAGATTCTCGTATGACTCCGGAAGAGAATTCAACAAAATTAGGGTTTGATTTTCTTCATCGATCTTCGACTCCAAACTCATCAATTGGCAAAGCAACTTGTTGAAGTGACTGATGTGCTTATTAATATTAGCTTCTTCTGTCATCTTAATATTGTAAAACTATTTCTTAATAAATAGATGATTGGAGAGCGACCTCGTCATGTGGAGGCTCTTCAACTTCGCCCACGTTCTTGCGGTAGTCTTCTCACTGAGGACGTTATAAAGAATATCATCTTCCAAACACAATTGGCACAATTGAATAGAAGTTATTGCCTTTTGATCCAGATCATCCACTCTTCTTCACTCATAGATGCCAGACGTTTTGCTTTATCATTGAGAGCTTACTGCAATCCTTGCTGAAGTAGGAGGCCTCATATATCCACCTTCTATAGTTCAAAGTTGTTTTTACCCATAAACTTCTCTACTTCATACTTCACATTCGTTCCCTTTGTTATCATGTTTGAGATTCAAATTTATTCTAACATTAGCTCTAATACCACTTATTGGGAGGTCGTTGAAGCAATTACCAAATCAAACCGCACAATAAAAGAGAATAATAAACCAAGGAAAAGAGAGAGCACACTATTTTTACATGAAAAACCCTTGTTGAAAAAAATCAAGTTACAAATCAACAAAATCTACTATGAAAACCAATTACACGACATTGGAGATTTCTTACATGCGAAAACCCTTTCCAAAACCCTAGCTTTCTCTTCCAATAGCCCTCTTAATCTCATGTTTAACTCTAATACTACACACACCCATTTATATAGTGTCTCATCCAAAATTAGAAACAAATCCATGCAACTATGTAGAATTGCGCGCCGCTGATCTATGGCCATCATTTGCCAATCGAATCGATTGACAAGCTCGAAAATCTTCCAAAGAATTACAATTATAATTCAGAATTTTAGCGATCGATTGACCAGGGCGGTCAATCTCATAGTTGTTCATGCATATACGAGAGGCATCCGTTTTTCAACAGATACCATAGAGCTAGAGGAACCGGAACATGCGACTGCCATATTGCTCCATCATTTTACATGATGAGATTATCGTTCAGTCAGGATTGTCCATGGCTCGCTATAGATGGAAATTGATACTAGATACACATACATTGGATGATCCTAGCCATCTAAGTCGCAGCCTTCAAATCAATGGTGGGAAAGAAAAACAGTTAATTGGCTATGCTCCTCTGATAAGTATGGTTTTTGAAACATTGTCCATCTGTAATGTGACCCACTACTTGGAAGGTTCAGATTAATGAATAAGTACGCCACGTGTAATGTAAAAATATGACTCTACTATCTTTCGGTTCTTCTGGCTCTACCATATCATTTCCCATCACACAAAAGGTCATCGAGAGGTTCACCTGTGTCCTCTTTTCTGGCCAATTGGCATGGTAGTAGACTTTTATGATAGTTTGCCACCATTTTGAAAATGTTAGTCATTCACCCCCCTCACATTTGGAACGATGTATAGTTATCCAGACCATCTAAATTGTGGGCTACATTATGAATGGGCCAGATCTATAAAATGATTATACGATCAAGCAATCCTAACCGTCCAATTGATGGCTTAGGGGTGGTAAAATTAGTGAGTGGTCCACATTGGAAGGGCAAAAATAGAAGTTTAACACTATATTCTTAATTTCTCCATCCACATTTGGATCAGCGATCTTGACAGTCTGTTATAATACAACTATAGCATGCGTACTGTTGCAGAGTGGTCGACATTTTTTTAATGGGTAGGAATCTGGCAAATTCGGAATTTTGGAAATAAAAATGTAATAAAATTGGAGGTGGAGTCTTAGGTCTCCACCATTTTAAAGTTGTCTCCCCACCATAGAATGTAAAGATGGCATGCATTCACGTTAATCCATACCATTCAATTGGAGGCTATCGAATGTACTTAAAATTCATCTCATGAGTGAGGGCCCACCATATAATTCAGACATGGAATTTAATGGGCCAGACCCGGGCTGACCTCAGCTCAGCCCGGGCATGGTCTGTTGAGAACCCTAGTAAGAGTATCAAGTGCTTACTTGCTAAGCAACAGTAGAATTTTGGATAGAGCTAGCCTAATAGACCTGTTTAAAATCCAGCCCAGTTAAGGCCCTATTTCAATGATTTTCTATGGGCTAGGTTGTCAGGCTTTCTGGGCCTGGGCTTTAACTCTAGGCCCATCTACTGTGCTTGGGACTCTTTTTAAGTTCTGATTTAGAGGCCCAAACTGAGTCCCAATCCATGTCTCGACTCACTAAGCCTTGTGGCCAGCTAGGCCGGTTTGGGCCAGTGGTTTTAGTTTTGGGCCATGACTACATGAGCCAATGCCCGGTCGGCTCACCTCCTTTGCTCACAACATGCTTCTTTAACTAACGCTCATTGCTCCACAGGCACGGCCATGTGTAGGCTGATCAAAGCTGTCCACTGCTGGGGTTGTTTTGGTTGCGCCAAATATATGAAATTTCATGATATTTTTGGTACAAATAGATGCACCCAAAAATTAGTTTTATTCTCTCAGACTTAAAACAATCAAATAGTACTCAACAGATATTTTAGAAGTATATGTGTGACCCTAAGATTCTCTCATATAACTCAAAGGCTCATTTAAGCATTATTCTCTGTAATTAATAAAAATAATGCATGGTTTGCTAGATCTAGTCCTCACTTATTGCCAACTTTAGCCATCGAATCTGGGTCTTTTTCAGCGGATGTTAAAAGAGGGGTTAAAAAGGTTAAGGCCACCATTCACATGAAGGAAAAGACTCAAATGATGAAACGGTTGTTTTCTTCTTCTTCTTCTTCTTTTTTTTTTTTTTTTTTTTTTTTTTTACCACCTTATAAAGGGAAGATGACCCCAAATCTAATATCTAAAATCATAACATATCTACTCGCAATATATTAAGATGTATGCTAGCAAACTAAAACTAAAAAATAAATGAGATGTTGCTACAACCATCATTTCCTCTGTCCCGACTATTTAAGATTGGCTTTCTCATGATTGTGACATAGGGAAGAAAGTGTGAAAAGCTATAAGAGAAAGATCAGGTGCTTAAGTAAGTAAAATTTTGAATCCTTAAGGTAGTTTTTAAATCCACAAGAAACAATAAGAAAGAAAACTCTGAATATTTTATTAAATAATGTCTAATGTATATGATTTTCCCGATTATACCATTAATAAAGAAAAAAAAATTAATTCTAATTTGTAATTACCCAAAATCACAAAATTCAGAAGTTCTAATTCAATTAGAATAAAACTTATTCGAAATAGTAAATTTTAAATTAGCTTTACTGGAGAATTCCTAGTATGATTACAATCAATCTCTAAAAAGAACGAAAAATCTATAACTTTAAAAATAAGAAAATTTAACAAAAAATCGAAATTATTAAAAATAGTAAACTTTTTCTAAAATTTTGATTTTGAATTAAAAGCGTGCATTTACTTATAAAATAGACGGATGCAGCTTACTATGTAGGTTGGTTGACATCGAAACCATCGTTACATAGAGATCGATAAGTTATGCATCTCATAACAATGCTTAGATAAGAAGTTTTGGTCGATTTATGGTCTATACTTCAAAAGGCAAAATGTCTCTATCCAAAATGAAATTCTTGTAGCCAGATGCACCTAAGGCCCAATTACATCATGCATGCCTTACATAAAATTGGACCCAAATCTGACAAATTTCTTCCACTTTCATTTGGGCTTATTTTGATACAATTGTGCAAATAATGCATTTCTGCCCCATCTGTATCAGTTTGCTTGGTAAAAGTTCAACTATTCATTATCAAGCCAACTAAATTACCAAAACAAAGGTAAAGTATCTTTTGAAAAGAGAGTAAGAAATGATTTTTGGTTCCACTAAATATTATGGAATTTCATAATTTCCTTATAATTCATTCTAGTTTTGTGCAAAATATCATAAAATTCCATCATATTTGGTGCAATTAATGCTCTCTAAAACTAATAACATAAATGAAAGGTTCTTTGCCATAGGATAGAATACCCTCGTAACTTAACGGTCTCTTGACATCATAAAATGGAGCTACTAAGGGCACGTTTGTTTCCACACCATTTGCACATGTAAATCACATTTACATATGTAAATTGGTTTGAGGATGTTTGTTTGTGTAGATCCATATATGTAAACATTTTCACATCTACCCATTTTAAATATGTAAATGGCTGAAACATTTTCACACTTAGAAAATACTTCCTAACGTAAATTTCCTTCTTAGTAAGGGTGTCAATGGACCGGGTTAGGCCCGACGGGCTTTCAGACTTGGCCTGCCTTAGGCCGGGATTGGACTAAGAGTATCAGGCCCGCGGGTCGGGTTCGGGCCTAATGATAAGCCCTTTTTTAAAACGGGCCGGGCTTGGACTAGGATGTTCAAAAACCCAAAAACCCAGCCCGACCCGAATATACATATTTTAATTTAAAATTTAAATTAAAATATTTTTCCTTTTCTCAAAATTTAAATTTTATACAATTTTTTTCTAAAAATCCATCTCCCTTCTAAAACGCCTTTTATTTTCTATAATGTTGGTGATAATTTTTCATATACAAAGAAGCGGGGATTAAAGGATCATTTCTCTCACTATGTTAAAGGCCAGGCTTAGGCTAAGGCCAGGAACAGGCTAGGCCCTGCGTTTGCGTCTTGGGCCGGCTTGGGCTTAAGCTATTATGGCCCATCACGGGTCCGGGTTGGGTTTGGATATATGTTGAAAGAGGCGGGCTGAGCTTGGATAGAGCCTGGCCCGGCCCTAACCTGGCCCATTGACACCCCTGCTTCTTAGACCTCTTTAGTATGCTCAGTGTGGTCAATCCACTGTTCAGATGTATCTAATCGGAATGATTTGAGAGAGATGGCAAACGAATGTGGATCCCACATGATGGATATGTGGTGCACATCAGTGCTTGGACCTTGCTAGTATGCATACTATGGCTCATCCATTTCACCACACTAATTAGGTGATTGGGATCATTTGTTCAAAGTGATTTAAGAGGCATGGGCAATCAAAGGTAGACCCCATATGATTGATGGTCCATATCAATGCTTAGACTACTTTAATATATTCAATATGGACTATTCATTTTCTAAACCACTAATTTGATGGTTAGGATCATCCTATCAAAGTTATTTGAGAGAGATGTGCAATCAAAGGTAGGCTGCATTTGATGAATGGTCCACAATACACCGACTTCTCTGGTATACTCACTATGAACCGCACATTCCATGAACTGTTAACCCATATGTTATGATCATCCAACAATTAAAGTGATTTCAGACAGATGGGCAACTAATGGAGAGCCCCACGTGATGAATGGTCCATATCAATGCTTAGACCACTCTTGTATACTCATACTCAATATAGACCTTTCATTTCACTAAACCACTAATCGAATGGTTGGAATCACTGGATCGAAGTGATTTGAAAGGGATGAGCAATCAAAGGTGGGACCTGCATGATGGGTAGTCCACACCGTTTCTTATACCCATCTAGTATACTTGATATGGACTGTCCATTTCAGCATACTGCTAAACCAATGGTAAGGATCACCGACCAAAGTGATTTGAGAGGGATTGTTAACCAAAGGTGGGCTGGATGGCTAACAGCATTAAGGGATTTAAGATGAATGGGCCTCACATGAGGATGGATGTAAAAATAGATTAAATGCATTTTTTTTTGTCAGAATGTTTGAACATAATACATAAATAGATGGATTTTCACGCCTGTATATATCAGTGCAAACATGCAAGGGAAATTGATATATATATATATATATATATATATATATATATATATATATATATATATATATATATATATATATATATATATATAGACTCAATGTCCTGGGCATGTGTTGGGCTTGGGCCTACCATGCAACTGGGTTTAAGTCATTGCATAGCCCGACTCAGCCTAACTTCACGGATTGATTAGCAACATTAACCATGGGAAATGGGTGTTTGATAAATGTTTCAGGAGTGGCCCGATTGGGCCTCAGCCTAACCTATTTTTCAGGCCTAGTCCTGCTGTGCTACTACCATCCTTAGCTCAGACCTTGGGCCTTCTAGTGTTGGAAATACGGAGTCTTAGCGCCTGTTTGTTAACACTTAAAAAATATACTTAATGGGAATGAAGAAAATGTTCCCTGTTAACTTTGTTTGTTAATGCACAAATTTTCTATAAAAATATAAAATTGCTTTCAAAATTATCCCTCCTTAGTATTTCTGATTTTCTCTTTTAAATGGGTTGCACATTTTGCACAATATGCAACCCAACTTTTAAAATGAGTAACTTCCATGGGCCCCACCATGATTTATGTGTTAGATCCACACCATCCATCAACTTTTTCAAATTATTCTAGAGTATGAACCAAAAAATAAGGGACATATAAGGCTCAAATGGACCACACTATAGAAACCGATGGGAATTGAATGACTACCATTAAAACTTTCTTAAGGTCCAATGTGAGGTTTATTTCTCATCTAACCCCTTCATAATGTCACGCAGACATAGAGCAAGGGATAAAATAAATATCATCTTGATCAGAGCCTTTTGTGGCCTTAAGAAGATTTCAATGGTAGGTGCCCAATTCACATCGTTTCCTACAGTGTGGCCCACTTGAGCCTTACATCTGCCTATCTTTTTTGTCCTATGCTCCAAAATGATATGGAAAAATGGATAGATGGTGTGGTGAAACATATACACCATGGTAGGCTCCACAAAGACCCTATCAGGCAGTTCGTTTCCATGCTGGACGAAGTGGATTGTCGTGAGTAACTTTGAACCTTAAGCGTATGGGGTAAACTCTGTGGGGTCCACCATGATTTATATATTTTATCCCTTCCATCTAGCCATTTTACTAAATAAATTTAGGGATTGAGCCTGAAAATGAAGCCTATCCAAAGCTCAAGTGGATCACACTGCAGGAAACAGCGTGAATTAAATGTCTGTTATTGAAAACTTTTTGGGGGGCCACGGAAGTTATGGACACATTTGTGTTTACCCTTCATCCATGTTGTGTGATCTTATGAACAGGTTGGATGATAAATAAACATCATTGTGGGCCCTAGATAGGTTTCAACGGTGAAAATCATTATTCCAACTATTCCGTATGGTCCACTTGAGCTTTGGATATGCTTCTATTTTGGTCTCAACTCCTTAAATGGACCGGAAAAACGGATGGATGGCGTGGATAAACCACATATATTCATAGTGGGCCCAACAAAGTTTACTCACTATGATAAAAGCATGGACATAGTAACTCTGCAATCCGATTTGCATTGCCGGATTGCCGCTGCCAACGGCCAGTAGCTATTGGACGACGCTCTGCGTGCCCCATCATGATATATATGTGTTTTATCCACACCGTCCGGGCAGCGCTTTGTGAGGCCCAGGCCCACCATGATGCAAGGGTTTTATACATGTCATTCATTCCTTTTATTAGATTATTTTCCAACATGATCCAAAAACTGAGGCAGGTCCACAGCTTAAGCGGACTACACAAAGGAAGCAAGAGTGACAATGACACCTACTATTGAGAACTTTATAGGTGCACCATGATGTTTTTTTACCATCTAACCTATTCATATGGTCATGTAGACCTAAATGAAGTGAAAGCAAAAATATCAGCTTCATCCAAAACTTCTGCAGCTCTCAAGAAGTTTTTGATGGTGAGCGTTCAATCCCCACTTTGTGGTCCACCTAAGCCTTGGTTTTGCCTATTTTTGGGTCCAGTCCCTAAAATCATCTGTAAATATGGATGAATGGCATGGATGAAACCCTTACACCATGGTGGGCTCTACATAACCCTGCCCTTATGGATTATTGTCTGGGTGAAGGTAGGATACAATCGGCTTCCAATCTCGCAGGGATTGGTAGTTAGAATCTACTGCACTTAAACTGGGTAAAAACAGACGGTTCTGCCAAGCGCTATGTAGGGCCACCACGATACATGTGGTTTACCTAAGCTGCCCATCCATTTTGAAAAAAAAAAAAGAAAAAAATCATTTTAATACATAGTCCGAAGAGGAGGTACATTAAATGCTCACTTGGACTACACCTAAGTAAACATTGGAATTAGTGCCCACAACCCAAAACACCGTCGGGGACCATAAAAGTTTTGAATCAAGCTGATATTTATGTTTTGCCATATTCAGGTCTATGTGACCTTATGAACAGGTTGGATGGCAAATAAACATCATGGTGGGCCCTAGGAAGGTTTCAACTATAGGTGTCATTGTCTCACTATTTCTTATTATGCGGCCCACCTGACATTAGGATCTACTTCATTTTGGGGCTCATGCGTTGAAATGAGATGACCAAAAGGATGGATAGAGTGGATATAAAATAAATACATCATAATGGACCCCACAATGCACAACATATCCCACACAATAAGAAGGGCACGGACAATGTGCCACGTTCAAGTTTTACTAAAAAAAATCATCATTCACTTTTTCATTACATTATTAATTATTAGTGTTTCTTTGTGTATTTTAGTTTATTTGAATTAAATAGATATTAATTTAATGATTTTAATTTTATTTAATAAAAACTCTTTTATAATGTATACATCTTCAAATATAAGATAGAGGTAAATGTGTCAAATTAACAGATTTCAAACATGTTTATTAACAAACAAGTTGTTTTAGATTCAGTACTTAATTTTTAAACTTCAGCCGTAGTTATCAAATAGACTCTTAGGCTTTAGATTTGGATTTCATATTTCGGCTCTAGATTTCAAATTTCGGCTTCAGACTTCAGATTTAACAAAGGCCCTTAGCCTATCTTTCTAAGACAGGGTCAAGCATCACGTCTGAGCTTTCTTAAGCCCATACACATGTACAAGTGAGCCACCACAATGGCAGGTAGTGTAGAATATCCTAAGCCATCCCATCAGGTGGGCCACATTGCATCAAGTAGATTTGCCGTTATATTAGAAATAAGGTGACAGATTAGAAAGCTTTGGCTGATTTTTCTACGGCCGTATATTTGTTAGGGAACAGACCAGATTCTTGGGACAGGAAATCTATTACCACATGGTGCAATGTATAATCACTCCTAGAATCTATATATTACTTTCTGTGGACCACGTGAGTTTTGAAATGGCTGGAATTTTTATCGTTGCTCATTCCTGGTAGGTCGCACCAGATGGATGGGTTGGATGACATACACACAACATGGTGGACCCTATATTCCATCTGGAAATTTCTATGAAGGCCGTTCCTTAAGTTATGGAACAGGCTTGATTTAAGCCTAACATTGGGGGGCACATCTAATGGACGGATTGGATGGACTCAAACATCGAAGTGGACTCAACATCCTGCAGGGCCAGGCCAGGGCCAATGATGAACGGCCTGGCGAGCCCATCTGTTGGCCCTAATATGATGAGCAGTGATAAGCCCACACGTTTGTACGAGGGACAAAGGCCCATCTCGGCCTGACACTAGCCAGGCCCATTGCCATCCCTAATAGCTGTTTACTTTGAAAGTTCAACGGTTATCATGCAATCGCTGTAGTGATGAGGAATTGTAGCAACCTCCTACACGTTCACTAACATGATAGTTTGCCACCATTTTAGAGTTGGGGGTGTTCTTCAATCACATGTTTGGGATAGTTATATGCAATTCAAACTGTTCAGATGGCTAACCTAACCACAGATATTCCATAGACTAAGGAATACACTTGGAATATGATATGTTTTGCCCTTTGAATTTGGACCCCTCATTATTTTACTTTTACTTAATCATTCCATAGCCATCAATTGGATGGCTGGGATTGATTGATCAACGTAATTTCAGAAATATCATCCAATGTGCCCCCAGGAAAATAAATGTACATAACAAACTTGCACTGCCATTCGTCCACCTAGCAGCATATGTGCTAAACTTGCACACGTGAGAGAAGGCATCGTATGACGGCCGTTCCCTACGCATGCCGTCTCTTCCTCTCCCACGTACCGAATCTGATTGGCGTATAAACTCAATACCCTTAAGAGTAAACTTTGTGGGGTCCACCGTGATTTATGTACTTTATCTAATCCGCTCATCCACTTTAACCGATAATTTTATGGCTTGAGACAAAAAATGAAGCATATAAATTCTTAAGTGGACCACACCACAGGAAAAAAATGTGAATTGAACGTGTACCATTGAACAATTCTTAGGGGCCACGGAAGTTTTGGATCAAGCTGATATATGTTTTTTCTCTTCATCAATGTCTGCATGATCTTGTGAACAGATTGGATGACAAATAAACATCACTACGGGCCCTTGAAAGGTTTCAACAGTGGGAATCATTATACCCACTGTTTCCTGTGGTATGGTCCACCTGAATTTTGGATATGCTTCAATTTTGGTTTTAACCCCTTATATGAGCTGGAAAAACAGATGAACGGTGTAGATAAACCACATGCATTTACAGTGGACCCAACTGAGTTTACTCAGTACGTGAGAGAGTAACTCTGGACCGCAATCCGATTTCCCCTTTACGCCTGGTGAGAGGAGAGAGATCATGTTCTCTCTCTCTCTCTTCATCTCTTTCTCCAACGGTGGCAGCGGAGCAAGCCTAGCACCGTCTCAACAAATGCCAACTAATCCATGGTTAGGATCGTTTGATGCAATGTGATTATTCTTTTCATTTTAACAGTCCATTTATTTGTTATGTCCAACCAAGCATTGAATGGGTGATTCGCAGCCATTCATAACGTTTGGACCAAGATGGACATGCCCGGGCTTAGAAATTAGGTTGGTTCACTCATCAAGTGGTCCATCTGTCTATGCTGAACATAAAGTTCCCACTTGAAGCCTAAGTGGCAGTTTTGATATTAACTGCTAGAGGATGCCAGTATACTTTCTTTGTTTAAGTTTGTACCTTTCTAAATGTCCTCCTCTTGACATAATTGTCATCTTCAATTATTTGTATTTACATTCTCTTTTTTTCAGGAATAATTGAAGAAAATTGAACTAAAACCCAAATGAAGATGGATTTATTTCAGCCTTGAAAATTAGAAAAGAAGAAATCCGAGCAGCCCAAGAAAAATAAATTGGTGTATTTATATTTGTAATTGTAGCATTGGATCTTTGAAATATTGCCTGAAGGAGATACTTGGAATAAATGAGAAGATTGAGTTATATCTTTATGAGTATGAGAGTTATCCGTGTGATTGATGTTTTAGGACCAACAAGCTTACCATTATCACTGTCTAATGGAAGTGATCCTTGAAAGGTACAAACAGTTTATGATGTGACTCACATATTGAATGTTCAAAGTTACTTCGTCACTTATTGAATTAAATAGAACATAGGTAAATTGAAATATCAAATAATACTAATAATATTAACCTCGGTTTACATGAAAATGCTAAGCACCTTCATCATCATTTGCATTTTATAATTACAAATTTGAAAGGATGCACTTGGTTTGCAAAATCACATAACAGATTTTGCATCAGCCTGCCATCACATTTTAATCAACCAGCCTGAAATAATGATTTTGTATTGTCATTAGGAAACTGACATAAGAAGGTTATCCACTTACGCATGTTTTACATAATCACCTGTACAATGGTGTAGTTGAACTGAAATAAGAAGGTTTTGAAGGAGGCTCACTTCTGCCTCTTTTCCCTTCGGTAGAAATGGTCCCCCACACCATTTCCACTAATCCAGATTCTAGCTAATTTAGGCTTCCAGATGGAATCCTATTTGGCTGGAATTTGCTGCCAAACACACCAGTTAAAATTGGAGTTCCATGGAATCCAAATTTTAAGCTGGAAACAGGTTTTTAGATGCCAACCAAATAGGCCCTAAGAAATGGCTACAGCTAAATGATTTGACATTTTTTTTCTCCGGATCAAATGAAATATCAATCTAGAAATCAAGGATGTACCATCCATAACTCAGTGACTTTTCTTCATACATTGTCATACCTAGTACATAAGAATACATACATGCGAGCATTCGGCCCTTGGTGGCAGCTGAGTATGTGTGCCTTCAAATCGCTTTCTGTAACCCAAACTAGTAATTCATACATTAACCAGCACACAAAAAACGTATGCCTACTACGTATGTAGGCGCATTTGTACACAAATACACCATAGAGGCAGAATTCCATGCATAACTGCTCTTGTGGGCAGACAATATCACCAAACCTATGTCACTAGATTTTCTTTTGAACCTATTGTATAGTCTAGATCAATTGATTGCAGTGTGTCTAAGTGCAACTAAACAATAGGTGTGCCAAATTTTGCTATATATCATTGTTCATTGCACTGATCCTGAGTACAAAATGTTTATCTCAGAAAAAGAAAAGAAAAACCCATACACAAATGGCATAAATTATTTACAAACATTGAACCCATCAACCACCTCTCTCTCTCTCTTTCTCTCTCTCTCTCTCTCTCTCTCTTGATGGGCCTCCAATGGATAAGATGCATGACCTTCTCAGCATCTCTTATTTCATATTTCTCATCTGAGCTCATCCTCGTGTTCCCTGAATCAAAGATGAAAGGTCGTCGAAAACCGTCACAGGCACCTGCAAATTGCACTAAAGAAGAGTATTCCAAGTGAGAAGGCTCGATCAAAAGTCTGAAAGAAGATTTGTGTTCTACTTGTGTTGACCATAGCTTCAACCCTGATGCCCAAGTACCCAATGTTGTTCTGTATGCAGCATTGATTGACATTCTAAGCTTCAACATTCCATTAACCTGGAAATAGGAGCTATTTGGTACACAATTATGCAAAGGTGTAAGGACAATATGGCATTGTAGATAACATTGAGACCTCCAGGAGATGATCCATGAAAACTCAAATTGAACAAATAATAATTGAATTCGCAAAACTCAAATTGAATAGATAACAATTGAATTCATAAAGCAAATAGTCAACAATACAATAAACTTTAGACGTTTCAGAAGGAACAACTAAGGTCACTAAGATGCCACTCCATATGGCACCTGAACTCAAATGCTCCAAACGCCACCAGCTTTTAGCTTCTAAACCCACTCAGTCTGGTATTTGCAACAGTTGAAAATTCAATTTTCTTTCACCCTACTTGTCGTCATCCGCTTGTTTTTAGCTTCTAAACCCTACTTGCTTTCACAGATGTAGATCATGCCTCTTCACTTATAGGTAAACATCAGCATCTTTGAGCACCATTTATGCCTTAATTACAACAGGGGGGCAAACATCAAGAAATATCCAACTACTACTAAGTTTCTCTCAGATCATCTGATCAATGACAAATTCCTCACATTTATCAGAGATCCCCTAATTTTTTAGTAGTAGCATAGCAACTGCACTTGAGACATCAAACTAATCCTCTGACAGAATGATCATGCATCTTCTTCAATCGCTGAAGTAATCCCACAAAGCATGTCAAATACAGTTTCTTCTGCTATGTTCTTTTCTTTACCATCTTAAAAAATAAAAATAAAACATACAAATGTATAGATGATTTCAAATCATGTTTTATGTTGGTCCATGCAAACTTCCCTTTACAAAGAGGCTTTTGAGCACCAGCGTTCAAACTAGCCTATAGTAGCGACAATTATTCCGCAATTTAGACACCCAGAAAAATAAGAAAGAAGATACTGTAACTATCAGTTGAGAGGAGAAACAAGAGCCATAGATACCATGTTAAAGCGGTAGATTTGGATGTTATATATAGGATGGTCACAAGGCAATTGTATTATCAAACAAGAGGATGTTGTCTCTATCTAACCATTTAGCTGATAATATTGAGGTCATTGATCTAGTCTAAGACTGCGCACATTGTAATAGTTAGGCACTCAAGGCATAAACAAATAGGAGTTTTTCGGAATTTCAATCAGGAAAAGATTCTGAACATGGAATTTTTCCCACTTCGCTGGGTCCGGGGCCTCACCTAAGTCGCACCCAACAAGGGCACCTTCCCACGCCCCATTATAGGCGGCAACGGAGGACGTGGATTTCCTGCCATAGCCTTTCGAGCACTACAAAACTATGTGGGGCTCGCCGTGATGTTTGTGAGAAATCCACTCCGTTCATATGTTTTGTGAGCTCATTTTAGAATTTTAGGTTAAAACTCAGATGGATCCAAAACTCCAAGAGGCCACACGAGAGGGAAAACTGGAGAAAGAAATGCCTACCGTTGGAATCTTCCTGGCTCCACATTGATGTTTATATGCCATGCAAACCGTTTATAAAATCATTCCCACGGCAATGAGCTGAAAACGCATAAAAACACACACACACACACACACATAATATATATATAGACGTCTTGGGCACGTGTTGGGCTTGGGCCTATCATGTATGGCCTCGCAACCGGGTTTAAGTCATTGTAGCCTGACTCAGCCCAACTTCACGGGTACAAGTGTTCGATCTAAGTATAAGGGTACAGTCATATATAAGGCAATACGCGCACTTGATTAACGGATTGATTAGCAACATTAACCATAGGATATGGGTATTTGATAAATGTTTCAGGAGACCATCCCGAGCTCAGTCCTTGAGCTTTCTAGTGTTCGAAATACGGAGTCTTAGCCTACCTTTCTCAGACAGGGTCCGTCCAGCGTCACGTCTGAGCTTTCTTAAGCCCATACACGTGTACAAGTGAGCCACCACAAATGCCAGCGTGGCAGGTAGTGTAGAATATCCCAAGCCATCCCATCAGGTGGGCCACATTGCATCGAGTATGTGTGCCGTTATATTGGAAATAAGGTGACAGATTAGAAAGCTTTGGCTGATTTTTCTACGGCCGTATATTTGTTAGCGAACAGACCGGATTCTTGGGACAGGAAATCTATTTAATAGAATCCTGCTTGGATGCTGGACCTGTCTTCCATGCAGACATTTGTGGTGGCGCCTGCAATAGCTGATAGGTGTGCGATGGTTGATACACGTGGCAAATTTTAAATCAAATCAGAACCGTCCAAAATGCAGGAAACACTGTTGATAGGGCAATATTGGAAATAAAGATTGAATCCAGATCATCATTGACTGGTTTTCATCTCAACGGTTCATCCAATTTGCACAAATCAACCAATTGGCAAATCAATTGGAGGTTAATTTCTGACCTTGGAGCCATCTAAAATGGGACCCACAGTTTCAACGGCTCAACTTTAGGGCATTTTGAAAATTTGTAGTGCTTGCGTGTTAATCATCCACTCATTCTCACGTCAATTTCTTATACATCATGCTGTCTGCATGTTAAGGGACCTAAACTATAAATAGGAATAGATGGGGCATGATTTGATACTTGGGATATTCTGGTGCTTGATACTCAGCCCTAAAAATTCGACTTGTAATTGTTCAAATTGTGTAATCCACTTATGATAGATCCTAAAATCAGATTGATTAATTGTCCCTTAATCTCTCACCTTTGGCCTTTCCTTTGTTTCAACTATAGATTAAATGTCCACTACTGGAAAGAAAGAAATCACAGTCTAACTAAAATGGACCCACAATTGGAAGGACATAGATTGCGTCTAGCAGGGTGCTTAATGGAGTTAAAAAAATGCCTTGTGTTGGGCGTGATAGTCAGGAAATAATAATTTTACTCTTTTTACCGTGGGGATTTCACTCACGGGTACATGGCACTTTTTTATTAGCACTGGAAGAGGCAAGCGCCCTGCTTGATACAATCTGCCTCCCAAAATGAACGGTCTATTTTAGGATACCTGTGCAGAAAGTGGGCTTTGCTTGTACAATCTTATCTAAATTGGGACCCATGATTTGGATGGTATGTTTAAGTCACCTGCATGGCGCATGTGTGTGATTTCTTAATGCCAGTCTAGCTGTCTTCAATCTAGACACTATTGGATCTAAGATCATGGGGTCATTGGTCGACCATGGGCCTTGGCTCGGTCACCTGAAACTCATTGGATTGGTCAATGAAATCTCTCAATATATTTAGTCATGTTCGGCTGCCCGAACAATTGGGTCGATCAACTGGTGGCCAACGCTGTGTTTAGTGCGGTTTTGGACAATTCATTTCTAATTCTAGTTTATTACTATATATTGGGGTGTAATGCGGGATTAGGGTAATTGTCGAAGGCACTGGGTATCCTAGATGCATAAGAGGGTTGAGAGAGTTCTAGGGTGAGAGAAAAAGCTAGGGTTTCCCCTTGTGGGGCTCTGATATGGGTAAGTTGTTCTTCATCTCTTGTAACTTCATTTTCATCGTGATTCGCTTTGTGCCGTGATTTTTTTTCCTGAAAGGGTTTTTTCATGTAAAATTCGGATTGTCTCTTATGTGTTGTTTTTCCTAGTACAATTGTGATTGCTTCATTTGATTCCACTATGAGTTCTCGCTTCCGTAGTTTCCCAACAAGTGATATTTGAGTGTACGTTAGGAAGCAGATTCAGATCTAAGATGAGGTATCAATGGCATCCAGCATAAGATTCAACATAGAGAAGCATTCCTAAAAAAACAACTTAGAACTATGGAAGGTAAAGATGAAGGGTGTCTTAATTCAATAAGGATTGGAAGATGCATTCCTTAGAGAGAGACCAAAAACTATGAAAGAAGAAGAGTGGAAGAAGATCACTACAAGAAAACGGTGTTTTGCCGACGAAAGTATTACCGACGAAATTATTTTCGTCGGTAAAAAGCCATTTCCCCGACGAAATAAAATAATCGTCGGTAAAATACATTCAGTACACACTTTTACCGACGAAATCATGATTTCGTCGGTAAAAAGTTTATTACCGACGAAACTACCCGTCGCTAAAAAATAATTTGGCTTTTACCGACGAATATTTTCGTCGGTAAAAGTCTTTTTTTGGCGACGATTATTGTCTGTCGGTAATAATGTGTGGTATCTGCGTAAGTTAATGAAGAGGACTTTTACCGATGAAAGTTTTCGTCGGTAAAAGTATTTTTCCCGACGATTATTGCCTGTCGGTAATAATGTGTGGTATCTGCGTAAGTTGAGGACTTTTACCGACGAAAGTTTTCGTCGGTAAAAGTCATTTTTCCCAACGATTATTGCCTGTCGGTAATAATATTTAATTCCCGCCCAAGTGAAAAAGAGGACTTTTACCGACGAAAAATCTACTTTTACCGACGAAAAGTTTCGTCGGTAAAAGTCTTTCATTTCACTTACCCGATCAGGCCTCCCTCATTTCTCTCCATCTCTCTCACTCTCGCTCTGTTCTCTCTCCTCTCTCTCTCTCGCGCGCGCGCTGCCGGCCCACCTCTCTCTCTCATCTCCGACCGCCGGCCGTCAACGTCACTGGCGGCCCACCGCCTCAGCCGACCACCCCCCCCCCCCCCCCCCCCCCCCCAGCTGACCAGTGTCGCCGGTAGCCACTCGCCTCCACCGACCTCCGTATGCCGCCGCCTCCTCCGGTAACCCTCTCCCCCTTTCTTCTTGCTCCATTTCCCCTCTCTCCCTCTCTCCTCGTTGTTGATTGTGGGGCCCACTCCCAAAATCCAATGCATGTGGGTCCCACCATCAAATTAAAATCCCTAATTAGGGATTTAAAAATTTAAAATCCAAAATTTTGTTTTACAAATTAAAAAAAAATGAAATACGTAATTGTGGGGCCCACCGTTGCTGTCCACTGGCTGTGGGGCCCATGTCGCTGTCCACTGGCTGTGGGGCCCACGGTCGCTGTCCACTGGCTGCCCACGTCGCTGTCCACTACCTGTGGGGCCCACGTCGCTGGCCACTGCCTGTGGGACCCACCGTCGCTGTCCACTGCTGTGGGGCCCACGTCGCTGTCCACTGGCTGTGGGGCCCACCGTCGCTGTCCACTGCCTGTGGGGCCCACGTCGCTGTCCACTGCCTGTGGGGCCCACCGTCACTGTCCACTAGTTGTGGGGCCCCCGAAGATGGGAACTGCTGGTGCCCAAAAATGAAGCATATCAAAATCTAAAGTGGACCACAGCACAAGTGTGAACTAAATGTCTATCATTGAAAAATTCTTAGAGGACACAGAAGTTTTGGATCAAGCTGATATTTGTGTTTTCCCTTCATCCATATCCATGTGATCTTATGAACAGGTTGGATGACAAATAATGATCACTGTAGGTCCTGGGAATGGTGGAAATCATTATTCCCACGGTTTCCCATGGCATGGTCCACTTGAGATTTGGATATGCTTAAATTTTGGGCTCAACCACTAAAATGAGCTGAAAAAACATAAGGACGGAATAGATAAATCACATACATTCTAGGTGGGCCCAACTGAATTTACTCTACATGATAAGAGCGTGCAAAGTTACTCTGCACGCAATCCGATTCCCATGGTGGGCCCCATACATACTTATTTATTGAGAAAGTAGCAGTCATTAGGTATTTGATTAGACTTGATTCATGGTGTTGATGATTCTGTCATTTTATGTGCTTGTGTATCTGGAATTGATGGAGCAAACCCGGGATGTGCGTCGGAGCTACCCGTGGTTGATTTATGTGGATGTATGTTGTGGATGTATTTGGCTTATTATTAATAGTTATTTTTTGTCCACAAATGGTAGTATAATAGAATCAGTTAGCCCATTTGGAGATTTCTATATTGCCGAGCATAGATAAAGTGTGTTTTGGAGGTATAGAAATCTGCCAAATTGTCCTGTTGGACAGTCCAAGGTTGGATAGATTGGAATGTTATCGTTGTTTGTCATTTACATGCTCTGTCATTAGTTTCATGCGGTAACTCTCCTATTCTCTCTGGATATGTTTCTTATGTTTAATTCCATTGTCAATTTAATCCACACAATGTGTGGATAGTTGACGTGGAAATTAAATGTAAGATAAATATATCTGGAGAGATAGGGGGAGATGCTGTCGAAATTTAGGCTTGGGCATTTAAATGGAAATAATGATAGCATTTCAATCTATCCATCCTTGGATGGGCGACTGATTTTATTATATTATCATTTAGTGGCAAATTAGATGACGAACATGATACTTGTGATTAAGAGTAGTTGATTGATGTTGATGTTTAGCGGGGGTCCCTGGAAGGTGGGAACCGCGGTTTAGACCATGATGATGAAGCTGTCCTGTTCCTACGGACAGTAATATAGGTGGCCTGGCCATTTGGACAGGCCCGTGTTTATGTATTAGCTCGAAATTAATGGAGCAGACCCGGATGTGCGTCGGAGCTATCCGGTTGTTGAGCGGGGGTCCCTGAAAGGTGGGAACCGCGGTTTAGACCATGATGATGAAGCTGTCCATTTCCTATGGACAGCAATATGGGTGGCCTGGCCATTTGGACAGGCCCGTGTTTATGTATTAGCTCGAAATTAATGGAGCAGACCCGGATGTGCGTCGGAGCTATCCGGGTGTTGAGCGGGGGTCCCTGGAAGGTGGGAACCGCTGTTATGACCATGATGATGAAGCTGTCCATTTCCTATGGACAGCAATATGGGTAGCCTGGCCATTTGGACAGGCCCGTGTTTATGTATTACCTCGAAATTAATGGAGCAGACCCGGATGTGCGTCGGAGCTATCCGGGTGTTGAAAGGGGGTCCCTGGAAGGTGGGAACCGCTGTTATGACCATGATGATGAAGCTGTCCATTTCCTATGGACAACAATATGGGTGGCCTGGCCATTTGGACAGGCCCGCTTTGTATGGAGCAGACCCGGATGTGCGTCGGAGCTATCCTTTAGTTGCTTGAGTCTCCAAGACCTACACCCTAAACTCAAAGTACCTAAACTAAACCTACACCTATTCCTAAATCCATTCACCTAACCTAAACTTTAACCCAAACATGAAAACCTAACCCGAAACCCGATCCCGAACCCGAAAATCTCAACCTATACCTAAGCCTAATCCTAAATTCAAATCACTTAAACTAAACCTACACCTATACCTGAATCCATTCACCTAACATAAACCTAGACCTAAATATGAAAACCTAACCCGAAACGCTATCCCGAACCCGAAAATCTCAACATATGCCTAAACCTAATCCTAAACTCAAAGTACCTAAACTAAACCTACACCTATTCCTAAATCCATTCACCTAACCTAAACTTTAACCCAAACACGAAAACCTAACCCGAAACCCGATCCCGAACCCGAAAATCTCAACCTATACCTAAGCCTAATCCTAAATTCAAATCACTTAAACTAAACCTACACCTATACCTGAATCCATTCACCTAACATAAACCTAGACCCAAATATGAAAACCTAACCCGAAACGCTATCCCGAACCCGAAAATCTCAACCTATGCCTAAACCTAATCCTAAACTCAAAGTACCTAAACTAAACCTACACCTATTCCTAAATCCATTCACCTAACCTAAACTTTAACCCAAACACGAAAACTTAACCCGAAACCCGATCCCGAACCCGAAAATCTCAACCTATACCTAAGCCTAATCCTAAATTCAAATCACTTAAACTAAACCTACACCTATACCTGAATCCATTCACCTAACATAAACCTAGACCCAAATATGAAAACCTAACCCGAAACGCTATCCCGAACCCGAAAATCTCAACCTATGCCTAAACCTAATTCTAAACTCAAAGTACCTAAACTAAACCTACACCTATTCCTAAATCCATTCACCTAACCTAAACTTTAACCCAAACACGAAAACCTAACCCGAAACCCGATCCCGAACCCGAAAATCTCAACCTATACCTAAGCCTAATCCTAAATTCAAATCACTTAAACTAAACCTACACCTATACTTGAATCCATTCACCTAGCATAAACCTAGACCTAAATATGAAAACCTAACCCGAAACGCTATCCCGAACCCGAAAATCTCAACATATGCCTAAACCTAATCCTAAACTCAAAGTACCTAAACTAAACCTACACCTATTCCTAAATCCATTCACCTAACCTAAACTTTAACCCAAACACGAAAACCTAACCCGAAACCCGATCCCGAACCCGAAAATCTCAACCTATACCTAAGCCTAATCCTAAATTCAAATCACTTAAACTAAACCTACACCTATACCTGAATCCATTCACCTAACATAAACCTAGACCCAAATATGAAAACCTAACCCGAAACGCTATCCCGAACCCGAAAATCTCAACCTATGCCTAAACCTAATCCTAAACTCAAAGTATTGCACAATATTTACACGTAATTTTAAATGCCTAAACGTACATTTATATTCTGTACGTGATGATAGATGAAGATGTTGCGCGCTAGCAACTCTGCGGATGCGTCTGATGCGCTCTACTCACTGGCGTGTGGCCCTGATAGACGTGTATCTAGATATACAGGTTGTATTGTAAACGGGATTCGGTTCCACACTGAGGAGCGTGAGAAATATAGGACCACACAAAATAGTGGTGTGGTTGTGAAGGGAACACATGAGGAGGTCGAAATTGATTTTTATGGCGTTTTGACGGATATTATTGAGCTGAGTTATTGTATGAGAAACGGGTGTACTTATTTAAATGCGATTGGTGGGATATTGGAAATAAAAAGTTGGGAATACAGACTGATAATTACTTCATGAGCGTAAATTTATCTCGGAAGTGGTTTAAAGATGACCCATTTATCATAGCCGGCCAAGCCGAACAAGTATTCTACCTCGCTGACACCAAGTTAGGTGGCTCTTGGCACGTAGTACAGAAAATAAAGCCCAGGAACATATTTGACATTCCCGAAGTAGACGTTGAAGATAACGATGAAGGGAGTAATAGAACGTCGTCAGTTGAACAAGCATACCAAGAAGACATGCCATCTTGGGATAGAGGGAATGATCCAAATGTTGATATTGATGTGGTGCAATTGAATAGAGATGATGTGCCACCTGATCATGTTGATGCCTCAATCATAAATGACATTGTTAGAGATGATAACGCTTTCATCGATGACAACGTTGCAGACGATGAAGAGGAAATTCTGATCAGCGATAGTGATAGTGAAGAAGAAAGAGTCCTAAGCGATAATGATTCAGACGACGATTATTAAATGTATACAAGATGTACATGTAATTTTTCAATTCGATTAATTTGATTATTACATGTATATATTTTTACAAGTCATGATTTTTTTTCCTGAATTGACTTGTTGATAATCTATATTTACAGTTAAGTCATTTTCTGATCATGTCCTCCACAAACTGGAGCGTAGCGGAAGCACGCAGCATACTTCATCAGCTGTTGCGGATGGACTTTCCAGCCCTATATTCTTCTGGTAGGGCCAGAGAGATACCCGGTCTGGTCGAGAAATGTAGGGAGGAAGACGATGACTCAGATGAAAGATTATACAATCTCAAAGAAATTTCGGACCTGATTGAGGAATATAACCGCGGAAAACTTCGTATGGAAGATGCGACATTATGACTTGCACATCTGAATGGAGTCCCGAGAGATCAGATTTCTCCTATTGTGACTGGCATGTTGGCTGTAACAATGTCGAGTGCTTCATACAGCTTGACATATACATCTGCAGCGTACGATAACTTACGCAGGGAGTATTTCGAATGATTGATCCGAAGTTGATTTGTATTACAATGAGATATATGTATTTAATATAGAATGACAATGTGTAATGGATTTTTCAACTTTTATATTCTGTTTACGATTTTATTATATTCTGTTTACGGTTTTATTATATTCTGCTTGTATTATAGTGTAATGGTCTAATCATATTTTTATCATTTCTCTAAGCATAAGCACAAATTCACTCTGCAATGATGTTCATAAACTTGCATTGACATTGTTTAAATTTATAAGTTTGTATTTCAGATATATTCAGTCATGGCACCAGGTGGGAGATCAGGTCGTTCGCGCACTGGATCTACTCCTTCCACCCGTGATGCGACGCAGACAGCATCGACGTCGCACGGTGCATCACAGTCATCTGATCCTTCGGTTCAGCATACACCGGGCACTGCATGTAAGTCTAGACATTTATTTAGTGATTTCTGGTTATATTGTTACTTACATATATCTTTTCGCAGCAGCATCTTCTACCAGCCGACGAGGACGTGGACCCACGCGTGGGTTAGTTTTAGAGCGACTTACGCGTGAGGGTAGGGTGGCGATAGAGTTCCCACAGGACTGCCTTAGACCTGTTGGGGACAGTGCCAGATTGTTTACGTCTGAGGTCGGTGTCCTATGCCGATCTCTGATCCCCGCCACCACCCCCCGTTGGACTGACGTGACAGATGATGTGCGACAGCTCATCCGTCAGCGCCTTCAGGTAAAGTTTAGTAAATTGAAATTTTCTTTTGTGAAAGTTCATTTACAGTTAAGTCCTATTGTTAATAAGTTTATTGCCTTAATTTATTATTTACGAAACTGCAGGATAAATTTGAATTCGATTTGAATGTTCCCTACATTTCTCATGCCGTCGACGACATGATTAGGGAGCGGTTCAAGGAGTACCGCTGAAAGTTGCACCAGCGGTACAAGCGGTGCAGGACACACGATGAGGCCGTACTGTCCGCACCGCCACACGTTAGTACAGACGACTGGCGGATACTCTGCGAGAGATTTTCGTCGGAGGCTTTTCAGGTAATATTTACATGTACGATATCTTACGGTAACAATTAATTTCGCAATTAATTTCACAATTAATAGAAATGTATTTTGTATAATGTGTTCAGAAAAGGAGTAGAATAAATTCTGCGAACAGGGAAAAGTTACAAGTGAACCACGTAGCTGGTTCAAAGTCATTTGTACGACATCGTTACGACATGGTAAGAAATTATTAATGATTATTAAGTTAATATATTATTTTGATTGGCATTTATTATAAGTCTTTTTTCCTTTCGATTGCGCAGCGGGATTCCGTCACCGGCCAGGAGCCTGGACCAGTAGACCTCTACAGAGGGACTCACTGTCGGCAGGCGACGGGATCTTGGGTTCATCCTAGAGCCAGTGAGCATTGGGTAAAAATCTTCACTTTGTAAAATTTAATTGCGCATTGATTGATAATAATGTCATTCATGCCATTTTTTATGAAATTTCATATCTTTTCATTACAGGCGGCGATGGACACCATACGCAGTCAGCCCACTCCCGATGGTAGTCAGCGGAGTGAGCCAGAAATCCTGAGCGAGGTGCTTGGCACCCGTTCTGGATATGTACGTGGGCTTGGCCATGGTGCTAAGCTCATGGCACAAACTAGAGCTGGCTCCAGCCGATCCGTAGCTGGTGAGAGCGCTCAACGCCGAGCTGACATCGCAGAGAGAGAGGTTCAGCAGCTACGGGTCGTCGTCGATGGGATTCGGGAGCAGCTGGAGAGGTAGAGGGAGGAGGAGGAGAGGCGACGGGAGGAGCAGGAGAGGAGGATCGACGAGTTGTGGCAGGAGCATGAGCGACGGATGCAGGAGATATTTCAGGCTCTCGCTGCACGCCTTGGCGCCGATGCCCCACCACCTCCACCACCTCCGCCTTCATCTTCCTGATTATTTTTTTTAATATACGACTTTTAACTTGTATGTATTTGTGTGTGGATGAATATTGTTTGTTTGTGGATGTGGAATGGATTATTTGTATATGGATGATGTAGTTTTTATTTATTTGTATGTTTATGGATGTGAATAGAATTCAAAATGTATAGGTTTTTTTACAGGTGTATATCAGAAATTTTCCTGAATTTTGAAAACAAATGAAACCAAGACAGGGAAAACTTTTACCGACGAAATATTTCGTAGGTAAAAGTGTTTAAAATCATTTTACCGACGAAATATTTCGTCGGTAAAACATTTTTCATACTTTTACCGACGGAATAATTCGTCGGTAAAAGTTTCAACAAGTTTTTACCTACGAAATATTTCGTCGGTAAAAGTTTTAACATGTTTTTTCCTACGAATTATTTCGTCGGTAAAAGTTTTTTCACCGACGTATCATTTTCATTCCCGACAAACATTCATATGTTTTCCCGACGAATATTTTCATCGGTAATGGTGTAATAATTACCTACGAAAAATTATTTCGTCGGTAAAAACCTTTACCGACGGCCTTTCTGCGACGATGTTAGCCGCGAATTATTTCGTCGGGAAAAAGATTTCCCGACGAAATTTTACTGATTACCGACGAAATCATTCGTCGGTAAAAATGGAATTTCTTGTAGTGGATGGATTAGAAGGCCAATATGTCAATCCAGTTGTGCCTAATGGATGACATCCTATATAACGTTATGAGAGAGAAGACAGCTGCTGATACATGGGCGAAGTTGGAGAATATCTACGCAAAGAAATATATGGAGAACCGCTTGTATCTGAAGCTACAGTTGTTTAATATGAAGATAACAAAGGGAACCGATGTTGAGAGTCGCATTAGTAATTTCAACAAGTTCGTTTGCAAACTGTTGGACATAGACGAACCGATGAGGGGCAAAGATCAAGCATACATTTTGTTGAATTCTCTTACAAAATCATATGAGTCGATTAAAGACTCTTTGTGTGTCAGTTGGGCAACCATTAGGATTGAGACCATCATCTCAACCCTGCAGTTGAAGAAATAAAAAAGAAGAGCGGTGGTGTTAGTACGTCCTCAAATGAACTGGTTATGAGGGGAAGGAATTCTGAGTGGGATGAGAGAATCTTTGCCATCAAAATCTAAATCCAAGGGCAAAGGAAAGAGTAAGTTGAAGTATTGGAATTGTGGATAGACGGAGCACATTAAGAGGGATTGTCAGAATCCTAAGTAAAAAAAAAAAGACAAGTCTGAAGATTCTTCTAGGAGACTAATATTGTGGAATCTACGAGGACATGAGTGATGATTGCGATGTATTGACTATATCCAGATCTGAATATCTTAGCGATGAGTGGCTTTTGGATTCAAGTGCATTGTATCACATGTGTCCTAACCGGAGTTCATTCACCTCATACAGGGAGTGTAATAGTGGTTTTATGTTCTTAGGCGATGACTACGCCTGCAAAGTGGTGGGTGTTAATTCGATGCACATTAGGATGTTCGATGGGATCGAACGCATTTTGACAAATGTGAGGCATGTCCCTAAGCTAAAGAAGAATTTGATCTCTCTTAGTGCACTAGAAGCAATAGGGTGCAAGTTCATCTAGTTAGATCAGTTTTGTAAAGTGTTAAAGGGGGCACTCGTGGTGTGTCCATTTTTACAAGTTGATTGGGAGCACTTCATCAGATGGAGCTGCGAAATCTGTGGTGGATTTTGTTAGTTCACTGATTTGTGCATTGTATTGTCAATTGCGTGATCGTTGAGTCAGTCAAGTCTCGTGAGCCCCGATGAAGATTGAAGTCTCAAGACTTGAAGACCAAAGCAGCTTACCGCACTCAAGTTCAAGCCAAATCAAGCTCGGAGGGTAAGTTGCATATAGACAGCCTATAGGATCCCAAAACATCCAAGTCCATGGCATTCGAATCGCATTTTATGTTTGCCAATTGATCCACGGACTTAAGGTCAAGATACTCAGTCTTGGACCTCCATTATGTAGGTGCCAATCAGTTGAAAAACAAAGGAAAACCATCTCTTTGAGTACCGTTAATATCGAGGGAGTTCACCCCATTTCAGGCAACGAAATTAAGGCCTGACGACCGGTCGGGCGACCGGTCAGGTGAAGCAGGGTTGAAGACAGCACCTTCTGAAGTAAATCTCTCTTCCCTAAGACCATTCTGAAGATCGGTCGTTGGACTTCTAAGACCGGTCGCACGACCGGTCGTAAATGGACGAAATCTGTCCAGCAACCAATGGGAAAAATAGATTAAAGGGAGACCAGTCGCACGACCGGTCGCTGACCTCCCACGACCGATCGTAAATGCTAAAAACACTGTCCAGAGACTTCAGGGTTTTCTTTTCAAAAGGAAGACAGGTCGTACGACCGGTCGTCAGACCGGTCGGAGGCACAATCAAGACCGCTCGTTGGGCTTTTTAGACAGGTCGCACGTGACCGTTTTCTATCCGTTGGAGCCCGATTCTTGGAGCCTATAAAGGCATATTTCGAGGGCTTTGAGGGTAGAACTTGCACACCCATTTAGAGCATTAAGAGAGGCTATTAAGGCTTTCATCTAATCTCTTTTGCTCATCATAGTCTTAAGTTCATCCTTCAAACCTAGCCATTAATGGCACTACATTGAGTATTCAAAGCTTGGTTTGAACAATGAACTCAAGCATGGCATTCATGGCTGTCCCTATCATTCAATCTTCATCTTGAATTCATTTATAGCCATTGAATAATCCAATTGATGGTTCCTTCATTATCCATTGCATTGTAATAGGCATATGGAACATCAATACCTTCTCCCACCTACCTGGCACTAGTCTAGAAACATCATATGCATTGGTAACTGATCGTGGGAGCTTGGAAAGGAGCTAAGGCATTCGTGGAAGCTGAAGCTACTCATCAACGGCGCTGAATCGAGGCTCAATCGTCTAAGTATGTCTAGTATTTGAGAGTCCATTTATTGAATCATTATTCCCTGGATTGGGAAACTCCGGCGGGAGTGTACGTGACCGTCCTTGGATTAGGGTTGGTGAGAGTTTGAGATCCAAACTCGTCAAGTCCCTGATTGGGCCATCGGCGGATGGTAAACGCGGTCCTAGATCAAAGGATGTTAAGGTTGATGGTTAACCTGATTTAAAACACGACTATAGTGAAATCCGGTGATCTCATAGTTTGAGATTGTGAACCGGGAGTGGAGTAGAGAAACCGAACCACTATACATCGTGTGCAATGTGGTGAATGCATTTTGTCTATTTTGTTCCTTGTTGATCAATCTTATAAGTGCTTAACTGTATGCCCATCTTATGTTCGACAAAATGCTCATATGTCATCCTTGAATGATTAATACAAGAATGCATATAAACTGTTTGATGAAATACTTCTCTCAGTAAAGTTGTCAATCGAGTTAGATCTTGGGTGATCAATTGCTATTATTTACATGCACTTAATTGGTAAATTATGGTATAAATGCAATTGAGCTTTTGAATTTGCAAGAAAAATTAAAAAGTCTTATTCACCCCCCCTCTAGGATATAAGCATCAAGCTTATCTCACTAGCGGTAAAATCGCAATTTCAATTGGTATCAGAGCGGGTTCCTCTTTAAGGGCTTAATTGCCTAGAGGTAGATTGTAAGTAAGCTTGTAAATATGTCCAATTCCGAGGCAAGTTTGATTTCTAGTCCTCCACACTTTGATGGATCCGATTATACATATTGGAAGGCTAGAATGAGCATATTTTTAATGTCACTAGATCCAGCTATATGTGACATAATTGAGAAAGGTTAGTCGGTCCCTATTGTTCAAACTAAAAGTAAGGGTACAACCACTTCCACTCCAAAAGATGAATCAAAATGGAGTAAAGAAGAAAGGGCCAATTCTATGAGCAATATTAACGCCCTTGATGTAATCCGTTGTGCCCTCTCCCAAGAGGAACAAAATAGAATATTTACTTGCGAATCCGCTAAGCAAGCTTGGGAGAAGTTGGAATCTATTTATGAACATTTTTGCACAACTGATTCATCCATGCCCATCCCTTCTAGTGAAAGAGTTGTAAGTATCAATTTAAGGGAGAATAAGAGCAATGATGAGACATCCTCTAGTAGTGAAGAGGAAGATAAATATGAGGATGGCCAATTACGAGATATTTATAGTGAGCTCTATTGTGAAAATTTAAGAGTTATGAAAGAGCTCAATAAAGAAAAGATTGAAAAGCAAAAGTTGAAAATTGACCATGTCTCTCTAACTAAAGAAAAGAAAAATATTCAAAATGAATTGAGAGAGGCATTAAAAAGAATTGAAGAGCTTGAGCTTGAACTTAAAACAGTTAAACATAAAAATCAATCTCTAAAACTTGAGGTCAACCAACTTAAGACCTACACCAATGAGAACAAAGACCAAGAGACCCAAAATGCGCAAATAAGTAAATCTTGTATTATGGGTAAAGATTTGGGAGAAAAATGGGGTTACAAATATGTCAAGAAAACCCCTTCTCTAGTATTTGTGGAGGTTGAGTCTTCTTCACTTGAGAGCAAACCTAAGTCGGCTCTCTCATGCCATTTTTGTGGAGAGGCAGGACACTTTAAATTTGAATGCCCAATTGCAAAACGACCGCCATGCACCTCAGTCCGACCTCAAATAGTTAAATCAATTGTAACTGAAAGAGTGACTCAAGAAAAGAAGAGCCAACATGAGAAGGCTCCAAAAATTGTGAAGAACTCAACCAAAGTTGAGAATAAGGAAAACTCTCACAAGGTTGGCAAGAAAAGGAAAGTTTCATTCCCTTTTAAAAGATATGATTATGTGGGGAAGATGATAAAGCAGGTTGCCCATTTGATCTAGAAAATTCAAAATATGGTTAAGGGCAAACAACAAAGGGTTTTTGAAAATCATATTGGCAATTCATATACCCAAAACCAATATTATGCGCCAACCAAGATGAGACAGCTAGTTGACATCTTTAGACCTTTGAATTTTAGGAAATCCAGAGGTAGCCTTGTGTGCTAGTCAGGTAGTTAGCTATACGTGCATATTGGTAAATTTGAGGACTAAGCCTCATTCTCTTTTGATTAGTCTAACTCTTGTGTATCATGCGCAGATCATTTTGAGTTGAACTAATTGCTTTTGGATTAGCTTGGATTGATTGTGTGCTTTGTTAATCCCTATTGTGGTCAATTTTGCTCATTAGTTAAAATTCATTTGTGACCATATATATGTTGCATGCTTCATGTGTAGTATGTGACATTCTCGGCTAAGTTTGTGTATCTTGAATTGATTGAATATCATTAAAGCTTAATTGTTTAATCTTGTCGAGAAAATTCTGTTAATTGTGCTTTATAAGTAAACTTGAGGAAATCTAGCCTCTTTAAACATTTTCTATCTATCGAACTTATCTTTGTATGCATAATTAGCATAACTAATCTTGAGTTCTTTAGTTAGCTATCTCATATGCAATTATTTGTTTATCTTTATGTCTGAAATGATGTGGTTTGATGAATTTATTGTGGCATGTGTAATTATATGAAAATTCTTCAATTAAACATCTTTGCCACATTTAGATGGTTATGGTCATGCTTCCTCCTCATGCTTTATTATAACATATTGGGAGTAATCTGGTAGAAAAATGGGATAACTAGATTCTAAATCCCGTGGTGATAAAGAGCGAGATATCATGCAAACCTTGACAATCTCCAACACTCTTCTCTCCCTACATCTATACATTTGGGAGAAAGCTCTTGACCATAACACCTTGAGTTTTAAAGAAACATACTCCAATTATGAAGATAGAGATTATTGCCAAGAGGGTCATGAATGGCAAGTAATCTCATAGCCCTATGCCAGCCCCATGAACTTGATTAATCTGTAATATCATGAAAATTCATTGGTGGCTGAGCATTGGGGATTGGCTAACAAATTATCTGTTTTGCAGGTTGTTAGCCTTTAGATAAATGTGGTTTATCATTTTATAGTAAAATCTGAGGTTCCTAGCCTCATCATTTATGAGCATAAATAGGTATATCTGGATATAAGATCCATCATCGCAGTTTGCTTAAAATTTGTTCATTTTTTGCATCAAAATTTCGTAAAATTATATGGCCAAACCTATGCTTTTGATATGATCTGATGATGGACCGTTTATCATCCTAAATTGCATAATTTCATAACAAACAAACCGTTTTTAAGAATTAAAAGTAAATCCAGCTGTGCAAATTTTAAAAAAAAATACACAGTTTTTGCAGTTTAGGGCCTACGACCGGTCGGGCGACCGGTCATGGACTGGACAGCGGGCGCGGGTTGGAGGTGTTTAAAAGAAATCGGGCAATCCCAAATCACATCTATTCCCATTTTTTTCCTCCTCTTTCATCATAGAGGCCTCACCTGCCCTCCTCAAGCTTCCCTAGGTCTCCAATCGAAGATTAAAGCCCTTCTACGTGGTACATTGTCTTCCAATCATCATCTTCTTCATTGGTAAGAGTTTTAGTCTTGTTCTTCCTTGTTGTATCCTTCTCTTTTGATTCCTAGGGCATATTTTTGTTGATTGTTCGGCTCCACTATGTCTTCTCGTGGGAGGAAAGATGCATCCCCTCCTCGGCATAAACGCCGCTCGAAAATCCAACATGATGAGGGGTCCCCACAACCCACCTCCAAGAAGATGGTTTCCAAAGGAAAAGGGGTTGCTTCATCTTCTAAATCTCCTTCCAAACCCCGTCCTATTGCATCAGACACATCACATCTTGCCAATTAGCACAATTTCAAAAATCGTGATGTGCTTTGTGAAAAATCCGTCAAACTTGTGGACTTGGAACCTTATCGGGTGGTCCAGCTTTTAGATGAAATAGGTTGGGAGCCTGTGCTCCATATGGGGGGTCCTGTTCAGAAAGAAGTAGTCAGAAAATTCTATTCCTGTTGTCGCATCATTCCCAATGACTCTTCTTCTTTCGAAGTCCATTTCGCTGACGGGATTTGGACATTCGGTCTTCCTGCCATAGCTGAGGCTACTAGAGTGTCTATTATTGATAAGGATGAGCTTTCTGATGATGAGAAGACCGAACCCGCCTCTCGAGACACCATGACTCGAGCTTTATGCAATGGAGCGTGCCCTAGATGGGTTAACAACAATGCTCTTCATGCCTCGTCAATGTCTCGGGATTATCGTCTTATTCATAACATATTCTTCAAAAATGTATTTCCAAGGAAGAGCAACAAGGCCGACCTTCCCGAAGACATGGTCACTATTCTTTATAATGTCAGTTAGGGCCGTAGAATGTGTCTTCCCTCGCGTATTATGAAAGCCATTCGGTCCGCCATCTTAGCGTCTGATGGTTTGTCGGCGGGTCTTCCTTTTGGGCATCTCATCTGTAGGTTCATCAAAACAGTAGGACTTGTTGATCCCTCAGATGTGATCATAAAACCTCCCATTCTAAATTGCTCTATTATAACCAAAATGCGCAAGACACAAGAGGATCTCCAGCGTCGACTTCAGGTGGCTCAACTGCAGCGTGAGGCCCCTCCAGGTTCCTCTGAGCCATGACAGCCTGGAGCAGCAGCGACATCATCCGATCCCTCCATCGATCCTCATTTCGCTCCTGGACGCTTCAGTACGCCCCCACGGGCGTTCTCCCGATGTAGCTCCCCTGCAGCGGACTCTTCAACTTATACTATTGAGCTACGCCAGCTTCAGGACAATCTTACACGGATTGAGCAGAGGATGGATCGGACCGAGTCTTAGCTATTTCAGGGACAGGCCACTCTACTCGTGCAGCATGAGGCTATTATGGCTCGCCTTGACCAGATTGATAGGCGTTTGGAGGCCTGGGAGCGAGCTGCTCGTGACGATGCACCTCCACCAGATCTAGGCGACGGGATTGATTTTTAGCATCATTGCATCATGTGTCTTGGTCAGGAGTATCTTTTTGGGTGACCAAGACACTTGTCGCTCGTCATGTTATGTATTTATACATTTTAAATGACTGTTAGACCCTTGGATGATTGCGCTTTATAGTTATATCTATTGATGTCATCACTTGTTTGGATCCTCTTTTTTGAGCTTTATTAATTCATCTTTTGAAGATAGTAGTATTCTCTATGCTTTGTAGTGCTATATTTATGAGTCTATTGCTTCTTCTTGGTATATTGATAGGGGGAGGTTGGATGGTTTGGGCATTAAGCCCTTATGGCTCATGGTTCTGTTTAATATAGCTTAAATGTGTTTCATTGCTCTTGATATACATGCCAATTGGGGTGGTTGGTTGATTGGGCGAAAGGCTCTCTTGTGCGTAATGATTATTGTATATCAGGTTTCTATGTATTGCTTCTATTCTCCCATATGTTTCATGATCTATCTCTCCTAATTCATGGTTTAGCTTCGCTGCTCTTATAGGCAAATTTTTTTTAAGCTAACCCTTGTCAATGACTGACAAAAGGGGGGGAGAACTATATCCCACCAAGAAGCCAATTTGTTTTGTAGGTCTTCTTAGGTGCAGATGTTGAGGGGGAGAAATTGAAGATGTTTCGTGTCAGTACATGTCACTTTGTAAATTTTTTATTATAAATTATGTTCTGACATGTAATTGGGTGTAAGTGTTTTTTCTGTTTTGGGATGTTCATGGTACGGAGTAAAAAGGGGAATCTATGTTGCCTCATGTTGAACTATAAGTAAAATGATTAGTTGAGGTCAACAATAACTAGGGTAGGAACTATTGTTATATCCCCTATCAAACATTGCTCTCCTACTTGGAATGAACTTAAGGGAGAAAAATCTAGGATAAATGAATTCCCTCCCAACAAGCATGTTGGGTCCTATTTATCATACCCAAGGGGGTTGTGATCTAGGTTAGGTGACCTTAGGAGACCATATTGAGCTCAAATACATATCTGAGGATCAAGCCTCATTTTGAGCAAATTGATGAACTTGAGGAATTTAGCCTCTTTGGAACAATAGGAAAATCTGAGGTTTTCAGCCTCATGTTTGTTCTTATGGGAAAATCAGAGGATTCAAGCCTCATTATTCCAAATTCGGTAGTTTAGCCTTGCTTAAATTTGTATATTTTCTTGCTAGCTATCATCCGGCTTAGATTAGCTAATCTTCTTGAGTTATATGCTTCATTGAATGCTAATCTTTGTTTAGTTTTGGTCTTGATATACCATTAGGGGAGGTTGGTTGATTAGGCTATAAGCCCTTTGTGCTTTCATTGCAAATGTATATCCTTGACCAATTTTGCATGATTAACCTTGTCTAGATAGTTACATTTTCTTGTTAATCATGTACCTTAGCATGCTCCATGGTTCATTGAATGCTAGCATGTGCTTATAGTTATAACTGCGACATACTATCTACTCTTACCTTAACCTTATTGATATATCATTAAGGGGGAGAGAATAGTTTGTCAATTGCTAACAAAAATGGGGAGAAAGATCAAGTCCCACCAAAACTACTTTGTTTTGTGATGCAGGGATTGACAGGTTATGGGGGAGCAAACTGAAGAGAAGCAGCTTAGACTAGGCATGTCAAGAGTCCTGTATTTAATGCTTTATCAATGTAATATCTTGAACATGTATTTTGTGTTGGTAGGTTAGGTTTTGTCACGTAATTGACAAAGGGGGAGATTATTAGTGCACTGATTTGTGCATTGTATTGTCAATTGCGTGATCGTTGAGTCAGTCAAGTCTCGTGAGCCCCGATGAAGATTGAAGTCTCAAGACTTGAAGACCAAAGCAGCTTACTGCACTCAAGTTCAAGCCAAATCAAGCTCGGAATGTAAGTTGCATATAGACAGCCTATAGGATCCCAAAACATCCAAGTCCATGGCATTCGAATCACATTTTATGTTTGCCAATTGATCCACGGACTTAAGGTCAAGATGATCAGTCTTGGACCTCCATTATGTAGGTGCCAATCAGTTGAAAAACAAAGGAAAACCATCTCTTTGAGCACTGTTAATATCGAGGGAGTTCACCCCATTTTAGGCAACATAATTAAGGCCTGACGACCGGTCGAGCGACCGGTCGGGTGAAGCAGGGTTGAAGACAGCACCTTCTGAAGTAAATCTCTCTTCCCTAAGACCGGTCTGAAGACCGGTCGTTGGACTTCTAGGACCGGTCGCACGACCGATCATAAATGGACGAAATATGTCCAGCAACCAATGGGAAAAATAGATTAAAGGGAGACCAATCGCACGACCGGTCGCTGACCTCCCACGACCGGTCGCAAATGCTAAAAAAACTATCCAGAGACTTCAGGATTTTCTTTTCAAAAGGAAGACCGGTCTCAAGACCGGTCGGAGGCACAATTAAGACCGCTCGTTGGGCTTTTTAGACAGGTCGCACGTGACCGTTTTCTATCCGTTGGAGCCCGATTCTTGGAGCCTATAAAGGCATATTTCGAGGGCTTTGAGGGTAGAACTTGCACACCCATTTAGAGCATTAAGAGAGGCTATTAAGGCTTTCATCTAATCTATTTTGCTCATCATAGTCTTGAGGTCATCCTTCAAACCTAGCCATTAATAGCAATACATTGAGTATTTAAAGCTCGGTTTGAACAATGAACTCAAGCATGGCATTCATAGCTGTCCCTATCATTCAATCTTCATCTTGAAGTCATTTATAGCCATTGAATGATCCAATTGATGGTTCCTTCATTATCCATTGCATTGTAATAGGCATATGGAACATCAATACCTTCTCCCACCTACCCGGCGCTAGTCTAGGAACATCATATGCATTGATAGCTGATCGTGGGAGCTTGGAGAGGAGCTAAGGCATTCGTGGAAGTTGAAGCTACTCATCAACGGCGCTGAATCGAGGCTCAATCGTCTAGGTATGTCTAGTATTTGAGAGTCCATTTATTGAATCACTATTCCTTGGATTGGAAAACTCCAACGGGAGTGTACGTGATCATCCTTGGATTAGGATTGGTGAGAGTTTGAGATCCAAACTCGTCAAGTCCCTGGATTGGGCCATCGGCGGATGGTAAACGCTGTCCTAGATCAAAGGATGTTAAGGTTAATGGTTAACCTGATTTAAAACCACGACTATAATGAAATCCGGTGGTCTCATAGGTTGAGATCGTGAATCGGGAGTGGAGTAGGGAAACCGAACCACTATACATCGTGTGTAATGTGGTGAATGCATTTTGTCTATTTTGTTCCTTGTTGATCAATCTTATAAGTGCTTAACTGTATGCCCATCTTATGTTCGACAAAATGCTCATATGTCATCCTTGAATGATTAATACAAGAATGCATATAAACTGTTTGATGAAATACTTCTCTTAATAAAGTTGTCAATCGAGTTAGATCTTGGGTGATCAATTGCTATCATTTACATGCACTTAATTGGTAAATTATGGTATAAATGCAATTGAGCTTTTGAATTTGCAAGAAAAATTAAAAAGTCCTATTTACCCCCTTTTAGGACATAAGCATACCTTCAAGCTTATCTCACTAGCGGTAAAACCGCAATTTCAGATTTCATGTTTGTACATATATGGCACGCACACCTAGGTCACATGAGTGTGCAGGGACAGAAGATGCTGGAATGAAGACGGTGTGTGTGCAAGAGAAGAGGTGGAGCTATGATGGAGATGAATTAGAGATGAAGGATGGAGTTTGGAGAAGTGGAGCTTGAGGATTGAAGCCATTGTGGAGATTGTTGGAGATGTCTTCAATCTAGACACTGTTGGAATATTTGAGATCAAGGGGGCTTCGGTCGACTGACAGGCCTTAACTTGGTCTTCCAAAACTCATCAGATTGGTCAGTGAACTCTCTCAACATATTTGGCCACGTTCGGTCGCCCGAACAATCGTGTCGGTCGACCGATGGCCGACACGCTGTTTAATGCGATTTTACATGATCTGTTTCTAATTCCAGTTTATTATTATATATTGAGGTATAATGTGGGATTAGGGTAATTGCCAAAGGGGTTGGGTATCTTAGATGCGTGAGACGGCTGAGAGAGTTCTCGAGTGAGAAAAAAAGCTAGGGTTTTGTCTTGTGGGTCTTTAATCTAAGTAAGTTATTCTTCATCTCCTATTACTTCCTTTTCATCATGATTCACTTTCGGCCATGGTTTTTTTTTTCTGAAAGAGTTTTTCCATGTAAAATTTGGATTGTCTCTTATGTGTTGTTTTGCTTGGTGCTATTGTGATTGCTTCGTTTGATTCCACTCTAAGTTCTTGTTCACAACCCCAAATATAGGGTCGTAATGCAGTAATAATCTCGGTAAGACTAAGGTCGATCCGCAAGGAGGAATATAGGTTCAAACACTCAAAGCCTATCTAAGGTTTATAATTAAACTGACTAAACTAAACTAAATCTGAATTACGGATAAATGAATCAATTGTAAAAAGAAAATCAATGAAAATAAACACTAAAGCACTAAGGATCCACTTCTAATTATTAACAATGTCCAATTCACTTGATTTAATTAGAAAACTCAACTGGAAACGAAGTCTTATCTCTATCCATCCGGATGATAGAGCGGTTAAATCATAATTCAACAATCCAACATAGATAGAACATTCATTGATTCAATTCCCCCACTAAGAACCAAGTTACTGATGGCAAAGAATCCAAGTCAATGAATTATATAGATCAATCCCTTGAAAAATATATAAGATCATAGCTTTTACTTTCCTAAGCATCTTTCACTAGATGGAAGTAGAACCAAAACTAAAAATTTAATCAAACCAAATATCAATGAATAGTTCTCTCTAAATCAGATTTATACAAAACAGATATGAACTCCGTTCAATTAGTTTTAATAGAATAATCTAACGTTTCAACTTATGAAAAATTCGAAGCATTCACCATATTCGGAAATCACAATGAATCTAGGGTTTCTGCAAATTAAACCCCATAAACTATTCTGATCAATCTCAAAAACTCATAAGCATCTCATGTACATGACACAAGAGATCTCATAATTCTCTAAAATTACCAACTTTATTCAAACCAATTAATGCATAGTTCATCATGAAAACCAAAATTTTGAATCAAAGAGAATTAGAACACCATGAATAAACTAAGTGTCACCTCTTAGCCCTAGCTAAAGGATTAGCTAGACATTGCTAAAAAAAATAGAAAATTAAAAGAACTAGAACTAGAACTAAAAAGAAGGAAAAACTAGGAGTAGAGGAGTTCAGAGCCTCCATGCCTTTGATCTTCATTCTCCCCACATTCTTAGATGTCTTTAGAGGCTTGGAAGGTCCCTCTTTTATAGAAAAACTAATCACCTGATTTCAAATTGCATAAGAAAATCTCGCACCGCCAAGACCGATTGATCGATCAATTAGTCGAGCGATCAATCGCAAATTGGTTATCGATCGATCTCCAACATGTTGATCGATTGATGGCTTCAAAAATTGCCCAGCGAGCTCCAACAACAATTCAACACTTTTGGGAGTTTTTGAAGTTTTCCGATTGATTGCAAACTATTTGTCGATCAATCACAAATTTAGTTTTTAGTCCAGCAAGCTCCAGCAACAATTCAACACTTTAGGAATTTTTCGATTGATTTATAATGATTGTCGATTGATCACAAATGGTTGTTGATTGATCTCAAATCCTGTAGATCAATCTACAATCCTATAAATCAATCTACAAGTTACAATTGGGCTTTCAAATCAGTAATCCGATGGGCTAGGCTCTCGAGCCGAACGTCTGACTGTTGAATCTTCTTTCGAAAGGTGACCATTTCATCTCAAATTTAGACTGCTTCTTTGACCTGAGAATGTGTATCTTGATGAGAAGCTTCAGGGTGATCGATATCGCCTTATAACTCACATAACTCTCGCAATGAGTCCAAAACCCTCTGAGTAATGGTAGTTGTGCTTCGAGATGGTCATTACCTCGAGCATGGATTTGGTATTGATCAATTAGTTGGCCAGTCCCTCAATTTCCTTGATCAATGCACCCTCTATGGCATATGAACGTGTCATCATCCAATATCGTTATGAATTTGTTGAAGTTCATTCGGAAAAGTATGAGATTCAGATACATCAGCTTCATATTCAATCGCTCTCTTAAGAAAATTGATGGCATGCTCAAGAGAAGAATCGGTCGATGCTCCTGTCCTAAGAGCATGAGCACCAAGGGGCGATATCGGGCTCTTTGGTTACCTCAGCCGGGTCCGATGCAAGGTCAGGATGGCTTGAGTCTTCATCTTCATCGGGAAATGTCAAGCATCTTTGTTGATCGGTAGCAGGGGAGGAAGTTTGTGGGGTTATTGACTGAGCCGAGGACTAGACGGACATCAGGCAAACTTGTGGTAGAGTGACAAGAGGGGAGTGTAAGATAATAGTAGTAGACGATCTCACTGTCCTTTCATGAGCTTCACCTTCGTCTCTCTAACCTAAGTCAATCGTCAAGGGATAAGACTGCTCAGATGATCGAGCAGGAGCCATGAATCAATCACTATCATGTCAAGCTCCTGAAATGTAAGGTGCTAGATAGAGTGGGTTGGGCTCTCCCTGATTCCTTTAAGTCTTTCTTCATGAAGCGATAGGTCTGGCTCTTCATGATGTATTTTAGAGGGATGATCGCACGGTGCATCATCAATTGGCTCTTCCTGTAGCACATCCGTGAGCTTGTCTGCTGACTATAAACAAATGATAAAGGATGTATTGCTTGTTCGTTCCCTAATTGCCCTCTCAGTTGGCTGAAGGTTTTCTATGACCGCCACCATAGCCATGGTTGGTTGTTCTGTTGGTTGAGGGGTAGATGGATGACTTGTCAATTCACCTTTGATCAAAGCTTCATGGAGAACTGCAAGAAAATTGGTTTAGAAAATAAAAATAGAGAAGTTTGTAAAGGCAGTAGCAAAGTGAGAAAAGGAAAGGGGTCCCACCTAAGTCAGAGTGAACGACCATGGTAGTGAACCAACTGTCGATCGACTGACAATTTTTTATGATATTAGCAAAGGGCTGAGGAGTGACCGAAAATGGTGGTGGGTTCACCCGAAAAGGTTTATTAAGGATTTTATCATAAACGACGGTCGGATCATCTTTGAACTTAGCCCACCATTTTTCCAGACATCGACCTTCATAAGCCTCTTTGTGCTTTTTGAGCCCTTGTTCTATTTTCCAAGAATAGTCCTTAATGGTAAGCTACGGGTAATATTTTGTACCGAAATATGTTTCCCAGGCCTTTATACTATCGACCAGAAAGTTACATGTCTTCTTCGAGAGAACTGGCCTCCGTACTACAGCAGGATTTAGAGCTACTAGATCGGCTATTGCAACCCGGATCACTGGAGCGGTTAGCTGCTTCGGAGGGGGACCAAGGGTTGGGTCGAGATCATTAATCCTTTGAGGAGCAGAAGGCAACGAGCTCGAAGACATCTGAGGGGAAATTGATGGAGAAATTAATGTTGGAATAGATGAAGATGCTAGCTGAGGAACTGAAACAATAGGGCTAATGGGTGGAGAAGGAATGACATTGCGAATGAGTGGGGAAGTACGCGGAGAACTCATCACTGATGATGCAGGTACTTCGGGTGGTGAGGCAACCACCGTTGGAGGAGTATCTGAATTTGATGAGTCTCCTTTTCTTAGGTTGGGCCATTGGGACTAAAGGTGCGACCAAGGCCTTTTGAATCTTGATCTTCTTTCTCCTCGGCTTTAGCAAAGGATCGATCATCGTTGGAACTAAAGGGACGGACCGATGCTTCTTGGGCTTGGGTTATTTTCTTTTTAGATGTTATGGGAGGGTCGTCCATGGTGACTGATGTAGCGGCCGATGTTATATAAGTCCTAGTAGTGACCTGATTGACCACAATCTCATCCACTTTCTTCTGTTTCTTTGACTTCGGTTTTGGTGGCTTGATCATATGGTAGATTGCTCTGGTGATGGCCCCAATAGAACAAGGATATAGGCAACGGTTGTGACAGACCCACCATTCAAAAAAGGGTTCGAGAATACCCGACCGATTTAAAAATTCATTGAACTTAAGAGAAAGCTTCATATTGTAAAAAAAAAAAGTCATTAACGCTGATGTACTTTGCAACATTGTGCACCATGATGCGAGTGAAGGGAGGTTGATTGAGGAATTTCTGGATAGAATGGCAGAAAATACCTTGCATGAAACCGAATTGACGAGCAAGTAGATTGGGACAGTATTGCTCGACCCTAGCTTTTGCATTTGTACTAATGCCGATAACTCCGCCGTAAGGGAGACTCTAGTCATTAGGAAACTCTCCAAAGCTTCATGCATTTCCGGAAAGACTGAAGGACTGTGCGTTGTCCATCAGCCAATTTGGGTCAAACTCTTTTTTATAAAAAGGTGTGAAGGAACGCAAATCCTTGTCGAAAGAAAGGGTGAAGAAAAAACTGTTCATGTAGACAAGGAAAGAGAGTCTATGTGTCGGATATGTTACGATGACCATAGGAAGTATATACGATCGTTGGATCAAGGGGACCAATGATGAGAATGGATTTAAAATACTCTATAATCTACATTTAAACTAGCCAAAGAGGGTCGCCACAATTATAAATGCCCTTTGTAGTCAAATCAAACATGGCCTGATATACATGGCCAAGAGCGAAAAGGGCTAGAGCTAGATGTTCACCCCGGGCGAGTGCTTTAGCCAAAGGAATGAGCTCTTGGACGATGCCGAGTGCATTCACACAAAGTAGATGACGGCAGATCCAAAGTAGGAAAGGCTGTAAGTTCTGTATGATCGACTGGACTATGATTTTTTATGAACATTGTGAGAAACTGGGTGTAAGCTTTGCTACCTTGGTAATCGAATACATTCGGATTGTTTGCAGCAAAGTTTGGGAAAACAGATTTGCCGAAGGGAAGCAGTTGGGTAAAAGCACAAATATCTAGTATAGTGAGACTCATGAGACCGCATTGAAAGAAAAATGAGTTGGTAGATCTGCTCCAGAATGTTGAAGTAACAATAAGGAGATCAGGGTTCGCCAGATAGTTGATTGTAGATAACTTGTGGCACTCATAGATTCCCATCTCCTTCAATGAGGCTTCATGATGCTCTGAGATGCATTCGAACCATTCACCCCATTGATCGAGAGGTGGTTTTAAGGCTATGTTTTTTAGAGAGGATGGTCATCTTTATGACCAAGATCTCTTCACTAGGACAGATCGAGAAGTAGGGATCCAAATTAGATAGCCGATCTGGGGTAACACTAGGAAGGAAAGAAGGTCTGAGGTGATAGATAGTCTCATTTTCTATGACAGTATTGAAAAAATCTCGTTAGTACAGTCATCCGAAAAGCATTGCATGATATCCACGAGGAGATCTTGGTCAAACTTAGAAGAAGAAAAAGCCATTGGAGAAGAAAGAAAGAATTCGAGAAAGAGAGAGGCGGTGGAAGAGAGAAATGAAAATTTTCATTTTCATTTTAAATCGGTCGCTCGTGCGAGCATTAATGAGGATGTAATCATAATACCTCATTCGTTGTGAGAAATGGACACATGTTGGCACAGAGCGTTATTACAAAAAGCATTTCCAACGCCAAAAACCCCAATCGACCACAAATAGCTAGTAGGAGCGCGACGCATGGAATAAGAGGATGGCTGCATTTAATGAGTCTTTCAAACGTCGCCCTCACCTTTTCTTCTAAAAGATAAGGCGGTGTGTGTGTGTGTGGGGGGGGGGGGGGGGGGGGGGGGTGGCAATGTTGCACCTTATTTTCGGCGGATTGAAAGAGAATCAGAAGATGACACATGGAGTTATATGAATATTGTACAAAGAAATGAATGAGAGTGCAGGGTAATTCGTAGTGTTACACGGGGCGCAAGGTGAATGCTACATGGAAGTGGAAATAGATAAAATGAAAAAGGATGATCATGCCCGAGTCAGCAAAATGATTATGGAAATGGGTGGCAAAATAGAAGGGTTTAGAACATCAGTCGTGCCGGGTAAAGCACTAGAAACTCTCAGTAGTGTGAGAAATTAAGATTATAAATACCGCAGAAAAGCAACATTGCAAAGGGTCTAGCACCAAATCAAATCAAATCAAATCAATCTATCTCTCAATTATCATGCTCATTAGCATCTTATTATTTACATTCCTTACTGTAATCAGCATAATCAGTTTCATTTTCATTAGCATAATTTTGCTTTTCGCATTTTGTAACATTAGTTGTGAATTTACTATTCGTAGTAGTAGATCTGTAACTGTTATCTAGTAGCTGGTAATTCTAGTTGTAATTGAAGTCTATACTTATATGTTGGACTCATTTTAATGAAATATTGTACATGGAGGGGAGATCTACAGCATGTTTTGCACGACCGACTGTAAGCGTTCCTTTGTGTTTTTTTTTTAATTAGTTTCGTATTGAAAGTCCTTTCGTACTGAAGGCAAAGGAGTAACCCATCGTTGGAGGATGAACCCTATCCTCCAAATATCTCATGATCTTTTTAAACAACTATGAGAGTGGCTGAATAGGCAACCGATCTTCACAGATCTCGGTTACATACGACCGATCACGGCGTATTTGTCTGTCTTGATGCTTGGGGTCATTGTTGTTCAGTTTGAATTGAGCTGCGCAATCAATTCTGGCATGCCGGCAATCACTCCAAACGCATGACCGAAAAATCAAGGACAACAACAGTCACATACAGCATTGTGGGCCCCAAAGTCAGTGAGCCCACCCACCTCGGTGGATCGGGGTCTCACCTAATGGGCTCCCAAATAACAGGGCTTTCTTACAAAGTATTAAAGATACTAATGGCATGGCATGTACAATGCATGTGGGGATTTCTTAATAAGTACTAAAGATATTAACGGACATGGCATGTACAATGCATGTGGAGAGAAAATGTGATTTGAATGGTTATATACGGTAAAGACTAAAAAAAGAAGCTTCTTTCGTAGATTTCAATTTTAAAATCAGAGTTATACAGTGACATCCCCCACTAAGAACTTAAAAACAAATCCTGTCCACTCAATTCGTAGGCCATATATCACTGTAGAATTTGGACGGTTGGTCATATTCTTTCTTAACCGTCTACTTTTCACATGTAAGTTTGGATCAATCTGATATGCAGACTACCCTGTCCTATTGGATGGGCCATGGTCAGGGCTCTTCCACGCGTATACACGTGGAATGCTGATTGCCATGTCCAAAAACTACCTCGTATAAACGCGAGGAATTATAGGATTTGGCTCACCTGCAAACGTACCTTCACTGATTTGGGAGATTTGGTGCAAACAGAGCTAGAATACCTCACGCATGGATTTCCACATAGATAAAAGTTTCGTGAGATCCAAACCGTCCATCAGGTACAATGCTAAATGTTCACCGTTGAGCCCAAAAATCATGACCATCCAGGATTCAGTTAGGCCACACCATAAAAGAATTTTGTGATAGGATGCTCACGGTTACTGTTGTGTATGGCCTATCGTGTTGTTTATATGACATCCAATCCATTCATTTGATGCGCCTCATCAGGATGAAAGAATTACTCAAAACAACGGCATTCCGAAACTCAGGTGGGCCATAATACATAAATTTAGAGGTTTTTAGGTATAACTTTATGGATTGGTCCACATGAGTGTTGAATCAACCTAATTTTTGGGATCAATGATAAATTGGGATGATGAACCTGATGGACGGAGTGGATTTCATCCACGTGGAATCGAAAATGACTCCGTTGGCACCTAGGGGGGTGGGCAACGGTTCAGTGTTCCAAGACGTTGATATCATGCGCCTCGCCGTGGATGGGACCAACGGAAGTTTTCTCATACTGAAGATCTTGACCCTTAAAGTTGGGGGCCCACGAATATACGGTTGAGAGAAACCATCTTCAGAAATGATCTCCATTCAATGAGGTAAAGGTAAAAAATCAAAGGTCAAGACCTTCCTATCAAGAGATTTCTAACCATATCTTTGATCTGCGGTGAGGATCTTCATTTAATAATCGAACCATGGGCCCCACACCACATGCATGAAATCCTGTTCGTTAGTAAATCATTCATTTGATGATGAGCAGGACTGAGATAAACAAAACCGATCGAATTGGAAAATGCTAATCTCTAACGCGTGTTAAGGGAAAGATTCCCAAAGGTGCTTTGATTGGCCCACAAAGGCGGTGGGACCCACACACTCGAGTATGACACCTTTTCTCAACTCATGTTGACTGCTTGTGTGGCCCACCCAAACGCATGGGCACTTTTTCCTAGCATGCGCGTGAAGATTTGGCAGTTCTCGAGTGAAAATCTCCTCCTTTGATATTTGCATAATACAATCATGATTTTTGCTAATCACGCGTGCCTACCAAACAAATCGGACCATTCCACTGGTCAGGATCGGATCTGAAGATTTCCTCGAAATTAAATCAGGACGGTCCGCTCATCAAGCTGTCCACGCATATATGCAGAAAATGGACGGTTTAGAAAGAGCCAATGGCCCACACTCAACTTAAACGTGTGGGTCCATCGAGTTGAACAGCCTGATCATTAGCCAAGTCATCTACCTGGCTTGGCCACCATGCATCTTGATCTATTTTTATTATATCCATGCCGTCCATCCGTTTCACCAGATCATTTTAGGATATTGGCCCAAAAATGCAACTAGATCCAAATCTCAGGTGGACCACACCATAGGAAACAGTGGTGATTGAACGGCCACCATTAAAAACTTCTTGGCCTGGCCATCGAAGATTTAAGATTTGAGACGCGTGTGCAAAGTTAGGCCATACATCAGGTAGGCTCACTACAAAAATGGCCTGGACCAAAAATCAGCCTGGTCCATTTGATCTGATGAGAGACACGTGTATGTGTTGGGGTCATTTTTCTACTAGCCATTTGTCTTTCTCACATGTGTGCCAGCCATATAGGTGGAGTGGATTGATCTATAGGTCAGGATTGTTTATGTTTGGAGCCCCACCTTAGCAACGGCCTGGATTGCACGCAGGAGTCATTTGATACCTTCATGCACCTGCACATGGAAATTTTATACGTGGCATACATGCTGCTCAACCAGAACCGTCTAAATAGTGGGACCCAGTGTAATTGGAACGCACTCCCAAAATAAGGTTTATTAGAAGATCCTGACATCGGTCGATAGCCATTTTTCGTTGAATTTAGGGCATTGACAAATTTTAACCGTCCAATAAATGTTAACAAAATCAACCATATATTCCATATATTTAGGTCACTAATTTTTTCATGAATCATATACAGTGGGCCCAATATTTTGGACGGTTTGAATTTGTGATGAACCTGTGGAACATGTACAATTTGAGTGTGGATGAGTACTCAGACATATTGTCTGCCGAAGTATCAAAGAGTTTCTCTTTCTCCAAAAGAAAAACGCATTAACCTACTTTCACGCATCATGATGTCAGATGCCATTATTGCTTTCGCACCAAAACAGGGAGATTTCTGCTCACCACATCCACCACACGTACCATCTTCGAAATCGTGTGAACATCTGGCAAGGATGCTCATATCTGACGGTTCAAAACAAACTTGCATAGCGCCTGCATCAACATACATGTGTGGTCCACCTAACATGTAGACCGTGAGTCAGATGGTGGATGAGGCCCCTGACAATGGGACCCACCTTGGTGTATGTGTTGTATATCCATGACGTCCATCCGTTACTCCAGCTCATTCTAGGGCATGATCCAAAAAATGAAGCAGATCCAAATATCAGGTGGACCACACTATAGGAAACAGTAGTGATTGATCATTAAAATCTTTTTACAAGCCACAAATGTTTTGGATCAATCTTATATCGTTTTTTCCCCTTCATCCAGGTCTGTGTGACCTTATCAACGGGTTAGATGGAAAATAAAAATTACGGTGGGCCCTAGGAAGCTTTTAATGGTGGGCGTTCAATCACTACTGTTTCCTGTGGTGTGGTCCACCTGGTATTTGGATCTGCTTCATTTTTTGGACCATTTTCTAAAATGATCTGGAACAACAGATGGACGGCGTGGATATACAACACACACATCAAGATGGGCCCCACTGTCAGGGGACTCATCGAGCATTTCTGTTACCCGAATCTCACATAATCCGCGCCCACACGTTCCATCTTCACGGTGGGGACCATCCAATGCATGCATTTCTGAGATGTCTTGCACGCTTGCCGTGCAGGCACACGTGCTGCGCCTAAAGGTGGCTGGTCAAACTTCAAACCCTGCTTTCGTGCGTGTCTCAGAAAGACTACTGTGATAGTTCAACACCGTTATGAAAATTTTAGCCGTGGCTCTTTCATCACCAAATCCAATCGTGGATGGAAATTCTATATTAACCGTCTGATTTTTCTCTTGCAGTTTGGACAACTCACTATTCCATCTTAACCATCGATCCCATAGACATCGATTGAATGGTTAGGATTGCATGATGAATGTAAATTTAAAGATGCACTCCACCCAGTACAGTCTGCCCCACAAATTTGAGGGTCTGGATAGCCGTAATGAGTGCCGAGGCAGTTGTGAGCTATCACAACGAGTAGAACACGAAAATTGAAATTGGTTTGAGGGGAGCGTTTGGATGCGCAATTGAAGTGAATTGCAAAAACTTCATCATAAGAGAAAATGGCCAAACGTTGGTCCACACCATTATAGTTTTTAATTCACAATGATTACCAAACCCCATATTCCAAATTGCAACTTGGGGCCTAGTCCTTCACAATGAATTGAATTGACCTATTACAATTCAATTCAATTGGACATCCAAACGCAGCACGGGTTTTTAAGGTATAAGAGTAATATGAAGAGATGATTCCCACGCAAAATGATATTTGTTTTTCTATAGAGGTTACAACAACAATCCAATTTACAAGCACTCACTTCAACAATGCAATCAGTCCATTGAAAAGAGAGGGACCCACTTACGGAATAGATCCCAGCCTCAGATCCTGAGCAGGAAGATGCTGAGTTCTGGCCCACCGTTGCCATCTGGGTTCATCATATAAAAAGCCTCGGAATCTCTACTCCCCACCACACGCTCGAACTTTGCACGCATGTACATGAGCTCGCCTTCGGCGCCGGCCTTCTCTGGCGGGAGAACACCGGCGCCGATGGAAACGGTCTGCACAGTCCTCAGCACGTGCCAGTCGGAATCACTGCACGTGCGGGAGACGGCGTAGCCGGTCTTCCGGCCGTTGCAGTACATGGTCCACATAGGCTCGTGGAAGAGCTTGACGCCGCGGCCGGACGCACCGCGCTCGCACTCGAGCGCGATGCGGACGAGCCCCGACGACATCTCCTTTACTAAAGAGCAAGTCGGGGTGGCGAGCTCGAGCAGTAGCACGGGCTCCGACCGGGGCTCCTCTTGTACGGCGAAGCTGACGTGGCCTTTCTTCTGGCCGAAGAGGGTGCCGGTGACTCGACGGCCCAGATGGGGAGATGAGGAGGGGATGGTTAGCCATCGGCATGTTGGGATGGACATTAGTGGGAGTGGGAGTAGGCCTAAGATGGATCGGAGGATTGATGTCAAGCTTACCGATCTTGTTGGCTTCTTTGAGAGTGAGATTACAGAGAACTTACTGCGGACGAGCGGTCGGTCTTCGGGAGTGATGGAATCGACGGTGGAGAATGATGATGATGATGATAGGGTTTCTGGGTTGGTTGCTTTGATGGAGGTAGAAGGGATGATCTTTCTACTCCCGCTCATGCTTTTGGTACGTTGGAGTTTGACTTCGTTGAGCGACATTGAGAGAGAGAGAGAGAGAGAGAGAGAGAGAGAGAGAGGAATCAATAAGAAGAAGAATTAAAGAAGAGATGGAGGTGGGAGAGAAATGGAATTCAAGAGGAGGTGGAGAAGGTGGTGGTGTTGGAGAGAGAGAGAGAGAGAGAGAGAGAGAGAGAGAGGTGAAGAAGATGAGAGTGGAGAAAGGAGAGTAACAAAAGGCAATGATAGTGCGGGAAAATGGGAAATAAAGGGTGATGAAGGTTATGATGATGTGCCCCTCAACGTTAATGAACATTTATAAATAAGGAGGTGAGTTTCGGTAGTCTTAAAGACTACTAAAATTGTAATGAAAAATGTTACTATAAAATGTTTTTTTTTCCTCTCTCTCTCCAATGTCTGCACTTGTAGAGAACATCTGTGCCGTGAAAAAAATGGCCACTCCATGAAGATGTGCACCTTGGGCGAAAACCAACGTGGTTTACTCAACCGGCTTGCTACAAGGTCGAAATCAATGGACAGCCGGTGGTCTGACTCGATCTATGGTTGTGGATGAACCACATAATGATTTGGTTGATCTAATTTTCTCCCTATTCATCTTTATCATGTGGGCCCACCTTTTGACAGCTACGATGCTCTTCAGAAGTGATACACGGATGGAAAAAAGGATCGTGTGTGAAAGTTCACATATGATCACTTTGGGTGTAAAGTTGTGAACATTTATGGACAGAAAGAACTTTTGCTAAGTGCACTTGCCAGCTTATTTGTAATGTGGGGGCCACCAAATGCACTATTTGCGTACAATCCAAGCCACTGATCTAGTTGGTCGATCTGTGAGGATTCCTTGGTCCAAAAATTAGGTCTTCTTGATCGTTAGGTGGCCCAGCGATTACAAAAGAACCAGATGGCTAACATGACTACCGTTTAGTAGTTGTTATCATTATGTGGTCCACCAGATGAACATATCTGAGGAGAGAATTGGATGTTCCATGATGGTACATGTGGGTGGTGAGGGCAATAGCAAAGTGTTTGAGTGCACTATATAGGAACCTTCCAAGGCCGAACATGATGTTTATTTGCCATCCAACTTGCTAATAACAACCTAGGAAAGCAATGGGGACAACGACGCCCCCTATTGAAACCTTCTTATGGCCTACTATCATGTTTATTTACCTTTTTAGGCCCACCATGATGTTTATTTGCCATCCGACCTGTTCATAAGGTCACACAGACCTGGTTAATAGGGAAAACATAAGCATCAACTTGATCCAATACTTCCGTGGCCTCCATAAGTTTTTAAGGGTAGGCGTTAAATCCCCAATGTTTCCTTCTGTGTGGTCCACTTAGGCCTTGGATATGCCTCATTTTTAGGCTCATGTCATAAAATGAACTGCAAAAATGGATGAACGGTGTGGATATAATACATACATCATGATGGAACCTACAAAGCTTTGCCACGCCAACATAATACGAACCTCGGTGCTGTCTTCTGCACCATATAATCCGAGTCTGACTGGGCAGTCCAATATCTCGGATGTCGAAATAACGGACACGTCTGTTTTTCATACACAGGGTTTGGACGCGGATTGCATATATACTAACACTGCGAGTAGCCTATTATACGGTGCTCTGTGGGCCCCCACGGTGATGTATGTGTATTATCCACTCCATTTATCTATTTTGGATCATAATTTTAGGGCATGATTTAAAAAATAAGGTAGATTCAAATCTCAGGTGGACAACACTACAGGAAAACAAGGTGATTGAACACCCATCATTAAAAACTTCCTAAGACTCCTGTAATATTTATTTGCCATTTTCCATCCAATCTGCTAGTTAGTTAGGTCACACAGACCTGGATGAAGGGAAAAAACAAATATCAGCTCGATCCAAAACTTTTTGTGGCTTTTAGAAGCTTTTACCGATACGCATTCAGTCACCACCGTTTCCTATGGTATGACCCACATGAGATTTGAATTTGCCTCATTTTGGAGCTCATACCCTAACATTATATGGAAAAATGATGGACAGCTAGCCTGGATAAAACACATACATTATAGTGAAGCCCACATAGCACCATCCAGTAGCGTTCTCAGCATGCAATCCGCGTCCCATGGCTCGAGGGTTGTGCAACTGAAGCTAATGGTCCATTGATCGAGACCATAGATATTATTGGCCCGACCTTTGATGTTTCATGTACCAAAAGCTTCCTACAATGAAAAATCTAGATCATGCAAATGGTGGCAAGAAAATAGACAGGAAAGAGAACAGAGAAACAGTCTACATTCAACCAAAATTGTACCCCATCGTATCAATGACTTGGACCACTGAATCGTGGGCCCCGCTTCTTATTGCATGCTGCTCACTTGGAGGTTAGTGAGTCCACCAATTCTAACTATTCTGCCCAAGGGGAGCACCTCATTAGATGTTCCAGTGGTCTACCATATCAATCCTCTGGTAGAAACGATGACTTCCCCTTTTTTTTGTCTGGTCCTACTTAACACACCGCCGGATCATGTCATTTCATTGGTAGGAACCGCCCCTATCGCCGATAGACTTCATTGCCGTATTTGGTAGTATGCAAGACTACCAATTTAGAGAGTCTCCTTAGCTGTTATTGGTAAAAGTAGTGGGACCCAACGTAGAATCCCCACCATACAAGGTGGGCCCCAGTGTTCCCACCAATGGGAGCAGGGAGGACCAATCAGTTTGGTGGTCTGGAAATATCCTACTTTTCCACGTGATATAGATAAATGCAGAACTATGGAGTTTTATAAGAAAGAAAAAGAGGTGTACGTAGGTTAGCTACTCCAGTACAAAGAAGTGGTGACATTGTAGTGACGGATACGATGATGGTGGTATCGCAGAGGTCAATGCAAAATAATAATAAAAAAAAAATTAATACCTACAGGCAATGTTCCATAGCTTGTGGTATAGTGCCATCTTTCCTGTAAAAAATGGTAATCTTTCTGGAAATCAGTACCATCAACTAATAGCCTTCATCATCAAGATCATCTCTGTTAAAAATCAGCCTCATTCGCTTTCTAAATGAGCTAATCCAGTTTGTTGAGTCAAATGGACGGTTTTACATTGACAGAAACGGTGTGTCCCACATGATAAGTAGACCAGGATGATTTTTGTTTTATATGATCCTCATAGTTGGACGTACTTCTTTAATGGTATTGATGTCCTACAGAGGTGGTATGTGGGCAGAGAAAGATGGTACGGTACCACAAGTCGTGCTACCTTGCGTGTAGGTGACAGTTCTCGTAGGTAAGGTGGCCAATTCCCAAGATGATCACCACCATTTTAGTCCTCAACGTACACACATGACATAGTTGTGTGACAATCTGGACCGTCTAACTCGCAGACCCAACTGTTAATGGAGGATAACCCAAATGGCTGATCAGTTATGATACAGACATTTTAAACCGCCAACATGTCTCATGTTTAGAATTAATATCCAATATGTGCAAAAGATGGGCCACCGGGCACATCATGGTCGTCGGCTGATATGAAATGAGGCTGATCCACTCATTAAGTTGGCCACAACACCATTTCACCTAATATAAAAGCCACTCAGCAGCTACTTTTAACCATCCATTTGATACCCCATCGATGGATCGAATCTTTAGGATTGCTTGATCAGAGTGTTGTTAGAGATATGCTGCATCTAAATATGACCCACAGTTTGGATGGTTAGATAGCTGCACTTAAGTACCAAATGCCAAGAGGATGAGTCACCATCATTTTGAAAATGATCTCAAACTACATCCAATTGAGAGATAGAGACCTGTTAATTTGTCTCTTCATGGGTTAGGAAGGGAGAGAGAGAGACCTGTTTGTCTCTTCATGGTTAGGAAGAGATGAAAACGCATACTTTAAAGAGGACTATGTGGCAATAGTATTATTGATAGGTCCTCTTTTAAAAGGAGGCACTTGTCTTCACATTCACAAACTTAAGGAAAGAAGAATATGTTTTGAATCTTTTCATAGGATGCATGACCAGGTGACAACTACCATGCTGGCCTTAGTTAAGCCTCCAAGTCGTACACTTATCAGAGATTGGGGCCATCAAGGGGGTGTCGATCACTATCTTCCTCACAGGATAACTAAGTACTTTGATTTCATAAGGCATCTTGGACTCCTCATAAGGCTTCCTCGATTCCACATGAAGAAATTGACAAAAATCTGAAATTTTATTGATGATACGAGAGATTATATTAAAAATGAATTTAACAATCTTATATAACCCTAAACAAACTCTAATTCGTATTTATTAAAAGTAGTAAGTTTCCTGAAGTAGAAAGTTATAAAAGTAGTAAACTCCTAACTAAAAATTATTACTAAGTAAAATCTTTCTAAAATTTATTATTAAGCAAAAGTAGAAACTTCTAAAAAAACAAAACTCTAAAAATAAGAAAATACTACAAAAATCAAAATTATTAAATATAATATTTTTTTTCCTGAAATCTCATTTTTTAAGTTGTAAGTGCACGGTTTCTTGAACTTATGTGACCCACTTTGTGGGTCAATTGGTCCCAAATGGCATGTTCTGGTCCAAATCCATAAGTGGTGCGTCTCGTAACGATACTCGGATCAAAAGTTATGAACAATTTACGGTTCGCCTTCTTTTGGCCTATCTCGTAATGAAAATTATCTATTTTTGTTGACTTTTTCTTGATTTTTTTTTTTCTGTTCTATGTGTAATAGAAAGGTGCTTGATCTTCGCCCTTCTTTAGGGGGGCCTCTCCTTACATCAGACTCCCCAATTAAAAAAAAACTCATCCTCGAGTTTCTCTTAAATCTAGGGCTACGACGCGTGTGTGAGGCTGGAATGGAATTGGCTTGCAATTCATGTCCTTAGCTTTTCTTTGGTCTTCTACAGTTCCTCGTTCCTTTGGTAACACCTCTTTTACTCCTTGAGCAGGGACTAAACCTCATTATACGGACAAGACGTGATATTATTGTTGCTCGCCATATTATTGATGAGGCCGAAGAGAAGATGCTTACTCTGGAGAGGGCGATCCAAGGAAGGGATCAGGTCATCAAGTCTTGTGAGACTTTGATCGCGAAGATGAATGAGGAGAGAAAAATCCTCATTGAAAAGATTCAGGCCTTGACCGACAGATACCAATCATTGAATACGAACTTCGCGAGACTCATGGAGGTGAAGGAGAAGATCGAGAAAGAGATATAGATCTTTCACCAAGACAAGATTTCTCTGGAGGAGCAGCTCACTAAGAGCAAGTCGTGACTAAAGGAAGTCAGCGATAGGTTGGAGAAGGAAAGGTCCACTCTCGCACAGCTCAAAGATGATTTCATTCACTGAGAGGAGGAGAGAGTGGCTTACATTAAAATGGTGTCTGGAGAGGGACCCCGAGTGGTCATGGAGTTCCGTACTTTACAATTGTATGATGATGAGTGGTACGAATCATACGACACTGGTCACGACTTTGCATTGAAAGTGGTGCAACAGATATCTCCATCGTTCAATATAGAGGAATTTGAGAGGGTCACGGCCGTCGTTGCTACTGAAAAGAGAGCAGCCGTTGAAAATGAAGCAATGGAAGCTACCCAAGCTATAAGGGTTCCCGAGGTGGGCCCTGAGGTCGAAAGTAGCGCACCCCCTCCAAGCGACGCTCAGGAATGAGCACCCCACTTTTTTTTTTTTTTTTTTTATCTTGGTCGCTCCCTTATTTTCAAAACAATCTTGATGTTTTCCTTTGAATGACTTCAAATAGAGAAAAATCATTTTGACTTCTCCTGGCAATAATTTTTTTTAATGTTAAATGCATAGATACTTAGCCCATGAAAAAATGAGTTAGGCTCAATCAGGGGGGGTCTTGATGACCACGTTCGCATGGAGATAGACTGATCTATCGATTGAGACTTTGGCTCTGTAGTAAGTAGAAGATTTGGTTAAGAGAATATTTGTCTTTTCTTCAGGGCTGTTCTGATCCAAAGTGAAGCTGAGACCAAGTTATAAGATTTATAGCTGATCAACCATAATGAAAGAAATTATCTTTATTTAAACGTGATTCATGTGCTTAATACATGAATGTTTTATGGATAATATTGGAGTAGATGCTCCACATGCCAAGGGCGACGTAGTGGTCTTCCTCGTATGTCTTCTAGATAATATGTACCTGGTCGTACAATCTTGATAACCCGATAGGGGCCTTCCTAATTTGGATCCAACGAACGAGCAGGTGTTCCGAGATTTTGTCTAAGCACCAAATCACCGAGCTGAAAAGCTCTGGATTTGACCTTTGCGTTGTGATAGCGGGCTATACGCTGTTGGTAAGCTGCTGCTCGAAGTCGGGATACGTCCTTTCTTTCTTCCAGAAGATCGAGATGAAGCCTCAGACCCTCTTCTTTGCTCGCCGGGTCATAGTGCTCCATTTGATGAAATGGTACTTCAACTTTGACTAGAACAACTGCTTCGGTACTGAATGCTAGGGAGAAAAGAGTTTCTCCTGTCGACGTACAAGTTGTCGTTCTATAAGCCCACAAGATTTCAGGTAGAAATTCAGGCCACATACCTTTACGCTCATCAAGTTTAGTTTTCATGTGTTTGATAATCTTATTGACTTGCCTCAACTTGTCCATTAGCCTGAAGATGATATGAGGAGGTTCGAATACTTCGTATCCTCCATTTCTCGTAAAACTCGGAGAATGCAGCATTATCAAACTGTTTCCCATTGTCAGTGATTATAGTATGGGGGAGCTCATAATGGCATATGATATTTCTTCATATGAATTTAGTAGTTTATTATTCAGTGATTGTAGTTAAAGGTTCCGCCTCGACCCATTTGGTGAAGTAATCGACTGCTACAATTGCGAACCTGTTCTAGCCTTTCCCTGTGGGTAATGATCCGATTATATTGATTCCCCACTAGGCGAAAGGCTAAAGGCCATCCACCAGCGTCATTTGCTTAGATGGTACGCGAGGGACTGGAGAATATCGTTGGCATTTACCGCATTTCTTGGAAAATTCGATTGTATCCGCCTTCATGGTGGGCCAATAATACCCTTGCCTCATTGCTTTATATGTTAAAGATCGTCCCTTGGGATGATTACCGCATGCCCCCTAGTGTATTTCATCTAGAACACGGTGTGCTTCTTCTGAATGGAGACACCTTAAGTATGGTAATGTAAAGCTTTTATGTAACAATATTCTGTTTTGTAAGGTTTACCTGGCAGCACGGTAACAAATTTGTTGCGCAGATTTTCTATTGTTTAGGAGTTATCCATTTTTGAGGTAAAGGACGATGGGATCCATCCAGTATAGAGATAAATGCAATGTAACCACTTGCTTCGGAGCGACTTAATCAATACTCAGAGAATGGAGATTCTCGATAAAAATAGTTCGCGTCAAATCAGAGTCTGTTGCGGAAGCTAACTTTGCTAAAAAATCTGTGAGCTTATTCTTCTCGCGAGGAATGTGAATTATCTCACATTTTCTTAGTTTAGCGAGCAGGATGAGTACTCGAGATTTGTACAAAGCCATTTACTCTTCTCTCACCTCGAATTCGCTGAGCACTTGATTGACTATGAGCTGAGACTCACTGTGAATAAATAGGTTCTTTATCGCGAGCACATTTGCTAATTCGAGACCAACGATCAAGGCCTCATATTCTGTTTCGTTGTTAGAGACATGAATATCGAAGCGTAAAGCATATTGGAATTATGACCCGTCAGGAGCGATTAGGATCAAACCGACTCCGCTGCTAGTGGAGCATGATGATCCATCTACGTAAAACGACCAGGGTAGCTGCTCGCTGGTTGTAGGGTCATTGCTGGAGATAGAATCAGTGGGGGTCGAATATGTAAATTTGGCAATGAAATCGGCTACGGCTTGGGCCTTAGTACTGGTGGTTCGCGAGTAGAATGTAATGTTGTGTTTGCCAAGCTCAATTGCCCATTTAGTTAACCATCTAGATACCTTCAAATCGTATCAATAAGATACCTTCAAATCGTATCAGATACCTTAATGGATGATTCGTAGGTATTAATATTTTGACGATCAGGCGGATGCATCATGATCTAGTTGTAACCAGAATAAGCGTCCATAAAGCTAAGCAGGGCATGTCCTGCTGTTGAATCGACCAATTGGTCGATGCGGGGAGTTGTGGGAAACTGTCCTTCGGGCACGCCTTGTTCAGATCGGAGTAATCTACACACATCCTCCACTTACCGTTGGCTTTGCGGACAAGAACCACGTTCGTGACCCACTCTAGGTAGTCGACCTCTTCGAAGAAATTGACGGCCAATAATTTTTCGACCTCAGCTTTAATCACCATTTGTCTTTCAGCTGTGAACGCTCGTCGACGCTGATGAATGGGTTTATACTTTGGATCAACGTTCAGACGATGGACCGTAACGTTAGGGTCGATAACCTGGCATATCTTCATGAGACCAGGCGAATACGTCTTGATATTCAGTTAGGAAATTGGTCAGATCTGTTTGAAAGATACAATTTAGAGACGATCTGACGTGGACCTTCTTGGAAGGGTCATCTTTAGATGGATGGATTTCGATTGTCTCTTCTCCGGGGATTCCTAATTGATGCACGTCCTCCCTCAGGTCCAATGTTGTTGCTATCGAGGAATTCATTTGGTCTCTTGTAATTGTCATGATAGGAGTTGCTTGGACATTTTTTCGATCTTGTACTGCAATTTCGTAGCATGCTTGAGCTTCCTTTTGGTTCCCTCGTACTACCCCGACTCCGCTTGGAGTAGGGAATTTAATGCATAGATGGAGGAGGTGTAGAGCTGCTCCTATTTTGGTGAGCGAGGGTCGACCCAAGATAGCATTGTATGCTGATTTTCGATCGACCACTAAGAAGTTGATGAACATAGTGATTTTGGTTGGACTTTCTCCAAAGGTGACAGGAAGGTCAATGCTCCCTTCTGGTGTTACAACTTCGCCCCCCGAAGCCAATGAGGGGGGTGGAGATAAGTTTGAGTAAATTTCTAGCAAGTGCTATTTTATTGAAAGCTTTTAGATAAAGGACGTCTGCAAAGCTACCGTATCTAACATAATGCTATGAGTTAAATAATTTGATACCTTTAACGCGACCACGATGGAGTCCTTATGAGGGAAATGAATTCCTTCAACATCTTCAAGAGAGAAGGAAATTGGGTGATGGCTAGCACTTGGCGTATCATACGATTTTTTCCACCAATAAATGTGTTGAGGCTTCTAACACACCTTCCGAGCATATGCTTTCCTTGAAGCTTGGAAATCTCCTCTGCAAGCGGGGCCACCAGCAATGGTCTGAATCTCACCTGTAGGTTCTGCGTCTTCCTGTGGAGGATGATGTTGCAGCGACTTTTTTCTTCGTCCTTGATGTGATGAGGTATCGGTTCTTTTAGGTGACCGATCCTGTCGTGCAACGTAATCCTGGAGATTTCCTTTCCGAATGAGAGTTTCAATTTGATCTTTCAGAGATATGCAATCTTGGGTATTATGCCCATGATCTTTATGGAAGTAGCAAAACTTTCTCTTGTCTCTTTTTTCAGGTTCTGATTTGATCCTTATAGGCCATTTAACATAAGATTTATGCTTTTTCAGGGGATTGATTGAGAGGCGTGTAGTTGCGATATTTACTAGAGTAAGGCTTCTTAGGGGAGCGATCCCGCCGATCACGTCGATATTTTCTATCGGATGAAGAGATCTCCTCAGACTTGCATATCTTCCCTTGTATACTGTGACGAGCCAAAGCGACCTCTTCAGCATTAATGTATTTTTAAGTTTTGGCCTGGAATTCAGTCATGGTTTTAGGAGGGTTTTTATCCAGGGCGAATCGAAATTTCTCGCTCATGATTCTTGCTATATGGGCAATGAGGCCTTTGTCTTCAGTATAACCTTCAGTTTGGACGGTTTCTGCTGTAAACTGAACTGTGAACTCCTTAATTGTTTCACCATGTTGTTGCTTTAGATCCGATAGATGAGATGCAGGCTTTTTTGTACGGATACCTCTCATGAACCGAGAGAGGAAGAGGTCCGATAATTGGGAAAAAGATTCTATAGACCAAGGTTTTAGGCCAAGAAACCATGTACGCGCCGCATCTTTTAGAGTTAAGGAAAAAGCCCTATAGATAAATTTCGAACTTTATCCTTCTAGCTCCATGAGAGACCTATACGTCTCCAAATGTTCAAGAGGATCACCGATACCAGTATACGGAACAATGCTAGGCATTTGGTATTTTTTAGGCAAAGGGGCTTCCATTACCTTACGAGTGAAAGGGGGTTTAGCTCGATGGATCGATGCAAAAGCAGAAGGACGAGAGGTTGGATTGATATCATTGTTCCATATCAGCGAAATGATCTTCGATTCTCCTGAGATCTCCTTCCCAAGTAAAGTGTAACTCGACATTTCGACACCAGATTCTTGAGGTTGTCGTTGTCGAGAGGCGCTAGAGTGGATTGATTGTGGATGTTGGACTGGAGTTTGATTGCCGAGGGGCATACGATTTGAAGGAGGATCTCGCTGAGCTCTTGGCTCATCTTTGGAGTGCCTGGAAGCTGCCGGTGCGGATTGTAATGGCGGTCCTTCTGGAGGTTGCTGCGATTCGGGGAAATGCTGATCAAATCGATTGGATAGGGTTTGAAGTCCAGCTTTGAGGGTGAGGAGTGTATCCCCAACGAAGCACATAACACCATTGAAGCCACCGGATATATCTTGGAATGGATTTTGCAAGGTTAGCTAGGCTTCACCGGAGGAATCTCTGTCGAAGCAACCTGAGGGAGGTTGGGAGTTGGCTCAGGGATGTTTGGTGGGGGTAACGTCTGCCTCGAAGTAGAGGGATGAGTCGTCTTCTTAGGAGGCATAGTGGGAGGTGACAATCGGTGATGAGAGTGAATTGAATTCTGGTTCCCACAGACGGTGCCAATCTGTTAACGTCTGATTCTGATAATAGGTCCCTCCCGAATATACGCCCTTCTTTAAGTGAGCTCCACTCTAAACCTGAAAGCCAAAGAAGAAAACTAAGGGTGGCCAGCGCTTAGCCGTTGGCCCTTTGAAGCTTAAGTCAGAGGTGATTTGGTAGTAAGATGAAGTGTGAGACGTGGGCTTAAAGATTATGTACCTTTATTGTCTGTGGGGCCATCTATTTATACAGATCTGGGTGATTTAGTTTGTTACGCAAGCCATTAAGATCACTGCTGATTTCAGGGGATAAGGTGCTTATCTTGTTAATCCTTAGATAAGGGGATGACCTAACCGCTTTAGGCGTCTAGCTGATTACGTCTCTTGATGGAGATCCTCCATGATTCGGAGCTACGAATATAAACAAGCCAAAACCGGCCTATATGGGCTGCTGGTACTATAAGACGAGGGACGTCTCTGCCAAAGACCAGAGACCAGGGCAGCTCGCATAATGAGAGTGTCCCCATTCGATGACCAGAGATTAGGACTACTCACATAACGGGGGTCTCCGCACTCAACGACCTGAGACTAGGGCTACTCGCAGAGTGGGAGCTGTTCACATCTTATGACCAGCGACTAGCCCTGCTCACATATTTAGGAATGTATAAGGACACCGGTCTATGCGATATACGAGCTACGACCAGATGGGCTCGTTAGTCGAATGATTTGGTTACGACTTTACGGAGTCAGAGGCGCTCGCAGGTCTTGGGTCTTCAGAGTTCTTCGACGATCAACTTTATTCTACAACACATATAAAGAAGGATTGTTGAAATCCTAAAGCCTAGAAGGAAGATAAATCAGATGATACCATGCTGTTGGATAAAAAAAATGTTCATAACAAGTTAAACAAACTAAAATGTGAAGAAAACAACTCGAATTAAAGGATAATTAACCAAAATGAAGGAGATATCATGCTTTAAGACTGCATGTGCATACTTTAAGAGTATGCGAAGAATATGCGTACGCAACCATAAGGCAAGCAGGAGCCAATTTAAGGCAGACGCAGGCATGCACAAAGTCTATAAGGCGTGCACGAGATGATTCGATGAGAAAACCGACTCTGAATTGTTCGCTTGCCTCAAGTGCAAGGCTTGAGATGTAGTAATAACTCCGTAAGACTCAGGTCGATCCATAGGGAATTAGGGTAAACCAATTCAAACCATTCTAGCAACTTCAAATTCAGCAATTTTGAAGTTAGATTTTTATAAAAGTTACTATTTTACTTAGTTTTTAAAATAAGATTCTAGTTCTAATGAAGCACGTAGAATTCAAACATGTAGCCTTCGAAGTAACAGCTATGCCAAGGGACTATGGTATGCTCTAGGGTTACTACAATTCGAATCTAATTAATCCAAACATGGCCATCTCAGAGAATTGCAAGGAATTCATATCCAAAGCACATAAACTCTAATAAAACATCCAAAAATACAAACTTTATTCAAACTAGAACTTAAAAATCCAAACTTTAAGTACAGTACTTGAATCAAACGAATTCTATATGAGTACTAGCTACAAGCTTCACCTCTTAGCCTTGGCTAAGAGGTTCTAGCTGAGCATCATCATGCTACAACTAAAAGCAATGAAAAACAACTAGAAAACATGAAAAACCGGATTTGAGAGAGTTGTAGAAGCTCCGCGACGATCATCTTCACCTCCCACGAGTTCCCAAGCCTTCTATGATGCCTTAGGAACGAACCCTAGGCGTCCTTTTATAATAGAGAAGCCCCATCGATTCAAAAAGTTCTAGAATCCACGTAGTACTTACGCAGCGCATAGAATTTCGGAGCTTGAAGAACAAGCTACTAGAAATCTACAAAATCTCACTTAGCTGATCGGTCGGACCCGTTCTGGTGGATGTCCAGAGAGTGCAAGAGAGGGGGCTGCCCATGGCCGACTGGTCTTGACCGGTTGGACCAGTCTATGGTTGGTCTAGCGAGTTCAAAAGGGGACTAACAGGGTGGCCGACCGGTTAGGATCGGTCTAGCCTATTTTATCTTCATTTTCTTCCTCTCTTTCCTCTCTCTTCTCCTTGCTTCTTTGGCCCACCTTCGATCTTCATTGAAAGGCTTCTACATGTAGTCTTTTAAGAATGGATTAGGTGAAGTCTCTCTTTCATTCGTACAATCACACAACATGCATTAGATAATCTTTTAAACATGAAAATCATACATAAAATGTGATGCAATGGGGTTATAATAAGTATAAATTAAGTGCTCAACACACTCCCCAACTAGCATTTTGCTAGTTCCTAGCAAAACATGCGTAAAACAATCCACTTATCTAAAAACTCAACTCTCACTTGGAAACTATACTTTTATAAACTTTAAGACACTTAAGTGCAAAATTCAGAAAAACTAAGTGATGAGAAATTGAAGTCCTAAGCTCTCCAAACATAATGAGTGTTCACATAGAATACCCACTGATTTACTGACAAATAGAAGAATCCGAACATGTATGGTCTAGTATGCATTGTGCATATTCATCTCATGAATTTTCAAGATTATATTATTCATAAATCAGTGAAACAAGAGATCTAAAAGTGTGCAGAATCAAACAAATGCCTATGACAAGAATTTGCCTTACCATTCCTTTGACGGCTTTCACACTACTTCTCATTTTCAGCTTTGGTTATGGGTAGAACATCCCCTGGTTGGTAATAGGTAGCCCTTTTTAGAATTTCTTATAAATATTCAATGAATACCATATTCTCATTCTCTTTTTTATATACATTAGATAGAATTTTTAGAAATTTATATCTTTCATTCTTTTCTCTTATTTCACATGAACAAGGATGAACAAAGCTCCCCGGCTTGGTTCCTAAACAATTTAAATCTTTAGTCAAACCAATCTACAAATCTAATAATCCCTTCGAACCATGAAATTAGTGTACTGTGAACTAGACTCAAAAGTGTTAGAACTTTCTATCAATCAACTCAATAAGGGAATTCATATATAAAACTTATTATATTTAAAAATAATTCAGAAATCTCAAAATCATATCAATTCATCTCTCATCCTTTCATACTTATGACATCCCAAGTACATAGAAACAAGGTTTTCTACAAGAGTTTTGAATTTTTAAAATATTGAAAATTTTCTACAGACATTACTCGAAATATTACAAAACACTAGATTCATCTAGGAATCTCACCCCCAACCATATCCTCCATTGTCTTTAAGGTGAAAGATATGCGATCAACACGAAATGAGAGCAATGTTAAAAATAAAGAGAGTGAGAATGAGAGTACCTGAGAGAATCGATCATGGAAACCTACCTCCAACAACTAAATCTAAGAAAGTAATAAACCAAAAATCGAAAACAAACTAAACATAATCCTACTTAAATCATTAAACAAAACCTAATCTGTCCTTTTAGAAAGAGAATCTCCATCAGACTAGGAGATCTATCATTATTAATATAATATCTAAAAGAACAAAGTTGAGCAGGATCATCAAGTGGTGTAACAATTTTTCAGTAGAACTATCCACCATCCCGCTTTGGAAAGTACATTGGTGACATCAATCATTCTAACCCATTGAAAATCCTGTTGAAAAATTTCAGCAGGTTTCTCAATAAGGTTGTTACATGTACTAGGAAAGGAGAATTGCATTGGTTGGAAATCAGTGAATATGGATCTCCTTTCCATCTTGTCTGGACAAATTTTTTTTGAAATATGGGTCATCATAGAAGTGGTGTTCTTTAGTTTGAACAAACCAAAGAGATGTGGAGACTTCAATCACTTCATCCTCACAAATTGGGATGGCCTCTACACAATCTAATTTCACCGGTGCTTCTACAATTGATATTTCAGTTTGGCACTCTGTGGAAGGAAGCTTTTTAGGCACCGGAGGGGTTTCCCTCAAGGCGTGCACTATATCCTTAATTATGGGATCATTCCAACCTTTAAAATAAATCAAACACTCCTCTAAAGTGTAGAGACCTCAAGGGAGGAAGTCTTCATATTTAGACCCTTTACATTTTCCTCCTTCTCAGACTTTTGTGTAGTTGGAGTGGGTCCTCAACCTTTACACTTTCAGAAATTGGCCTCTCTGTAAGCAATTCAAGCACCAATTCTACCACTTCTTTCATAGCAGATTTGTGTAAATCAGAAATTGATGACTTGTCAAGTAAACTTTAAAAAATAGACTCTTCCAAGGCCTCATTAATAATCAAATTGGTTTCATCTTTGGAGTGTGCCATACATGTCTCCAAACTTTCAGGTAGATCGGGTTGGAAGAGCTCCTCATCTTTTATAGATTCTATCATGTTTATCTCATGAGGATCATCATCATTGTGCCAATCCTCAAAGGGATCAAAACAAACAACATCTAGAGGATCAAAATTCTGATTTAAAACAAACTCCTCTTCCACAATGGACTCGATAAAGTCTACCTCATGGATATTATCATCATCCCTATGCCTTTTGCCCATATGGAATACATTCACCTCTAATGTCATGTTCCTAAAGGATAATTACATCACCCCATTCTGGCAATTTATAATTGCGCTTGATGTAGCTAAGATTGGGCGGCCTAAAATTATCAGTATTTGAGTGCTAGTGTCCATAACAGGTTGCGTGTCCAAGATGATAAAATCTACCGGATAGTACGATTTATCGACTTGGACCAATACATCCTCTACTACTCTCGGCACACGAATAGATCGATCAGCGAGTTACAATGTGGTTTTGGTGGGTTTTAATTCACCAAGACCCAATTGCTCATATACCGAGTATGAGATCAAATTTATGCTTGCCCCCAAATCTAGCAATGCACGCTTAATCCGGTAGTCTCCAATGATACATGAAATTGTGGGACTACCGGGATCCTTGTATTTTGGGGGAATCTTTTGGGTGAGAATGACACTCACTTGTTCATTGAGAAAGGCATTTTGTTATACATTATATTTACGTTTAGTTGTGCATAAGTCCTTTAGAAATTTGGCATAAGAGGGAATTTGTTTAATGGCGTCAAGCAATGGAATGCTGATATTGACTTGTTTAAAAATCTCTAAAATATCATGAGAGTTTGTGAGAGGTTTTGGAGCTACCAATCTCGAAGGGAATGATGTTATGGGCTTATGAATGCGTTTCATTTCTTGTGGGGCTAAGCTAGGCTATCCTCATTCTCAGGAATTACCGAATCATTAGGTTTATCGGTCTTCACTAGAATAGATTTGTCCACTTGCTTACCACTTCTAAGATTGGTAATGAATTTTGCTTGCTCCATATGTTGGTTGTGAAGGTTAGGGGTGCTGATTTCATGTGTTGGTTTAGGATTTGGCTGAGGTTGGGCCAGAAAGGTCCCTTCCCTAACATTCAAGCATCCCTTAATCTCATCAACTGATACCTTAAGCTCTTAGAACATGTGCTGATTTATTTCATTAATTATTGTTTACCCTTGCATAAACACCTTTAAGGTGTCCTCCATTGAGAATTGAGGAGGGGCCATGTTTTGCATGGGTGGCCCTCCTTGTGAGTTGGTAGGATTGGCCGTGGGACCATTCCTCCAACTGAAATTTGGATGGTTCTTCCAAGTAAAGTTTTACGTGTTACTTACCAGTCCATTGAAAGGCCGTTGATAACCATATGTGGCATTTGCTTGCTCTTGTAACAACTCTTAAAACGCAGGAATTATAGGACAATCTTGCGTAGAGTGTACATTAGCGGCACAAATTCCGTACACGTTTTCAATAGCTTTCATGGAGTTGGAAGTTTCGCTCTTACTTAGTTCCATGACCTCTATCTTCCTTGTGAGGTTAGCCATCTTAGCATTAATATCATCTCCCTCTTTAAGGATGTAGATTCCTCCTTTCTCTTTTTGTTGAGGTGGCTTGAGGTTATTAGATTTGTTCGAGGTATCCCATGATTGGGCATTCTTGGCTAACATGTCAAAGTAACTCCATGCATCCTTGGGATCTTTGCTCATAAACTCACCGTTACACATCATCTCTACGAATTGGTGCATATTTGAGTTCAATCCTTCATAGAAGAAACTAATGATTCACCATATCTCGTAGCCATGATGTGGATAATCAAGTAGGAGGTTCTTGTATCTCTCCCAACTTTGAAAGAAAGTTTCACTCTCTTTGACAGAAAAATTCATTATGGCTCGTCGAAGGGTGTTTCTTTTATGAGCTAAGAAGAATTTTTTCAAAAACTCCCGGTTCATCTTAGTCCATGTCCCAATTGACCTTGGTCTTAGAGAGTGAAGCCATGTTTTGACTCTTTCCTTCAAAGAGAAAGAGAATAGCTTTAATTTCACTACATCCTCCGTCACATTGTTATTTTGCAATGTAGCTACTACCTCATCAAATTCTTTTAAGTGTAGATATAGGCTCTCGAATTTAGCCCATGAAACTTAGGTAAAAGTTGAATTACCCCCGGCTTTATATCAATTGTCCCGGCATTATTTGGGAAAAACATGCACGAAGGTGTGGTAGCATGAGCCGGTTGTAGATAATCATGTAAGGCCCTCATTGGAAGAGCATTGTCCACCTCATTCTCTCATACCCTCTTGATTTACGTTTGTAGTGGGAGTGGGAGGAGGAGGATGCCCTTAGCGGTGTTTGATCCATACTCTCTGAACTTTCACAATGTTTTATGTATTTTTTAACTCATCTTTGGATGGATAGTAGTCAAAGTAAACCACCTTCGGTTTAGAGATACTTTGTATGGTCATATTCCCAACGGGACATAAACCACACAAGCAAAAATCTGAACTAAACCTAAACCTAAATCCTAGATCCTAAAACAAAAATATATAAATAAACTAAAAATCTGTAAAAATCGAAATATAGAAAAAGTTCTAAGCTAGAATGATGTTACACGATTAGCTTGAACTAGAAGAAATCTCCTACAAAACAAAGCAATTGATGTTAGTTCTAGAAAATCTACTAAACTAGTCCTAGGAAAACAGTAAACCTAAATAATTCTAATTATATACTTACAAAAGCAATTTAGAACCGTTTAACCTAGATTTCCTTGCAATGGCACCAAAAACTTGTTCGCTCGCCTCAAGTGCAAGGCTTGCGATGTAGTAATAACTCGGTAAGACCGAGGTTGATCCACAGGGAATTAGGGTAAACCAATTCAAACTATTCTCGCAACTTCAAATTCAGCAATTTTGAAGTTTGATTTTAAAAACTAAGTAAAACAGTAACTTTTATAAAAATCTGATAATTAATGGAACTAAGGCCTCAAGGATCCACTTGTAGTAGTTCCATGTGAATTCATTCATCCAAGCATAAACACAACTAGATTTGAAGTTCTATCTCTCATCTAGTTGTAAGATTAAGCATTCAAACACAAACAATCCTACTTTAGTTAGAAAATAAGATTCTAGTTCTGATAAAGCATGTAGAATTCAAACATGTAGCCTTCGAAGTAACAGCCATGCCAAGGGATTATGGCATGCTCTAGGGTTACTACAATTTGAATCTAATTAATCCAAACATGGCTATCTCAGAGAATTGCAAAGAATTCATGTCCAAAGCACATGAACTCTCATAAAACATAAAAAATACCAACTTTATTCAAACTAGAACTTAAAAATCCAAACTTTAAGTACTTAAATTAAAAGAATTCTACATGAGAACTAGCTACAAGCTTCACCTCTTAGCCTTAGATAAGAGGTTCTAGCCGAGCATCATCATGCTACAATTAACAGCAATAAAAAACAACTAGAAAACATGAAAAATCAGATTTGGAAGAGTTGTAGACGCTCCACGACGATCTTCTTCAGCTCCTATGAGTTCCCAAGCCTTCTATGATGCCTTAGGAACGAACTCTAGGTATCCTTTTATAATGGAGAAGCCCCACTGATTTAAAAAGTTCCAGAATCCACATAGTACTTACGCAGCGCATGAAATTTCGGAGCTTTAAGAACAAGCTGCTGGAAATCGACAAAATCTCACTTGACCGACCAGTCTTGACTGGTCGGACCCGTTCTGGTGGATGTCTAAAGAGTGTAAGAGAGGGGGCTGCCCATGGCCGACCGGTCTTGACTGGTCGGACCTGCTTAGTGGTTGGTCCGGCGAGTTTAAAAGGGGACTAGCAGGGTGGTAGACTGGTATTGACCGATGGTGGCCTCCTTGGCCGACCGGTCAGGACTGGTCTAGCCTATTTTATCTTCATTTTCTTGCTCTCTTTCCTCTCTCTTCTCCTTGCTTCTTTCTTTCTTCTTTAGCTCACCTTCAATCTTCATTGAAAGGCTTCTACATGTAGTCTTTTAAGCATGGATTAGGTGAAGTCTCTCTTTCATTCACACAACATGCATTAGATAGTCTTTTAAATATGGAAATCATGCATAAAATGTGATGCAATGAGGTTATAATAAGTATAAATTAAGAGCTCAACACAAATCTGCCCTCGCATACCTTAAAGGTATATATAAGTTTCATAAGGTATTCGCACACACCCAGAAGGCATGTGCGAGCCAATTTAAGGCAGGCATAGGCGTGCACAAAGTCCATAAGGCATGCACGAGATGATTCGATGAGAAAACCGACTTTGAATCTGCCCTCATATACCTTAAAGGCATACACAAGCTCCATAATGTATGCACACAGAGCCATAAGGCATGCACAAGTATCTTAAGGCATGCGCATGACAGTTGTCTCCTTCTTTTCCGCCTATAAATACCTAATTATGTCCCTGCGCTGAGAGAGATACGGTTCTGACTCGAAGTTTGTGTCAGAGTAATTAAGGCATTCGCACAACCCTCATCGAAATCTTCGCCGAAACCCAAAACCCAACCCTGAAGTGCTCGCTGGAGTTACGTCATTCTGACGTACTTGGTGAGGCTTCCCGCGCATGTGACTAAAAGACCAAAAGGAGTAATTTTCCAACCTAAGTTTAAAAAACCCCTCGCGCATACCTATAATTAACTAGCGCATGCCTTCCGTTTGATAAAATCGACAAAGAATTGCTTGCGCATACCTTAAAGTCCCATGTGCATACCTTAAGCACGTTAAAACCAGTGCAAAATAGTCAACTGGTGTACAAAAACTACTTGCTCATACCTAACTGCAACTCATGCACACCCTTAAAGTATGCACGATCAGCCATAAGGCATGTGCGACCAACGTAAGGCATGTGTGAACATCATAAGGTATGCGCAAGCAAGGATAAGGCATGTGTGTGGTCCATAAAGCATGCACAAGAGAGATTTTGGCGTCCATTCTAAGTAACTTAACTCCTTAATTTTCTTGCTTTATGGCTTTGTTCCCTTATTTCCGCACAAGCGCACGTTGTTCGCTTCCTCAAGTGTAGGGTTGCGATGTAGTAATAATCTCGGTAAGACCGAGGTCGATCCACCGGGAAGGAAGTAAACAATTCCAACTATCCTAATAACTAGAATTTAAAGAGGTTTGTGAAATTGGTTTTGAACATAAAATAGAAAATCTGATAATGAAAAGATAACTAGAGCATCAAGGATCCACTTATAGCTCTCCTTAGATGCATAATTCGCTATGGTTTCTCACTTTCTCAACTAGAATCGATATTAAGATCTATCTAGTCGGATGATAGAGCTATTACACCTAACAATCTGTCATATGTAAGTTCAATGCATGGGATTCACTCAATGTAGGCTGAGCTGAGCATGCTCAATTGCATAGGTCATTCCCCATTCCAAAAGGTTCAGTTCACAATCATAACCATCCTCAAGTCCTGTCACAAGACAAGGCTAGATCATGATTTGAACTTGATTCAAATCACATGCACAATCCATACATATTACAGAAATTCAGAAAAGTAGAACTTTGGTAGGAAGTCCCCACATGAAGATCATAGTACTAGAGCGCACTCCAATTCCTCGGATCATACAGGTCTAGACTGATGCAAACCAATTAAGAATTTAAGTAATTCTCCCAAACATCCATGAGTCATCACAAGACTAAGAAAAACTACTTAAAGCTTGTATAAACTTCAAACCATAGTTCATAATCATGAATTCCAACTTTAAAACCAATAAAACGAATTAAACAATCTAAGAAAACTATAAGGTTCACCTCTTAGCTCTAGCTAAGAGATTAGCTAATGAAAAGTATATTAAAAATAAAACTAGAACTAAGAAAAGGAAGAAAAACTAGTTGGAGGAGGCTAGGAAGCCTCCTATGACTTGAACTCCTTGCTCCCCACGTCCTTGGTTGCCCTGGAATAGAAGAGAGCACCCCCTTTTATAGTGCAGCAAGAGTACCGCAACGTAACAGATTTTGTTTCGCTTCGTACGGCTTAACCAATGGTTGGATTGCCTTCAAAATTGATTTATAGCTTCCTTGTAATGTGATCTTCCTCATAGATGATTTAGATTTCTAAAATTATCCTCTGAATGGGCCCACCAATCAGATCACCGACCGCCTCTCAAAATCGCGCACTTCGGGTACCTTCAGAACCAGTCATCTTGCTTTCAACGCTCCGGAGTGTATAGATCTCGGATTGATCCCAAATTTTGAACATTGGTAGAAAACTTCCTCCTCTACATGATAGACGGATTAGATTATCCAAAAAAAAAAATCCCAAAATATGGTCGGAAAATTACAACACTTAGGGCTTTTATAAACTCTGCGCAGTTGGATCTTTCTGGATGGTCCATCTTTCTTCAACCGGTACGATCAAACCAGAAATCTTTTTTATCTGAAACTTTGTGGTTATTCATATATGGATGTGGTCTAAAATATGGTCAAAGTAGATTCTTCATATCATCAATGATGGGCCACCTGGACCGGCCCAGAGTGGAGTAGGCAGAATCTGAAACTTTCTGGATAGTTCATACTGTTTTGGCCACCACGATCAATCCGTAGCTCCGATCGACATGAAACCACTTGGGTTAATTCGGCGTCGAGCTCCTCTTTGACATAGATGTGTTGGATTTCCAAATATCATTAAGATAAGCCCAGAAAAATGGTCCAAAAAACCAGAAATGGAAATGGCCTGCTGTCTGCAATTTGGAAGCTGAAATTTACATGGCCGACCGGTCAAGACCGGTCGGACAGGGCTGGCTGACCGGTCAAGACCGGTCTAGCCTGTCTGGGTGGCAGTCCAGCAACATGTGAAGAATTTCTACCCATGGCCGACCGGTCTTGACCGGTCTAGCCTAATTTTCTGCATTGTTTTCTTCTTTCTTTCTTCTCTCTTCTCTCTCCTTGCTTTCTTCTTTCTTTGGCCCACCTTGGGTCTTGATCCAAGGTTCCTAAATATGCTTCTTTTAGCTATTGATTAAGTGAACTCTCTCTCATTCCTGCAATCACAAAACCATGCATTAGAATAGTCTTCAAACATAAAATCCATGCATAATGAGTGATGAATTGGGGTTAGAATATGCACAATTAAGATCTCAACACACCCCCCAACCAGCATTTTGCTAGTCCCTAGCAAAACATGCGTGAAACAAATTTAATTCTCCAAAAACCAACTCTCCTTCAGAAACGATGCTTCTATACATCCCAAGACACACAAGTGTAAAAGTCAGAAAAATTAGGTGATAGAAGTTGAAACCTTAAACTCTTAAAACATAATAAGTGTTCATATGAAATTCTCGCTGATTGATTGATGAATAGAAGAACTCGAACAAATTCAACCTAGTGTGCATAGTGAAAGTTCATCTCATGAGTTTCTGGGCTTATCTTCTTCATAGATCAACTAAACTATGGATTTCAAGGTGCACAGAGCAACAACAAGCCTATGACAGGAATTTGTCTTACCGTCCTTCCGACGGCTTTCACACTACTTCCCATTTTCGGCTTTGGTTACGGGTAGACCATCCCCCGGTTGGTAATAGGTAGCCCTTTTCGAAATTTTCCACCATTTTTCCATCATTCCCAATTTCATCCTTCCTTTTCCTTTTTCTTTTACATTAGATAGGATTTTTAGAAATCCATATCTTTCGTTATTTTCCCATGGACAAGGATGGACAAAGTACCCCGGCTTGGTTCCTCAACACCTTAAATCTAAGTCTAGCTAATCCACAAATCACATAATCCTTTCAACCCATGAAAATCGTGTAATGTGAACTAGGTGTAAAAGTGTTTAAATTTTCTATCACTCACATAAATAGGGGAATTCACATATAAAACCATTATATTAAAAGAAGTTCAAAGCTTGAAACATCACTCACTTCGTATCTCCTCTTCTTATACTCGTATCATCTTGAATGCATAGAAATAAAGTTTTCCAAAAGAGTTTTGAATTTTAGAAAAATAAAAAATTTTCTACATAATTGCTCGAAATGTCACAAAAGCTAGTAGATTCATCTAAGGAATCTCACCCCCTAACCAAAATCTTACATTGTCCTCAATGTAATAAGATATGCAATATGCATGACATGAGAGCAATGACATAAAACAAAGGAGAGTGAGAACGATAGTACCTGAGTTAGCAAGTAGATCAATTCTAAGCATCTTCCATTGTCTCGATGAGACTTATTCAATCCTAAATATAGAAAAGAAATCCTAACCTACCTACCTACCTTTGATTAGTCCGATCGACTACATGATCAAATTTGAGCAGGATCTTCATGAATTTCAATAGGTTTCTCATGAGGACCATCCAAAGTCCTGCTCGAATGTATACATGGGTGCGTTTCTTCATGAAGGTCCAATCATAGTGTACACCACACGCATGTAAGGAGGAGACAAGAGCAGCAAAAAGATATCTCCTCAAGTTCTGAATTGGGTTGTAATTGATTAAAAACGGGTCCTCCCAATCAGAATTTTCAATGGGTTGAAGAACCCATGATGGTGGAGAGACATTCATTAAGTATTTTTCAGTTTGGGTTGTCTCCTCCACAAATTCAGAATTGCACGGTGTTTCCACAAATAATGGTAAAGAGTGTAAATCAGTGGAATGGTGTTCTTCAGGCACCGACACCGTGTCTAACAAACTATCCAACTCCTTAATCATCTCATCATCCAGATCATAGGGGTGGGTCATGCATTCCTCTAGGAAATCGAGAGAGTCGGATGAAGGGTCCTCGTTCTCCCTAATTGATTGATGAAATTCTGTTTCAAGGGTAAGGAATTCCTCCTCTATAGAGGGGAGGTCTTCCAAAGAAAATTTTTCAGATTCATTGGTAAGCACATCATGTAGCATTGGTTGATCTAAAATTTCAGATTGTGTCACCACATCATCCAAAGAAACAGAATTTTCAACCCAAGGGAGTTCTTCCACAATAGAATCCGACATGTGTTGTTGGTGGAAGGACTCAAAAATATCAACTTCGGCCATCTCTCTAGTAAGAATATCTTCTGGCGACTCATAAACATTCGGCCCTTTAGAAGAAGAAATCATGGGCTCACAATCATCCACGGAACCCTCATTGTAGGCATTCTCACTATCACTTTCAGATTTTATGGATTCCTCAGGTTCGTCAACCGTCATTGAAATCTCTTCATTATTAAAATCGGGATATCTAAAAGAGATAGTTGATTCACCATAATCGATGGTGATATTGGGGTCACCAAGATTAATATCTTTTAGAAGTTTAGTCATTAAATCTAGAGAAGGTTGGGTTTGGATAGCCTCATCCTCCTCATTGTTGGAGATTGATTCGGTGTTCCCAATGTTGGGTTCAATATTTTGAGATGGCGAGAGGTTTTGTATGCATTGCTCAGTTATTTTCATAAACTCTCGCAGTGTATCCTCAAGAGTTCGTGTCGGTTGTGGCTCATGAGAAAGAAACTCTTGAGGATAATTGTTGGCATCCATGGTTGGCTCGTCTCCCAAATGGAAATTTTGATGCTCCCACCTATTATGATTATGCATGTCATATGTTGTGCTATTAGATAGTTGTTGATATTTGTAGCCAAACAAGTGATCATACATTGTCCTAATCGGTGGAACATTATTCATCTATTTCTGATACTCTCCCATTGTCTTACCTAGCGAAAAGTTATGCACATTGTTGTCATTCTGGTAATCTCGCAAGGTCTTATGTGGGGGAGTATTAGAAGTAGATTGAGTCATAGAAAGATATTCATGCTTGTAATGGTTCCAATCATAATGATTTTTTATTTGGTTCGACCTCTCATCTTCCAAAAGGTATTTAGACAATCCACCCGTCTAATCATTCATAATGAAATTATAAGAAGTTGAAACAGTCCCAATCTAGAAAAAAAAAACAAAAAGAAGAAGGGGAGATGGGGAGATGTTACCAGTGGAAGTGAGAACTATGTCAGCAACTAAGTTCCTACAAAATACAAAAATAGAAAATTGTTAGTAATATAAAAAAAATCAAAAAACTACTTCTACAAAAACTGAAAATCCTACCTAACTAACACTACTCTATAGCTACTAGAACAATTAGAACCGTTTAACCTCTTCCCCGGCAACGGCGCCAAAAACTTGTTCGCTTCCCCAAGTGTAGGGTTGCGATATAGTAATAATCTCGGTAAGACCGAGGTCGATCCACAGGGAAGGAAGTAAACAATTCCAACTATCCTAATAACTAGAATCTAAAGAGGTTTGTGAAGTTGGTTTTGAACATAAAATAGAAAATCTGATAATGAAAAGATAACTAGAGCATCAAGGATCCACTTATAGCTCTCCTTAGATGCATAATTCGCTATGGTTTCTCACTTTCTCAACTAGAATCGATATTAAGATCTATCTAGTCGGATGATAGAGCTATTAAACCAAACAATCTGTCATATTTAAGTTCAATGCATAGGATTCACTCAATGTAGGCTGAGCTGAGCATGCTCAATTGCATAGGTCATTCCCCATTCCAAAAGGTTCAATTCACAATCATAACCATCCTCAAGTCCTGTCATAAGACAAGGCTAGATCATGATTTAAACTTGATTCAAATCACATGCACAATCCATACATATTACAGAAATTTAGAAAAGTAGAACTTTGGTAGAAAGTCCCCACATGAAGATCATAGTACTAGAGCGCACTCCAATTCCTCGGATCACACAGGTCTAGACTGATGCAAACCAATTAAGAATTTAAGTAATTCTCCCAAACATCCATGAGTCATCATAAGACTAAGAAAAACTACTTAAAGCTTGTATAAACTTCAAACCATAGTTCATAATCATGAATTCCAACTTTAAAACCAATAAAATGAATTAAACAATCTAAGAAAATTATAAGGTTCACCTCTTAGCTCTAGCTAAGAGATTAGCTAATGAAAAGCATATTAAAAATAAAACTAGAACTAAGAAAAGGAAGAAAAACTAGCTGGAGGAGGCTAGGAAGCCTCTTATGACTTGAACTCCTTGCTCCCCACGTCCTTGGTTGCCCTGGAATAGAAGAGAGCACCCCCTTTTATAGTGCAGCAAGAGTACCACAACGTAACAGATTTTGTTTCGCTTCGTACGGCTTGACCAATGGTCGGATTGCCTTCAAAATTGATTTATAGCTTCCTTGTAATGTGATCTTCCTCATAGATAATTTAGATTTTCAAGATTATCCTCTGAATGGGCCCACCAATCAGATCACAGACTGCCTCTCAAAATCGCGCACTTCGGGTACCTTCAGAACCAATCATCTTGCTTTCAACGCTCCGGAGTGTACAGATGTCGTATTGATCCCAAAGTTTGAACATTGGTAGAAAACGTCCTCCTCTACATGATAGACGGATTAGATTGTCCAAAACAATCCCAGAATGTGGTCCGAAAATTAGAACACTTAGGGCTTTTATAAACTCTGCGCAGTTGGATCTTTCTGGATGGTCCATCTTTCTTCAACCGGTACGATCAAACCAGACATCCTTTTAATCTGAAATTTTGTGGTTATTCATATATGGATGTGGTCTAAAATATGGTCAAAGTAGATTCTTCATATCATCAATGATGGGCCACCTGGACCGGCCCAGAGTGGAGTAGGCAGAATCTGGAACTTTCTGGACAGTTCGTACTGTTTTGGCCACCACGATCAATCCTGTAGCTCCGATCGACACGAAACCACTTGGGTTAATTCGGCGTCGAGCTCCTCTTCGACATAGATGTGTTGGATTTCTAAATATCATTAATATGAGTCTAAAAAAATGGTCCAAAAGACCAGAAACGGGAATGGCTTGCTATCTGCAATTTGGAAGCTGAAATTTACATGGCCGACCGGTCAAGACCGGTCTAGCTTGTCTGGGTGGCAGTCCAGCAACATGTGAAGAATTTCTACCCATGGCCGACCGGTCTTGACCGGTCGTGGGTCTCCTGGCCGACCGGTCTTGACCGGTCTAGCCTAATTTTCTGCATTGTTTTCTTCTTTCTTTCTTCTCTCTTCTCTCTCCTTGCTTTCTTCTTTCTTTGGCCCACCTTGGGTCTTCATCCAAGGTTCCTAAATATGTTTCTTTTATCTATTGATCAAGTGAACTCTCTCTCATTCCTGCAATCACAAAACCATGCATTAGAATAGTCTTCAAACATAAAATCCATGCATAATGAGTGATGAATTGGGGTTAGAATATGCACAATTAAGATCTCAACACACGTGCCCATGAGTAATATCAAGCATCCAAATCAGTAATAAATAGTATAATGAAGTACAGAATGTCCTCGAAGATGAGTCATCAGACTTCGGAGTATGCAATAAACAGCCAGAGCTGCGATGTATTGATGTACTTATTGAATAATAACTCAGATTAAGGCTTTGACTAGTCAAAAAGGGGTTGTGGTTACCACTAGAAACCACAATGAATGAGTTTAAATCACATGTAATACATTGTTATGAACTACTATCTCAAAATTAGTCGATGTACTAACAATTACCAACGGCATCCGCTGGTTGAGTTAATCAGGTACACAGTCGTAGTCGGTCTTCCTACGGTCACCCATCCACAACGATGCCCATTGGCTCTTCGATGCACCACTTGATTAAAACCTTAATTGCCTCTCAACTCGGACATCTGAAAGAACATGAGACATAGGCATCCGACCTGCCTAAACGATGGTTCAATCCATACCAAAACAACAATCAGTCTCTACGATTATGAACTTAAAGACCACAAGTTCCTACTTACTTGGTCTCTTACCTTTTAATAAAGGGTTATCAAACATTCGATGTAATTAAGGGCTTGTGTCAGATCACGGCCTAGAATGTACAAAATCTTAGAATATTTGCAATAAAATTCGCCTTGTATATCTTCTCTTGTGCATACTTTTGTGAATGCCAATGACTATCGACGAATGTTTCCTTACTCAAAATCCCTAGAGCAATAATATACAGCAAATGCTACTCTCGATCAGGTTCTGCATTTTCAGTTTTAACATAAGTCTAGAATAATTTCCAGAGTTCCCATATTAACTAGGAGGAATCCTACAAATTTTTAATTCCTAAAACCAAAATGAGTTCGACGATCACACTTAAACCTTACACCGCGCACTCTCCACATAAAAGATCGCAATCTGACTACTCGATTGTAAGGTGGACCATACATCTACACTTAAACCCCTAATGGAACCCCATGGACCATCACTTCATGATTTTAACACTATCTGACCATTAGATCTCAAGTTTAATTCCTTATAATCATTCAATCTATATCAAATTGAAGCCATCTTTCTATGATCTAAGATGCACCTAGTGTGGGCCATTGAACATCATTGAGTTATACTAGCCCCGATCATATATAAGTATAAATCATACCTTAAACATGCAACACGTGTGCATACATATGTGTAAAACCCGAAATAGTGATTTCCCTTCTCATGCACACTGTAATAGTTTAAAAATCTATTCTTCCTTGTTCTTTGTTTGAAGCTTAACCGGGATCCATGTGAGGCCTCTCTGCTGAATCTAGACCATCCATTAATTCGTGCGATCATAGCCCTCCATGGATGCTGTGTTAAATCCCGCAAGACAATCAACATGAAGCCGCCATAATACAAAGGCATTCGTATCGGAAGTTCACTCATATTCTCGTTCGAGCTTTTGCATGTGTGAAGGGTAATTTGATGAATGGATGGATGGTAGGGACCGAGATCGTTCTCAGCGACTCGTTTGGAATTCAACTTCTAATATTCTCTAATTGAGATCAAACTAAACAGATTTTAGAATTTGAATGTAAAGAGTAATCTGAAATTAAAAGTGAATGTAATTAAAATAAAAGAGCACTAGGGGTTCAAGGATCCACTTGTAGCAATCCTTGATGCATAATTCGCTGTGGTTTTCTAATTACACAATTAAAGTCGAAATCAAATCCTATCTAGCCGGATGATAGAGCATTTGATTCATCAAAATAGTCTAATTCATGTTTTGTTCATAAACATGATTCCCTCAATTCAAGTTAGGACTTGAGCACACTCAATTGCATAGGTTAATCCTAGTTCCAATAGGTTAAGATCACAATCATAATAATCATCAAACCCTGTCAAAAAACTTGATTATATCATGATTTAAACTTCATTCAAATCACATGCATAAGCAACACTCAAATTGGACTTTAGAACAAAAGGTAAAACATTGGTTTGAAGTTCCCACATGAAGATCCAAGTCTAGAGCGTCTTGAATCCGATTCCTCAGAGCGTACAGGTCTAGATCCATGTAAAATAACTAAGAACTATAGCAATTCTTCCAAACATCCATGAGTCATCATAAGATTAAGAAAAACTGCTTAGAACTTTATTCAAACTCCAATAACCATTGTTCTTCAATAAAACTTTAAACTTGGAAACATAAAAATGAATTAAAGTATCTTAGATTCACTACAAGCTTCACCTCTTAGCCCTAGCTAAGAGGTTTAACCGTTCATGATCCAAGGAAATATGAAAACAACTAAAAACATGAACTAGAAAGCAACAAACTAGAGGGAGTTGTAGAACTCCGATTCCATTTTTCTCCACCTCCCACCTTCGTAGATCTCTTCTAGGATGCCTTAGCTACGATCCCTAGGTCCCCTTTTATAGTGGAGAGGCTCCACCACCTCAGAATCTTCCAGATTTGCGCAGCGCTTATGCACTTACGCCTAAAAAATCGGAGCTTGGTGAAGAAGTTGCTGAATTTTAGCAGATTACACTGGCCGACCTATTGGCCGACCGGTTGGACCTGTCCAGTGGATAGTCCAGAGAGTGTAGAGAGGTACTGGGGGCTATGGCCGACCAGTGAAGACCGGTCGGACTTGTTGGCAGTGTCCTCCAACAGTTGCTGGAGTGATTCATAAGGCTGGCTGACCGGTCAAGACCGGTCGGACCTATTGGCAGCGTCCTCCAACAGTTGTTGGAGTGATTCATAAGGTTGGCCGACCGGTCGGACCTTGTTTTTCTTCTCTCCTCTCTTTACTTCTTTCCTTGCTTTTTTCTTTGTTCTTTGCTCTACCATGGGTCTTCATCTAAGGGCTCTAAATGTATCTTTTTGGTCACCAATTGGGTGAAGTCTCTCTCATTCCAACAATCATAAAACCATGCATTAAGATCGTCTTTAAACATGCGAATCATGCATAGTTAGTGATGTAATGGGGTTAGAATATACACTTTTAAAAGCTCAACACACCCCCCAACCAGCATTTTGCTAGTCTCGAACAAAACATGCGTGAAACAAGTTCACTTCTCTAAAACTGAACTCTCCTTCAGAAACTATGCTTCTATACACTCTAAGACATGTAAGTGTAAAAATCGAAAATACTTAGTAATAGAGGTTGAAACCTTAAGCCTCTTAGAACATAACAAGTGCTCATATGGAATTCCTGCTAATCGATTGATAAATAGAAAGATTTAAATAATTTAACCTAGTGTGCTTAGTGAATGCTCATCTCATGGATTTTCGAGATCATCTTCTTCATAAATTAGCTAGATTAAGGATCTAAAGGTGTATAGATCAACAACAAGCCTATGACAGGAATTTACCTTACCGTCCTTCCGACGGCTTTCACATTACTTCTCATTTCCGGCTTTAGTTACGGGTAGACCATCCCCCGGTTGGTAATAGGTAGCCCTTTTCGAAAATTTCCACCTTATTTTCAATCATTCCCACATTTTCATCATTCCTTTCCTTTTCACACACATTAGATAGGATTTTTAGAAATCCATATCTTTCATTATTTTCCCATGGACAAGGATAGACAAAGTACCCTAGCTTGGTTCCTCACACCTCAAATTCAAACCTAGTTAATCCACAATTCTACATAATCCTTTCAAAGCATGAAAATTGTGTAATGTAAATTAGGTATGAAAGTGTTCAAAATTTCTATCAATTATAAAAATAGGGGAATTCACATGCAAGATTAGTACCTTAGAGATTGTTCAAAGAATTCAACATTACTCATTTCGCCTCTCTTTTTCTTGTACTTACACCGTCCCGAATGCATAAAAACAAAGTTTTCCAATGGAATTCTGAATTTTTAGAAAAAAAATCTAAAAAATGTTCTTCATATTGCTTGAGATGTTGTAAAACACTAAATTCATCCTAGTGATCCCACACCCCCCAAATAATTATTGCATTGTCCTTAATGTAAAAGATATGCAATGAGCAAAACATGACAGCAATAATAAAATAAAGGGAGTGAGGAATGAGAGTACCTGAGAGAACAAAAAAAACTGAAATTCTACCTCCTTCTAACAAACCAATGGAAAAACAAACAAAACGCAATAAAATCCTAATCCTAAACTACTCTACACCTCCATCAGATTAGGAGATCAAATATCCTGATACACAGGATCAATCAAAGGTATGGACGTACCTTCTGAGGGAAAGTTATAAAAAAATGACTTTAAACGCTGATCATTTGCTTTAAAGATGTTGCCGTTCCTTGGATTCAATAACTCGACAGTCCCATAAGGATAAACAGTTTTCACAATGAAGGGGCCAGTCCATCGAGACTTCAATTTTCCCGAAAATAAATGTAGTCGAGAATTATACATAAGGACCTTTTGATTAATCGTGAAGGTCTTACGAAGGATGTTCTTATCATGGAACACATTCGTCTTATCCTTGTAAATTCTCATGTTCTCATATGCTTCGTTCCGGAGTTCCACAAGTTCATTCAATTGAAGCTTGCGTAACGAGCTTGCTTTGTCAGAATAAAAACTCATCTTCTTTATCGCCCAAAATGCCCTATGTTCCAACTCCACAGGCAAGTAACAAGCTTTCCTATAGACAAGTCTATAGGGAGACATTCCAATGGGGGTCTTGAAAGCTATACGGTAAGCCCAGAGCGCATCTATAAGTCGAAGTGACTAATCCTTGCGATCGGGGTTTACTGTTTTCTCTAAGATATGTTTGATTTCCTTGTTGGATATCTCAGCCTATCAACTTGTTTGTGGGTGATAAGGAGTGCTCACTTTGTGATTGACACCATATTTCTTCATTAAAGCTTCAAACGGGCGGTTACAAAAATGAGATCCTCCATCGCTTATAACGACTCGAGGTGTTCCAAACGGAGAAAGGATATTTTCTTTTAAGAAATGAATGAGTGTTTTATGGTCATTGTTCCTGCATAGAATCGCCTCGACCCATTTTGAAACATAATCGACGGCTAAGAAAAATGTACAAGTTTTGAAAAGAAGATGGGAATGGTCCTATGAAATCGATGCCCCAATAATAAAAAATTTTGATTAGTAAGATGGGATTGAGTGGCATCATATTTCTACGGGATATTCCTCCTAATTTCTATAAGGCTGGCACGTTTTGCAAAACTCATAAGTATCCTTGAACATGGTGGGCCAATTGTTGAGCTCTTAATTGTGCATATTCTAACCCCAATTCATCACTCATTATGCATGGTTTTCATGATTTGAAGACTAATCTAATGCATGGACTTGTGATTGTAGGAATGAGAGGGAGACTTCACTAATTCATAGTTAAAAGAGTCACTTTGTATTCATTGAAGATCAATAGAACAAGTGCCAAAAGGTGGAAGAAAGAAGAAAGAAAGAGAAGAGAAGAGATAAAGAAGAAAATCTGAAATTTTGTTCTTAGACCTGTCTGTAGACCGATCGCTAGACCGGTCGACAAACAGGTCTACAGTGTATTTTTGGACTTTTTTCTCCTCTTAGACTAGTTGCTAGACAGGTCGAGATGTGTCCAGAAATACAAAACTCACTGGACTGTTTTTGAGATTTTGAGACCGGTCGTGCGACCGGTCGTTCATGAGCTTAGACCGGTCGTCAGCGTAACAGAGCTTGTCCGTGAAGCTCCGATTTTCTCTGCGCAACTGCATGATTTCTTGCGCAATCCGGAATCTTCCGCTCCAACTTATAAAAGGCCACCTCCACTCTCTTCCAAGGGCATCTAGCAACATGGGGGAGCAAAGGATTCAAGACCTAGAAGGCTTCCTAGCCTTCTACAACTAGTTTTCTTCTTCTTTTAATTCTAATTCTAGTTTTGTTTTTAATATGCTTTTCATTAGCTAATCTCTTAGCTAGAGCTAAGAGGTGAACCTTATAGTTTTTTCAACTCCTTAATCATCTCATCATCAAGATCATAGGGGTGGGTCATGCATTCCTCTAGGAAATAGAGAGAGTCAGGATGAAGGGTCCTCGTTCTCCCTAAGTGATTGAGAAAATTCTGTTTCAAGGGTAAAGAATTCCTCCTATATAGAGGGGAGGTCATCCAAAAAAAAAATTTAGATTCAGTGGTAAACACGTCATCTAGCATTGGTTGATCTTTTGAAATTTCAGATTGTGTCACCTCGTCATCCAAAGAAACAGAATTTTCAACCCAAGGGAGTTCTTCCCCAATAGAATTGGTCATGTTATATTGGTGGGAGGACTCAAAGAGATCCACTTCGGCCATTTCTCTAGCAAGAATATCTTCCGGCGACTCATAAATATTTGGCCCATAGGAAAAAGAAATCATGGACTCACAATCATCCATTGAACCCTCATTGTGGTTAATTAAGCTATTACTTTCAGATTTTGTAGATTCCTCGGGTTCATCAACAATCATTGAAATCTCTTCATCATTCAAATCGGAATAGCTAAAAGAGATAGTTGATTCACCATAATCGATGGTAATGTTGGGATCATTGAGATCTACATCCTCTAAAAGTTTAGTCATTAAATTGGAAGAGGGTTGGGCTTGGATAGCCTCATCCTCCTCATTGTTGGGGATTAATTCGGTGTTCCCAATGTTGGGTTCAGGATTTTGAGATGGCGAGAGGTTTTGTATGCATTGCTCGGTTATTTCTATAAACTCTCGCAGCGTATCCTCAAGAGTTCGTGTCGATTGTAGATCATGAGAAAGAAACTCTTGAGGATAATTGTTAACATCCATGGTTGGATCATCTTCCATTGGACTAGAGGTGTGAGGAATCTCTCAATGAAGACCATACGTGTTATATGACGAAGACTGATGGTTGATAGGCATAACCATACAGTGATCACGCAATGTCTTTACCGGTTGGTCATTATTCCCCCGGTCCTTTTTCTTATTCCTACCTCCTGTTAAACTTGGTGGAATACTCTTCTTATTTTCAACCCAGTAATCACGTAGTGTTTTATGTTGGGGGGTAGTGGAGGTTGGTTGAATCTTAGAGAAATACTTGTGCTTATAATGGTTCCAATCATAAAGAGTTTGGATTCCATGGTCTGACCTCTCATCTTCTAAAAGGTATGCATAAGCACCACACTTCCAATTAGCCATAATGAGATTTTAAAGAGTTGGAACTACCCTAATCTAGGAAGAAAAATAAAAAGAAGAAAGGGAGATGGGGAGATGTTACCCATGGAAGTGAGAACTATGTCAGCAACTAAGTTCCTACAAAACCTAAAAACAGAAAATTGTTAGTAATCTAGAAAAAATCAGAAAACTACTTCTAGAAAAACTGAAAATCCTACCTAACTAAGACTACTTTATAGCTACTAGAATAATTAGAACCGTTTAAACTCTTCCCCGGCAGCGGCACCAACCGGGGGATGGTCTACCCGTAACCAAAGCCGGAAATGGGACATAGTGTGAAAGCCGTCTGAAGGACGGTAAGGCAAATTCCTATTATAGGCTTGTTGTTGATCTGTGCACCTTAAGATTCATAGTTTAGTTGATCTATGAAGAAGATAATCCTGGAAAATTATGAGATGAACATTCACTATGCACACTAGGTTGAATTTGTTCAAGTTCTTCTATTTATCAATCAATCAGCGGGGATTTCATATGAACACTTACTATTCTTTAAGAGTTTAAGGTTTCAACTTCTATCACCTAATTTTTCTGACTTTTACACCTGTGTGTCTTGGGATGTATAGAAGAATAGTTTCTGAAGGAGAGTTGGTTTTTGGAGAATTGAACTTGTTTCATGCATGTTTTGCTTGGGACTAGCAAAATGCTGCTTGGGGGGTGTGTTGAGCTCTTAATTGTGCATATTCTAACCCCAATTCATCACGATGATTATGGTTATGATCTTAACCTATTGGAATTGGGATTGACCTATGCAATTGAGTATGCTCGTCCTAGCTTACATTGAGAGAATCATGTACATGAATCATACATGTGATAGATTGATTGTTTTAACTGCTCTATTATCTGACTAGATAGAACTTAATTTCGATTCTAGTTGAGAAAGTGAGAAACCATAGCGAATTATGCATCTAAGGAGAGCTATAAGTGGATCGTTGATGCTCTAGTTATCTTTTCATTATTAGATTTTCTATTTTATGTTCAAAACCAATTTCATAAACCTCTTAAGATTCTAGTTGTTAGGATAGTTTGAATTGTTTACTTCCTTCCCTGTGGATCGACCTCGGTCTTACTGAGACTATTACTAATCGCAACCCTACACTTGGGGAATCGAACACCAATAAAACCCACATTGCAAAATTTTGGCTGTGCTCTTCTTAGGCGAAAAGTGGCCACCACAAGCCTGTGAATGACAAAAGGAGATAATAATGTGTTGCTCATCATCCGGCACACATCTCCTTATAATTTGATAGGGACAATACTTGAATAAGTACGGGTCATCTGACAAGAATTTCCTCACCTCGTTGAATTACTAATCCTTATCTTGCTTTTTCCAATGTGTCGAAATTGTACCTATAGCAAGATAGTTAGCAATGTTTGCATACCATGGAAATTGGGAGACTTTAAAAATTTGTTCATCAGGGAACATGTCATTGATTGCGTTCATTTCAGGGGGATCAGTGAGAACAAGTCGTGAGAGATGGTTAGCCACAACGTTTTCTACTCCATTTTTGTCTCATATTTCTATGTCAATTATTGGAGTAGGAGGATCCATCTTAACAAGCATGGCTTAGCATCCTTCTTAGAGAGAAGGTACTTAAACGTGGCATGGTCAGTGAATATGATGATTTTGGATCCAATCAAGTAGGACCTAAACTTGTCTTAAAGCAAAAACTACGGCTAAAAGTTTTTTTTTCTGTAGTAGTGTAGTTTGCTTGAGCCGAGTTTAAGGTTCTACTTGCATAGTAGATGACGTATGGCTTCTTCTTTTTTCTTTGGCCTAACACAGCCCCAATAGCGTAGTCGCTTGCATCACACATAATTTCAAAAGGAAGGCTCCAATCAGGTGGTTGCATTATGGGAGCACATGTCAACATGCCTTTAAGTTTGTCAAAGGTGTTTTGACAATCCTCATTCCACTCGAATGAGTTTTTCTTTTGAAGGAGGTTACATAAAGGACGAGAGAGTAAACTAAAGTCCTTTATGAATCGTCTATAGAATCCGGCGTGTCCTAAAAAGGACCGCACATCTCGTACGTTCTTGGGTGGTGGAAGGTTAGAGATAAGATCGATTTTAGCCTTGTCCACCTCGATTCCATTTTGTGAGATGATGTAACCAAGGACTATTCCTTTTTGAATTATGAAATGACATTTATCCCAATTCAACACAAGGTTCTTTTTTTCACATCTTTTTAAAACAGTTTTTAAGTGCCTAAGGCACTCATCAAAGTTATAACCAAATACCGAGAAGTCGTTCATGAAAACTTTGAGAATCGTCCTCACCATATCAGAAAAAATACTCAACATACAACGCTAAAAAGTGGCAGGGGTATTGCATAGTCCAAACAGCATCCTTCGATAGGCAAAAGTTCTGAATAGACATGTGAATGTTGTCTTCTCTTGGTCTTCTAGGGCGATCTCTATTTGGTTATACCCTGAATATCCATCAAGGAAGCAAAATTGGGAATGACCCTGCCAACATTTCTAAAATTTGATCAATAAATGGTAAGGGGAAGTGGTCTTTCCTCATGGCTGTGTTTAGCTTGCTGTAGTCAATGCACATTCTCCAACTGGTAGTGACTCTGGTTGGCACGAGTTCATCGTTGGCATTGGCTACAATGGTTATTCTGGATTTCTTAGGTACCACTTGAGTTGGACTCACCCTATTAACTATCGGATATTGGGTAAATGATACCCACATCTAATAGTTTCAACACCTCGGCCTTAACCACCTTCTTCATGTTTGGATTGAGGCATCTTTGTGGTTTCCTAGATGTCTTCGCATTCTCCTCAAGGTGTATGCGATGAGTACAAATCAAGGGGTCTATGCCTTTGAGATCCGTAATTGACCATCCAATGGCACTCTTATGCTCTATTAGAGTGGCTATCAGCCTACTCTCTTGTTCCTCATCCAAGTGAGAAGAAATCACCACCGGATATGTCTCATCTCGACCTAAATAAACATATTTCAAATCAGTGGGTAATAGTTTTAGGTTGAGCTTCGGTGCTTTGATATTGGATGGAAGAGGCTTGTTCTCACTTAAGGACAAAGGTTCAAATGGTGCATTCCATCTTTTATTATCAAGTACCGACATAGAATCCAAAATGGCATCCATCTCTCCTATCATGTCATCATCAATCTCATGAGAGTGGGCCAAACATGCCTCTAAGGGATCAGGAATAGAATGTCAAGAGGGATGTGTCTTCCACGAATGATTCATCAGATTTATTTCATGGACCTTGTCATCAACATCCCGTGGTTGTTTGCATAAATAAAATATATTCATCTCGAGTGTCATATTTCCAAAGGACATTTGTATCAGCCCGTTTCTACAATTGATAATCGAATTTGAAGTGGCTAAGAAAGGGCGACCAAGTATGACAGGAATTTGAGCACCGGTTCCTATCACAGGATGTGTATCCAAGACAATAAAATCCACTAGATAGTAGAATTTATAGACTTGGACAAGAACATCTTCAATCATCCCTCTCGATATACGAATTGATCTATCAGCGAGTTGAAGTGTGGTTTTGGTGGGTTTGAATTCACCTAACCCAAGTTGTTCATAGACCGAGTTAGGATGAGGTTAACACTTGCCCCAAGATCGATTAAAGCTTGTTTGATCTGGTAGTCACCTATGATGCATGAGATGGTAGGACTACCTGGATCCTTGTATTTTTTGGGGCACCTCTTATTTAATAATGGAGCTCAAATTCTCAGTCAAAAGTACTTTGTTGTGAACATTGTGTTTCCTTTTGACTGTACATAATTCCTTCAGAAATTTAGCATAAGATGGTATTTGTTTTATAGCATTCAACAATGGAATGTTGATCTTCACTTGCTTAAAAACCTCTAGGATTTTCAGATTTTTATCTTAAGTTTGGGTGAAATCAACCTTTGGGGAAACGGGGCAACCGGCTTGTATTGCCTTTCCCGTTGTTTCTCATGTGGAGTGTTGTTCGAGATATCATCTTTATTTGTAATTTTTGGATCATTAGGCTTTGGAGCCTTCACTAGATTGGATTTGTCAATTGTTTTGTCACTCCTCAAAGTGGTGATAGCTTGAACATGCTCTGTATTTTGGGAGGATGGGTTGAGGTCTTGTATCTCAAATTGGGTTCTTGGGTTAGGGAGAGGTTGGGCAGGAAGTGTGCCTTTCTCCCTAACACTAAGATGAGATTCAACTCTAGCCACTGAATTTTTCAAATCATTGATGGCATGAGATGAATTCTGGTTGAATTTTAATTGTTCTTACATGAACCCATCGATTTTGTGAGAATTATTTTTCTTGTACTCAACTTGGGCCGAGACGAATGTACCAAATATTTCCTCAAGCGTAGCTTTTGGGTTATTGTTTGCATTCTCTGATGGCCCATTCCTCCAACTGAAGTTGGGATGGTTCTTCCAACCAGAATTATACGTGTTCGAGTTTGAATTACTAAATGGTCATTGATAATTATTTATGGCATTTGATTGTTCTTGTAAAACTTCTTGAAATGCAGAGATTGTAGGACAATCCTATGTTGCATGTTGGTTATCGGAACAAATGCCACAAATATTCTCAACTTCCTTAGTCTTTTCCCCATTCCCTAATTCCATGGCCTCAACTTTTCTTATGAGGCTAGCCACACGTACACTTATGTTGTCTTTTTCGGAGAGGACATAGATTCCTCCATTTTCTCTTTGTTAGCTTATCTTGGGATTTGTTGGTTTAGTTGTATCCCAAGATTGTGCATTCTTGGCTAAGATATCAAAGTAGTCTCATGCTTCCTCGGCTTCCTTATTCATGAATTCTCCATTGCACATCATCTCTACGAATTGGCACATGGGCGAAGTCAGTCCTTCATAGAAAAAGCTTATTACCGCCAAGTTTCGTAGCCATGATGTGGGCATATGCTTAATAAGTTTTTGAACCTCTCCCAACGTCGGAAGAAGGTCCTATCCTCTTTTTGAGAAAAATTCATGATTAGGCGCCTCAATATGTTTGATTTATGAATAGGGAAAAACTTTTTAATGAACTCCCTACTCATCTCAGTCCATGTGCCAATTGATCTTGGCCTCAATGCATGAAGCCAAGCCTTAGCCTTCTCTTTTAGAGAAAAGGGGAATAACCTAAGTCTCACGACATCATCAAATATATTTGCAAAGTGCAACGTGGCTATTACCTTATCAAATTCCTTAAGATGTTGATATGCGCTTTCACTATCTAAACCAAGGAACTTGGGAAGGAGTTGGATTACTCCCGATTTTAGATCGATATTCCCTACATTATATGGAAAAATTATGCATAAGGGAGTACTCGCTCTTGCAGGTTGCAAGTAATCACGTAAAGTTCTCGGTCGAGGAACATTCTCAACCTCATTCTCACCTGTTTCAATTTGGTTTTGGCTTAAATTTTGATTAGGCCTTGGATTGAGTTGATTTTCAGCCATAATTTCAGGAAAAAATTGGAAATCTAAATGTTTCTTAGCACGGGGTTCCTTATTAATGCCCTCAACAATCCCTCCTTCACTAATCAGTCGGTTATTAGAATCCTGAACCCAATGTGGCATGCAAATCTCAGAAAAGTAAAAGATTAAAAATAGTTAGAAAAACCTGATTGAAGTGACTACTTCGACTCCTAAAATTCCTATAAAAACAAACCAAAACAAAGCAAATTAAGTTAACAAGGACTCCTAAAAATCTCAAGTAGAAACTATTTTCAGAAATTTTATGAAAAACCATAAAAAATCCCCCACAACAGCGCTAAAAACTTGTTGGCTTCCCCAAGTGTAGGGTTGCGATGTAGTAATAATTCGGTAGAGACTGAGATAGTTCTCAGGGACTTGTTAGGATTTACAAAACTACTTCTAATATTCTCTAATTGAGATCAAACTAAACAGATTTTAGAATTTGAATGTAGATAGTAATCTGAAATTAAAAGTGAATGTAATTAATATAAAAGAGCACTAGGGGTTCAAGGATCCACTTGTAGCAATCCTTGATGCATAAGTCGCTGTGGTTTCCCAATTACACAACTAGAGTCGAAATCAAATCCTATCTAGCCGGATGATAGAGCGTTTAATTCATCAAAACAGTCCAATGCATGTGTTGTTCATAAACATCATTCCCTCAATTCAAGTTAGGACCTGAGCACACTTAATTGCATAGGTCAATCCTTGTTCCAATAGGTTAAGATCAAAATCATAATAATCATCAAACCCTGTCACAAAATTTAACTATATCATGATTTGAACTACTTTTAAATCATATGCATAAGCAACACTCAAATTGGACTTTAGAACAAAAGGTAAAACATTGGTTTGAAGTTCCTATATGAAGATCCAAGTCTAGAGCGTCTTAAATTCGATTCCTCGGAGCGTACAGGTCTAGATCCTTGCAAAACAACTAAGAACTAAAGCAATTCTTCCAAACATCCATGAGTCATCATAAGATTAAGAAAAACTACTTAGAACTTTATTCAAATTCCAATAACCATTGTTCTTCAATAAAAATTCAAACTTGGAAACATAAAAATGAATTAAAGCATCTTAGATTCACTACAAGCTTCACCTCTTAGCCCTAGCTAAGAGGTTAAGCCATTTATAATCTAAGGAAATATGAAAACAACTAAAAACATGAACTAGAAAGCAACAAACTAGAGGGAGTTGTAGAACTCTGATTCCGTCTTTCTCCGCCTCCCACCTTCGTAGATCTCTCTTAGGATGCCTTAGCTACAATCCCTAGGTCCCCTTTTATAGTGGAGAGGCTCGACCACTTTAGAATCTTTCAGATTTGCGTAGCACTTGCACACTTGCGCCTTAAAAATCGGAGTTTGCTGAAGAAGTTACTGAATTTCAGCAGATTACACTGGCCGACCTGTTGGCCGACCAGTCGAGATGGCTGGCTGACCAGTCGGACCTGTCCAGTGGATAGTTCAGAGAGTGCAGAGAGGTCCTGGGGGCTATGGCCGACCGGTCAAGACCGGTCGGACCTATTGGCAGCATCCTCCAGCAGTTGTTGGAGTGATTCATAAGGTTGGTCGACCGGTCAGACCTTGTTTTTCTTCTTTTTTTCTTCTTTCTTTCTTCTCTCCTCTCTTTACTTCTTTCCTTGATTTATTCTTTGGCTCACATTGGGTCTTCATCCAAGGGCTCTAAATGGATCTTTTTGGCTACCAATTGGGTGAAGTCTCTATCATTCCCATAATCATAAAACCATGCATTAAGATAATCTTTAAACATGCGAATCATGCATAGTTAGTGAGGTAATGGGGTTAGAATATACACTTTTAAGAGCCTAACAATTGTCATGTTTGAACTTGAAAAAAGAAAAAGTATAGAAAACATAAGAAAAACTAGAAAAGCCTCTCTTAGAAAATAAACTTCTATGCAATGCAACTTACATAGATAATGAAATTCAGATTCTTTTAGTAATGAGATGTTGACATGCTTAGATTTCAATGGCTGGTGAGTAATCGAATCGAGTTTCAATTAATTAATTGAAAAATAAGTGCATTCAAAGAACTAAGTTTTAGTGTGCTCAATGAATTGCTAACTCATCATTAATAAGGGTTGACTTTCCACCATATGGTTAATCAGAGTAATAGTTTTGAAGGTGTTCAGATCAACACAAGACACTGCTTTCAAACCCAACTCATTTTTCACTTCTTTTTCAACTTTTGATTTTTCATTGGCGGCTTTCACACTAATCCTATTCCTTTTTTTTTTTTTTTTGTGGTCATAGGTAGCCCTTTCCGACGAAACTGTTTTTTAACTGATTTTTTCTTCTTCTTTTTATTCTCTCTTTTTTTTTTTTCAATTCATTTCTTTCAACACTTTTTTTAAGGTAGAAAGGGATCTCTAGGCTTGGTTCTTATTCACTTCAAATCATTATCAACTAACCTCATAGTGTTTAGTTTAATCCTTAAAGATGAGAGTTAGTTGTGAAATGTGAACTAGGCTTCATTGTTGTTTAAATTTTCTATTAGTCAAATAATGGAAGGTATTCATTTAAAAACTACTAACCAACTAGATTATAGGCTTTTAGAAAATCAAATTACCTTATAACTCATCATCTCATATCTACATAGCTTGCCAAGGCTCAACCGACATTACAACTCAAGGACACACATGATTGACAAATAAGGTGCACTAGTATGCCATAGAAAAGTGCACTAACAAACTTGAAGTAGAACTCCTTCATGATTGCTCCTCTCTTATTTTTTATGTCCTCGATGTGTTAAAACCTTACAGACACCCCATTATATATATATATATATATATATATATATAAAACTAGCCACCACCATTCTCTTCACTGCCTCAAGCCCTTCTCTAATCATCTCCATCATATTAGCGTAATCTTCGTCACTTCTTATACACACCCTCGTCTTTACTCCTTCAATGTCAGGCCTAGAGAAGTTGAACAAAAACTTAACTTCTCTACGAAAACCACCTCTGTAAGCATATATGCTAAGTTCACACTCGTGTGGATATTATCAAGAGTAACATTGCATTCATCAAGTACCTGTCAGATAAAATGATGACGAACATCAATATATTTAGTATGATATTGATAAAAAGAATTCTTCGCCAAATTGATCGCACTTTCATTATCATAATTAACTGGCATGGCCTACTGCTAAAGCCCTAATTCATTTATCATTGCCCTCAACCAAATACCTTCCTTAAAAGCCTCCATCGCCGCCATATACTCAACTTTGGTTGTGAAAAGAGCCTCCATAGACTGAAGCTTTGACATCTAATTGACCGCTCCACCCGCTAATACAAATGAGTATCCAGAAGTCGACCTTCTATTGTCTACATTTCCTACATAATTTGAATTAGCATAGCTTACCAATTTCCTTTCTGATTTCTCGAATGTCAAGACGTAGTCCTTCGTACCTCATAGATATTATAGTTATTTCATTACTTCCCAGTATTTTTTACCAGAGTTTAACATGTATCTGCTCACAACATCGACTGCATGTGAAATATCTGGTCTCGCAGAGACCATGACATACATCAAACTACCAACTTCGCCTGAGTAGAGCACACTAGACAACCTACTTTTCTTCATCTGTAGTAGGACATTGCTCTGAAGAAAGTCGAAAGTGAGTAGTGTGGGATGTGATAACCGGTTTAGACAACCATAGCCCACTTCTCTCACTGTCTCTATGTATATCAATGCCGAGAATCCTCTCCGCAACCCCCTAGATTTTTCATCTCGAATGTCTCAGATAACTGAATCTTCAATATGTCGATCTTAGACATACTATGATGGGCGATAAGCATGTCATCAACATATAATACCAATAAGATGAATTTTCCATCACTTAGTGCCTTGAAGTATACACAATATCATATTCATTCCTAGTATACTGCTGACTCACCATGAAAGTATTAAACTTTTTATACCACTGCCTAGGCGACTAGTTCAGACCGTATACAACGACCTTTTTAACTTGCAAAGTTTATTCTCTGACCCTTATATCTCGAACTCCTCTAGTTGCTTCATGTAAATATGCGCTTCCAACTCTCCATGAAGGAAAGCATTCTTTACATCCATCTGTTCTAGTTCTAGATTGTATTGGGTAACCAATGCTAACAAAAATCTGATAAATACATGCTTTACAACTGGTATGAAGATTTCACTGAAGTTGATGCATTCTTTCTGAGCATACTCTTTCACAACCAATCTCACCTTGTACATATTCTATTTTTTCTTGGAAATTCACTTACACACGACCACTTTTCATCAAACAGGAAGCTTCATCAGCTCCCACATCTCATTCTTATACAAAAAGTCCATCTCATCTTGCATTGTCTCCATCCACTTCATAGTATCTATATTGTCCAGTACTTTCTAACAGGTAGACGGATTCCCCTCATCTATAATGAGGGCGAATGTAATATTTGAGTTATCTTTGTACCTAGCTGGCAACCTACGATCTCTATGTGGATTTTCCCTCACAAGTGATGGCTCTACCTGCTCCTGTATCTCTTCTTGCGCCTCACTTTGAACCTGTGTCTCACCTTTTTCAATTTCAACGTCAACAACGATTTTTTCCTTGTGTTCATCTTTTTGAAACAAGGAATCCTCATCAAACCTGACATCCCAATTAATCATGATCTTCTGTGTGACTCGGTCATACAGCTTGTATCCCTTCACACCATCAATATAGCCAACAAAAACAAACATTGTATCCCTTTGGTCTAGCTTATCTCTCTTAACTGATGATACATGAGAGTAAGAATCACAACTAAATACACACAACCTTGAGTACTCTACTTCATGACCATTCCACAGCTCCAAGTTCGATCGACCAAACTTATCTAAAACTGTCTAGAGACCAATTTGCTTCATCCAGGATAGTTTCAATCAATCGACCACATATGTCAATCGACTGATGATCCAAAATTGTCCAGATTGAAGACTCAATTCAACACTTCCGTCATTTGATACATATGCCTCTAAACACGGGAAGGTACTTGCAACAATCCAAAACAGATGGAAAGATAGGTATGTTGCTACATAACTAGCCCGAGGCAGCCACAATTAAAAAAAAAAAAAAAAAAAATCTCTTCAATTATAATGTTTTGCCCTAATCACTTAGGGTGCATTTGGTTGTACCAAATATCATACAACTTCAAGATTAATTAGATTAATTTGGTAAAACATATTATGGCATTTCATGACATTTGATGCAACCAAACACACCCTTAACCAAGAAGTTGCATTAAGATATAATATAGTCTTATGATAATTGACATTTAAACGCACCTTGATTAAGCTACACGTTTTTATTACTGCTTTTGACTGTATAACAGTACAAATACCACAAAGGCGTCCCACCATGAAGTTGGCACTTCGAGAAAATCAGGCTGTTCCACCCACTTGCTAGACCGGCACATCTATATGTTGAGCCAGATTGTCGGTTGTCCAATAGTGTCGCCCATCTGATGAACCGATTGCCCAAAATTTGTGCCAAGTGATCTTTGCGTGCGGTGGGACCCACCATTCTCATGGTATGGATAGCCCACAAGTGGCATGTTAGCCAGGAAAAAGTGTACGCACTACAATGTGGTGGCTTTTCTCGGTAAACTTGTTATGGTGCCTTTGACCGTAGGTGATCAGTAGTCACGTATTATTATCCGGTAGAAAGAGAAGAATGCTGCCATCTACATGTAGGCTTTTTTCTCATGGTGTGTGATACAGTGCAATTCAGTTGGAACAGTACAATTATGGCCTTCAGTCTTTACAAATGGAACAGTACAATTATAGCCTTCATTTCACACCGTTATGGCCTTCATTTTGTACAAATGGGGTCCTCTGGTAGCACGGATTTAGCATGAATTGAAATCCAAATCGCAATTACTATAGAATCTATGTGAATCGGAATCTCCCGTTGTGTTTGGTACTATGTATATAGATTTCAAGTGAATAAAAAATCATATTCCTTGTACTCATGAGATGGATTCTACTTATTCTTTTATGTAGCCCACTATGATGTTTATGTGAAATCACCCTATTCCCCAGGTACATCACTTCATTTTAGCTATAAGGCCCAAAAATCAGTTCAGTTCATGATTTAAGTGGACCATATAATTGGAAATAGTATTGTAGACACCCCACCTTCGGCTACACTGTTGATAGAGATAGCTGGTTGAACGGAGGACCATACCCCCAAATCCCAAGTCCAAACTCAGCCAAACTCACCCTTGTAAGCCCCATTCCATAGCCCAGTTCAAGCCTGAACCCAGTCAACCCAGTCACCACCCTGAAAAACCCCCCATAAAAAAGGCCAGTCAAAAAATCCCAAAAAAGTCAAACTCACTGAGTCAACTCGCTGAGTTAACCTGCTGAGTCAACCCGTCGAGTCAAACCACCGAGTCGACCCGCTGAGTCAACTCACTGAGTCGACCAGCGAGTCCAACAGCAGCCCCGAGGGAGCGGCCGTACTCGCTGGAAACCGAGGAGCGGCCGTACGGGCGGCCCATGGCAGGCCGCCCGGACAAAATTACGAGAGCTGCCGCTCTCTGCTGCTATAAATACCCCCCTCCCCTTCTCATTTCAACAATCCATTCGAAGCCCTTCAAGTCCAGCCAGTCCGGGTGCGGTCCGAGTCCTCATCCACCCCTTAGCCCATTTTTCCACCAAGGAGAGCCCGAGTAAGGGGAGCCTAGCCCTGGTCCAGCCCAGCCTGACCACTGGTCCAAGCCTCCCAAGCCATCCAAGTCTTGATCCAACCACTCGAAGCCAACCCTTGCAACACCTCCGTCCACCCAGCTACTCATTTTCCAGCATCATCTCATTTGCATCTAGCATAAGTGCAACATTTACTTTCCTTCCAACCCCCCTGCTTCACTACAAGCACCTTGATTACTCAAGCACACATGCATATGTCTTTATATTAAGCACCTGTCAGTTCGAGCGTATGCTCTGGGCTTGCCCGTTGTTGGAACCTGCCCATTAGAAACTCTTACTGTTCAGACCTGCATTCATGCTTCACCATAAAACACCTTGATCATTCAAGCACACTGCATATGTCTTATATTAAGCACCTGTCAGTTCGAGCGTACGCTCTGGGCTTGCCCGTTGTTGGAACCTGCCCATCAGAAACTCTTACTGTTCAGACCCGCATCCATGCATCATGTCATTCATGAGAATATACGAGGATTAAATTAGACTTTCAAGTATTCGATCGATTCTGTGAAGTAGAGACCGTACTTCGGTACGGGCAGTGTGTGGGGTGCTTAACCTCTTCCCACCCTGTAACCGTGATCCCTTACCTTGAATCTCTGACCGCAGATCAACAGGAGTCATTTTAGAGGAATGAATCTTCGGATTCCCTTCTCTAACGTTTCTACGGGGTCTAGCCGACTATAGATTCGAAGTAACTGGCTAGTGGCGACTCTGGTCTTATATAAATTCACTTAAACACATCCAGCTCAATACGACAACCAAACGAAGCCCTCGAGAACGAGGCAAGCCAGTGGCACAAACGGCGATTTCGCACTCACGCATCCTCATCTCCTTCTTTTCCGAAAGGAAAGGGGAAGGGAGAAGAACGTCGTGTGGGAACGCGGGAAAATCAGCGAGGGTCCACAAGTATATGGGCCACCCTTTTCTCAACTCTTTCCCTTCTATGGCCAACTTGAATTATAGGCCAGGTTAATTTTTAGGCCCTACAACTAAAATGGGGTATTGATGAAGCTAATGATCAGTCTAGATTTCATTTAAATATCACAGTGGAGCTTGCTAATTCTTGATGTCAAATTTGAGCCATTTTAATGCAAGTCTCAACACATATATGCCTAAAATAATTCTTATACGTTGCCTACCATGATGTTTATGTAAAATCCATTATAATCACAAGGTATGTCACTCCATTTTATCCAATAAAAACCACAAAAATCAGCCCAATTTGCGGTTCAGGTGGACTATACGATTGAAAATAATACATGGGACGTCCCACTCCCAACTATTTCCCTTCGTATGGCCCACTTGAATCACGAACTAGGCTAATATTTTAGCCCTACGGCTAAAATGGGGTGATTATTTAGTGATTGAGGTGGATTTCACTTAAATATCATGGTGGGGCCCACTAATTCTTAAAGTCAAATTTGAGTAATTTTCATATGTAAGTCACTAATTAAAACACATGCATGTCTAAAAAATTCTTACATGTAGCCTACAATGATGTTTCTATAAAATTCATCCTGATCACTGGGTGAGTTACCTCTTTTTAATCGTAGGGTCCACAAATCATCCTATTCCGTGATTTAGGTAAATCATTTGATGGGAAACAATAATGCTCACCCTCCAAACTTTTTCCTTTCATATGGCTCACATGAGTAAGGATGGGCCTGATTTTTTGTCTCAATGCCTAAATTTTTGCTTTGCATCTAATGATTGGAGTTAGATTTTATGTAATCAAGGGCGGGTTCCCTCTCTCAGGTCTTTTCCCTTCGTATGGTCCATTGAATCACGAACCAGGTTGAGTTTTGGATCCTATGACTAAAATGGGTGATGCACCTAATGGTCGGGTTGTATTTCATTTCAATATCATTGTGGGGTACTGTGGACCCTCGCCGATTTCTCCGCGCTCCCACACGACGTCGTTCTCCCTTTCCTTTCGGAAGAAGAAGAAGAAGAGGTGCGTGAGTGCGAAATCGCCGTTTGTGCCACTGGCTTGCCTCGTTCTCGAGGGCTTTGTTTGGTTGTCGTGTTAAGCTGGATATGTTTAAATGAGTTTATATAAGACCAGAGTCGCCACTAGCCAGTTACTTCGAATCTACAGTCGGCTAGACCCCGTAGAAACGTTAGAGAAGGGAATCCGAAGATTCCTTCCTCTAAAATGACTCCTGTTGATCTGCGGTCAGAGATTCAAGGTAAGGGATCACGGTTACAGGGTGGGAAGAGGTTAAGCACCCCACACACTGCCCGTACCGAAGTACGGTCTCTACTTCACAGAATCGATCGAATACTTGAAAGTCTAGTTTAATCCTCGTATATTCTCATAAATGACATGATGCATGAATGCGGGTCTGAACAGTAAGAGTTTCTGATGGGCAGGTTCCAACAACGGGCAAGCCCAGAGCATACGCTCGAACTGACAGGTGCTTTATGCGAGATGATGCAGTGTGCTTGAATGATCAAGGTGTTTTATGGTGAAGCGTGAATGCAGGTCTGAACAGTAAGAGTTTCTGATGGGCAGGTTCCAACAACGGGCAAGCCCAGAGCATACGCTCGAACTGACAGGTGCTTAATATAAAGACATATGCATGTGTACTTGACGGATCAAGGTGCTTGTAGTAAAGCAGGGGGGTTGGAAGAAAAGTAAATGTTGCCCTTATGCTAGATGCAAATGAGATGATGCTGGAAAATGAGTAGCTGGGTGGACGGAGGTGTCGCAAGGATTGGCTTCGAGTGGCTGGATCAAGACTTGGATGGCTTGGGAGGCTTGGACCAGTGGTCAGGCTGGGCTGGACCAGGGTTAGACTCTCCTCACTCGGGCTCTCCTTGGTGGGAAAATGGGCTAAGGGCACTCGAAAGGATGGACTCTCTCTGGACTCGAAGAGCTTCAAATGGATTCGAATGGAATGTTGAAATGAGAAGGGGAGGGGGGTATTTATAGCAGCGGAGAGTGGCAGATCGCGTAATTTTGTCCGGGCGGCCTGCCATGGGCCGCCCGTACGGCCGCTCCTCGGTTTCCAGCGAGTACGGCCGTTCCCTCGGGGCTGCTGTTGGACTCGCTGGTCGACTCAGTGAGTTGACTCAGCGGGTCGACTCGGTGGTTTGACTCGACGGGTTGACTCGACGGGTTGACTCGGTGTTTTGACTCGACGGGTTGACTCGACGGGTTGACTCAGCGGGTTAACTCAGCGGGTTAACTCAGCGAGTTGACTCAGTGAGTTTGACTTTTTTGGGATTTTTTTGACTGGACTTTTTTATGGGGGGTTTTTCAGGGTGGTTTTTAGGACTGGGTTAACTGGGTTCAGGCTTGAACTGGGCTATGTAATGGGGCTTACAAGGGTGAGTTTGGCTGAGTTTGGACTTGGGATTTGGGGGTATGGTCCTCCGTTCAACCAGCTATCTCTACCAACAGTGTAGCCGAAGGTGGGGTGTCTACAGATGCCCCTCTTTGGCAGAGGTTGCATGCAACCGAATGCCAAAGCGAGTGGACACCCCACTTCTGACCCGGTCATTCATAGATCATGGTCTGAAATCTTTGCTTGCTTTTGCATCTGTGCCAGTTGATCGTTTGGAGATCGCTCACTCGCACATACCGCGAGAGTTTGGAGAAAACGTTGCGATTGTCCCTGCAGTTTGCTGCAACCTGGGTACCCAATCGCAACCCTTCCATTCCTGATCGGTACTAACATCGGAAAGGTACAGCAGAGCCTCTGCGTCGACAGTCTTACGAGGTTACTGACCCTGTGATTGATTGTATGTTTGATGTTTTCCCAGATCACTCCAGGAGTACTTGTTTCGCTTGACTGTCAAAGTGGTTAGACGCCCTGCGTCCGATAGTCTTACGGGATTCTACTACGCCGACTTGGACTCAGTCAAGGTACTTCAGGCATCCACGCCTAGGTATGTGCGGGTGGGCTTTTCCACCCGATCTGCTGGTTTCGATGCTTAGTTTGCAATTCATTCTTTCCTTGATTGTGGTCTGGAATCTTTGTTGTCCTTTGTATCTGAGTCAGTTGATTGTCTGGAAATTGATAACTCGCACATACCGCGAGAGTTTGGAGAAAACGTTGCGATTGTCCCTGCAGTTTGCTGCAACCTGGGTACCCAATCGCAACCCTTCCATTCCCGATCGGTACTAACATCGGAAAGGTACAGCAGAGCCTCTGCGTCCGTTAGTCTTACGAGGATGCTGACCTTGAGACTGATTGTGTGATGTTTGATGTTTTCCCAGATCACTCCAGGAGTACTTGTTTCGCTTGACTGTCAAAGTGGTTAGACGCCCTGCGTCCGATAGTCTTACGGGATTCTACTACGCCGACTTGGACTCAGTCAAGGTACTTCAGGCATCCACGCCTAGGTATGTGCGGGTGAACTCTTTCCACCCAATCTGCTGATTTGGATACTTGGGTTACAATTCATCGTTTCCACCTGTTCAAATGGTTTCTGTGACCGAGCCCTTTGGCTTTCATCTTTTTTGTATCTTGGCATGTGGTACGACCGCACTGACACTGGAGTTCGGTTCGACCGTACTTTGAGTGCATTGGATCCGATGATCTCCGGGGAAACCGCGAGACATTGGATCTTATTTGATTTTTGCGTTGGCTCCTACCCAGAGATATGGAAGATCTCCTGGTGTGTTGGAGGCAGAACGCTCTACTGAGAAAATATTTTTGGATTTTTGAAAAGATACCCACTCTGGGGAGTGATACTCCGTGGGGTTTTTATTTGCAAATAGAAAGATGAAAATCTGGTTTGCACGTGCCTCCACTAGGGATGCCTGTGGGGTCTTTGGCTAACCGGCTTTTATTTTGAAAGCAGGTAAACATGATGATTGATGCGATGGATGCTGATGCATGGAGATGCATGATGAATGCATGGCTTTGGCTCATTCTCTCTCAGTTTGATGATTTTGCTTTTGCTATGGGTGTAGAGAACTTTGAGCTTATTGCTTGTAGGGTTGTGCTTCCCTTGGGGATTTTTCTTTTTGATACGGAGATTTGGACAATGGATTGGTCAAGATCCTGACCCGTGGTCGATTAGGTCCATCGTCCCAAGATGCTGTTTCTTTGCTAATGAGAATGTACGAGGATATCATCCGACTTCAAGATGTTCTTCTGGGCATACATGTGATTGAGATGGTGTTTGGTTGCCCGTTTTGGTCAAGATTCCAATTTGCGGGCGATTGGATCCGTCATCCCATACTGTGAAGTGAGCGGAGTTCAAGACTCCTGAATTGTAGTGCTGGGGATGCTAATTTTTGTGATTTTTTGTAGATATGTGGTCCGAATCTTTACCTGAGCGATCAGGATAGAGATTGGTTATTGAAAACACAGGAAATATTTTTGTGATTTTTGAAATATTTTGATTGAAAGCAAGGGAAATATTTTTGTGATTTTTGCAGATATTTGATGGAAATATTTTTGTGATTTTTGAAGAGATGATTTTGCAATGTTTTTTGTATTTTGTGATTTTTCTGAAATGCAGGGAAAAGATATGGAATTTCCATCCACTTCCAGCTTCTACTGCTGGTAAGGCACCAGATCCATTTTACGTCAGCGAGCAAGACGAGTCTCACACAGTTAAGTGCCGTAGTTTTACATCTTCGGATGAGGGGATTTTGAAGGTTTTCAGTCAACACACCCACAAAGTTGCTTGTTCCTCATGTGCAATGCACATAGACCACGTATCGTCCGACGGACTCCTTCGGCCACAAGATGAGCCACATCCTCACATTTCCCTTAGTCAATCCAGTTTGGGGTCTTACGTTGCTCACAATTCCGTGAGGGTGAGCTCCACCTCCCAACAGCCTTAATCCCCTTCATGAGTTCTAGGAACAGGGAACATCCTTCAGCTTCAACAGCGACTTCCGAATCAAGGTTGTCTATCACGGTGCGTTCAACACGAACAGGATTGCGGAGTTCTGCCCGCCTCAGCCTTTACCTGTTTAAAAGATTCCAGACACCCGTACGATCAAGTGTCAGCCATGTCTGGGACAGGTTAGGAAAGAAAGCCCCCGAGAAGTTAATCCCAGTGTAGTTTTAGGTCTTCGGACCACTGGGGATAAATTGGTGGATCAAAACTGGTGATGAAAACTTTTTTTTTGTTTTATATTGTATATATATTTTTTTTGTTTTGAAAAAGTTCCAGACTTCAACTCGAGTAATCAAGATTGACACTGGTTTTTATGGAAAGCTTTAAAATATTTTTGGTATTTTTGAGATGATCCGGGTTATCGAACCATGATCCCAACGGTCGAGGCCGATGCCGGTTTTTAGTTGAAAGCGAGAAAGGTCCCCCGAGAAATTAATCCCAGTGTAGTTTAAGGTCTTCGGACCATGAAACTGTACAAAAGAGGGGCAAACATGTTTTTCTTTTGGAAAAGTGTCCAGTGTCAGCGGATGGACAATCCAGACTGATGCCGGTTTTTATTGAAAATCTCTCGGGATGTCAATCCCGACGTAGTTTAAGGTCTTCGGACCAAAACTTTAAAAGCGGGGCTGGTAATATATTTTTATGATTTTTGAAAATGTCCGGAGTCATTGATCTTGGGCAAACAAGACCGACGCCGGCTTTTATTGAAAATCTCTCGGGATGTTGATCCCGACGTAGTTTAAGGTCTTCGGACCCAGACTTAGTAAAAGGGGGGGGCAAACACATTTTTTTGTTTTTTGTTTTTTTTCGAAATGATCCAGATCATCAGATCTTGGCCTGAAAGGCTGGGATCGATGTTGGTTTTTATTAAAAATCTCTCGGGACGTTGATCCCGATGTAGTTTAAGGTCTTCGGACCCAAAACATGTACAAGAGGTGTTGGAAATGCATAAATATATTTTTTTGTGGTTTTTGAAAGTACCCGGTATCGTCGGCTCCTGATTCGATCAATCAAGACCAATACCGGCTTTTATTGAAAATCTCTCGGGATGTGAATCCCGACGTAGTTTAAGGTCTTCGGACCCAAAACTTTAAAAGAGGAAAGACATTTTTTTTTGTTTTTCTTTTTTTTTGGAAAAAATTCTGGGTCATCGATTCTGATTTTGATGGTCGAGATCGATACCCATTTTTATTAAAAATCCCTCGGGATCTTGATCCCGACGTAGTTTAAGGTCTTCGGACCAGAAACTGTACAAGTGATGTATATATTTTTTTTTTTGGTTTTCTGAAAATGTCCGGAGCCACCAGATCTTGAAGAAGACTGATGCCGGTTTTATTGACAATCCCTCGGGATCTTGATCCCGACGTAGTTTAAGGTCTTCGGACCAGAAACTGTACATGTGATGTATATATTTTTTTGGTTTTTCTGAAAATGTCCGGAGCCACCAGATCTTGAAGAAGACTGATGCCGGTTTTTATTGAAAATCCCTCGGGATCTTGGTCCCGACGTAGTTTAAGGTCTTCGGACCAGAAACTGTAAAAGCGGGCAGTAATCAAGGGCGGAGATTCTTGGGATTCTTCTTGGAATGGTTTGGATCATCTGGTCATGCCTTTGGATGGTTGAGATCATTGTTTGACCAAGTCAAATTCTTCTTTCTTTTTCTTGGAAATTCCATGGAACTTTTCCACATCATCCACCCAATTTCTCACCCATTTCTCATGAGATGAGATTTTGGTGAGATTTTCTCTTTTTTCTCACCATTCTCTTCCATCACTTCATTCTTACATGAAGGTACAAGATTCACTTGCAACCACCCTTCCCAAGGAGGAGTTCTTCCCAAGGAGAGGGAGAGGGAGGTCGTTTCAAGTAGGTGGAGGCTAGGACGGCCTCCCATGGGCCGCCCGCCCGGTCTCTGCCTCCTGGTCTCTTCAGGGGGCTGGGTAAAAGGGTGCCTTCCCCTTTTCTATATAACATGGGGCACCCTCCCCCCCTCAAACGTGCAATCTCTCTCTTCTCTCTCTCATACTCTTTCTTTCTTCAAGTTTCCTCTCTCTTCTTTGGTGATCCTTTGCTCTTTTCAAGTGGTGGGCCTTAGAGAAATCTTGGGACAGCAAGGTGATCCCTCTTTGGTGAGTGGTAAAGGTATGGACCACTTCCTTTTTCTTTCTTGTCCTTTTCCATCTTCATTGTCTCTTCTCATGATCCTTTTCCTTTTTCATGTAGCTATTCAAAGGGGTGTGAAGGTGGGCCCAAGCATTCTTGATCTTTTCTTAGATCTCAAGTCTTTCAAAGGTGGTGCATGGAGAAGGACATTGCAAGCTCTCCACTTCCTCATTTTTTTTTCTTTTTCACACTCCCTCCATGTGCATGTAAAGAGTAACTTTGCCATGTCATCAAGTGTGCGTGGCAAAATACTCTATCTTTTTCATGGGAGTTGGGCCTCTTTTCATGTGTATCAAATGGGCTCAAAGTGAAGTCATGGCCCTTGGTGTATTTGATGGGCCCAATGCTTCATTTTGGGCTCCCTCTTGCTTTTTTGTCTTTGTCATTTTTCCTTTGGAGCTTTCTTTCTTTTTCAAGGTTTGGGCCCATGGGCATGGTAGGGCCCATCTCAGGTTTTGGGCTCATGGGGCTCATTTTGGGTGACCCCATCTTTCTCTACATGTGTATGGACCAAGGTGGCTAGCCCATTCTTCATTTTGGATCTCAAGTGGGCTAGTTTTCCTAATTGGGCTTATATGGACAAGTAGCCCAAGTCTTCCACTATTTCTTGATTATGATGTACATCCTTGTACAAAGTGTGGTGGGTTCCTTGAAGTTTCTCATGTGGATGGGCTTTTGGGCCTTCATTGAAACTTGGGCACTTCTTTGAACCATGTGTGCCCCACTACACTTTGTCCATGTGGATTTTTTATTTTCATGCTCTTTTCTTGATGGATGGAGGACTTGAGTTACTTGACCATCTACAAGTCCCATGAGTGAGTTGTTCCCACAATCTCACTAAGTTCAAATGGCTTCCTTTGTGGTAGGAAAGTGATTCTCAAGAGTTTCCCTTTAATGTTATCAACCTCAACTGGATGATCCTCAAGTGAGTGTCCATACAACCATAGCTCCTTGAACTTTTCTATGGGGGCTTGGTGGGTCATCCACCATCATTCTCAAGTATGAGTGGTTTTTCTTTCCATTTGTAGGAAAGAATGATACCCATAAGTTGCCCCTTTTTGTCCCATGCCTTGGGACATTTTGGATTTTGATATTCAAGTGGGCTATGTGTAACATTCTTATCCATTTTCATGATGGTTGGGTGACTCATCAAGCCATGCTCTTTTGTGCTCAAATGGTCTCCCTTTTTGGTGAACAAGTTGGTGCACATAAGTGGCCCAAACTTGCCTTTTCATGGGCATTTTCAACCTTGATTCTTCATGTGGGCTATGTGCATCAACTTTCTACCCTTAGCTTCTTTGATTCATATGTTTATGGGTAGACCTCCTTGTTGTATTCTCATGGTCAAAACTTTCATCAAGATGAGGCACATAAGGTTGCCCATGGTTAACCCATGAATGGGTCCTCATGTTCTTCAAGTGGGCTATGTGCTCTCTCCAATCCATTGAGATGAGGCATTTGGGTTACTCTTGGAGACCCGTTTCCTTTCTACTCCCCACTTGTCCATGCATATGTGTAAAAAGATGGAGACATCCTGAGTGAGAATCATGACCTTGGCATAAAAGTGAGTCAATCCTTGGCCACATGTGGACTTTGAAGAGGAACTTCTCATGTGCAGTAGGACTCTCATCCTTAGTTGATTTCATGGCACTTGAGTGCATTTGTTGTCCAAAATGTGTCCTTGGATGATGGACTTTTCTTACCTGAGGCATGCCATGCCACCTTCTTTAAGGCAGGCCTTACTTTTTCCAATGGGTCCAACACATATCCTAAGTGACACATGGAATTGGACTTTAGATTTTGCATTTGAATGTGAGTCCAATCCCATGTGTTTCTTGGATGAGAATTTGGATGTTAATGGGTAAAGGATAGGGACTTACCTTGCCAAGCTTGTAGGATTCCATGGCGGATGGTACCAGGGGCCACCAAGTAGTTGACGAGGATGATCCTGCTTTCATTGTCCGCCGGGGGGACCACATGTGTTCCCTAGCTATGGAGCATCAACCTCTTCCTGCCATCAAGGGTCGAGGTACCAGGGATCGCTGGGACAATTGGATGAAGGAGCCACAGCCCTTGCTTGAGCGAGTACTAGATGGTACTCCTTTTGCTGGCCTCCTCACCCTACGCTTCCATAATAACGACGCCAACCGCATGATGCTTGCGGCCCTTTGTGAGAGGTGGCGGGATGAGACCCACACCTTCCAGCTCCCTTGTGGAGAATGGGGAATAACCCCTTTGGACATTTATATGCAGATAGGTTTCCCATTTCATGGGGCAATTGTCCCTCAAGTTAGCTCTTTAGCTCCCCTCTCTTCCACTGATTGGCTGCGGCTTGTCGGTGACGTCCCTCCTGAGGGTGAATTCCAAGGCCATCAAGTGAAGATGCGATGGTTTTACAACAATTTTGCTTCCATCGTCCCTACCACCGAGCGAGAGGCCCTCCACAAGGCGCGGGCCATGATCACTTATGCTTTTGGATTCCTTTCTTTTTTGCCATGCGAATGAGAGAGTTGATCCTAAATTTCTTCGTTTAGTCGAGGACCTTCATCACCCTTATAACTGGAATGGGGCCATCCTGACCCGTCTCTTTCAAGGTCTGGACAAAACCTGTCGGCATAGCCGGTCCTTCACAGGCTTCTGGCCTGTTGTTGAGGTACCTCTTCTTTCATCCTCTTTGGAGCCGTTTGCCTCCTTTCTCTCTCTGATCATTAAATGTACTTTCATCCAGACTTGCTTTTATGACCATTTTCCGCATCTTGCGCCGAGGATGCGAGATGACATTGAACCCGCTCAGTATCGCCACATGTACTGGCATCAGCAGAATCGTCAGCGGAACTCCCGAGTTCCCGGGGATAATTGGCGTGCTGATATAGACGGGCTGACCGTTGAGGACGTAAGTATCTTGCTTGTCTTTGTCCTTGTGCTGTACTTGTAACTGATCGTGGTAACCTCTTCTACTGCAGTTTGCCCGGATGCCGTACGCGAGTTTCCCTCTCTACTACACACCCCAGCGCGTGGAGGCATACGATGCTTCATGTCTTCGTATTATGCTTTCTGACGCTGAGTCCTTCCAATGGTACTTGGGAGAGAGATTGCTTCGGCAAGTTACTGGGGTGGCTCGGGTCCCCTGTTCTGCACCTCCTCCAGCTGCTCGGATGCCAGCTGATGAGAGAGTTGAGGCTCTGGTGGGCCAGCCTGGCTTCCGTTTCACGATCCCGGATCGTGATTATGACGAGTGGTATCTGCTATTTGGCCAGGGGCCTTTGCTTCCTTCGCTTTACGTTCCAGGTGGCCGTCGTAGGTATGCTGGAGGTTCAGTGACTGCTCCTTTGATGGATCTTTATCGTCGGGAGCGGGACGCGAGGAGGGGCGATGATGATTATGTTGGTGACTTGTAGCTGGCTCTGCTTTGTATGGCTTTGTACTTTTGTTTTTGTCTCCTTTTGTATCAGGCTCTTTTGGATGAATATACAGGCTTTAATTTCTCCCAAATTCCTTGGTGATGTCTGGATGCTTTGACTCTTGACTCATTCCTTCATGATTTGAGACTGCTTAGCTGCATGGGTGATGACTTGAATGGTTCAGATTGCTTGATTAGGCCTTGTGGGCCCACTTGATGCTTAGATCTTGGATTCTGGCCTTTCTTTTGATGATCGAACCTTTGATCTTGCTACTCCATGACTTGTGTAAGCTTTCCAATGGTTTGGATCTTGATGATTTGGCCCTTGAATGGTTCAGATTGATGGATTTGGCCCTGTGGGCCCACTTGAGACCTTAGCTTTACTTTGGGGCTCTTCTTTTGATGATTTGTGAGGTTAGGAATGCTTCTCATGGCGTGGATGATGGCTTGAACGTCCCTGATCGCTTGATTTGGCTTTGTGGGCCCACTTGATGATTAGATCTTGGATTCTGGCCCTTCTTGTGATGATCAAACCTTTGATCTTGTTGTTTCATGGCTCATGTAGGTTCTTCAATGGTTTAGATCGTGATGATCTAGTCTTTGAATGGCTTGGATTGCTTGTGGCCCCCACTTGATCACTTTCCCCCTTCTTTGGCTTGATCAGCCATATTCCGGCCACATTACTTCATGATTGGACCAGTGGGGCACCTTTTGTATGATCTTGATCATCTTCAGTCGAAATCGGGAGTGGACCAGAGCCTTGGGCGGCCCACGGAGCGCCATCTGCTGACGTGGACTGTCAGCCTCACCTACCAAAAGCCCTGGAGCCAATCCCGCGGAGAGAGGGGATCTGCGTCCGTACGGGCGGCCCAGGGCAGGCCGCCCAAGGCTCGCCTCTTGAGCGGCCTGGGCTGGCCCTGGTTCGGACATCTTCTGTTGTCTGTTGCTGCTGTCCCCACATTCCCTGTACTGGACCATTCGATTCCAGCCATGAATCTTCTTGTCCCCTTGTCTTTTCTCTTCATCTTGTCTTCTTCTCATTTTGTCCTTTCTTGGGCAATGGATGGTGGGGATTTATGGGCTGTGGGGGCTGTCCAAGATGGGTCCCACACTTCAGATCTTCAACTGAGCTTTGATAATGGGGAAATGCCTTTAATGGATGGGGTAGATGGGGCATTGAATGGAAGCATTGATGAGGGGCTAGGGATGGTGGTTGATGAAGCTTTGAATAGCTCCATTAATGGTGGGATGGCTGGATTTCCAGGTTTGAATGGGTCCCTCATTATGGGAGGAATGGATGGTATGGATGAGATGATGGGATGGGACATAGGTGAGGCTACGCATCCCTTGAGTGTGGGCCCCATGGATGATGTGATGGATGGTGGTGATGGGACCATGATGGACATAGATGGGCTAATCTCATGTTTAGATGGTATGGATGGCTCAGATGGTACCTTTGACGGTTTGGATGCTCTGGATGAGGGCCAGGATGTGCGGTATACTTCTTTGGGTGGACTTGATGTGATCATTGATGATGTCCCCTTGATGATGGACGGTGTGGATGCCTCGATGATCCCTTTGATCGGTCAGGATGATGATTGGATACATGATTTTCTGTTGGAGGGGGCCGCAGGTCCAGATCTGACCGTTGATTCTTCGATCGGGGTAGCCGGGACCCTTTTGGATGGTTCAGATGCATTCTTTGACTGTCAGATTGGTCAGGATGCCACGATGTGCGGGGTGTGATCTTCACTGATAGTCCTTTTGGTTGGGAGCATTGTCCTTCCTTTGATCATTGGCCCTTTGCGCATTCCGTTCATGAGGTGGGCGAGTCTTCTCATGCGGCTGAGGTTGTGACAGTTTCCGACAGTGATGCGGCTATATCAGACATAGCCGTTACTGGGGACAGGTCAGGGGCTGTTGAGTCTGCAGAGGTTCCAGCTTTTCCTTCTCCTTCGCCCGTTGACCTTCCGATCCTTGATGAGTCATTATTGATTTCTGGGCCTTTTGTGCTGGAGGGGATACCGGTGAGGACTTGTCAGCTGCTTCCTCGTTCTTCTTGCTCGCCACGACTGCTTGCTTGGCTTGACAGCTTGTCAGCTTATGAGATTCGAGATTTGGAGTCTTATGGCTTTGGCAGTCTGATTCATATGGCTAGAGTTGACATTGACTGGAGGATGCTCGGAGCTGCCTTGATTGACTGGGTCCCTTCGTTGAACTTGTTTGCGTTCAATGATATGGAGATGGGGCCTTCTTTGGAGGAGCTTGCACACTGACAGGCTTACCCTTGGATTATACTCAGTACTTCTCGCCGAAGACATCGCCGAAGACTGCTACACCGCAGAACTGGTTTGGGATCCCTTATCTTGTTCGACCTGCAGCTAGTGGCCAGGATGTTGTAGTGTTCTCTTTGGACTTGCTGTATGATCTTTTTTTCGGGTCCTCAGAGTACGGCTGGTTCTACCTTTGCTCGGAACGCACTGATGTTTTGCTTGATTGCTGAAGTGCTGTTCTCGGGATGGCGAAGGTCCCAGACTCCTTTGCTTTTTGAGGTGATGAGCCGAGCTGCCCGTCGGCAGGGATTATTCTCCTTATCTTGGCCGAGCTATTCGATGGGCTGACCGACTGTGCCCTGGGCCGCACTCGCGTTCTTCACGGCTGTTGTGCCTTCCTGCAGGTATCTTTTCTGCACCCTTTTTCTTTTGCTTTGTCAGGATTTGTTTTGCTCTAGCTGAACTTCTTTCGTTTTCTGTGATCAGGTCTGGCTATGGGAGCGCCTTTCTCTGACCGTTCCTGTACCTCTTCCTGGCATCCCGGGCTCTGACATTATGCGTTATATCATCGAGTTCCTTCCTCATACAGCCAGGATGAGCGAGCCCCTGTATCGCAGGATGTTCGCTGAACTTCGTGACTGGAACGTTCGTTGGGAGTCATCTTGGCTTTCACTTCCTCCAGTGCTTTGCGATGCACACCGCCATCCTCTGATGTTGGTAGGCTTTCGATCCTACTTTTCTTACCATCCCATCCGGTTCCTGCGGCAGTTTGGGTATGAGCAGGATGTTCCTCATTTCGCTTTCGCGGGTATCGGGCGTCGAACACTTCCATCCAGATCCTCCGACTTTAGGACCCGGATTGATTGTTCTTGGGCGAGTTATTTGACAGCTGATTTGTTGGGATTTGAGCTACGGACTTTTCCGATGGCGACCGCCCCATATCAGTATTAGGTTGCTGAGCAGTCTTTGTATCGACGTATCCCTTGTTGGCACCAGACTGCTGATGAGGATGAGCAGGATATTCTTGGAGATGCTGGCTCTTCATCTGGTTCATATGAACCTTTTGAGGAGCGCCCTTTTGTCGATCCTGGCTTCCTTTGGCCACTCATGGCCATTTGCTGTCTGAGATCTCTGCACTTCGGTATCATTGTGAGATGATGTCGAGGAGATTGGCTGCCGATCGGAGGTTGTCTGATGAGGAGACAGCGATCCGTACCCTTGAGCGCGATGAGGTGCATTACCTGCGTATGGAAGTGAGCAGGTTGAGAGCGAGACTATCTTTTTATGAGTCAGAGGACTCACCTAATGTGCCGAGGAGGAGGGTAGAGATTGATTGTGTTGGCCACCTGCAACACTGATTTTTGCATATATGATTGATGATGATGCATTTTTTTGTATTTTTGAAAAGATGATATGTGTAAGAGAAATATAATGCATTTAATTGAAAAGAGAAAAACTGTTTGAAAATCTACTGTGCCATGAGTTGTCTTGTGAGTGTGTCTGGATTTTGTGTCGGGATATAGGAATCAGAACTGGGGCTCGGTCAATGATTTGACCGATGTCTCGAGATTTGACTTGTGTGTTCCTTGGTTCCCTAGAGATGTAGGCAATGGAAACTCTTGCTTCCTGAGATTGTCAAAGTTTGTAGAGTTCTTCGCTCCTGACTGCGCTTCTTCTTGTTCTTGAACTGTAACCGCTTGAACTGATCTGGATCGTCTGCTTCTTGGTACCTGCACTTTTATTTTTCTTTTCTCTTTTTTTTTTTTTTTTTCCTTTTTTTTTTTTTTTTTTTAATTTTGAGCCATTTTTGCCTGTAGTGCTCTTTCGAGTTTTCACCACAGCCGGCTTTTCCCGTCATTTTTGCCCGTGGCGCCCTTTCAGGTTTTCACCACGTCCCGGGTATTTGGTCTTGCCTGCCCCTTGGCAGCTGTGCTGTTTTTACCCTTGGCGCCCTTTCAGGTTTTCACCAAGTCCGCTGTATGCCCACTGTTTTTACTCGGAGCGCCCTTTCGGGTTTTCACTCCGCCCTCTTTGTTTAGGCACACATTTTCTTTTTTTTTCTTCTTTTTTTTTCTTTTTCTGGATCTCTGGATAACTGCGGCGGCTAGAGGTCGGGAATCCGTCGTTGCCGGCCGATGGCAGTCCTTCAGCCCTTATCCTGAGTTACGATGATAGAGCTGTCGGTCTTTGCTAAAGACCCCTCTGAGATGGATGGATGGATGACTGTGTTTCTTCTTGGGTTGATTTTTTTCTTGGGTGCCTTGCTTTAGCTTCCCTTTTTCTTTCTCTTTTCTTCTTTTCTTTTCTTTTCTTTTTCTTTTGCATTCTTTTTCTCTATCTCTTTTTTTTTGTTTTTTGTCTCTTTTTGAATCCCCCCCTCTCTTTTTTTTTTTTTCTCTTTGGAATCCCCTTATTTGAAACACTTGTTGGTGGACGGGATTGATTTCTCAGAGGTCTTAGCTTCGACCTCTTGACTTCTGCTCTATTAAGTAACTCTTGATAGGTCGAATGACTTACCCGTGAAAGATTTTCACGTTGTCGGCGTTGGTTGGCTCAGGAAGATCCACCCCTCTCATGCTGGTGAGTCGGAAGGCGGCCTTCCAGGAAGTACTTTCTCTGATGATCAGTGGCCCGTCCCACGAGGGTTTGAACTTCCCTCTGGGATCTGGAAGGTGCGACGGTAGAATCTTCTTCATGACCAATGTCGCCTACCTTGAAACTTCTTTTCCGGACTCTCTTGTTGTAAGCCCGAGCGATCCTTTTCTGATAACATTGTGAATGACTTAGTGCACGCATGCGCTTCTCATCTGCTAGCTGCAACTGATCGAATCTGGCCCGTTGCCATTCTCCTTCTTCAATTCCGCTTTCTAATAACACCCCGGCCCACGGAGCGCCATCTGCTGACGTGGACTGTCAGCCTCACCTACCAAAAGCCCTGGAGCCAATCCCGCGGAGAGAGGGGATCTGCGTCCGTACGGGCGGCCCAGGGCAGGCCGCCCAAGGCTCGCCTCTTGAGCGGCCTGGGCTGGCCCTGGTTCGGACATTTCTGTGTCTGTTGCTGCTGTCCCCACATTCCCTGTACTGGACCGTTCGATTCCAGCCATGAATCTTCTTGTCCCCTTGTCTTTTCTCTTCATCTTGTCTTCTTCATTTTGTCCTTTCTTGGGCAATGGATGGTGGGGATTTATGGGCTGTGGGGGCTGTCCAAGATGGGTCCCACACTTCAGATCTTCAACTGAGCTTTGATAATGGGGAAATGCCTTTAATGGATGGGGTAGATGGGGCATTGAATGGAAGCATTGATGAGGGGCTAGGGATGGTGGTTGATGAGCTTTGAATAGCTCCATTAATGGTGGGATGGCTGGATTTTCTGATTTGAATGGGCCCTCATTATGGGAGGAATGGATGGTATGGATGAGATGATGGGATGGGACATAGGTGAGGCTATGCATCCCTTGAGTGTGGGCCCCATGGATGATGTGATGGACGGTGGTGATGGGACATGAGGACATAGATGGGCTATCTCATGTTGATGGTATGGATGGCTCAGATGGTACCTTTGACGGTTTGGATGCTCTGGATGAGGGCCAGGATGTGCGGTATACTTCTTTGGGTGGACTTGATGTGATCATTGATGATGTCCCCTTGATGATGGACGGTGTGGATGCCTCGATGATCCCTTTGATCGGTCAGGATGATGATTGGATCATGATTTCTTTGGAGGGGGCCGCAGGTCCGAGATCTGACCGTTGATTCTTCGATCGGGGTAGCCGGGACCCTTTTGGATGGTTCAGATGCATTCTTTGACGGTCAGATTGCAGGATGCCACGATGTGCGGTGTGATCTTCACTGATAGTCCTTTTGGTTGGAGCATTGTCCTTCCTTTGTCATTGGCCCTTTGCGCATTCCGTTCATGAGGTGGGGAGTCTTCTCATGCGGCTGAGGTTATGACAGTTTCAGACAGTGATGCGGCTATATCAGACATAGCCGTTACTGGGGACAGGTCAGGGGCTGTCGAGTCTGCAGAGGTTCCAGCTTTTCCTTCTCCTTCGCCGTTTGACCTTCCGATCCTTGATGAGTTGTCCTTCGATTTCTGGGCCTTTTGTGCTGGAGGGGATACCGGTGAGGACTTGTCAGCTGCTTCCTCGTTCTTCTTGCTCGCCACGACTGCTTGCTTGGCTTGACAGCTTGTCAGCTTATGAGATTCGAGATTTGGAGTCTTATGGCTTTGGCAGTCTGATTCATATGGCTAGAGTTGACATTGACTGGAGGATGCTCGGAGCTGCCTTGATTGACTGGGTCCCTTCGTTGAACTTGTTTGCGTTCAATGATATGGAGATGGGGCCTTCTTTGGAGGAGCTTGCACGCTTGACAGGCTTACCCTTGGATTATACTCAGTACTTTTTCGCCGAAGACATCGCCGAAGACTGCTACACACCAAGAACTGGTTTGGGATCCCTTATCTTGTTCGCCTGCAGCTAGTGGCCAGGATGTGTAGTGTTCTCTTTGGACTTGCTGTATGATCTTTTTTCGGGTCCTCAGAGTACGGCTGGTTCTACCTTTGCTCGGAACGCACTGATGTTTTGCTTGATTGCTGAGTGCTGTTCTCGGGATGGCGCAGGTCCCAGACTCCTTTGCTTTTTGAGGTGATGAGCCGAGCTGCCGTCGGCAGGGATCATTTCTCTTATCTTGGCCGAGCTATTTGATGGGCTGACCGACTGTGCCCTGGGCCGCACTCGTGTCTTCGCGGCTGTTGTGCTTCCTGCAGGTATCTTTCAAAATGTGTCCTTGGATGATGGACTTTTCTTACCTGAGGCATGCCATGCCACCTTCTTTAAGGCAGGCCTTACTTTTTCCAATGGGTCCAACACATATCCTAAGTGACACATGGAATTGGACTTTAGATTTTGCATTGAATGTGAGTCCAATCCCATGTGTTTCTTGGATGAGAATTTGGATGTTAATGGGTAAAGGATAGGGACTTACCTTGCCAAGCTTGTAGGATTCCATGGCGGATGTACCAGGGCCACAAGTAGTTGACGAGGATGATCCTGCTTTCATTGTCCGGGGGGACCCATGTGTTCCCTAGCTATGGAGCATCAACCTCTTCCTGCCATCAAGGGTCGAGTACCAGGGATCGCTGGGACAATTGGATGAAGGAGCCAAAGCCCTTGCTTGAGCGAGTACTAGATGGTACTATCCTTTTGCTGGCCTCCTCACCCTACGCTTCCATAATACGACGCCAACCGCATGATGCTTGCGGCCCTTTGTGAGAGGTGGCGGGATGAGACCCACACCTTCCAGCTCCCTTGTGGAGAATGGGGGAATAACCCCTTTGGACATTTATATGCAGATAGGTTTCCCATTTCATGGGGCCAATTGTCCCTAAGTTATCTCTTTAGCTCCCCTCTCTTCCACTGATTGGCTGCGGGCTTGTCGGTGACGTCCCTCCTGAGGGTGAATTCCAAGGCCATCAAGTGAAGATGCGCGATGGTTTTACAACAATTTGGCTTCCATCGTCCTACCCTCCCACCGAGCGGAGGCCCTCCACAAGGCGCGGGCCATGATCACTTATGCTTTTGGATTCCTTTCTTTTTTGCCATGCGAAGGAGAGAGTTGATCCTAAATTTCTTCGTTTAGTCGAGGACCTTCATCACCCTTATAACTGGAATGGGGCCATCCTGACCCGTCTCTTTCAAGGTCTGGACAAAACCTGTCGGCATAGCCGGTCCTTCACAGGCTTCTGGCCTGTTGTTGAGGGTACCTCTTCTTTCATCCTCTTTGGAGCCGTTTGCCTCCTTTCTCTCTCTGATCATTAAATGTACTTTCACTCCAGACTTGCTTTTATGACCATTTTCCGCATCTTGCGCCGAGGATGCGAGATGGACATTGAACCCGCTCAGTATCGCCACATGTACTGGCATCAGCAGAATCGTCAGCGGAACTCCCGAGTTCCCGGGGATAATTGGCGTGCTGATATAGACGGGCTGACCGTTGAGGACGTAAGTATCTTGCTTGTCTTTGTCCTTGTGCTTGTACTTGTAACTGATCGTGGTAACCTCTTTCTACTGCAGTTTGCCCGGATGCCGTACGCGAGTTTCCCTCTCTACTACACACCCCAGCGCGTGGAGGCATACGATGCTTCATGTCTTCGTATTATGCTTTCTGACGCTGAGTCCTTCCAATGGGTACTTGGGAGAGAGATTGCTTCGGCAAGTTACTGGGGTGGCTCGGGTCCCCTGTTCTGCACCTCCTCCAGCTGCTCGGATGCCAGCTGATGAGAGAGTTGAGGCTCTGGTGGGCCAGCCTGGCTTCCGTTTCACGATCCCGGATCGTGATTATGACGAGTGGTATCTGCTATTTGGCCAGGGGCCTTTGCTTCCTTCGCTTTACGTTCCAGTGGGCCGTCGTAGGTATGCTGGAGGTTCAGTGACTGCTCCTTTGATGGATCTTTATCGTCGGGAGCGGGACGCGAGGAGGGGCGATGATGATTATGTTGGTGACTTGTAGCTGGCTCTGCTTTGTATGGCTTTGTACTTTTGTTTTGTCTCCTTTTGTATCAGGCTCTTTTGGATGAATATACAGGCTTTAATTTCTCCCAAATTCCTTGGTGATGTCTGGATGCTTTGACTCTTGACTCATTCCTTCATGATTTGAGACTGCTTAGCTGCATGGGTGATGACTTGAATGGTTCAGATTGCTTGATTAGGCCTTGTGGGCCCACTTGATGCTTAGATCTTGGATTCTGGCCTTTCTTTTGATGATCGAACCTTTGATCTTGCTACTCCATGACTTGTGTAAGCTTTCCAATGGTTTGGATCTTGATGATTTGGCCCTTGAATGGTTTCAGATTGATGGATTTGGCCCTGTGGGCCCACTTGAGACCTTAGCTTTACTTTGGGGCTCTTCTTTTGATGATTTGTGAGGTTAGGAATGCTTCTCATGGCGTGGATGATGGCTTGAACGTCCCTGATCGCTTGATTTGGCTTTGTGGGCCCACTTGATGATTAGATCTTGGATTCTGGCCCTTCTTGTGATGATCAAACCTTTGATCTTGTTGTTTCATGGCTCATGTAGGTTCTTCAATGGTTTAGATCGTGATGATCTAGTCTTTGAATGGCTTGGATGCTTGTGGCCCCCACTTGATCACTTTCCCCCTTCTTTGGCTTGATCAGCCATATTCCGGCCACATTACTTCATGATTGGACCAGTGGGGCACCTTTTGTATGATCTTGATCATCTTCAGTCGAAATCGGGAGTGGACCAGAGCCTTGGGCGGCCCACGGAGCGCCATCTGCTGACGTGGACTGTCAGCCTCACCTACCAAAAGCCCTGGAGCCAATCCCGCGGAGAGAGGGGATCTGCGTCCGTACGGGCGGCCCAGGGCAGGCCGCCCAAGGCTCGCCTCTTGAGCGGCCTGGGCTGGCCCTGGTTCGGACATCTTCTGTTGTCTGTTGCTGCTGTCCCCACATTCCCTGTACTGGACCATTCGATTCCAGCCATGAATCTTCTTGTCCCCTTGTCTTTCTCTTCATCTTGTCTTCTTCTCATTTTGTCCTTTCTTGGGCAATGGATGGTGGGGATTTATGGGCTGTGGGGGCTGTCCAAGATGGGTCCCACACTTCAGATCTTCAACTGAGCTTTGATAATGGGGAAATGCCTTTAATGGATGGGGTAGATGGGGCATTGAATGGAAGCATTGATGAGGGGCTAGGGATGGTGGTTGATGAAGCTTTGAATAGCTCCATTAATGGTGGGATGGCTGGATTTCCAGGTTTGAATGGGTCCCTCATTATGGGAGGAATGGATGGTATGGATGAGATGATGGGATGGGACATAGGTGAGGCTACGCATCCCTTGAGTGTGGGCCCCATGGATGATGTGATGGATGGTGGTGATGGGACCATGATGGACATAGATGGGCTAATCTCATGTTTAGATGGTATGGATGGCTCAGATGGTACCTTTGACGGTTTGGATGCTCTGGATGAGGGCCAGGATGTGCGGTATACTTCTTTGGGTGGACTTGATGTGATCATTGATGATGTCCCCTTGATGATGGACGGTGTGGATGCCTCGATGATCCCTTTGATCGGTCAGGATGATGATTGGATACATGATTTTTCTGTTGGAGGGGGCCGCAGGTCCAGATCTGACCGTTGATTCTTCGATCGGGGTAGCCGGGACCCTTTTGGATGGTTCAGATGCATTCTTTGACTGTCAGATTGGTCAGGATGCCACGATGTGCGGTGTGATCTTCACTGATAGTCCTTTTGGTTGGGAGCATTGTCCTTCCTTTGATCATTGGCCCTTTGCGCATTCCGTTCATGAGGTGGGCGAGTCTTCTCATGCGGCTGAGGTTGTGACAGTTTCCGACAGTGATGCGGCTATATCAGACATAGCCGTTACTGGGGACAGGTCAGGGGCTGTTGAGTCTGCAGAGGTTCCAGCTTTTCCTTCTCCTTCGCCCGTTGACCTTCCGATCCTTGATGAGTCATTATTGATTTCTGGGCCTTTTGTGCTGGAGGGGATACCGGTGAGGACTTGTCAGCTGCTTCCTCGTTCTTCTTGCTCGCCACGACTGCTTGCTTGGCTTGACAGCTTGTCAGCTTATGAGATTCGAGATTTGGAGTCTTATGGCTTTGGCAGTCTGATTCATATGGCTAGAGTTGACATTGACTGGAGGATGCTCGGAGCTGCCTTGATTGACTGGGTCCCTTCGTTGAACTTGTTTGCGTTCAATGATATGGAGATGGGGCCTTCTTTGGAGGAGCTTGCACACTTGACAGGCTTACCCTTGGATTATACTCAGTACTTCTCGCCGAAGACATCGCCGAAGACTGCTACACCGCAGAACTGGTTTGGGATCCCTTATCTTGTTCGACCTGCAGCTAGTGGCCAGGATGTTGTAGTGTTCTCTTTGGACTTGCTGTATGATCTTTTTTCGGGTCCTCAGAGTACGGCTGGTTCTACCTTTGCTCGGAACGCACTGATGTTTTGCTTGATTGCTGAAGTGCTGTTCTCGGGATGGCGAAGGTCCCAGACTCCTTTGCTTTTTGAGGTGATGAGCCGAGCTGCCCGTCGGCAGGGGATTATTTCTCTTATCTTGGCCGAGCTATTCGATGGGCTGACCGACTGTGCCCTGGGCCGCACTCGCGTTCTTCACGGCTGTTGTGCCTTCCTGCAGGTATTCTTTTCTGCACCCTTTTTCTTTTGCTTTGTCAGGATTTGTTTTGCTCTAGCTGAACTTCTTTCGTTTTCTGTGATCAGGTCTGGCTATGGGAGCGCCTTTCTCTGACCGTTCCTGTACCTCTTCCTGGCATCCCGGGCTCTGACATTATGCGTTATATCATCGAGTTCCTTCCTCATACAGCCAGGATGAGCGAGCCCCTGTATCGCAGGATGTTCGCTGAACTTCGTGACTGGAACGTTCGTTGGGAGTCATCTTGGCTTTCACTTCCTCCAGTGCTTTGCGATGCACACCGCCATCCTCTGATGTTGGTAGGCTTTCGATCCTACTTTCTTACCATCCCATCCGGTTCCTGCGGCAGTTTGGGTATGAGCAGGATGTTCCTCATTTCGCTTTCGCGGGTATCGGGCGTCGAACACTTCCATCCAGATCCTCCGACTTTAGGACCCGGATTGATTGTTCTTGGGCGAGTTATTTGACAGCTGATTTGTTGGGATTTGAGCTACGGACTTTTCCGATGGCGACCGCCCCATATCAGTATTAGGTTGCTGAGCAGTCTTTGTATCGACGTATCCCTTGTTGGCACCAGACTGCTGATGAGGATGAGCAGGATATTCTTGGAGATGCTGGCTCTTCATCTGGTTCATATGAACCTTTTGAGGAGCGCCCTTTTGTCGATCCTGGCTTCCTTTTGGCCACTCATGGCCATTTGCTGTCTGAGATCTCTGCACTTCGGTATCATTGTGAGATGATGTCGAGGAGATTGGCTGCCGATCGGAGGTTGTCTGATGAGGAGACAGCGATCCGTACCCTTGAGCGCGATGAGGTGCATTACCTGCGTATGGAAGTGAGCAGGTTGAGAGCGAGACTATCTTTTTATGAGTCAGAGGACTCACCTAATGTGGCCGAGGAGGAGGGTAGAGATTGATTGTGTTGGCCACCTGCACACTGATTTTTGCATATATGATTGATGATGATGCATTTTTTTGTATTTTTGAAAAAGATGATATGTGTAAGAGAAATATAATGCATTTAATTGAAAAGAGAAAAAACTGTTTGAAAATCTACTGTGCCATGAGTTGTCTTGTGAGTGTGTCTGGATTTTGTGTCGGGATATAGGAATCAGAACTGGGGCTCGGTCAATGATTTGACCGATGTCTCGAGATTTGACTTGTGTGTTCCTTTGGTTCCCTAGAGATGTAGGCAATGGAAACTCTTGCTTCCTGAGATTGTCAAAGTTTGTAGAGTTCTTCGCTCCTGACTGCGCTTCTTCTTGTTCTTGAACTGTAACCGCTTGAACTGATCTGGATCGTCTGCTTCTTGGTACCTGCACTTTTATTTTTTCTTTTCTCTTTTTTTTTTTTTTTTTCCTTTTTTTTTTTTTTTTTTAATTTTGAGCCATTTTTGCCTGTAGTGCTCTTTCGAGTTTTCACCACAGCCGGCTTTTCCCGTCATTTTTGCCCGTGGCGCCCTTTCAGGTTTTCACCACGTCCCGGGTATTTGGTCTTGCCTGCCCCTTGGCAGCTGTGCTGTTTTTACCCTTGGCGCCCTTTCAGGTTTTCACCAAGTCCGCTGTATGCCCACTGTTTTTACTCGGAGCGCCCTTTCGGGTTTTCACTCCGCCCTCTTTGTTTAGGCACACATTTTCTTTTTTTTTCTTCTTTTTTTTTTCTTTTTTCTGGATCTCTGGATAACTGCGGCGGCTAGAGGTCGGGAATCCGTCGTTGCCGGCCGATGGCAGTCCTTCAGCCCTTATCCTGAGTTACGATGATAGAGCTGTCGGTCTTTGCTAAAGACCCCTCTGAGATGGATGGATGGATGACTGTGTTTCTTCTTGGGTTGATTTTTTTCTTGGGTGCCTTGCTTTAGCTTCCCTTTTTCTTTCTCTTTTCTTCTTTTCTTTTCTTTTTCTTTTTCTTTTGCATTCTTTTTCTCTATCTCTTTTTTTTGTTTTTTTGTCTCTTTTTGAATCCCCCCCTCTCTTTTTTTTTTTTTTCTCTTTTGGAATCCCCTTATTTGAAACACTTGTTGGTGGACGGGATTGATTTCTCAGAGGTCTTAGCTTCGACCTCTTGACTTCTGCTCTATTAAAGTAACTCTTGATAAGGTCAGAATGACTTACCCGTGAAAGATTTTCACGTTGTCGGCGTTGGTTGGCTCAGGAAGATCCACCCCTCTCATGCTGGTGAGTCGGAAGGCGCCTCCAGGAAGTACTTCTCTGATGATCAGTGGCCCGTCCCACGAGGGTTTGAACTTCCCTCTGGGATCTGGAAGGTGCGACGGTAGAATCTTCTTCATGACCATGTCGCCTACCTTGAAACTTCTTTTCCGGACTCTCTTGTTGTAAGCCCGAGCGATCCTTTTCTGATAACATTGTGAATGACTTAGTGCACGCATGCGCTTCTCATCTGCTAGCTGCAACTGATCGAATCTGGCCCGTTGCCATTCTCCTTCTTCAATTCCGCTTTCTAATAACACCCGAAGTGATGGTATTTCCACTTCGACTGGTAGAACTGCTTCCATTCCATAAGTAAGTTCGAAAGGAGTAACGCCCGTAGCAGACCGTACAGACGTTCGATAGGCCCAAAGTGCATACGGGAGCATATCTGACCAATCTCGATAGGTCACGACCATCTTCTCGAGTATCCTGACGATTGTCTTGTTTGCGGCTTCTACCCCACCATTCATCTGGGGACGGTAGGGGCTTGATCGATGACGTTGGATCTTGAATTTGCTGAGGAAGTCATCCATCTTCTTGTTGACGAACGGGGTCCCATTATCTGTGATGATAGCATTAGGGATTCCATACCGGCATATGATGTTGTCCTTCATGAATTTGATCACTTGAGATGCTGCAATCGTGGTGTAGGAGGCTGCCTCTACCCACTTGGTGAAGTAGTCGACTGCCACAAGTATGTACTCGTGACCATTTGATGCTTTGGGACTGATCTTGCCGATGATGTCGAGTCCCCACATGGAGAAGGGCCAGGGGGTGGTCAGGTTGTATAATTCTGATGATGGGGCATGGATTTGATTCGCATGCTCCTGACACTTGAAGCATTTTCTGACGTGCTTGCAACAGTCTGTCTCCATGGTGAGCCAGTAGTAGCCGAGTCGTAGAATCTTCTTTGCCATCATGTGCCCATTCATGTGTGGGCCACAGATTCCTTCGTGTATTTCTTTCATGATCTTTGCAGCTTCTGTTTCATCGACGCATCGGAGGAGGATGTGATTATAGGATCGCTTGTAGAGAACTTCGCCACTGATGGTGAACTGGCCGGCCAAACGTTGGATGGTTCGGCGATCTGTTGCTGTTGCTGACTCTGGATACTCCTGGGTTTCGAGATATTGCTTGATGTCGGCATACCAGGGTTTGTCAGGGACAGCTTCGGCTTCTTCTATTTGCAGGCAAAAAGCAGGTTCTTCTTGAATTTCGACCGTGAGCTCCCATTCTGAAGCTCCTTTTGGGATCTCGAGCATTGATGCGAGCGTGGCGAGAGCATCTGCAAACTGGTTCTTGGCTCTGGGCATGTATGAGAAGGTGATTTCCTCGAATTCTTCGATCAGATTGTCAAGATACACATGATATGGTATCAACTTCTCGTCTTTGGTCTTCCATTCGCCATTGGTCTGATTGATGATAAGCTGTGAGTCTCCAAATACTCGTAGCTTCTTGATGCCCAAGATTATGGCTTCCCTTAAGCCAGCGATGCATGCTTCGTACTCTGCCATGTTGTTGGTGCACTCGAATGCGATGCGCCTCGAGATAGGAATAGGGACATCATCTGGAGAGTAGAGGATTGCTCCAATACCACTCCCTTTAGAATTTGCTGCGCCGTCGAAGAATAACGTCCATTCATCTTTTTCTTCTTTTCATCCCCTTCAATAAGCAAGAGATCTTCATCAGGGAAGAATGTCTTGAGCGGCTGATAGTCCAGGAGAGAGTGAGCCGCAAGATGATCGGCGAGAGCCTGTCCCTTGATTGCCTTTTGAGTGACATAGGTGATGTCGAACTCAGACAAGAGTAGCTGCCATTTAGCTATCCTTCCAGTGAGTGCCGGCTTCTCGAACAGGTACTTGAGCGGATCCATGTGAGCGAGGAGGAGAATAGGGAATGCAATCATGTATTGACGGAGTCGCTGAGTTGCCCAGACTAGGGCGAGGCAAGTCTTCTCGATCGGGGAATACCTGGTCTCGTAGTCGGTGAACTTTCGACTCAAATAGTATATTGCTTGTTCTTTCTTCCCGGTCTCGTCGTGTTGGCCGAGGACACAGCCAATGGCTTCTGCTGCTACCGAGATGTATAACAATAGCGGTCGTCCAGGAGTGGGAGGCACTAGGACTGGAGGATTCATGAGATACTTCTTGATGCGGTCGAAGGCGACTTGGCAATCATCATTCCATTCTTTTGGGACGTTCTTCCGAAGGAGCTTGAATATGGGCTCACAGATAGGTGTGAGCTGTGCGATGAAGCGACTGATGTATTGAATTCTGCCGAGGAAGCCACGAATTTCTTTCTCTGTTCTAGGAGGGGGCATCTCGATGATTGCTCTGGTTTTGGTCTCGTCGACCCTGATGCCATCTTCGCTCACCATAAAGCCGAGGAGCTTACCTCCCATTGCACCGAAGACACATTTCTGAGGGTTGAGGCGGAGCTTGTACTTTTCTAATCTGTTGAATAACTTCTTCAGATCTTCAAAGTGTCCTTCAATTGTGCGAGATTTGACGATCATGTCGTCCACATATACTTCGAGCTCCTTGTTCATCATGTCATGGAATAGTGCTGTCATTGCTCGCTGATATGTTGCTCCTGCGTTCTTCAGACCGAACGGCATCACCCTGTAACAGAAGGTTCCCCAGGGAGTGATAAATGCTGTCTTCTCACGATCTTCGACGGCCATCTTGATCTGATTGTAACCTGAGAACCCGTCCATGAATGAGAAGATCTTGTATCCAGCGGTGTTGTCGACCAGAGTGTCGATATGTGGCAAAGGGAAGTCATCTTTTGGACTGGCTTTGTTGAGATCTCGGAAGTCGATGCACATTCGAACCTTGCCGTCCTTCTTCGGTACTGGTACGATGTTGGCGAGCCATTCAGGGTAGTTGGAGACTACCAAGAATCCCGCGTTGTACTGCTTGATGACTTCATCTCGGACTTTCAGAGCCCATTCTGGCTTCATTCTTCGGAGTTTTTGCTTCACTGGCTTCATATCTGCCTTGGTTGGCAGATGGTGTACAACGAGCTCTTCATCGAGCCCCGGCATGTCTTCATATGAGAACGCGAAGTTGGACAATCTTGGAGCTAGGAACTCTATCATTTTCTGTTTCATCTCAGGTGGCAACGATTTTCCAATGCGTACTTCCCTAGGGATCTCAGGCGTCCCCAAGTTTACTATCTCGAAATCATCGGCTACAACATTGGCTTTAGATTCGAACTTTTTGAGGAGATCCTCAAGTTCGGGAGCCGGATCATCATCTCCCTCGTCCCGAGCTTCGTCCAGACCCATGAGCTCGAAGTCTAATTCGATGTCGAAATCATATGATTCGACTTCAAACTCATGCGACTCTTTAGACGAACTTGGCACACTATTGAATGCAGGAAAAGAAATGTTTTTTGGTTTTTGAGATTTTTCTGAAATGGAAATACTAGATGTTTTTGGCTTTTGAAAGTTTTTGATTTTTTTGGATTTTCGAAATTCACGGGACTTTGAACAAGCGGGCATTGCAGACCATGATTGAGCCCAACTTGTTCCAAAGTTCCGGTCGCCGCTTAAACAGGCTTTTTTTTTGGAAGCCAGAGCCCTCAGATGGCTCTTTGGCTGATTCAAAAGTTAGGGGAACAGATGACCATTCAGGACCCCACACATCCTCCCCTGAAGAGGTGGGGGTTGATGTTTTGGGCGAAGAATCATGGTCTGGCCCAATGACCATGACTTCTTGCTGGTCAGGTTCGAGATCTGAGTCGTACTCAGTCCCTCCCGGATCACTTACCTCGCATTGCAGTTCGTCCGGTTCCACAGCTAGACACAAGTTTGGAACCTGGACATCAGACCAGTCTAGGGCTGGCCACTTCCCTTTCTTGGTCCAATGGATGGGCTGCTTCTGCCCCTGGCTGATGATTGATGATGTTGACTTTGCAGAGATGGGCAAGTCGTGCCCCTTGCTAATTGGTGATGAGATGGGCGAGCCGTGCCCCTTGCTGATTGAAGTGGGCAGGTTGTGCCCCTGGCTGATTGAAGTGGGCAGGTTGTGCCCCTGGTTGATTGAAGTGGGCAGGTTGTGCCCCTAGCTGATTGAAGTGGGCAGGTTGTGCCCCTGGTTGATTGAAGTGAGCAGGTTGTGCCCCTGGCTGGGAGCGGGTGTCAGAGTAACCTGGTCCTGAAGCTGCTGTATTTGTCTTCCTTCTTCGTCTTTATCATTTTCTTCTTCTTCTGGAGGCTTAGATGGTTCGAGAATCTGATCCCATCGAATGGGGGGCCACGTGGCCCAAGCTAGGCTCATCGGAAGGCCTTTGTGTAGTGCAGTCGGTTGATTCCCTCCTGGATCTTTGCAAGGTTCTCCTGGCTTGACGAATTGGATGGGTGAGCACCGAAATTTCTTCCTTCTCTTGTCTATGAAGGTTGCCCTGTATCCGAGTCCCCACTTGCGTTGGTTATATACTAGCGATACCTTTCTGGACTTGAAGTGATTCTTCATTCGGTATTTGAGGCTCAGACGCTCTGCTGGTGAGAAGACACGGTCCACCCTTGTTGGTTCTGGATTGGCGATAGAGTTCACAGTCTCAAATTCGAAACTGTGAAATGGGATGTCTTCTTCAGAGTGTTGGATATCGATGACCGGGATGTCTGGTTCAGTGGCAGCAGCATTAGAAGGAATGATGAGCTCCTTCTCTGCGTGGATAGAGATCACTTGATTTCCACAGATATACTTCACTCGTTGATGCAGGGTTGATGGCACAGCTCCAACCTTGTGCAGCCACGGTCGTCCGAGCAGCATGTTGAAAGAGGCTGATATATCCAGGATTTGGAATGTGATGGTAGAAACTTCTGGACCTATCTGTACCTCTATGTCGACTTCTCCTTCCACTGATCGGCGGGTGTTGTCGAATGCTCTGACGCATATGGTGCTAGGTCGGAATGAAGAAGGACTGATTCCCAGGCGTTCCGCGGTCTTGAGTGGGCAGACATTTAAGCTTGAGCCATTATCGATAAGGACCAGCGGAACACAGAGGTCTTTGTATCGTAAGGCTATGTTGAGGGATCGGCCATGATCGCATCCTTCTGGTGGCAACTCATTATCGGTGAAGGTGATGGCACGTGGAGCCAGGAGTTGTCCAATCATCAAAGCTATCATTTCTGGTGCCGTATCGGAGGAGACATGAGCATCATTCAAGGTCTTGGCAAACATCTCTCGGTGTATGCGAGATGTGCAGAGTAGCTCCCATACTGAGATTTGTGCAGGGATTGACTTGAGCTGAGTTGCTACATCGTATGCGGCTTCATTTTTGTTGCCGAGGCCTGAGAGAGCGCCTTTGGTGTCTCCTCTATTCTGATTATCTCTTCGGATGCAACGCCCGTTGGGATTCATGTTTCCCACTTCCGCACATTCTGGATAGTGCCATGGAACTTCTTTGTAGTTTTCCTCCCTTTTGCCTTCTAGGACCACTGGTTCTTGCAACGGTGCTGGTGTGGGTACCAGATCCTCCTCATATAGAGCTTTTGCCTTGAGAACTACATTGTTGCCTGTGCTGAAGGGGTAGTATCGAGGCTTGTCTTCATAGACCACATAAGGTCGTGGTCCTGGCTTGACTGTTCCTGGGGCAGGAGGCTCCCATGGAATGAATACTGGTCCTCTTGATATGGCAGGAGGTTTCTCTGTTCGTCCGAGCTGCCGTAGCGTGATTGATATGCCTCCGGGACTTGCCCCTTGCAATATGACAGGCTTGGCTGGAAGAGATCCTTCCAAGACAACGGGCTCTTGCTGCTGATGAGTGTAATCCTTCCATTGCGGATTGGATTGTTCTGGAGTTGCCCCTTGCAAGATGACAGGTTCGTATGTGGGCTCAATGTATGATTGTGCTCCTTCCAGGACGACTGGTTCCCAGCTTGAATGGTTGTAAGGTGCCCCTTGAACAACTGGTATATCATATGGAGGTGCTCCTTCAAGCACTACTGGCTCGGAGACTGAAGGAAGAAAGGGACTTGCCCCTTGCAAGACTGGAGGAGGATTTGTTGGCTCATAGGTGTAGGTATGAATGGACTGAATAGGGGAGAAGAAGCGATCGATATGGTCCCCTTCTTCTATACTATTGACTGCAGGGCCACGAGACGAACTGGGGTCCGTTGGATGCTGAGGCAGAGGATTCTGAAGGATGTTGGTGGAAGCTGCTGGAGAAGCTCCAGGGACCGAGATGACGATCTTGTGGTCATCAATCAGGTCTTGTATGGCATTCTTCAAAGTATAGCATCGGTCAGTGGCGTGGCCACGTCCTTGATGGTAGGCACAGTACTCATTTTCTCGGTAATTTGGAGGCAGAGGATGAGGCGGAGGCCTAGGTGTCATCAGAGTGAGTAACTGCTTTTGTACCAGCGTAGTCATGATTTGACTAAGTGGTTGGCTGAGTGGAGTGAACTTCCTGAACTCCCTGTAATTTTGCCTGTTCTGGTATGAGTATTGGCCGTTTCCCCTGAACTGCTGCTGTTGTCGTGGTGGCTGTGGCTGAGGATTCGGTTGTGGCTGATACCGCTGAGGCTGATGCTAAACTTGATTCTGCTGATACTGTTGACGTCCTTGTGGGGGAGCACGTTGATTTCCTTGAGCAGCGGTGTTGATGTTGTTTACCTCTGTTGGGCGGGGAGGAGAACCATTGCGGTTTCCATTCCCGTGCCCGATAGGTCTTCCTTCCACTCTGTTCCTCTTGACTGGAGTGGCTTGATGAGGCCATGGGGAGATCGTCCCGGCCCGGATTCCTGCTTCAACTTGCTCTCCAGCACGGATCAATTGTGAGAAATTCGCATATGGATGCGAGATGAGATACCCGGATATGCCTGGGTATGTTGAATGAACAATCATGGAGATTTGTTCTTCATCGTCGATGGGTGTCCGCATTCTGGCTGCCATAGCTCGCCAACGTCCCACATAAGCTGATAGTGTTTCATCACTCCTTTGCCTGAGTGCTGCGAGGTCGGCTCTTCTGGGTGCCATGTTGAGATTATATGCGAATCTGTCGACGAAAGCCTGGGAGAGCTGTTCCCATGTTCTGATGCGGTGGCAGTCCAATGAAGTGTACCAATCTAGGGCATCGCCCTTCAGAGATTTTTGGAACAGACGAATGAGGGCCCCTTCATTTCCTGCGATTGCACTCAGCTCTCCACAGAAGGCCTTGAGATGTGCTGTGGGACAACCGCTGCCATCGTATCTCTTGAATTTTGGAACCTCAAAGTTTTGAGGTACCCGAGCATCTGGGAAAGGACACAAGTCTCTGAACTTGGTCGAAGGTAAGTCGATTCCTTGCTGTCGCTGAAGCTGATTTTGCAAGATCTGGAACTGCTCCCGCAACTCGTCCAGTTCTGAGTGATCTGTTCGAGCGACTGGTGCCTCCTGGAATAAGGCATGTTCTTCTTCGGCATAGTGGTCGATGTCTTCGACCCTATGGGCTTGCTGAAAAGCAACCGCGGGTTGCCGAAATTGGTTTGATGATTGAACTGGATTCTGATGAACTTGAGCTTGAAATGATGGTGACTGAACTGGAGACTGTACTGAAGGTTGAACTGGAACTTGCTGGAAATTAACTGGATTTTGCTGAATTGAAGATTGTTGGAAATTAACTGGATTTTGCTGAATTGAAGATTGCTGGAAATTAACTGGAATCCCATCGGCGGGGATGTGCTGGAATTGAAAAGTGCTCCTGTTTGCAGGAGGCTGAGATGCTGGGAAGTGACCCCCTTGTTGGGTATTCGCCACTGTCCGCTGATTGATGTGGGCTTGACACTGACCCCCATTGTGGGTATTCGCCAGTGCTGTCCCTGTTGCTGGAAATTGAATTGAAATCCCATCGGCGGGGATGTGCTGAAATTGAAAAGGTGTCCCATCGGCGGGGACATGCTGAGATCTACTGAGATTGTTGTTTGCAAGATTGACTGGAAGCTGACTGGATGTTCCTACAACGGAAGTGCTCTGAGATGGCCTTGTCGTCGCAGGCAGATATTGAGAAGGATGCCCCATAGCGAAGGGCTGAGATGGCTGCTGTCGGTAGTCTTGGGCAGACTCCGATGGTTGTGCTTGATTTGAACTGGAGGCCGGAAGGGCCCGGCATGGTTGCTGAGATTGCTGAACTGGGCCAACCTGATTGTTGGCTGCTGCGGTGGTTTGTGCTTGCATGAATTGCAAGAGCATTTCTTGCATTGCTCTCATTCCTTGTGCCAATTCTTGTATGATTGGCGTATTGTCAACGGGCTGTTGCGCTGGAGGTTGCGCTTCGGCTATTTCGAGAGCAGGGAAGTGATGAGTTTCTTCTTCGTGGTCGGACATGGCTTGTTGAGCCCGAGTGCGGATTATGCTACGGAAGGGAAGTTGTCTCCGCGTACGTTGAGCCCGAGGAAGCGCAATGGTGAGGACTGTTTTCTACTCTTTTTGGGTTTTGGGATTTTATTTTTTTTTTTTGGTTTTGAAATTTTCTATTTTTTTTTTTGTTTGGGTTTGGGTAGAATGCTATGCAGATGAGATTGTATGAGGATTAATGACTTTCAAGTACGGGAAGGATTCTGTTTTTCAAGTCGGATCACGACTAGTGGGACTAGCTCATCCCCAGCAGAGTCGCCATTCTGTGGACCCTCGCCGATTTCTCCGCGCTCCCACACGACGTCGTTCTCCCTTTCCTTTCGGAAGAAGAAGAAGAAGAGGTGCGTGAGTGCGAAATCGCCGTTTGTGCCACTGGCTTGCCTCGTTCTCGAGGGCTTTGTTTGGTTGTCGTGTTAAGCTGGATATGTTTAAATGAGTTTATATAAGACCAGAGTCGCCACTAGCCAGTTACTTCGAATCTACAGTCGGCTAGACCCCGTAGAAACGTTAGAGAAGGGAATCCGAAGATTCCTTCCTCTAAAATGACTCCTGTTGATCTGCGGTCAGAGATTCAAGGTAAGGGATCACGGTTACAGGGTGGGAAGAGGTTAAGCACCCCACACACTGCCCGTACCGAAGTACGGTCTCTACTTCACAGAATCGATCGAATACTTGAAAGTCTAGTTTAATCCTCGTATATTCTCATAAATGACATGATGCATGAATGCGGGTCTGAACAGTAAGAGTTTCTGATGGGCAGGTTCCAACAACGGGCAAGCCCAGAGCATACGCTCGAACTGACAGGTGCTTTATGCGAGATGATGCAGTGTGCTTGAATGATCAAGGTGTTTTATGGTGAAGCGTGAATGCAGGTCTGAACAGTAAGAGTTTCTGATGGGCAGGTTCCAACAACGGGCAAGCCCAGAGCATACGCTCGAACTGACAGGTGCTTAATATAAAGACATATGCATGTGTACTTGACGGATCAAGGTGCTTGTAGTAAAGCAGGGGGGTTGGAAGAAAAGTAAATGTTGCCCTTATGCTAGATGCAAATGAGATGATGCTGGAAAATGAGTAGCTGGGTGGACGGAGGTGTCGCAAGGATTGGCTTCGAGTGGCTGGATCAAGACTTGGATGGCTTGGGAGGCTTGGACCAGTGGTCAGGCTGGGCTGGACCAGGGTTAGACTCTCCTCACTCGGGCTCTCCTTGGTGGGAAAATGGGCTAAGGGCACTCGAAAGGATGGACTCTCTCTGGACTCGAAGAGCTTCGAATGGATTCGAATGGAATGTTGAAATGAGAAGGGGAGGGGGGTATTTATAGCAGCGGAGAGTGGCAGATCGCGTAATTTTGTCCGGGCGGCCTGCCATGGGCCGCCCGTACGGCCGCTCCTCGGTTTCCAGCGAGTACGGCCGTTCCCTCGGGGCTGCTGTTGGACTCGCTGGTCGACTCAGTGAGTTGACTCAGCGGGTCGACTCGGTGGTTTGACTCGACGGGTTGACTCGACGGGTTGACTCGGTGTTTTGACTCGACGGGTTGACTCGACGGGTTGACTCAGCGGGTTAACTCAGCGGGTTAACTCAGCGAGTTGACTCAGTGAGTTTGACTTTTTTGGGATTTTTTTGACTGGACTTTTTTATGGGGGGTTTTTCAGGGTGGTTTTTAGGACTGGGTTAACTGGGTTCAGGCTTGAACTGGGCTATGTAATGGGGCTTACAAGGGTGAGTTTGGCTGAGTTTGGACTTGGGATTTGGGGGTATGGTCCTCCGTTCAACCAGCTATCTCTACCAACAGTGTAGCCGAAGGTGGGGTGTCTACAGGTACGTACTAATTCTTGTCATCAAATTTACTTGACTTCAAATTTACTTGACTTTCATGTTGACGATCATTAATGATAATCAGTGGTAATAGAACTTAAAATCAAGCTTTCGTGCTACCAAACGACCTCTAGACTTTTTTCTCATGGTGTGTGATATGGTGTGCACCCCTGGTTGATAGAAGGAACAATATAATTATGGCCTTCATTATGTACAAATGGGGCCCATTTCCCATCTATCCAAACTGTGAAATTCATGGTATTAATGTTTTTGGATCCAGGGACCATGGGCCCCACTTCTAAAAACTGAAAGGGATGTGAATTTCCTACAACACCTATTATACAAATTCCATGCAACCAAAAAGCCCTGCAAGGCCTATTGTAATGTCTTCATGACATTCACTCGGTCCATCCAATGCGCTAGCTCATGTTAGGACAAAAGTAAAATAAATCAGGTAAATTTAGAACTCAAGTAGGCTACACCAAAGGAAACATTGGGGATGGGACTGTCACTGATATAGAGCGAGCCGTAAACATTTTCATGGCCAAGATGAACTAGAGGAAGCCCAATCAGAGGTGGAAGTGATCCAGCCCGTCAGGACCATAAAATAGTCTTATCTTGCAATCTGGGATGAATTTCTGGACGTATAATATATAATTTTGGGGTAGCTTGAGCTACTTAAGCCAACCAACCTCACTAAGCCAGGTTTCTCATGCAAAATTTGCGAAATTCGATCATATCAATGGTCATAAGCTTAATTTAATTTTGTTTTTACTGTAAATAGTAAGTTTTAGTTTGAGTATATCTCTTTATCCATTGAGTTGTAGAAGTTGTGCCCAACATGAAAAGGGCTTAGAAAACTAGGAGAATAATGTTGTTGGGCCAAATTGGAAACTTACTATTTTTGGTCAAAAACCACGAAGTCTAGCAGGAATAGAGGTCGTTTATAAATAGTAAGTTTGCTATTTATAGTAAGTTATGGTTTAGGGTATTTGAGTTGGAGTTTAGCTCTAAAACTTCTTCATAGAGTTTAGTTTCTTATTTAAAGCATTGTAGTTCCATTTTTTAGGATCAATTAATTCTTTACGAATTTCTCAAGAATTATTCCTATTTTAATTCTCTTTCCCTCGTTGATCTTGAGCAAGTTCGGTTGAGGAGTCCCGAAAGCCTTGTGGATTCAAGGTAGTTGTCCGGTGAGGGAGACTGTGATGACCTCACCACATCCTCCCTACATCACTCACCATTGAACCTGCTTGGGGCCAATGAAGTTTTGGATCCTTATCCAAGAGAAACTCACCTTATCAATGATTTTAATAGAAAATATAAATCACGGTGGCCCTGGAAGGCCTCAAAGACAGGTGTCCCAATTCCTACTGTTTCCTGTGGTGCAGTCCACTTGAGTTTTGGATTTGCTTCATTTTTACACTCTCAGCCTAACATGAACTGACCAAAACTGCTTTTTTGGTTTTTTTTTTTTTTTTTTCTTTCCCCCCTTCTTTCATTTTTCCTCAGAGGCGCCTGTAAAATCGCACAACCAATACTGTTTGATAGAGAGGATTTCACACAAACATGGCCCAGCAAAGTTTTTATTGCACGCACTTCCAATAATTCATGTGCACTGAAAGCTCCAGCACACTCTGGATGCATTTGGGACCCGTTTGGATGCACTTCAGCGCACATAAGGGGTTTCATGCCTGCTCCTTCAATGACTCATTTTTATTGAGTTGTCATTTTAGTGCCTATGTTACCAAGGGAAGAATAAGATAGGGTTTGCAAAAGTGTATCCAAACACACTCCATAAACTAGGGTTTAACTTCTTCTTCAGCTTGAAACCTTATTTAAAGCCACACCCAGATCCATAGCTCAAGTGGGAGATTGAATGAAGATAACCTTGTTTCAGCACTTGAGGTCTTGGTATTGATTCCCAAGGGGGGTCGCTAACATTACAGTGTGACTAACAAGGGCTAGGTGTACTAAGACAGAAAAAAAAAAAAAAAAAAAACTTATTTCGAGTCAAACACCCCTTTTTGATGGTGCGTTCGAACAGGCCCTTAGTTGTACTTAGATTGCAGTCTAGATGTAATTTAGCTAAATATCATGTAATCTCAATGGTATTTGAAAAATTACACTGTTTGGGTGTCATAATATCATTGACTGCAAATGCTACTTGGGAAATGCTCCTACAATGTCACGGTATAAGGTCAAGCTATATATGCCTTATTGTGATATTTATGTGGCATCTACACCATGCATCTGGTGACTTTCCTCCTAAGCATATGGTGTCCCGAAAATCAGCCATATCGGAACTTGGCAGGGCCACAATGAGTTGCCGGTCAACTCTCAACTGTTTCCTGTAGTGTGGCCCACTTAAATCATGAATTTGGGCTAGATTTTGCGCTTTATACCTAACACGGATGACACATCTGATGGATGGGGTAGATGTCAGAGACACACCATGGTGGGGCCCACATAGCTCAACCTTACCGTGGCTTATAGTAAGGTCCACCCCGCAGGAACATTCACCATCCTACTTGGGGTACTTAGGTGTTATTTGTTGATTTCTGTTTCAAATGGAAACCAGAATTGCAATTTAAATAGTGTTGTGAGGCTCTCAAGTTGTTAAATAATCAGGATCAACCGATTAAAATAATTCATGAGAGGCATAGGCAATGAAACATGGGCCACAAGAACTATGGTCAAAACACAATTAATTAAGTACAAATGATGTGGAGCAAAATCTTTTATGGTCAGTTATCGGATAGGTACTGACCCTTGAGAAGCTTCGGCAGCATGAGGCTCTCTCACCATGGGGCAATTGAAATAAATGATCGGACGTTTCTATATATAATAAATTTAGATCGTTTCTTGGCCATTGATCAAACGGTTGTAATCATCCCATCCAAGTGATTCTTGAGAGTCTTAGGCTATCAAAAGTGGGACCCACATGATAGGTGTTTTAGACCGGTGGTCAAGGCTTTTAGGAAAATAGATATTTTAGGAAAATGATATAGTGCATCTACTAATTTTTTAGCAACTGATCATATGGTATCAAGGTGATTCTTGAGAGAACAAGTAAGAGAAGGTGGCCCTTAGATGGGCAATCTGGATCACTAAAATGACTTTTTAAAAAACTTCTTAGGGTGGATTATTTTAAACCCTTAATCATTTCACTCTTTCTGTTATAGGCCATCACTCGCTCACTCTTTAGGGCTAAGGCTAGGGCCAATGCCTTCTTTGTCATACGGGCCTGTAGGATCCATTAGTAGGCAACCATTAGTAGGCAACCATTGGTAAATGAGTCCCACATGGTTTCTTCTCATAATATTTTTGGAAAGATATCTCTCTTTTTATTTTCTCTTAGGGCCTGTTAGGATTTAATGAAGTCGTGGGAAAGGAAATAAGGTTTTTTGATAAACTATTTGTTCACCATTTGTAAACACCAAACTGGTAAGAAAGGAAGTGAAATTGAATTTCCTATTGAAAAAGTTTGTTTTGAAAACAATTTTAAAAGAAAAAAAAGGAGTTTTGTTTTTTGTCCCATATCGGATGGGAGAAAGATTTTTTACCTCTTTATGAGTAGGGTGTTGTGCACCTTACTTATTTATGGTGGAAGAGAGGGAGAATAGTGGCTTGCATGTTCCAGTGCTTCGCACTGAAACACCGTGCACGGGCACGGGCACGGTCTCGGTCTCGGTCTCAGGCACGGGCTCGGGCTCGGTCTCGGTCTCAGGCACGGGCTCGGGCTCGGGCTCGGGCTCGGGCTAGGTGCGAGGGCGTGGGCACGTGAGGCAGTGTGGCTGTAGAGGCGCTAGTGGCATACTTGGCACTTCGCACGTGTCGTAGATGGGCCACGACCTCGCGGACCGGAGCGAGACTGGTGCGAGTCGCGGTGCGACAGAGGCTAGGTAGTAGGTTAGGTGGCTGGGTTCGGAACAGAGAAGGTGCTGTGGGTGGGAGGTCTGACAGAGAGACCTCTCTTCTTTTTATAGAAAGCTGCAGGGCTAATTAGAGGGACCTGTGTAACTGCTCATGCAGTAACGGTCCATACCATGCAGTAACAGCTGCATGTGAATAGCCCAACAGTTAGAAACGGCTAGCCATTGAGTCTAAACAGCCAGCATGCAGGTGCATAACTCCCACATGCACAACAGTCAGAAACTGCCATAAACGGCTAGTTTCTCACAACAGCCAGAAAACGGCTAGTGCCATTATGGCTCTGGACCAAAACTGTCAGCCACCCTTGCCTATATAAACCGGACAGGTCTGGTTCATTCCAACACAACAACAGCAATCATAACCATCACTACTGAACCAGCATCCATCTGAGTCTATTAGCCTCTCGGTTTGGTTGATTCAAACCAAGCCACTTAGACCAACATAGTGGTCTACTGCTACAAGAAGAAGACCTCCATTCTTATTCTCTCTTTCTTTTCTTCATCCGCCAAAGTGTGTTACTGAGTTCCATAGTGGTTCCTTCATTTTTTGCTGAACGCAGAACCACATAAGGCTTGTCCTATCCTGGAAGCAATTCACCTGCAACCTATCAGCAGACTCAAAATAATTTGAGTAGGGGCGAATTACGCTTAAAGGACAGCGTGTTTTTCACGTGCTTCACCCTGTCCTTATTTCTCGGTTTTTCAATTTGTTTATTTTTTAAAGATCAGAAATTTCTCAACAATCTTAAAGCGTAATTTTTCTGATATGGAAACCGAAAGGGTATCATCAATCAAACTGATGAACCAGGATCTGATTCGTCTGGACCGGTTCGATGGAACCAATTTCACCAGATGGCGGGATAAGATAAAGTTCCTGCTTACAGCGTTGAAGATATTCTATATTTTAGACCCGAACTTGAAGCCGCTTCCTCCAGCTACTGATACAGACACGACTAAACATATCAACGCACGCATCAAGAGAGAAGAAGATAATCTGCTGTGTTGAGAACACATTCTGAACACACTATCTGATCGTTTGTATGATCAATACACAAGAACTAAATCTGCTAAAGAAATTTAGACCGCTCTCGAGTTCAAATTCAAGACCGAAGAAGAAGGTACGAATAAATATCTAATAGCTAGCTATTTCGACTACACTATGGTAGATAACAAATCGCTGTTAGCCCAAATCGAAGAACTACAGCTAATTGTTGGCAAAATTAGTGCCCTAAAAATTGATATCCCTGAAGCTTTCCAAGTCGGGGCTATTATCGCAAAATTGCCCCCGAGTTGGACAGAGTACAGGAAGAAACTGCTACATAAAACAAAGGATTATTCACTGGAGCAAATCCAGAAACATATCCGAATAGAGGAAGAATCCCGAAACCGTGAAAAGAAAAATGGAAATGGGAATTCCTCATCCAAGGTGCAAGCAGTAGAAGTGCCCAAAACAAGAATCCCGAGAAGAACAGTTCCCTGAAACCCAATAAAAGGAAATTCAAGAAATCACAGAAGAAGAACGGAAAGTTCAAAGGCCCTTGCCATGTCTGTGGGAAAACCGGGCATTACGCTCGAGTATGCCGTCTTCGAAAATCGAAGAATGAGGCAAGTGCAGTTGAAGAAGACATAGTTGCCATGATCACTGAGGTAAACACTGATCCAAGGCAAAGTACCCGGTTGGTGGTATGATACAGCAGCCACAGTCCATGTAAGCTATGACAGATCAGCCTTTAAAACTTATGAGGACGTGACCGATGGTCAAGAGGTCCAAATGAGTAATGAAGTCCGATCGAAGGTCGTAGGTAAAGGAACCGTGGAACTAGTCTTGACCTCCGAAAAGAAAGTGATCCTAACTAATGTACTGCATGTCCCTGACATGAGACGAAACTTAGTTTCTGAGGATCTTCTGGGAAAACCTGGAATACGGGTAGTATTTGAGTCAGGAAAACTGATTCTATCTAAGAATGAGAATTTCGTTAGTAAGGGATATGCTTGTAATGGGATGATAAAATTTTCCTTGAATGAAAGTAGCCCTTCTGCGTATATGATTGAATCTGTAGCATTGTGGCATGGTAGATTAGCACACATAAGTTATAGTACCTTAAAATCATGTCTAAGAATGGCTTAATCTCATACACAGATAGTCAAAATGACAAATGTGAAGTGTGCATAAGGTCTAAATTTACAAAGAAACATTTTCCTAGTGTTGAGAGATCATCTCAAATATTGGACCTAATACACACTGATATCTGTGAGTTAAATGGCAATCTTATACGTGGAGGAAGAAGATACTTTATAACCTTCATCGATGATTGCTCCAGATATGTACATGTATATCTTCTAAAGAACAAAGATGAAGCACTCAGCATGTTCAAGATATATAAAGCAGAAGTGGAAAATCAACTAAACAAGAAAATAAAAGTTCTTTGTAGCGACAGAGGAGGAGAGTATTTTTCAAATGAATTCTCTAACTTCTGTGAAGAACATGGCATAATACACCAATACACTGCTCCGTACACACCACAACAGAATGGTATAGCTGAACGAAAAAATAGAACCTTAGTAGAAATGGTCAACTCAATGCTAATACAAGCAAAGTTGCCACTAGGACTTTGGGGAGAAGCACTTCTCGCAGCGTGCCACATCCTAAATCGGGTTCCTTCTAAGAAGTTTAACACTTCACCATATGAGGTATGGAAAGATAGAAAACCTAATCTAGGATATCTTAAAGTGTGGGGGTGCTTCGCATATTGTAGAATGCCTGATACCAAAAGAACTAAATTAGGATCCAGAGCTATTAAGTGCGCCTTTGTAGGGTATGCATAAAATAGCAAAGCATATAGACTCCTAGACTTAGAGTCTAATACAATCTAGAGACATTTAGTTCTTTGAAAACTCACTATCCTTAGAGTCAAAGGATAATGAAATCCAAACTCCAACAGAGAAACCTATGGTCGAAGCTCAACATGAAATTGAAGCTCCAATAGAACCACGTAGGAGTCAAAGGGTAAGAGTAGAAAAGAGTCTTGATCCTAAACAGATAGACTCTCAACGTATCTCTTTTCATCTCGTAGAAGGAAATAGAGAGAATGTCATTAGAAAGATACCTATAGTTATGACTATAGAAGATGATCCAACAACCCATAGAGAAGCTGTAACTTCTAGAGATTCAGCTTTTTGGAAAGAAGCTATCAATGATGAGATGGACTCGATTATGTCAAACCAAACCTGAGAACTGGTGGATCTACCTCCAGCTTCTAAACCCATAGGGTGTAAGTGGGTATTTAGAAAAAAATATCACACTGATGGAACTATTCAAGCCTTTAAACCTAGACTAGTAGCTAAAGGGTTTAGACAAAAAGAAGGAATAGATTATTTTGACACATACTCACCTGTGGCAACAATAACATCTATTAGAATTATGTTTGCTTTAGCATCCATACTTCAGCTGTATATACATCAGATAGTTGTAAAGACTGATTTCCTGAATGGAGACCTCGACGAGGAGGTATACATGGAACAACCTGAAGGGTTCGTTCTACTAGGAAATGAGAAGAAAGTCTGTAAACTAATTAAATCATTGTATGGACTAAAACAAGCACCTAAACAGTGGCATGAGAAGTTTGATTCTAAAATACTTTCTCATGGTTTCATGCATAATGTAGCAGACAAATGCATATATTTCAAAACAAGTAGTAACTATATAATTGTTATTTGTTTATACGTTGATGACCTGTTAATAATAAGTAACAAGATGGAAAGTGTAACTGAAACAAAGAAGTTTCTGTCTTTCGTATTTAAAATGAAGGATCATGGACAAGTTGATACCATTCTAGGTATTAAAGTTAAAACTCATAGTGGGGGTTATGCGCTATGCCAATCTCGTTATATTGAGAAAATAATAAACAAGTTTAAACACCTGAATATTAAAGAAGCAAAAACCCCATTCGATCCAAGTATCAAGTTAGATGAAAATACTGGAAGAACAGTTGCACAATTAGAGTTTGCGAGTGTTATAGGAAGTCTAATGTATGCAATGCAATGCACTAGACCAGACATCGCATATGCTATGAGTAAACTAAGTAGGTTTACTAGTAATCCCAGTGTAGAACACTGGAAGACAATAGGAAGAGTACTTGGTTATTTAAAAGCAACCAAAGACTTATGGTTATTTTACTCAGAATTTCCAGCTGTACTGGAAGGATATACCGATGCAAGTTGGATATCGAGTGCAGTTGACAACATATCCACTACTGGATATGTTTTCACCTTAGGAGGTGCAGCTGTATCTTGGGGATCCAAGAAACAAACCTGTATAATCACTCAACTATGGAATCTGAGTTCATAGCCCTTGCTGCAACAGGTAAAGAGGCTGAGTAGCTTAGGGATCTTCTTTTAAAAATTCGATTCTATGCGAAGCCGATACCGGCTGTTTCGCTACGTTGCGACAGTGAAGCCATATTAGCTAGAGCCTACAGCGGCACGTATAATGAAAAATTTAGATATATAAGTCTGAGATATGACTATGTAAGACAACTTATTTAAGATGGAATCATTGCAATATCTTATGTAAAGTCAAGTAATAACTTAGCTAATCCTTTCACTAAACCTCTAACGAGAGAGGTAGTAAGGACAACATCCAGAGGGATGGGGTTGAAACTCTTTTCAAAAGATTTCATCAGTGATGGAAACCCAACCTAAAATTAGAAAATCTCTATATAAGGGTTCAATGAGTAAAAATAAGTCACTGATACGTGAAAAGTTTCAGCACTAAATTATATATATATATATATATATATATATATATATATATATATATATATATATATATACCTCATTCAGGATTATAGTGCTGGCCGTCACAGACAGAGGGTTGAGTCTTAGAAACTCTTAATGCAGTCCAGTCTTAAGGACAAGTGTCTGAAAGTAACGGAGACACTGGAAGGACTTCACCTATATGAATGTAGAGGTGGTGCCACCTCTCATGAGAATAAGAGTTTTCTCGGGATCGTTCATGAAACAGGATAAGAACAAGGCCATTAAATATGCTGAGCAAGAACTGTGGGAACTCTAATAACACTTAGAAAGTATGTGTGTGGTATTTTCGGTCCTGTTATATAAAAATAACTGGTTCAAAGCTGCGGCTACCAGTAATTTTGATAGGTCTTTGAAATACTTACATTAAGGAAATATTCAAATCGAAAGATATCTTTCTTTATGCATATAATCTTTTATACTCTGGCAGACATCGTTTTTATGTTTTAAATTATTTTAAAACAAGTGGGGGATTGTTGAAAAAGTTTGTTTTGAAAACAATTTTAAAAGGAAAAAAAAGGAGTTTTGTTTTTTGTCCCATATCGGATGGGAGAAAGATTTTTTACCTCTTTATAAGTAGGGTGTTGTGCACCTTATTTATGGTGGAAGAGAGGGAGAATGGTTCGCACGCACGCGCACGGGCTCGGTCTCGGTCTCGGGCACGGGCACGGGCACGGGCTCGGGCTTGGGCTAGGTGCGAGGGCGTGGGCATGTGAGGCAGTGTGGCTGTAGAGGCGCTAGTGGCGCACTTGGCACTTCGCACGTGCGCATCATGTCTCAGATGGGTCGCGACCATCGCAGACCAGAGCGAGACTGGTACGAGTCGCGGTGCGATAGAGGCTGGGTAGTAGGTCAGGTGGCTGGGTTCGGAACAAAGGAGGTGCTGTGGGTGGGAGGTTTGACAGAGAGACATCTCTGCTTTTTATAGAGAGCTGCAGGGCTAATTAGAGGGACCTGTGTAACTGCTCATGCAGTAACAGTCCATACCATGCAGTAACAGCTACATGTGGCTAGCCCAACAGTCAGAAATGGCTAGCCATTGAGTCTAAACAGCCAGCATGCAGGTGCATAACTCCCACATGCACAACAGTTAGAAACTGCCATAAACGGCTAGTTTCTCACAACAGTCAGAAAACGGCTAGTGCCATTATGGCTCTGGACCAAAACTGCCAGCCACCCTTGCTTATATAAACTGGACAGGTCTGGTTCATTCCAACACAACAACAGCAATCATAACCATCACTACTGAACCAGCACCCATCTGAGTCTATTAGCCTCTCGGTTTGGTTGATTCAAACCAAGCCACTTAGACCAGCGTAGTGGTCTACTGCTACAAGAAAAGACCTCCATTCTTGTTCTCTCTTTCTTTTCTTCATCCGCCAGAGTGTGTTACTGAGTTCCATAGTGGTTCCTTCGTTTTTTACTGAACGCAGAACCACATATGGCTCGTCGTATCCTGGAAGCAATTCGCCTGCAACCTATCAGCAGACTCAAAATAATTTGAGTAGGGGCGAATTACGCTTAAAGGACAGCGTGTTTTTCACGTGCTTCACCCTGTCCTTATTTCTCGGTTTTTCAATTTGTTTATTTTTTAAAGATAAAAAATTTCTCAACATTTCCCACGTAGCTTATTTTCCCTCAAAATTAGCTCTTTATTTTCTCACCCAAATCCTCCGGAAACGATGTTTCCTTTCCCACGTTTCCTTCCATTGTAATCCCTCCAGTGAGGGCGGATTAGGTGCAGTTGGGCTTCACGACAAGACAATATGGCCCTTACCATGGGGCCCACTTTGATTTATGTATTCTATATCCACGCCATCCATCCGCTCTTTCAGATCATTTTAGGGCATGAGCCCAAAAGTGAAGCAGATAGGTGGACCTACCACAGGAAACAAGGGTGATTGACTATTAATGGGCCAGAGGTGTTGGATCATACTGATATTTGTTTTTTTTTTCCCCCTTCATCCAAGTTTGTCTGACCATATCATATCAATAGGTTGGATGGCAAATAAACATTACAGTTGACCTTAGAAAGTTTTTAATCATACGGCGTTCAATTGCTTGTTTCCTTCAATCTAATCTACCTGAGATTTGGATATTCTTCATTTTTGGGCTCATGCCCTAGAATGATTTTAAAAAAATTGATAGAAGGTTTTGATATAGAATACATACATCAAGGTGGGCCCAGGGTAAGGGCTGCACCTAATCCACTCCCCCTCCAGTACCCACATGGGGTTTGTGTCGGTGATGGAAAATCTTCGTGGTCCATCATGATGTATGTGATTTATCCACACCGTCCAGCCATTTTTCCCACTCATTTTAGGGCATGAGCCCAAAAATGAGGTAGATCCAAACCTTCCATGGACCACATCATAGGAAATAGTGATGATTGAATGCAACCATTAAAAACTTTTTGGAGGCACAAAAGTTTTGGATGAAGCTGATATTTGTTATTTCCCTTCATATAGGTCTATGTGACCTAATCAACAAGTTGGATGGCAACTAAGCTTGCATTGGGCCCTAGAAACTTTTTAATGGTGACCGTTTAATCACCATTGTTTCCTATGGTGCGGTCCAAAGGAGATTTTGATCCGCCTCATTTTTTTGTTCATGCTTGGATTGAGCTGGGAAAATGGATGGATGGCGTGGATAGAACACATACATCATTGTGGGCCCACGGATCTTTTCTAGCACCAAACAATATTTGTGGTATTGAAGGGTCGGCGCTGTATCTTACTTAAATAAATCTTGACATAATTTTCCAAAGACGCCCACTCCGTCCATTAGGATCATCCCTCAATGCTAGATAGTGAGATAAAAAAAATTAGCTTAATTCACAACTCATGTGGGCCACACCACAAGAAACATGTGAACCACGCGTGTGTTAAAATTGGACGATTGAACATTTTTTAACCATCCATCTTTCTCATATGGTGCGGACTATAACCGATTTTTTTTTTTTTTTGTTCCACCATCACAATCATCCATCTTTTCTTACACGAGTGTGATTTACCATTGGATCAACGAACCAATATTATTTTTTTTTGTCCAAGATCACAATGTACAGAACTTGATGAATGCCCAAGATTGCTTAAATGTGTGTCAAGCTTTTCATACTAGCTGTCCTAAGATCCATCCATAGATTGTACTTTTTTCTTTTTACTTGGCCTCCTAACCATGCACATTTCCAACAAATGGTAGCGATCAAGATATTTCACTTCATAGGTGCATTTTTTTAGAGTTGGGTTGATTTGATCATCATCCACATGATGGCCTTCATAAGTTTTGGATCAGCTTAATGTTCAGATATAAAAAGATTAGGCCCAGTAGTTGCAATAAATAAAAAATTCTCAAGAAAATTTTACTTTGCCTAACATAAGATTTAGAAAAAAAAATTAATTTTCATGAGAAAATGTTGTTGATAAACAAACATGAGAAATAATATCTCATTTCCCACACTTTCCTGGAAATAAGGTTTATCAAGAAATACAATTTCCTTTCCCACCCTTTTCTCAAATCCAAACATGCCCTTAAGGCTTAAATTTTGAATTTAAGTTCATTATAAGAAGAGGATTAAGATGAGAGAGATAATATGTGATAGAATAAACCCTATTACATCCAAATTCCTTACTAAAAAATACTCAAAAAAAAATAATAATAAATAAATAAATAAAGAAAATTGATAACTAGTCGACATCTATTTTCTATTAAGCTATCTCTAGACCGTGCAAACCATCGATCATGTCCAGAGGCCATTCTAAGCATAAGATGACACGGGTAATTAGATCCTTTTCATTCTCAAAAGTACAATAGATGGCTTTAACGTGGGCCATCCATCAACTCCTTTGCATGAAGGTCCCTATGATTGTATAGATATGGTTTGATCCTATCAGCTACCAATTCGGGGCTTTCATTCTTAGCCCAATTAATGACATAGCTAGGGCTTAGGAGTCTAGCTAGTACTAGCCTAGACATGCCCATTGCCACATTAAATGTGATGATTGTTCACAAATCCACTGATCAAACCATCTGATCGAAGTGATTTTTGAAATCTACTGCCACTAATTAAATGGTACGGCCCACATGTGGACGTTACATATCATTGAGTAAATATTTTTCATTGTTATAAATGAGGACTATCCGTTGTCTTAGCCATTAGTTGAAAGGACGGGAACAACAAGTCAAAGTGATTGCTGGGGTCAGAGGAAATTGAAGGTTGGGCTACATTGTGGTAGTCCAATGCTGATGAACAAACTTTTTATAGTTTTATTGTCTTGGACCATTAATTTTCCTAGTCATTAATTTAATATTGAGTTATTGCCATACAAGGTCTTATCTTTTAGGCCATAGACGGATTAGTACCTACTTTTAAACTTATTCCAAATCAGTACCTAAGGATTGCAAACGTTGGTCATATTGGTACCCACCGTCTATCTTCCCTACGTATATGATACAAAGCCATACAGTATTTCTAAAAAGATGATATTATCCCTCTTTTTAGTTGCAAACAGACGGATACATGTGTGTAATCTCAGCCTGTCATCGGAAGCTATGTGGGGCTCATAGAGATAACCTAGACAAATCCACTCCGTCTATCCATTTCTGTTCATCAAAAGATTCTAATAAATGGAAAAAACTTGATCAAGTGGGACACACTGCATGAATAGTAATATCTCAAATGTGCACCATTTAAACCTTCATTGAGCCAATCTCCACTGTTTTGTATACCATGGTCCACTGGAGATTTGGATTTGTTTCATTTTTAGGCTCATCCCCTAAGTTTAATATAGAAAAACGAATAGACGGTGTGGATATACAACAGATCGGTAAGGTGGGCCCTATAGATTTACAGCCACTAAAATACAACTCACCTAACCCCTCTCCTCTAGCGCGGCTTCGCTGGATCCCCGGATCCACTGAGGTAAGTGGATCCCTTACCGTGCCGTCCACTGTGTAATGTATGTGTATTACATCCACGCCGTCCATTCATTTTGAAAAATCATTTTAGAGTATGATTTAAAAAATGAAGTAGATCCAAATCTCAGGTGGACCATAATATAGTAAACAATGGTACTCAACCATTAGAAGCTTCTCGTGGGTCACAAAAGTTTTGGGTCAAGCTTATATTTGTTTGGTATCTTCATCCAGGTCTTTATGACCTTTTAAATAGGTTGGATGGAAAATAAACATTCCAGTGCCCCCCATGAAGTTTTTAATGGTGTGGATTCAATCACCATTATTTCATGTGGTATGGTCCACGTAAGATTTGGGTCTGCTTCATTTTTTGGATAATGCTTTAAAATGAGCTTTCAAAATGCATGGACGGTGTAGATGTAAGGTACATACATCACAATAGCCCCACAGTTGGGGATCCACTGACCTTAGTGGATCTGGGGATCCACCCAAACCGCGCCCCCTCTCCCCCCTCTCGGGCGCGGATTTCCTGCGAAAGAGCGCTCGGAACCAAGGTGGGGCCCAAAGTGATGTTTTTTGATAAATCCACCCCGTCCATCCATTTTGGGAGCTCATTTTAAGACATGAGAACAAAAATGAACTGGATCAAAGACTCAAATGGGCCGAAAACGTGAGGATTGAACGTCCACAGTTGAAATATTTGTGGAGCCACAGGAGTTTCAAATCAGGATAATATTTGTGTTTCCAGTTCATCCCAATAGTAGTGACGTTATGAATAGTATGGATGTCATATAAACATCACTGTGGACCCTAGGGAGGTTTCAACGGTAGTAATTTACCTACCCACCTTTTCCTTTAGTGAGGCCCACTTGAGTCTTGGATCCGGTTCATTTTTGTTCTCATGTCCTAAAATGAGCTCCCAAAATGGATGGACGGGGTGATTTTATCAAAAAACATCACTTTGGGCCCCATCTTCTTCATTTTCAGACCCACGACCTAAAATAAACTGGAGAAACAGATGAACTGCGTAGATCTAAAATATACATCATGGTGGGGCCCACGAGTGGCCATCAAACAGCTTCCAAAAAGGGCAGTGACTTCACCCCACCGTTCCATGTGGTGTGTTCCACTTGAGACTCAGATTCGGCTGCAAAATAGATGGATGGATGGATGAAACACATATATCATGGTGGGGCCCATGAGTGGGGCCCTTATTATCGCCCAAAAGGGCTTCTGCCCTTGCCAACACTAGACAGCAGCGTCCTCTAGATGAGTTGTCTGTATAGCAAGCACCATCGTCATTATATATAAGTAGGGGTAAATGCATCTTTTTGTAACAAAATTGATGTCTACGTACTCATCCGTCAATTAATGTCAACAAAGTAGTAAGATGTCTGTATATTACAAACCTTAGGTATTGATTTGGAATAAGTTTAAAAGTAGGTACTAATCCATCTATGGCCCAAAAAATAGGTACCTGTACAGCAATAACTCTTTAATATTTGAGGTCTTTAATCAAAGTATTCTTGAGAGATGGTCAATTGAACGTGGGACCCGGCATGATAGATGATCTATATCAATGAAGGAAGATCTATATCAATGATCAGTCCCTTTTAATATAACTGATCTTTGATCAATCCTTTTTAATATAATTGATCTAAATCGTCCAAGCATTGAAGAATACCTCTGTTAATGTCAGATTTTGTAACAGGATCCTCCGGACGTTCGCCTTCTCTCCAATAGAGATTTCCTCCGCCAAACCTGAAAGAGGACAGAGCAACTAAGGGTGGCTGGACTCCAGCCGTTAGCCCTCCGATGCTTAAGTCAGGCCAAAACAAGAAGAAGAGCAGCCAAGCAAAATAGGATCGAGATTATTGAGTGTACCTTTCCCTCAATGGAGTCGTCCCTTTATATAAATCTGGAGCGGTTCAATCTGTTACGCAAGATATCGAGATCCCGTTGATCTAGTATACGATACTGAGATCTCGCCGATTTCATGGGATAAGATCCGCATCTTTAGAGACGAGATCCAACCCAATGACTTATTTCGACAATCACGTTTCTTGATGACAATCCCTTGAGATCCGGAACCACCAGGGAAGGTAAGCCCAAAAACCGACCTATACGGGCTACCGGTAGGCGTAGTAATAGCGCTGATCACTCATGTAGAGCTGGAAACCGTAGTTGGAGTCATAGCCAGCGAAAAGGAAGGAGACGCAGACAAGACGGAAACCACCGAACTAGGTGCAGCCCTGCCTGGCATCGCAGAGGGATTGAACAAGCTGCCCGACGGGAATCGGGTGCTGGTATTGAAGGTTAAGAGATGTAGCCGCAGAAAAGCTGTTCGCATGTTGGAACCTGGTCACGAGTCCAAGTGCTCGCTCATTTTGACGTAACACCTTTCAACGACTTGTGAGAAGGTCTGCTCGCTGTTCAAGAAGGGAATCTTTGCTTTGCTTTATCTGACCATCGGATAGGGGAGCTCGAAGCCTTGCGAATAGGTGCTCCATATTTATCCATCCTACGACTCTCGAGCATATGATCTCGAAAGTCGGATGGGCATCCCGCACTTACTCGATCTGCGACTCTCGATCAAATGATCTCGAGAGTCTAATGGGTTCTTCCGTACCTTCCCAATCTGCGACTCTCGATCAGATGATCTCGAGAGTCTAATGGGTTCTTCCGTACCTTCCTAATCTGCGACTCTCGATCAGATGATCTCGAGAGTCAAATGGGCGTCCGTTACAATTTTTAATAGCTGAGCTGGTCTCCATTATTTTGTCTATAACAGATGCCCCCCAAGTCCTTACCGCCAAAAATTTTTAAGGGAAGGACTTAGCTCACTATCACACGTAACCGCCCGATGCCTTCATCGAGAATGGAACCTCACATGATGGGATGGAATTAATGAGCGCCAGCTTTCCGCAGCCTTTCCGCAGACAGAAAATGAAGGGGCGCTTGCCACGTGTTTGAGGAGTTAATGGGCGTGCCTGCTCGAGTGCTGCGCAGAAGGAGGGACTGCCACGTGCCATCAGATACGGCGGAATGATTGCCTATAAATATACGGAGTCCGCCATTTCTTTGATTTTCTACAGAAGCTTTTCGAAAGGAACTTGCAGTCTTCTCTTTCCATTCTTCTTCCGGTGCTCCTTTTCTTTCTTTTTATTTTTGGTATACTTCTTTTTTTCTTTTCCTTCTTTTGTTTTTATCTTCTCATGGCTGGGAACTTTGACGAGACCACCGTCCCTCTCGGTGATGCCACTCCGGAATCCTCTGCCTCTAGCAGTGCGAGGGTTCCGGCAGGGAGATACACTGCAGCCGAATATCCTTCCGTTTTATTGGAGGACCGGCTGGCTGAGTTACGAGAGAGATACCTGATCCCCGACTCAATCACTCTCCGCTTGCCCGGAGATGGAGAGACACCAGACTCCCCCCCCAGGATGCGTAGCTTTTTATGAGTACCAGCTTATCCTGGGGGTACGCCTCCCCCTCCATCCCTACATCTGCGATGTTCTCCGGTGTTACAAGATTGCCCCCGGGTAACTCATCGTGAACGGGTGGAGGGTAGTTCTGGGCTCCTTTGCCCTCTAGGCTCAGGCTGGCAACGGGGAACTCACGGCGGAGGAGTTCCTCCGTATGTTCCGTTTGAAGAAAGCTCCCTCCAGCGAAGGCTGGTATTATTTGTATTATTGGCATCGGGATAACTTCGTGTTGGGGAAGCCCTCCTCGAACTATCCCGGCTGGAGGAAGCGGTGGTTCTATGCTTCCGGGAACTGGGAGTTTGCCTCCTCCAGGGGTCCAGGAGTGACCCGATTTTTCTGTGAAGGTAGGCACAATCCCGCATTGTGCAGTTTCTTCAGTTAGGTTTTTAGGGTTTTTGCTTCATTTGACCCCTGTTTGTGCTCGCAGGTATCCCGGCCTTGAGAAAACCAAATTTGAAGGGAGGAATCAACGAGAAAATTGTAAAGGTGTACAAGGTGCCTGTTGGTGATAGGCATATCGAGGCTTGCCTGTCTCCCTCGCGACTTGCTGCAGCGGGCTTAATTTCCAGAAGAGAGGTTGAGATGACGAAGGCTGGAGAGAAGAGGGGTCTGCTGCCCCGACTGAAGGGCACGGGCTCCAAGAGGCAGAAGAGAACACCTGCCGAACCATCTCAATCGTCCATCCGCACGGGTAGCGATCAGCCTGCCCTTCCCGCAAGCATGGCGGGGGCCCCGGCTGGGCCCACTATTCCCTCACTGGTGGTCGCACCTGGACCGCCAGTGATTAACATTGCTGACAATTCCCTGGATGAGGCGGGGTCCGGCTGCCCCCCAGCTGGAGAGGCTCCAGAGCAGATGGAGCCTCAAGAGCCGGCTCTTGCTCGCGAACTGATCCCTGCTGCCGAGCAAGGATCTGCTCGCGAGTCAATGCCTCCCCCTCGCGAGACGGTTGGGTTGGTCATTGCCCAACCGTCAGGGAGCGGGACATATTCCATTCCCCGCCACCTCCATCCAGTATGAAAATTTTTGTTTGAGAACGTCCCTCCTCATGCCTTCGGCTCTCTTCCCGAGCCAAGCCCTGAGAACCTTCTCCTCGAAGCGGGGATGAGGATGGTTCAGGTAAGACCTTGTCAAGACCTGCTTTAATCTGTTATTACGTTTCAAAATACTCTCTCATATTCTTCATCTCTTTTGCAGGGCTTAGATCTTATCCTGCGAACGAGGCGTGATATCGTTGCCGCCCGTCGCACGATAGATGAAGCTGAGGGAAAGAGGACTGCCTTGGAGAAGGCAGTTCAAGGAAGAGATCAACTGCTCAAGGCTCGTGAGGTGGTGATTGCGAAGAGAGATGAGGAGAAGAAGATCCTCATCGAGAAAATCCAAGTCCTGACCGATAGGTATCAGGCCTTGGACTCAGACTTCGTGAAGCTCACGGGTTTGAAGGAGAAGGCAGAGAGAGAGAGGGAGATCTTTCGCCAAGACAAGATCTCATTGGAAGAGCAGTTCGCGGAGGCCAGGTCGCAGCTCAAGGAGGCCTACGACAACCTGACCAAGGAGCGCTCCGCTCTTGCACAGCTCAAGGACGACTCGATCCACTGGGACGAGGAAAAAGTCACCCTTGTAAAAATGCTCTCGGAGGAAGGTCCTCGGGCAATTTTCGAGTACCAGACTTCGCAGCTATATGATGACGAAAGGTATGATTCATATGATGCTGGTCGCGACTTTGCACTAAGAGTAGTGCAACGAATGATCCCATCCTTTGATATGGGGGAATTTGGTCGAGTCGCGACCATCATAGCTGCCGAAGAGCAAGCTGCTGCTGAGAATGAGGTGACTGAAGCCACGCAGGCTGGAGGGGCTCCAGAAATGGGCCCTGAAGTCGAGAGCACAACTCCTTCTCCAAGAGATTGATTTTCTCTTTCCTCTCTTTGTACTCGCGAGCAGATATTGTGTAAACATTTTATCGTCAATGAAAAGATATTTTTTGGAAGTGTTGTCTTTGTTCACTCTTTCCTTTTCATGTAATGAATGCCTTCCTGTTGCAATGAGCTATGCTCAACCCGGGGGGACGTAGCGATCATGCCCTCATGGAGAGACTGATCTATCGATTGAGATTTTGATTCTACCAAGGGCAGAAGGTTGGTCAAGAGAGCACGTATGCTCCCTTCGGGGCTATCTTTAATCCATAGAATGGAGAAGCAACCAACTAGTAACGATTTCAGTCCTACCAAGGGCAGGCAATTGGCCAAGAGAATGTGTATATTCTCTTCGGGGCTATTCAAATCCAAATAAATGGGATAGCAGCCAAAAGGTAGTTTTATCCCTACCAAAGGTAGGCAATTGGTCAAGAGATGGTATGCACTCTTCAGGGCTATTTAGGTCCATGTAAATGGAATAGCGACTGTTAATGTTAGATTTTGTAACAAGATCCTCCGGACGTTCGCCTTCTCTCCAATAGAGATTTCCTCTGCCAAACCTGAAAGAGGACAGAGCAACTAAGGGTGGCTGGACTCCAGCCGTTAGCCCTCCGATGCTTAAGTCAGGCCAAAACAAGAAGAAGAGCAGCCAAGCAAAATAGGATCGAGATTATTGAGTGTACCTTTCCCTCAATGGAGTCGTCCCTTTATATAGATCTGGAGCGGTTCAATCTGTTTTGCAAGATATCGAGATCCCGTTAATCTAGTATACGATACTGAGATCTCGCCGATTTCATGGGATAAGATCCGCATCTTTAGAGACGAGATCCAACCCAATGACTTATTTCGGCAATCACGTTCCTTGATGACAATCCTTTGAGATCCGGAACCACCAGGGAAGGTAAGCCCAAAAACCGACCTATACGGGCTACCGGTAGGTGTAGTAATAGCGCTGATCACTCATGTAGAGCTGGAAACCGTAGTTGGAGTCATAGCCAGCGAAAAGGAAGGAGACGCAGACAAGACGGAAACCACCGAACTGGGTGTAGCCCTGCCTGGCATCGCAGAGGGATTGAACAAGCTGCCCGACGGGAATCGGGTGCTGGTATTGAAGGTTAACAGATGTAGCCGCAGAAAAGCTGTTCGCATGTTGGAACCTGGTCACGAGTCCAAGTGCTCGCTCATTTTAACGTAACACCTTTCAACGACTTGTGAGAAGGTTTGCTCGCTGTTCAAGAAGGGAATCTTTGCTTCGCTTTATCTGATCATCGGATAGGGGAGCTTGAAGCCTTGCGAATAAGTGCTCCGTATTTATCCATCCTACGACTCTCGAGCATATGATCTCGAAAGTCGGATGGGCATCCCGCACTTACTCGATCTGCGACTCTCGATCAGATGATCTCGAGAGTCTAATGGGTTCTTCCGTACCTTCCCAATCTGCGACTCTCGATCAGATGATCTCGAGAGTCTAATGGGTTCTTCCAGTACCTTCCCAATCTGCGACTCTCGATCAGATGATCTCGAGAGTCAAATGGGCGTCCATGTACAATTTTTAATAGCTGAGCTGGTCTCCATTATTTTGTCTATAACAGATGCCCCCCAAGTCCTTACCGCCAAGAATTTTTAAGGGAAGGACTTAGCTCACTATCACACGTAACCGCCCGATGCCTTCATCGAGAATGGAACCTCACATGATGGGATGGAATTAATGAGCGCCAGCTTTCCGCAGCCTTTCCGCAGACAGAAAATGAAGGGGCGCTTGCCACGTGTTTGAGGAGTTAATGGGCGTGCCTACTCGAGTGCTGCGCCGAAGGAGGGACTGCCACGTGCCATCAGATACGGCGGAATGATTGCCTATAAATATACGGAGTCCGCCATTTTTTTTATTTTCTACAGAAGCTTTTTGAAAGGAACTTGCAGTCTTCTCTTTCCATTCTTCTTCCGGTGCTCCTTTTCTTTCTTACTGTTTTTGGTATACTTCCTTGTTTCTTTTCCTTCTATTGTTTTTATCTTCTCATGGCTGGGAACTCTGACGAGACCACCGTCCCTCTCGGTGATGCCACTCCGGAATCCTCTGCCTCCAGCAGTGCGAGGGTTCCGGCAGGGAGATACACTGCAGCCAGATATCCTTCCGTTTTATTGGAGGACCGACTGGCTGAGTTACGGGAGAGATACCTGATCCCCGACTCAGTCACTCTCCGCTTGCCCGGAGATGGAGAGACACCAGACTCCCCCCCCCCCCCCCCCCCCCCCCCAGGATGCGTAGCTTTTTATAAGTACCAGCTTATCCTGGGGGTACGCCTCCCCCTCCATCCCTTCATCCGCGATGTTCTCCGGTGTTACAAGATTGCCCCCGGGCAACTCATCGTGAACGGGTGGAGGGTAGTTCTGGGCTCCTTTGCCCTCTGGACTCAGGCCAGCAACGGGGAACTCACGGCGGAGGAGTTCCTCCGTATGTTCCATTTGAAGAAAGCTCCCTCCAGCGAAGGCTGGTATTATTTGTGTTATTGGCATCAGGATAACTTCGTGTTGGGGAAGCCCTCCTTGAACTATCCCGGCTGGAGGAAGCGGTGGTTCTATGCTTCTGGGAACTAGGAGTCTGCCTCCTCCTAGGGATCCAGGAGTGACCCGATTTTTCTGTGAAGGTAGGCACAATCCCGCATTGTGCAGTTTCTTCAGTTAGGTTTTTAGGGTTTTTTGCTTCATTTGACCCCTGTTTGTGCTCGCAGATATCCCGACCTTGAGAAAACCAAATTTGAAGGGAGGGATCAACGAGAAAATTGTAAAGGTGTACAAGATGCCTGTTGGTGATAGGCATATCGAGGCTTGCCTGTCTCCCTCGCGACTTGCTACAGCGGGCTTAATTTCCAGAAGAGAGGTTGAGATGACGAAGGCTGGAGAGAAGAGGGGTCTGCTGCCCCGACTGAAGGGCACGGGCTCCAAGAGGCAGAAGAGAACACCTGCCGAACCATCTCAATCGTCCATCCGCACGGGTAGCGATCAGCCTGCCCTTCCCGCGAGCGTGGCGGGGGCCCCGGCTGGGCCCACTATTCCCTCACTGGTGGTCGCACCTGGACCGCCAGTGATTAACATTGCTGACAATTCTCCGGATGGGGCGGGGTCCGGCTGCCCCCCAGCTGGAGAGGCTCGAGAGCAGATGGAGCCTCAAGAGCCGGCTCCTGCTCGCGAACTGATCCCTGCTGCCGAGCAAGGATCTGCTCGCGAGTCAATGCCTCCCCCTCGCGAGACGACCAGGTTGGTCGTTGCCCAACCATCAGGGAGCGGGACATATTCCATACCCCGCCACCTCCATCCAGTATGCAAATTTTTGTTTGAGAACGTCCCTCCTCATGCCTTCGGTTCTCTTCCCGAGCCAAGCCCTGAGAACCTTCTCCTCGAAGCGGGGATGAGGATGGTTCAGGTAAGACCTTGTCAAGACCTGCTTTAATCTGTTATTACGTTCCAGAATACTCTCTCATATTCTTCATCTCTTTTGCAGGGCTTAGATCTTATCCTGCGAACGAGGCGTGATATCGTTGCCGCCCAGTCGCACGATAGATGAAGCTGAGGGAAAGAGGACTGCCTTGGAGAAGGCAGTTCAAGGAAGAGATCAACTGCTCAAGGCTCGTGAGGTGGTGATCGCGAAGAGAGATGAGGAGAAGAAGATCCTCATCGAGAAAATCCAAGTCCTGACCGATAGGTATCAGGCCTTGGACTCAGACTTCGTGAAGCTCACGGGTTTAAAGGAGATGGCAGAGAGAGAGAGGGAGATCTTTCGCCAAGACAAGATCTCATTGGAAGAGCAGTTCGCGGAGGCCAGGTCGCAGCTCAAGGAGGCCTACGACAACCTGACCAAGGAGCGCTCCGCTCTTGCACAGCTCAAGGACGACTCGATCCACTGGGACGAGGAAAAAGTCGCCCTTGTAAAAATGCTCTCGGAGGAAGGTCCTCGGGCAATTTTCGAGTTCCGGACTTCGCAGTTATATGACGACGAAATGTATGAGTCCTATGATGCTGGTCGCGACTTTGCACTAAGAGTAGTGCAACGAATGATCCCATCCTTCGATATGGGGGAATTTGGTCGTGTCGCGACCATCATAGCTGCCGAAGAGCAAGCTGCTGCTGAGAACGAGGTGACTGAAGCCACGCAGGCTGGAGGGGCTCCAGAAATGGGTCCTGAAGTCGAGAGCACAGCTCCTCCTCCAAGAGATTATTTTCTCTTTCCTCTCTTTGTACTCGCGAGCAGATATTGTGTAAACATTTTATCGTCAATGAAAAGATATTTTTTGAAAGTGTTGTCTTTGTTCACTCTTTCCTTTTCATGTAATGAATGCCTTCCTGTTGCAATGAGCTATGCTCAACCCGGGGGGTCGTAGCGATCATGCCCTCGTGGAGAGACTGATCTATCGATTGAGATTTTGATTCTACCAAGGGCAGAAGGTTGGTCAAGAGAGCACGTATGCTCCCTTCGGGGCTATCTTTAATCCATAGAATGGAGAAGCAACAAACTAGTAACGATTTCAGTCCTACCAAGGGCAGGCAATTGGCCAAGAGGATGTGTATATTCTCTTCGGGGCTATTCAAATCCAAATAAATGGGATAGCAGCCAAAAGGTAGTTTTATCCCTACCAAAGGTAGGCAATTGGTCAAGAGATGGTATGCATTCTCTTCAGGGCTATTCAGGTCCATGTAAATGGAGTAGCGACCAAAAGATATCTTTCACTTTATTCATAAAAATGTCGTAATGAACTACATCGATTCTAGGGATAGTATCGTAGCAAATGCTCCACGTGCCAAGGGCAACGTACGGGCTTTCCCTGCATGTCTTCAAGGTAATAAGTACCGGGTCGCACAATCCTAACAACCCGATATGGGCCTTCCCAATTTGGATCCAGTGAACGAGCGGGAACTCCAAGATTTTGCCTTAGTACCAAATCTCCCGGCTGGAAGGATCTAGGCCGAACCCTAGCATTTCGATAACGAGCAATACGTTGTTGATATGCTGCCACTCGTACTTGGGAAGCATTTCTTCGCTCTTTCAAGAGATCGAGATGAAGTCAGAGATTTTCCTGATTACTCGCGGGGTCATACTGCACGATCCGATATGAGGGCACTTGCATTTCCACTGGTACCACTGCGTCAACACCAAATGCTAAGGAAAAAGGGGTTTCACCTGTTGATGTACAAGCCATGGTTCTATATGCCCACAATACTTCTGGCAGAAGTTCTGGCCACACCCCTTTACATTCTCCTAGCTTGGTTTTTAACTGGTGCTTGATGATCTTATTCACTACCTCGACCTGCCCATTCGCCTGAGGATGATATGGAGAAGTGCGGAGATTATGTATCTTCCATTTTTCACAGAATTCATCAAAGGCTGCGTTGTCGAACTGCGTTCCGTTGTCGGTAATTATAGTGTGAGGAAGTCCGAAACGGCATATGATATTTCTCCATATGAACTTAGTGGTTTGTTTCTCAGTAATCTTGGCTAATGGTTCTGCCTCGGCCCATTTGGTGAAGTAATCAACCGCTACAATCGCGAACTTATTTTGTCCCTTCCCCATGGGTAAAGGCCCGATGATATCGACCCCCCACTGAGCGAAAGGCCAAGGGCTGTCAACTGGGGTCATCCGTTCGGAAGGTACATGGGGTATAGGTGAATATCGCTGGCACTTGTCACATTTTTTAGAAAATTCAATTGCATCTGCTTTCATAGTAGGCCAATAATATCCTTGCCGCATCACCTTATATGCTAGGGATCGCCCCCTGGGGTGATTACCACAAGCCCCCTGGTGTACTTCGTCTAGAACATGAAGTGCTTCTTCTGGATGAAGACACCTTAAATAAGGCAAGGAGAAACTTTTTCGCAATAATATTCCGTCTTGCAAGGTGTACCTGGAAGCTCGAAGCCGAATTTGTCTTGCAGCTTTCTTGTCGTCTGGTAGATATCCGTCTCTGAGATAAAGGATGATGGGATCCATCCAGCACGGAGACGATTGTACCGATATTACTTGCTCAAGAGCCGATTGGTCGATACTTAGGTTCTGACGATGCTCGATGGGGATCGAGTGTGCTATCTCAGATTCTGGTGTAGAAGCGAGCTTAGCCAATGAGTCGGCAAGTTGGTTCTGCTCGGGAGGAATATGAATTATTTCATAGGTCTTCAGTTTTGCGAGCAGGATGAGTACACAGGACTTGTATAAGGCCATCCTTTCTTCTTTGGCTTCAAATTCACCAAGAACTTGGTTGACAATGAGCTGGGAGTCGCTATGAATCAACAGATTTTGAATTGCAAGGACAATGGCTAGAGGCCGACGATCAGGGCCTCATATTCTGCTTCATTATTTGAAATGTGAGAATCGAAACGTAGAGCATATTGGAAATGCGACCCGTCGGGAGCCACTAAAATCAGGCCCGCTCCGCTACCAGTGGCCCGCGACGACCCGTCCACGAAGAGTGACCAAGGAGGCTGGTCGCTGGTCATGGTATTATCATCAGGAGAGTACGTGAATTCGGCGATGAAATCGGCCACGGCCTGACCCTTTACTGCGGTCCTAGGGCAGAATGAGATATCGTGCTCGCTGATCTCGACTACCCATTTAGTTAACCGTCCGGAAGCCTCAGGTTTTTGAAGGACTTGTCGTAGCGGATGATTCGTTGGTACTAAAATAGCGTGGGCCTGAAAGTATGGTCGCAGTTTTCGAGCTGCCGTGACTAAAGCTAGGGCCAATTTCTCCATATCAGAATACCTAGTTTCTGCCTCAACCATTGCTCGACTGATATAATAAACGGGCCTCTGCACCCCGGAATCTTCTCTTATTAAAGCGGCGCTAACGGCCATAGTGGACACGGAGAGATAAAGAATGAGTTGCTCATGTGCTACAGGTTTAGATAAAATGAGGGGTGTGTTCATGTATAGCTTCAATTATTGAAAAGCTTCCTCACATTGTGGCGTCCATTTCCAATCAGACTTGGCCGTTGCACGAAGGAGTTTGAAGAATGGTAAGCACTTGTCAGATGCTCGCGAGATGAACCTGTTCAACGATGCGATGCGACCAGCCAGACGCTGGACGTCCTTCAGAGTAACGGGGGATTTCATCTCTATCAATGCTTTTATCTTTTCAGGATTTGCCTCAATTCCACGCTGGCCGACCATGAACCCAAGAAACTTTCCTGCAGACACTCCAAACGCGCATTTTTCTGGGTTTAATTTCATTCGATACCTCCTCATTAAATCAAAGGCTTCTCGAAGATCAGAAATGTGGTCATCTTCTACGATGCTTTTCACGAGTATGTCGTCAACATAAACTTCCATATTCCTACCGATTTGAGCAGCGAATATTTTGTTGACGAGTCGTTGATAAGTGGCTCCTGCATTTTTAAGACCGAACGACATTACCTGGTAGCAATATAATCCTCGATCCGTGATGAAGGCAGTATGCTGGCTATCGAGTGGATGCATCATAATCTGGTTGTAACCAGAGTAAGCATCCATAAAACTGAGCAGAGCGTGTCCAGCTGTTGAATCGACCAGCTGGTCTATCCGTGGTGTTGGAAAACTATCTTTGGGCATGCTTTGTTCAGATCTGAATAATCGATGCACATTCTCCACTTGCCATTAGCTTTTCGGACGAGAACTACGTTCGCGACCCACTCTGGGTAGTCGACTTCTTTTATGAAATTGACCGTAAGTAGCTTCTCGACTTCAGCTTTGATCACCATTTGCCTTTCTGCAGTGAAGGCACGTCGACGCTGGTGTACGGGTTTATGCTTTGGGTCGATATTGAGACGATGTGCGATGACATTGGGGTCGATGCCTGGCATATCTTCATGAGACCAAGCGAACACGTCCTTATATTCGGTAAGGAAAAGGACCAGATCTTCACGATGGACGCTGGTTAAAGAGGATCCAATGTATACGACCCTGGACAAGTCGTCTTTGGCTAAGTGAATCGCCACTGTATCTTCCCCTGGAGTTCCCGATTTAAGAGAACTTTCTCTCGGATCCAACGAGGTGTTGGAGGGTAAGTTGGGTGAACCTGGTGCTATCTCCATGACGGGTATTGCTTGAGCCTTCTTTCGATCTTGGAGAGCAATCTGATAGCAAGACCGTGCCTCCTGTTGACTTCCTCGCACGACCCCGATGCCATTCGGAGTAGGAAATTTGACACACAGATACGAAGGGTGTAAGGCGGCCCCGACCTTAGTAAGAGACGGCCGCCCCAAAATGGCATTATACGCTGATTTTCGGTCCACTACGAGGAAGTTTATAAAGACGGTGGTCTTCGCTGAACTTTCTCCGAAAGTAACTGGGAGATCAATGCTTCCTTCAGGCGTCACTACCTCACCTCCGAAGCCGACGAGGGGGGTCGATACTGGCTTAAGAAGGCTTCTGGCAAGTGTCATTTTGTTGAAGGCCTCCAAGTATAGAATATTAGCTGAGCTACCTGTATCCACCATAATTCGATGAGTCAAATAATTCGATACCTTCAATGTGACTACGATGGAGTCTTCGTGAGGGAAGTGAATTCCTTTTGCATCTTCGAGAGTGAAGGAAATTGGAGGATGGCTGGTTTTTTACGAGCTAGACGTCTGTTCCAGCCAATAGATTTGCTGAGGTTCTCTGGATGCCTTTCGAGCGTATGCTTTTCTTGAAGCTTGAGAGTCACCCCCGCAAGCTGGTCCTCCGACGATGGTGCGGATTTCTCCCGTGGGCTCAGCGTCCTCTTGGTCAGTTTGATGATGAGGCGGTTCCTTTTGGCGAGATGAGGTCTTCACCCTTTCTGGTGATTGATTTTTACGAGCAACATAATCCTGGAGATGGCCTTTTCGAATAAGGGCTTCAATATGGTCTCGTAGAGAGATGCAGTCCTGGGTCCTATGCCCGTGATCTTTATGGAAGTAACAGAACTTGCTCTTGTCTCTCTTCTCGGGATCGGATTTGATCTTTGTAGGCCACTTTACATATGGCTTGTGTTTAATCTCCATTAGAACCTTTTCATGAGACCGATTAAGAGGAGTGTAGTTATGATATTTACCGGAGTAAGATTTCTTGGGAGAACGATCGCGTTGGTCACGACGATATTTTTTATCTGCAGAAGAGGTTCCCTCTGGCTTGCGTTTCTTACCCTGTGCCCCATGGCGTGTCAATGCGACTTCTTCTGCATTGATGTACTTCTGAGCTTTGGCTTGGAATTCTGCCATAGTTTTCAGTGGGCTTTTATCCAGGGCAAACCTGAATTTCTCGCTCGTTATTCCTGCTACGAGGGCTGCGAGCCCTTTTTCCTCAGTGTAACCTTCAGTTTGAACAGCTTCAGCGGTGAATCGTACTGTGAACTCTTTTATTGTTTCCCCATGCTGCTGTTTTAGATTCATTAGGTGGGAAGCTGGCTTCTTGACGCGGATGCTTCCCATGAATTGAGAAAGGAATATCTCTGATAACTGAGAAAAGGAGCTGATGGAACGAGGCTTTAATCCTCGGAACCACGTACGGGCTACCTCCTTCAATGTTAGGGAAAAAGCCCTACACATGATTTCTGAACCATGTCCCTCCAACTCCATGAGGGACCTGTATGTTTCCAGATGTTCAAGAGGGTCGCCAATACCTGTGTACGGGGTGATAACAGGCGTTCGATACTTTCTGGGTAACGGGGCTTCCATCACCTCGCTGGTGAAGGGGGACTCGGATTGATGTATCGCCGCCATGACTGCAGATGGCCGATTTGCCTGGTATCGCTGTTCCATGACATCAAAACGATCATGGATTCTTTTGAGATCTCCTTCCCATGGTAGGGTATAGCTCGATGTTTCGGCGGTGGAACCCTATGGTTGAGGTTGTCGAGACGAGCTAGAATGTATAGAATGTGGAGACGGCACAGGGGAATAGCTGCCAAGTGGTGGGACATGTGGTTCGTCCATAGAATGTCTGGAAGCCACCGGTATGGGTTGCGGTGGTAAACCTTCGGAGGGTTGTCCTTGCGGTTCAGGGAAATGCTGGTCAAGCCGATTCGACAGGGCTTGAACTCCGGCATTTAGAGTCAGAAGAGTGTTTTCGAGGAAACGCAAGACATCGTCTTGATTTCCAGAGGCCTCCAATAATGGATTTGTTGATGGCATATTCGGGGCTCCTTGAGGGATATTCGTCGACATGGGTGGAAGAGCAGGTACGGATTCCGTCTCATCGGGCGGAGGTGGTGCCTGTCTTGAAGTCGAAGGATGAACGGCCTTTTTAGGAGGCATCGCCAAAGGATTTTTTGTCGGAGGAACGATTGATTTTGACGATCAAGTCGTTCCCACAGACGGCGCCAAACTGTTAATGTCAGATTTTGTAACAGGATCCTCCGGACGTTCGCCTTCTCTCCAATAGAGATTTCCTCCGCCAAACCTGAAAGAGGACAGAGCAACTAAGGGTGGCTGGACTCCAGCCGTTAGCCCTCCGATGCTTAAGTCAGGCCAAAACAAGAAGAAGAGCAGCCAAGAAAAATAGGATCGAGATTATTGAGTGTACCTTTCCCTCAATGGAGTCGTCCCTTTATATAGATCTGGAGCGGTTCAATCTGTTACGCAAGATATCAAGATCTCGTTGATCTAGTATACGATACTGAGATCTCGCCGATTTCATGGGATAAGATCCGCATCTTTAGAGACGAGATCCAACCCAATGACTTATTTCGGCAATCACGTTCCTTGATGACAATCCCTTGAGATCCGGAACCACCAGGGAAGGTAAGCCCAAAAAACCGACCTATACGGGCTACCGGTAGGTGTAGGAATAGCGCTGATCACTCATGTAGAGCTGGAAACCGTAGTTGGAGTCATAGCCAGCGAAAAGGAAGGAGACGCAGACAAGACGGAAACCACCGAACTGGGTGTAGCCCTGCCTGGCATCGCAGAGGGATTGAACAAGTTGCCCGATGGGAATCGGGTGCTGGTATTGAAGGTTAAGAGATGTAGCCGCAGAAAAGCTGTTCGCATGTTGGAACCTGGTCACGAGTCCAAGTGCTAGCTCATTTTGACGTAACACCTTTCAACGACTTGTGAGAAGGTCTGCTCGCTGTTCAAGAAGGGAATCTTTGCTTCGCTTTATCTGACCATCAGATAGGGGAGCTCGAAGCCTTGCGAATAGGTGCTCCATATTTATCCATCCTACGACTCTCGAGCATATGATCTCGAAAGTCGGATGGGCATCCCGCACTTACTCGATCTGCGACTCTCGATCAGATGATCTCGAGAGTCTAATGGGTTCTTCCGTACCTTCCCAATCTGCGACTCTCGATCAGATGATCTCGAGAGTCTAATGGGTTCTTCCGTACCTTCCCAATCTGCGACTCTCGATCAGATGATCTCGAGAGTCAAATGGGTGTCCGTGTACAATTTTTAATAGCTGAGCTGGTCTCCATTATTTTGTCTATAACAACCTCCTCTATTAATTCTTTTTCTAGACATTTATGTGTGACTTAGGATTTCAAATCTTTTAATATTTTCCTACTAAATACACTATAAACTATAGTGCTTCTGGTTGAATCAGTTCGTTTGTAGTCCAATCGATCGATCTGAATTGTCTATTAAGTACAAAACACATTTCATGGTCTACCATGCAAAGTCATACTAATTGGGTGATCCAATCCATCCATGATTTTTCCTTATTTCATTAGCCATTTCTTTTCTAGGCCATGGATAGGATTATTACAATTGTTTAAATAAATCTATATATTCTATAGTATTATAAGCAATCCATGATGGCTCTAACAAATAGGTCAATCAAATTGTTGATTAGAACCATTCTTTGAAAATAATCTTGACTAATCATATTAATGGCTACCGATCAAATGGTAGATATTGTTAGATCGGTGTGAAACTAGGAGCACTAGAACTTACATGGCGCAGCCGGGGCAGGTGAGATCGAGCACCATCTCTCTCATGGGGGATATCTGATCGAATACATAAATCTACTGGGACTCCTCAACCAGTCTTCGCCGAATCCACATGGGAGATCTCGAATCCACGAGATTATCTTCAAATCCATGAAGAAGAATAGAGTAAAAACTCAATTTCATTAATGATAATCAAAAGCTCTTCAACAATGAACATAAAATGTCTTTAAATAAGCTAAACCTAACCATAATCACGTATCTAACCCTAACTTGCAAATGAAGAAAAGAACCCTAGAACAATTAGTAAAGAAATAAAATAAATGGAGAAGAAATCACGAAATCGCGAAGGCTTTTAAGTGTTTGTAGATCATTCGTCAGGGGGCTCTGATCGATCAAAGTTGGGTGGCGACCGGTCAGCGAGAACTCCAAATAGTCCAGTGTGTTGGACTGTCTTCCATTCGAAATTGGACCGATTGAACGACCGGTCTGGAGCTTAACACGACCAGTCACCTGACCGGTCATCAGATGATGATTTCTTGGAGTTTCGCCCATTCTTCTCCCGGTCCATCTCTTTCGTGAACATGCTCGATCCTCGCCCTTGATCATGGAATTCTCTTCCTACATCATTATAGTGCTATCACAGTACTAGAGCATGTTTGTATATCTTGTTTGGCCAATCAGAGTGTTGAGTCGTTATGTTTAATCCAGTTCGTTAGTTTGTTCACGTGTATAGTAACATGAATATCATCTACTGGGCCACATCCATGACAAACAGATGGATTATCTTTCCTAACCAAAGTACTTGGGCCCTTTTGAGCAAAAGGTGTTGGCAATTTTGTATTAGTAGTTTGTTTACGGGCTAATGATAAAAAGGTTAAGATCGGCCAATCAATTAAAATTTTGGGCTGATGCCATGTCCACAGTTAGGCCCAATAGGTGAAGGGTCCAGTGGATTAAAAGATATATAGGGATTTTTATAAAATAGTTCCCTATTATTATGATATTTACATTCTGGTACATTTTCTAAGAAGCCTTTCATTAAACTACCTTATTAGTTTAAATAAGGAAGAAAAGCCCCCGTGTCAGAATTTAAAAGAAACAAGTGGATGTGTGAAGGAACTGAGAAAATGTCCTTATGATGGAATTTCGAAGAAACAAGTGGATGTGTGGAGGAACTTTCAAAGTTGGCATTTGGGTGTGGGAATCACATCTCTAATCACTCTTTGGATTTCTTTTTTCTTAAACATATGATTAGATATAAGGTGGGCCATGGGTAGGTTATGATTTTAAATGATGGTGATGATGTGGAGGTTTTAGATTACGAAATATTAATTTAGGAAAGATAGCCAATGTCCCCATAGATACCATCACTAGCTCCTCATCTAATTACAACCACTAATGATATATCTTCATAAGATCTAATCCAAGAGAGATGCCTCTCTATGGGATCTGGACCATTGACCAAGTGGCCTTATGGTAGATGCTCCTCAGCCTAAAAACTCCTACGGATCCACTAATTAGCTAGCTGGACCACAAGTGGGAAATAAGCGATTAAAGAAGGATGATTAACCGTTCATACATACGGTTTTACATGTTCCACTTGATGATGGGAAAGCTTGATCTTCAATGCAGGAAAAATTAGCTGAGAGAGCTGATACTGAATGTCTCAGACCGCATGTGCACGTCCCGCGTCTAACAAGCTACCACATGCTAAGTTGCAGTATCTCATTAAGCCATACATCTAGCCTACATATATGCAAACCTTGGGTCGTCCAAGTTTCCTACTTCTGATGAAGCATACCATGAAATTAATTTCCTGTGATTGGACACATCTAATTTCAACCTTACAATTTTGTCATGCCCAACACATGCCACCATACTACATGTGCCACCATCCATATTATCTTGTGCCCCCATATGTAAAGAGCCCCCAATGTGCTAATGTGCCACATGTGTCCCCATTGATCTTATCTTGCGCCGCCCCATGTATTATTGTGCTACCATAATTTATCTCATGTGTAAAACACCCCACATGCACCTATGTGCGACATATGTCATTGTCCATCTTCAATCTTCCAAACATGCCCAGTGCCAATGGTGCCAATGTGCACAAGAGCGGTCATCTAGCTTTAGCACCCACACGTCAAATGTGTCAATTGTCTTGTGCCACTATACAACATCAAGCACTGCACCTACACCATGCGTGCCATAATTAAGTTTCAAGTGCTCAAATATGCCATGTGTGTCATATGTAGCACAGTCCATCTATAAGCATCCCACATGTGCCACATGTGTTAATTAGCACATGTTAGTGACAACCTATTTTTTTTTTCAAGATTTTTTTTATATATATATCTTTTTTACCTAACAACAACTTGAAAATAGATCCTAAACTTCTACAAAATCTCGTTGAGAAATAAATGTGTTCCCACGATTTCCTAAAAATAAGGTTTCCTAAGAAATACTATATACTTTCTCATGCTTTTAATAAATCCAAACAGGCCCTTAAAGAAAAATAATCATGAGGGTATTTTGATAGCTTCCCTTCTCAAAAAGCACGACTGATCAGGTATTTTGATCCCTAAAATAAGTCCTTGGTAAATATGGATTCATTAAGATTTTCCTATAGCTGATTAAAATGTGGAACGCAAACTCCCTAAGGGTCCCAAAATCAGATTGGTGGAATGATCCTAACCGCTGATTTGTGAATACCTATTAGTTGAAAAGATTTTTTTAAAGAAAATAAATTTTATTAAAAAAAAAGGCAGCAATGTACAAGAGAACCTCACTTAGAGAGGGCCCAAGCCATAAAAAACCACAAGGGCCCACCTATCATATACCCCACCTCTTTAAAGATAGAAACAAATTGAACATTCACTCTCTAATGGATCCCAACCCAACTCGATCAAAAAAGAGCCTCCCTTTAATGATGGTAGGAAGATCAAATGTGGAAAGAAAGATTAATTCAATTCTCCTATGGTTCGCTACCCATGCAAGCTGGCCCATCCACAACTTCAGTTTGCCTCCCTCGATCGGGACATACATGATTTTTACTTGGTCGGGAACAACACTTGAACGCTGCCACCCTAGCCCACCAGTACAACGTCTGCCATATGGAGGAGGAGTCGTTATTTAGCATATCTACTATATACTTTGAGTCGCTTTCAACCACTACCTTAGAGTAACCCCTATTAACACATAGGGAGAGCCCTTCCACAAAAGCCTGAACCTTAACTTTAGAGTTGTACCCTTCTCCGAAACCCCATAAGAATGCAAACATAAATTGACCCCTCCCATCCATACAAACACTACTACCACCAGAGATCCTTGGATTTCCACGAGCCGAGTCATCAACATTCTTTTCTAAGGTGATTGGGCAAACTTAAACTAGTTGCTGCCCAAAATCATATCGAAAGAGCAAGGGCTTTTGTGCAAGGAAGGTCCATAGATGAAAGCATAGCTTTTACCTAGGAGTTTTTCTGAGACTTCGACAAAAAAGGCTATGGAATAAATGCCATCAGTGAAGCTAGATTTGGAGAAGGCCTAAGACTAGAGTGGGGATTTCTTAGAGCGGTATTGGGGAAGTTCAGCTTTAGCGAAGCATGGGTGAATTTGGTGGCTAAGTGTTAGGAGCATAGCTGGTTCTCGATTTTGGTAAATGGAGAGGCTTGTGGTTTCTACAAGTCATCACATGGGTTGCACCAAAGGGACCCTATCTCTCCGAGTCTTTTTATTATTGTAGTGGAGGCGTTTCGCTGAGGTGTTGAGAAGTTAATGGAGAGACCCCTTTGCCAACCTTTCAAGACTCGTCGAGGATGTCCCATCGTCTCCCATCTATTATTCGTGGATGACGCATTGGTTTTCACCAATGGTATTACCTCCTCCATCAGAATTCTACGAGAGTTCTTGCAATTCTTCCCATCGGTGTCAAGGCAGAAAGTGAATTTCAACAAGAGTGCTTTCTTCTATTCAGAGAAGCTCCCTTCAAGGTGGGTGAGAGCAATCGAAGGAGAGCTGGGTGTAGATAAATTTTCAAACACACTTATCTATCTCGGGGTGCCGATCATCAAGGGAAAAGCCAGGAAAATCAAGTTTCAACCTCCTTGTGATAGGATTCTTCAAAAGGTTGAAGGGTAGAGTTATCTCGCAGGTAGGAAGGGCCATTATGATCAAGCATGTGTTGCATGGTATCCCGATTCACCCTCTTGTAGCTGCAGCAATGCCTTCTCAGTCACTTTTAGATATGGAGAGGAGTTTTGCGAACTTCTATTAGGGTTGGAATAAGGGTAGGAGAAAATTTCATTGGGTGAATTGGAAGAGGATTGGACTGCCACATGAGGAAGGGGATTTGGGTATTAAGAGGTTGACGGAAGTGATGAACAATCAGAGGTTAAAGACGGCCTAGTCAGTGAGGTATGGGAAGGAAGTAGCCTTTGGGCATCTTTTGCTATGGCTAACTATAGAGGCTCCATTACTCCTAATGGGGAAGTAGACCACGTGTAAGACCCGTACCCAAATTAACCAATCGTGCACATCATTTCCGATGTCGGCATACTCGGAACAATCTAGATTGTCAAGTTTTGATCAAGTACCATATTTGATACCTGCAACAACCCGAGACTTGTACCCCAGCGACTATGCGGGCGCAGCTGATTCCAACGCCGCACTGCACGCTCCATTTCGATACCTAATTTGAAAAATACTTACATGTGTGCAAATCAAGACGGGCTACGCTGCATGGCGTGGGCCCCACTTACACAAATCCCAAGGTTATCCAATCAATCAATCAAGCATCACATCAATCAATCAAGCCCCCATTAATTACATCCCACTCTCTCTCTCTCCCCGCTTGTCAACTAGACCCATGCCTCTCCCATGCTCACCCCATCCCTCTCTCCACCAAAAGCCAATCTAAACCATACCACCCCCCTTCCTTCTCTCTATCTTATTTATTCCTACAAACCCCCCCTCCAAGCAACTCATGTATGAGCCATACTTGTTGAGGTGAGAGAGAGAGAGAGAGAGAGAGAGAGAGAGAGAGAGAGAGAGAGAGAGGAGCTTGTGGGCCATCATCAACACCATCCAACCCATCTCAACCATCCATCAAGGTGAGTACACCTCCTCACCTCCATTCTCTTTGATTCCTTACCTTATTTCTTTGTGTTATAGTTATGGGACCCACTGATGTGGTACCCTCGTGTGCTCGAGTGGCTGATCATAAAGGCCAACAATGTGGCCCCTAAAGTTAGCCCACCATGATGTAGTTCATAGTCACATCTGTCCAAGTGAACCGTTTTTCAATCTGGACAGTAATTTATAAAATTTATATAAAATAAACCATATTAACATCTGACCTGAAATTTGGTGGACGTATGACCTACATAGAGAGCTAACACTGGACCGAATTTCATGGCAATCTAACGGTCTGATCGCCCGTAATGTCAATTTTACCGATCTGTTGTCCAACATCATACAGAAGGTCATGATTTGCCGAAAACAGACCACTTTTTGGTCCATTTAGTGAGCCCATTATAAATATTTTATCCGTTGGAATCGTAGATCATTGAAATATCTTTCCAATTGCATATGGCATGTCTCAATCAGAGTTCTAACGACCAAGATCTTGGCTACGAACGGAAATATGTCCAGAGGCTTGCTGTGACCATACATTATATGGGCCATATCCAAGATTCCAATGGTCAGATCTAGTTGGTAATTTTTATCCAATTATATAGATTAGTTTCTAATATATGAACGGTCATTGTGCTTATATGATATTTTGATAACGTTTAGGAAATTTCGGATAAACAGATGCTCCAATAAGGGCATATCTTGAACGGTTATTTGCGGATCAGGTGGATCCAAGGTCCTATACGGCTAGAAACCTATATATAGCCTAAATAATATGTTATACATTTATCATTGGCTCATATTTTCTAATAGATGGTATAATCATACTGATTTGATCAATACAATCCATGTGCCCCTTGATGTGTATATTGTATGCAATTATCCATGCTAGCTATCCTCTTATTGTAGGCCCACATGGAAGTGGGACCCACTTGTGATGCATGTGTTTTATCGTGTTCATAGTTATATGCTAGATGTATGTATTTTATCCATATATTTTCAGTGTGTGGACCCCACTTGCCTTGGATCCTTTTCTTCTCTTTGTAAACTTTTGTTTGCTGGAAATGTTTCTAAGTACCAGAATTGTGTTGCAAGTAGGACACCTTGAGATCTCATGGTGGGCCCCATTCTCTGTGGATAAGAGTCCTACCATGGGAGATATTTAATCCACATAACATAGTGCTGAGAGGTCCCACTGCCTCATTGGGGTGGCCTCCAAGTGTTTGGAAAGTGAGCCCAAAGTTGGGACAGAACCCACTTATGAAACGACATATTTGATTTTTTGTCTTGTGAATCAACTTCAGGCCTCCATGGCGGACCCCACGCATAGGAGATGTGGGGGCCACCAATTGTAACTTTTAGTCCACACATATGTCTAGAGAAATGATATTTTTTCTTGGTCCATATTGGGCCCCACGTGATTGGTATTTGAATCCCAAAATAGGACTGAGCTAAGTTGTGCAGCAACTTCTGTGCAGAAATTTCAAATGCCCATATTGGGTCTTATGCCAAAAATTGTGTATATGCACCTAGTAGATTTAACCTTGTGAGTTTTAAAGGCCACACAAAAGTCTACTAAGGGAACTTAATGTAACACCAAAAGGTATATCCATCTGATCATGGGACGCACCCAGAAATGACCAAAAATCATTTCTGCACAATTGTTCTCCACCTCTCTTAAGCACCTAAGTTTTGTCTTTCACCATAAATTGCATATGAATTATTAAGAAGGGCCACCTTGTGGGTTTTGAATCCTATTTATAAGGCTACGATTTTTATTTTTTCCTTCACCATTAGTGGGTCCCATGTGATCACAAAACAGACTAAAAGATGGCCCTGAGCCAATTCTACCCTGAAACCTGCTTAACTTGAAATTTGTGTGAGGCTACATCTGTGGGGTCCTCTACATTTCCCAAGCATATGATGGACCATTTGAAGCCTGGAAATGAATTCCCAGGTTGTGGTGGGTGTAAAATTCTAAGCGGGCTATCTTGTATGGGCCACACCCTTGTCTAATGAAGCCCACTTACTATATGGTGTAACTTGATATTTCTTGATCTTGTGGGGCAAGCAGTGGACAAACGTTGCTGCCAAGCGGGCTATCTTGTATGGGCCACACCCTTGTCTAATGAAGCCCACTTACTATGTGGTGTAAACTTGATATTTCTTAATCTTGTGGGGCAAGCAGTGGACAAATGTTGCTGCCCATTTATTTACATGAGTAATAGGTGGCCTCGGGCCCATGCAAATAAAGCAAAATTGAGGCCCAAGTTGGCCATATAGTATGGGGAACCATTGGAAAGCGAGAAATCCGTCAAAATGACTTTTTCTTGGACCTCTAGTAGGCCCATTGCCTAGTGGACAGTGTGCCTTGTATGCTAACACTTTTCAATTGGACCACACTTGGTGAGGCCCAATTTAGATTGTATAAGTTGGCTTTTCTTGGTTTAACTTATGTGTATAGCTAGCGGGCCCAATATGATGAAGTATGTGTGGGGCCTAAATTGTGTTGTATGATCCATCTTAAATGGGTGTATTATGTGGTGCTTTCCATATTGTGGAACCATCAACCACTACCTTAAATCAAACTAAATCTTATGCGGACCGTATCATAGGAACCCCAAATACTTGGGAAGCCCATTAACCATACTCGTTGGGCATAACCTTTAGGTATGCACATCACCTTAAGCTAGGAGGGACCTACTTAGTTATGGGATTGGATCCGCACCATTGAAAGCCTTGTGGTTGGAAGTTTGCCTTTGGATTTGGTTTAGTAGTTACCAAGTGGGACTTACACTTAACGTATAGGATTGCGTGCCTCGCATGCAGTCCAAGGTTGATGTTAAGGTCACACATTGTGGGACTCGCTATTGATGGATAAGATAATGATGGTGAATTGATGACATCTGTATTGATGATGGATGACTAGTTGTTGATGATGATTATGATATTGCTTATGTTAATCATAATATGGAAATGATCCTCATGTTAATTATGATAATAGTATGTACGTAATGATAAGATGTACTTTTTATGATGATGGTGATGATACATGATGACCATACTATGTTAGATGATAATAACCTAGATGACAACAAAATGCATAATGTGATTCGTATGCATGATGCCTAAGACATACATGATGCTAGTGGTATGATGATGATTGGCATGCTTAATAATATACGTATGCTTGTGACGATATAGCTAGTGATGATGAAATAATCGATGAAACATGTGAACCCTTGCCTGCGATCATGATTAATGCACTTCATACATAAATACATATGTATGTTATGTGATGCTTTGCGGCCCTCTTATTAAATGATTCACATTGATCATAGGCCTAACGTGTTGTTTGGAATACTAGAATTATGTGCCTTTTTTATTGTGTTTATTATTCTTAAGTTGAGCCTATTGTGTTGGACTTATGAATGCCCACTTTTTCATGGAACATGGAATGAAAATATATCACTAATAACTATGGAATGAGGGGCTAAGTAAGCCCAATTCCATGGCCAAGGGAAAGATATTGTGGATGTTTATAACTCGCTAGTATACCTGGCCCTGGTAAGGTCAACTCTGATAATATCTTATTGTAATGCATATCATGCCTATTCATACGCTTCTACTTATCCGTTGTATGCTTGAGTATGGATATGAATGTAATATAACATACACTACGGGATTGTGGTTGGTACTCGGGCCATGGATGTTGGCTTGCTGGTGTATGGCAGAGATGTGTTAGTAACCCTATGATGTGGGACTTGTCAAGGAACCCATATGAGAAAAGAGTGCCTTGCATGTATGCATGACTTGCATGACATGGTTGCAAGGTTCGGATTATGAACTCTAGCATTCATGCATTTGCATGTTGCATTTGCACGCACACCCTAGAAACATCAGGGTTGTGACCAGCATGGGAAATTATGGTTGACAGTTGTATGGACACCGAAAATTAGTTCTAGCACTTGGGTGCTAAAGATGTCCTTGGGTGAAAATCCCTAAACCTCGTGGCAACGAGATGCTCCAATGGCTGGATCGAGTGGACATATGAGCGCATGAGGGCTGGACAATGTAGGCTGCGTCTCCCACTGTGTCGAGGTCGGTTGGAATGAGATGTGACCTTACCCACCCGGTGCGAAGGGGGCTATATACTAGGTTGAGTTTGACCAGCTCGTGTTAAATGGGTCCACTATTGTTAAGCCAAGTGGATTTTGGTATACCACTGATGAGGCGGATAGTGAGGTCTCCTCCTACTCGCTGGTTATGCGCGCGATGAGCGGCACCCAGAGTCAGAAGTGTACGAGACCCCGATGATTCCAATTGAGAACTGTATTGAGATGTGGCTAAACATCAGGGTAAATACGGTAATCAGCTCGTGTTAAATGGGTCCAATTGAGAACTGTATTGACTGGTGGCATATGGTAATCATACATTCATGCATACGGGTTCGTGGATGCGTAAATACAATTTAAGTGACATACAATCGTGAGTCACGGTTTCCAATAGGTAATGCGACTATTTGGGATCAGGAATCTAACATTCTCTGATTACTTTACATGTTAGATTATGGGACTAACATGTATTGTAACCTTGGATGCGAGGCCCTGCCGACACACGATACTACATACCACAATTCGTTCATTCATCATATGCTTTTGTGTTCTTGTATCATGTTTATGGTAATAAATGCATCGCTCACATTATATCATGAATATATATAGTATACTCTTGATATGACTAGTTGTATGATTAATCTCTATCATTTCCGCTTACTCTGATATTAATGTCGATATATTAATGAAATATATATGTCACACGCATTATGCGTATACACACACGCTCTACTAAGCTTCATGAAAAGCTTAGCACGTTGTTTAACATACAGGTTACTGAGAAAGGTAGCAGTTGGCGATGCTGGAACAGCTCCTTGTTTATGTTTCGAGAAATTCTATATTTACCTTATCGACATTGTACATTAAACGATTGATTAATGGATATGTGATGTAATGTTTTTAAGTTTAGTAAACTTGCGATTATGCTATTATGGTTAAAAAAATTATTCTAAATAAAATCCTCCTTATAGGATTTCATTTTCGAGACTTGGTGTAATATTAGGTGCCAAACCGGGGTACTATGGAGGCTGTCAACTCTAAGTTCAAATTACGGCGATTGTGCGTCAAAAATCGAATTTGGGTCATGACACCATGCCAATCGTGCATCTCCTATTTGAAAAGCTATAGTCAAGTTATTCCCGATCCTTAAGAATAATGTTAGGTAGTTGGTGGGCAAGGAGATTATAATGTCTGGTATGATAAATGGACATGGCTAGTGAAATTTCTCATGTGAAAGATTGGTGGAGCTTAGAATTAAAGTCCTAGAAGGGGTGAATAGTATTAGTGCACTTTTCTGTGACATACTAGTGCACCTTATTTGTCAATTATGTAGGTCAGTGAGTATAGGTGTTGGTTGAGCCCAAAGAAGATGAAGACTGAAGACTCAAGTTGGCCAGCTGCATTAAGGAAAAAGGAATAGGTAAATGAGATGCCTTTGTGAGCCAAAACACTTGAAACTATACAAAAAATTAAACCTCTAGATGACTTGACCACATAGGGAAACCCTTAGTTATCTTCATTAGCTTTAGAACACTTAGAAAAATATGGTAAGTTGGGCTAATAAAAGAGGTGCTATCTGTTGTAAACAAACCGCACAAAACAGCATCTTATGACTGGTCGCAAGCTAGGTGCGACTGATCGTCGAAGGCCAGAAATGGGACAATAAAGAAAGCCTTATCCCAGGCCTAATTAGACCGTCGTGGACCGGTTGATGGCCTTAAGTGATCTTTCACAACTAGCTTCATTTGAGATAACAACCAAGACAGTAGTCACAGGCCTAATTAGACTGATCGACGACCCTGTGCGATTGGTTGCTATAGAGCATCGACTGGTCATCAGCTAGCTGTTTGCTGCCATTTTTCATCCATTGGATCTTTATCTATATAAAGACGGAGCACGATTTTTTAGGTTAAGAGAAATTTGACAGCATTTGAAGCCACCCTCATTACCAACATCACTGGGCTCTAACCCTACCATACCCAAGTCATCTTCCTTCTGATTCATCACAAGATAGAGCATTCAAAGCTCATATGAAGATGAACTTGCTATCTTGATCTCTAGATGTTTTGGACACCTACACCATAGATATATCCTTAATCTAAACCTCTCTAGAGATCCAAAGAGGTGGAATTCCTTTAGGCAACCAAATCTCAATAGTTGTAGAGAATTCACTACCACCTCCTAGCACCTTGGGCATCTCTTTAGAGCATTACATATAAGGTAACTAATCATTGGAACTAAGGCATTGGCAACGCATTGGCAACATGGTTGGGGGAGCAAAGGAGAGTTGATTAAAGCATGGGAGAGCAAAGATGAAACAACCAAAGCGATACTGAACAAGGGGATCAATATGACAAGTTGTCATTGTAAGAATCCATTTGCACTCTTTCCTTGTGGAGAATTGAGTGTGAGAGTTTGGAATAAAATTCAATCAAGTCTCCAAGGGAAGCCTCCGGCGAGAGTGTACGCTAGGTTCTAGGATTGGAACCAAAGAGTTGGGAGGAACTTTGTCAAACTCTTGGGTTGGAGGGAATCCATAAACATCTTGGTTGAGAGATGAACCAGTAAAATCTCCGTCATAGGTTGTGAGAAACCTTATTAAACTTCCTGTCATTGTGGAACTGATTTAAAACACCTAGGTTGGGAGGAACATAATTTAAACTCCCTAGTAAAATCTAATGTGCTCAAGGGATGTATATGGAAATCAGGAGTAGAGTACAAAAACCAAACCACTATACATGCTTTTGTTTGAGCACATTTCCATTCATGCATTGTCATTTAATTAATAAATTATATGAATGTTAGGATGGTTTGTATAGTAGGTAGATTCACACAAAATATGTATGTTCACTAGGCTTGTAGACATATGTTTAGTGTGATGAATCTCATAGTGTCTACATGCCCTTTTAGATTAGTTGCTTACATAGTTATATCCTTTTTAGTTTAGATAATTGCAGATTGATTAGAAGCTTAACATATTACATCATTATAATCTATGTGCTTATGATAGTTTGCTTAATTGCATTATCTTTGTAGCCTTGGTGATTGGATCCACTTAAGCTTAGAAGCTAAGTGTTTTTACTTAACTAGTTTAATTAGGCAAGAGGTTTTTAAAAGAATTTTAAAACGGTCCTAATCACCCCTCCCCCCTTAGGACATAGCCGTAATTCTAAGCTCCGCTCTATAAACTTCTGAACGCTAGCATCTACAAGTGTGAGCGATAGACACAATTTCAAATAGGACCACTTAAAATTATTTATCAATTAAATCAATTAAATAAGTCCAAGATCATAGATTAAGAGATACAACTATATGTTCAACAAGTTTATATGGTAAGATAGAGATATCTAGTGTGTACGATGAATTAAACACCTAACATACAATCTATTCATGCATTCACTATAAATGAATCAATTACAAACATAAGTAGAATTACATACACAAAACAATCACAAACACAATGTTATATAGTGGTTTGTCTAAATCCCCACTCCACTACCGGATGAACTCAAACTCGAGTTTTTCAAATTTTGTTATCTCAATAGTTTTCTATAAGTTCACTATTAACATTTGTGTTCCTACATAAGGACTTACGTATACTCCCGCCGGAGGCCTACACAAGGTCTTACATGATTAGTCCTATACAAGAACTAATCCATGTACACTCCCATTGGAGGCCTACATAAAGTCTTACTTGATTAGTCTAACGCAAGAAATAATTCACGTACACTCCTGCCAAAAGCCTACACAAGTTCTTACATGTACACACCCGTTGATGGCCTACACAAAGACTTTCACGAGTTTGGATTTCAAACTCTATACTCAAATCTATATAAGACTTAAGTGCACAATAAACTCTAAATAAACTCTTACTAGTTTGCATGAGTCACGTTGATAGCACCTTCTTGAGATGCTCAATCAATCTTAATGCAGCTTCTCTTTTACTCCCCCCCCCCCCCCCCCCCCCCCCCCCCCCCCCCCGATCTTTGAAGTGGATGTTCTTCAGCTCCTTTGATCAACTACTTTGTAATGATTTTTTTATTAAAAGTGCCAAGGTAATGAGAGAGAGATATGTGGTAGTAGAATATTTTACAACTAAGGTATAGTTGGTTCCTAATAGGGATTCACATAGATGGGCATTTTAGTGGATGATAAACAAAGGATTTACCTATTAGGATTAATGTTTATCCTCTAGAGAATGTAAGAGAATATGTACATCTTTATAGTGAGCTTATTAATGCTCATATGGAGTGATAAATCACAAGGAAGATGACATGAACTCAATGGATTAGAGTTTTGATTCGATCAAAAAACTTCTTGAATTAACTATTTTGCTTGCTGGACAGTTTTAGCTACTTTCAATTGGATCGACATGATTTTTTGATTCGATCAACTCGAATTAACTGATTAATCAGTTCGATTAACAAAACTCTGATTTCTTCTGTTTTGATTTCTAACCATCAGAAGCTCTAAACCTCTTACAAGCCTAGCTGATCATGTTCAATTTAAAGACTAAAGCTTGGGGAGATAAATTAAATGTTTTTCTATTTAAAGTGTATCATCTAAAGATAGGTTTTTTGGAACTAAGGGGGTCTGGGACAAGTGTCACCAAGGCACCTCATTTTACCTATGTCTTCAAGCCTTAATGCCGCAAATCTTTGAGTCTTTGGATGTCTTTGGCTTCCAATGATGCTCAACCAACTTAAGACAAACAGACACATGTTATTGATAAACAGGTACACTTACAATCTTCCCCTTTGTCAATTACATGATAAAACCTAAACTAGACCCTGTCATGGATAATACCAAGGGCAAACCAAAAAAACTTAAAATACATCTCAAAGATTATAAAGATTTACAACATAAATATAGATATGACATGTAGACACTTGCAATGCTCCCTTAAATTCATCAAATCCCTACATTAAATAGAACCTACAAAACAGAATTCAACATGTTTTGGTAGGATTTTGATCTTGTCCCCCCAAACATAATTATGTAAAGTTCTGTAAATCATAGATATATACACTAATAAGCACATACTGACAAGTGTTCTCAACCCCAAGAGCAAGGCTACAATGTAATAATAGTTTGGTGAATCCAAGAATGATCTAAAGGGACTGATATGAACGATGTTTCTAAACACTCTAGAACTAGAACTAAAAGAAAATCAATATATGAAATCTGGGTTTTAATCCAGCAAATTGGAATGATGTAAAACATTAATTAAGAAAACACTAAGGATCCAGGGATTCACTTATAATCAATCCACAACATCTAGTTCATTGATTCAACTTCGATAATTTAACTAGAACTAAAGAATGACTTGTTTTAGTCTAAAGATAAAGCAGTCAATTCATTCATAAGCATCCAACAATATATGAATTCAATTGAATGGTTCTCTCATGAAACACTCGATCATTGATCGCATGCAATTTTAAGCATCTATTGTGCCCTGAGTCGATAATAGATTAAAAGAATTTATAAATTAATACCTTCTTTAATCAAACTAATTAATTGCACTTCAAAACATTTCATGTACTTGGAATTAACAATGGATCAAAGTTCATACAACTCAAAAGCTTTAAAGTAGAATTCAAATTAAATTCAATTGAAAATTATCATCAAAACCAATGTATTGAATCAAATGAACTAAAACATTGTGAATTAACTATAAGCTTTACTTCTTAGCCTTAGCTAAGAAATTAGTTAGACATGACTATTTTTAAACCAAAAAAACATGAAAACATACTAGAACCAAAGCTCGAGGAAGAAAGAAGGTGTCGACAAAGCTTTTCCTTAACTCTCTCTCTCTCTCTCTCTCTCTCTCTCTCTCTCTCTCTCTAAACCCTAATTCCTCTCTAAAGTCGTCTAAAAAGCCTCTTTAAATGGGAAAAATCTGACTGACTTACGAAAATTATGTAACTTCACAAAATAAACATTGTCGATTGACCGGGTCAATCGATGGATCTATCGATCGATCTATCATCGACAATCCAGTGAATAAAATTAAAAAAATCAGTTGTTCTATCGATTGATTGATCGATCTTAGTCCTTCGATTGATCTAACATGCCAAAATTTGTCCACCGAATTTTCTTCATAACATCAAAATTTCTTCGATTTTAATGATGATCAATCGAGAGTGACCAGGGACCTATTAATCGATCAAAGCCTCTGATCAATTGCTCAAAAATTGTTGAAATTCTTCAGTTTGAACTGGAGCTCTTTTTCTATCTTACAACTTGGTTTATTCAAAATCTTCCATCATGTCTTTTAGGCTCTAATTCTTCTTTGATAGCTTTAAATCATTTGATCTTCCAAATAATCCATTCATAATGAAATTAACTAATTATGATCATTTTAGTAGAATATATATGATTAAACTAATACAAAATTGGAGATAAATATGCAATATTTAGCTCTCAACACACCCCCCAACTAACATTTTGCTAGTCCCTAACAAAATATGCGAAATAAATTTACAGAAATTCAAGATCAAAATTTATTTCGAAGAAAAAATTCTATGTGCTTATATAATCTTAAACAACCTAACAATAGAATTCCAAGGCATAATAACTTCTCATAATTGTTTAGATTCAAGCACACTTAGAGGATAATTAAATTCATGAGTTCATATCATTAATCATCTATTAGACAATTCCCAAACAATGATAATCATAGTCCACAGTGAAATCTAAAAATTTACAGAAATTCAAGATTAAAATTTATTTCGAAGAACAAATTCTATGTGCTTATATAATCTTAAACAACCTAACAACAGAATTCCAAGGCACAATAACTTCTCATAATTTTTTAAATTCAAGCACTCCTAGAGGATAATTAAATTCATGAGTTGATATCATTAATCATCTATTAGACAATTCCCAAAAAATGACAATCATAGTCATAGTGAAATCTAAACTTAACACTAGCAAGGATTCAACTTTCTACCATAGTGTAACTCTAATAATCACCAAGAGTGATCAGATCAACCAAAGCACTGAATCAACCTCACTTATTTTTTTCTTCAAATCGATGGATTTCACACTATTTTAATCTTCTTTTTAAAATTCTTCTTTTTCAATTCCTTTTAAATATTTAAATATTAATCATTCTTTATCTTCTTTATGGACAAGTTTCTTTTCCATTTTTTTTTTGGTAGCCTTCTCGATGTATTCTTCTTCTTATTCAAGGTTTTGACAGGCTTGGTTCCTTTACACCCTAAGTAATCAGGAAGTTAACACATATATTATCAAACTGAGGCTTAATAATATAAGCTAGATTGTGAACATGTAATTCATGATTCAATCAATATTTACAAAGCTCCAATAGAGAATTAAAATTAATAACTCATTTTTAATTTCTTATAATATACTCATTTCTAGACTTTTGAAATTTAGATCACCAAGTACTTTTCCTTTGTATATGCAAACTACTTTCAATCGCTTGAATTCACAGAAAACGCTTCTTCAAAAAATTAGCATAAAAAATCAGAATTTAAGCATTTTGAAGAATTTTCCACAAGAAACCCCACCTCGCAACCTAAATGATACATTTTCCTTAATATAAAAATGCCATGCAATAAATATCAACATGAGAGCAATTAAAATGTAACAAGTAGAGAGTACCTAAACTAATGAATCGCAAGCATAGAATTCCTTCAAGGCAGCAAAAAGACAAAACAAACAAATCTACCAAAAAACAACTATCTAACCCATGAAAAAAACTAACTTATGAAAGCCTGATAGATGATCTCCGTCAGACTAGAAGATCAATTCTCATAAATAGAATCTTCCAAAGGTATGAACATCTCCTCTGAAACAAATTTATCAACAAATGGCTTCAATCTTTGTCCATTAATCTTAAAAACATTGTCATTCATTGGGTTCTCAATTTCACAACCCCATATAGATAAACTGTTTTCACAACAAAGGGGTTGGTCCATCTAGATCTCAACTTACCCGGAAATTGATGAAGTCGAGAATTGTACAAGAGAACATTTTGACTTGGCATTAATAACTTTTTGAAAATGTTCTTATCAATGAACATTTTCAGCTTGTCCTTGTAAATTCTCGAATTATTATATGTTTGTAGACACCCCACCTTTGGCTACAAAGCTGGTCGAGATGGCTGGATGGGTGGAGGTCCATATCCCCAAACCTTAGGTCCAAATCAAGTTGGCCCATCTATCCAAACCTTAAGTCCATACCTTAAACCCTAAGTCCAAACCCAGTTAACTCACCCATACAAATCCCAATCCATAGCCCAAGTCAAGCTCAAACCCAGTCAACTCACCCCTAAACATCAGCCCAAAAAATCACCCATAAGAAAAATTAGTCCAAAATTCTCCAAAAAGTCAACTTGGTGAGTCAATCTGCTACGTCAAATCACTAAGTCGACTCACTAGGTCAGCTCATCCTCTACCCATTCAACTGACCTTGTTAAAGCCCAAAACAAGCCTAGGTCCAAGCCCAACTCCGACTTGCAGCCTCGGAGCAGCTCCAAACCTCGGACCTGAGGATTTCTTGCTTTAGGTTCGGAGTTCGTACGCTCCTAGGGTGGAGCAGAGCTTGGGTGTAGCCTACCCCTAATTACTAAAGCCGCCATTTCTCACAGCTATAAATACCCTGTCTCCCCTTCATTTTCATCATCCTAGAAAATCCATTTCCCATCTCTCCAGTCTGAGAGCTTCGAGCCCGTCTCCACTCGTTTTAGCCCATTCCTCCACCAAGGAGAGTCCAAGGGAGTGAAGAGTCTAGCCCTCACTACAAAAAAAGGCCCAAATGCTACGGATTATGGCTGGTTTTAGCTAGGGATATAATCCCTAGCTAATTTGCTGCGGATTTAATCCCTAGCTAAAAGCTAGTATGCCAAAATCTCAAACTAGTATTTTGAGGGTGTCCTAGGGGGCTCTATAGGACCCACTACAATGTGTGTGTTTTATCTGAACCATCCATCTATTTCGAAAGCTAATTTTAGGACATGCGTCCAAAAAAGAGGCGAATTGAAGGCTCAGGTGGATCACACCGTAGGAAATGGTGGAGATTTAAGTGTGTGCCATTGAGATGTGGTGTGGTCCACTTGAGCCTTTTATCTGCCTCATTTTTTGGATAGTTCCCTAGAAAAATATTATAAAATAAATGGACCGGGTAGATAAACCACATACATCAAGGTGGGCCCCACGAGCCCCAAACTCCTTTGGCATATCGCCCTCGCGCGGGCTGCTAAAAAAAAAAGGGCGGATTTTTGTTTTTTGCCCCGAGAAAAGACCTCCCTCTCGCGCCCACTCGCCCTCTTGCCCTCCCTCTCTCGCGCCCGCTCATACTCTCTCCCTCTCCCTCTCCCTCTCGCGCCCACTCTCTCTCATTCTTCCTATCTCACTCCCTCCCTCCCTCAAATCTCACTGCCACAGAGGGTTCCTTCCCCAAATACGGCGATCCATCTCTCACTCTTGCTGCCATAGAGGTCCCTCTCTCAAACATGGAATGTTCAGCCCTAAAAGGCCCCTCTCCCTCTCTCTTCATCTCAATCTCTCCCTCATCTCTCTCTCTCTTCCTCTCGATCTCTTATCTTCTCTATCGGACTGCCAGCCACGCTCAGCCGCAACAACCTGGTAACCCTTCTCCACGCACAGGGGGTTTGAATCTGTTGAATGCATTGACGATTGGGGTTGAGATAAGGGTTGGTTTTGATTTGAGCACATGATTCTTGAAATCAATGTTATTGAAATGGAAATCTATTCTGTTTTTGGATCAAAATTGTCACTGACAGAAGATGCATGCTCAAAGTTTTCATTCAGGCCAGCATTTGTACAGGTACGGTCTTCAGTGATCTTGGTTGATTCATTTTATAGGCCACAATATGGATTGGGAATGAACTAAAGGGCTCCTCCATTGAACAATCCCAACCATCTGATCAGTGTACTTGCCTCTTGTTGCATATTGCTTGTTGAGCCTGGCTGGCCAGGATTTCCATTTTAATTGTACATTTACAGGTAAGTCGTTGGCTGGCCAGGATTTTTTTATTGAGGATATTTTCAGTACATTGCAAGCTTTCAGGAAGGTTTTGCTTTCCTCTGTTTTTTTATTACATCGAATATTGTTGTTTTTTTATTTTTCTATTGGCTTTGATTTGTTGGAAGGCATTAATTTTTCTTTATGGCCTTGTGTAGTATGGTTTGTGTCACAAAGAATGATGGATTTGGATTAAGTTGTTGTTTTGAGAAAGGCATGCATGATTACATGTTGTGCTGTGTCAGTCCTTTCCAGCTGGAAATGGGCTTGTAAAGTTTGGTTGTTTGGATGATGCTCATTAGATATTTGATGAAATGCCCACTAGAAATCTTGCTGGCATTGTTCTCTCATTTGACCCATAGCCTATCTAGGTAAATTTATTTTTTGATGCCACCTCTCTTTATCTCACTGTTTTACAACTTGTTTTGGTTTTTGTTGTATTTTGATTCCGTTCATATTGGGTTTGGTCTCGCCAGGGATATTGGAATGGAGCTGGCTCCCACACGAATGACAGGTAATGTAGTTGTTTTGTGTGGAATGAGAAGAGGATTCCATTTATTCAATGTTTCTTTGTAGCAACGTGACCGCCCTTTTGCCCACCATGCTGCTCAAACTCATGGCTCCTAGGACATAAGCCAAGACCACCATTGTTCTGACCATTTTGGTCGGCTTACCTCCACCATTGCCACCGTTTTTTTCTTTAGGCGTCGGAAGAAAGTTGATAGCCCAAGTCTTTCGATGATCCTTCCGGATGGGCTATGATTGCAGGGTGCAGCCTGGTAGTGAACAGTGGTGGTGGAAGCTGAGATCCACATGAAAGTGGATGATGATTGGTCTATTGCAAGGTGTGGTGAAGATGGGCTTGGTACAGATTTGGCGGGGTAGGCAGAATGTGGCTTCCATGGCTTGTTGGGTTTTGATGGATTTGTTGTTATGAGGGGTTTGCTTGATAGCTTGCATTTGGTTTTGAGGAGAGGGATGTTGTTTCTACTAGCTGAGTAGATCTGAATCTTACTCTCACATGTCCAATGTAGGATGTGGGCCACTGATAGGAGATGTTTTTAATGTCCATTATTGTTGCCAAGTTCGCTCTACAACCGTCCAGGTATGATCCACCTGATGACCAGATCGGCATGAATTTTAAGCGACAGTTGATTGGCCTAGCAAATGAAATGGTGTGACCCTCAAGGTTGTCCACACAGTAAGAGAAATGCGTGGTGTTATGACACATCATGAGGACACCAATACCGACATCCTCATGTGTTGACGTGACAAAGTCGCTTGGGCCCACCATGACATATGCGTTTTATCAAATACCATTCATCCATTTTGTGAGATCATTTTACGGCTTGAGCCAAAAAATGAAGCAGATGTAAACCTCAAGTGGACCACACCATAGAAAGTAGTGGAGATTGAATGCTTGCCATTTGAAAACTTCAAGGCAATCATTTAATCTCCGCTACTTTCTGGGTGTGGTCCACTTGACGTTTGGATCTGCCTAATTTTTGGGCTCATGTCCCCAAAATGATTTCCAAATGGATAGACAGTATAGGTATAACACACATATCATGGTCGGCCATGGAACTTTGCCATGTCAAGACACCACCAAGGTCGGTGGTGTGCGCGTGTGAGCAAAAACGGATTGCATAGTGTGCAGCGCTTTCCACACGCTACCACATTGATTAGTGTGGACCAAGATGTGATAGATGGTGTTTTATTTTCTGTTAAGGTTTTATTTGGTATTTATTTGCAATCATATGCTTCTTGTCCTAGTTCCTATCTAGAAATCTTTAGTGGCAAAGTTCTCTTAACCGTTTACCTTTTTTAATTGTCTGGAAATAAAGTTTGAGCCAAGTGTTATGTGTGAACACATAGACAAGAAACATTTCGAGCTAGCCAGGTATATTTGTATTATTGTATAATGCAAATATTTTTGGTCCTTTTTAATTTTATTTTTGAGTACCCATATATCTTTCTTGATGTTTTTTTTTTGTTTGGTGTTCTACGTCTTGAATTGAAACTAAAGTATTTGAAAGTGACAATCAAACAGGGCATTAGACTGTTCAAAATAGGGCTTAAAGTGACAATCATGGCCTATTTATGTGGTGCTGATTTCAGATATGAAATTAGCTTTAATCTGGATTGTTGGAAACCGTATACCACATTGAACAATTAAAGCCTGCCTGATCTATGATTCACATCAATTCTATTAACTGATCTTTGTTCTGCATGGCTTATCTTGTAGCCTACCTTCACATTTTTAAGAATTATATCCATCAATTTGTCATGTTCATTAAATTGGTGGAATGCAATTCTTCTTATTGTTTGTGTTGTTGATGAAGACATGGATACCTTCTATGCAGGTGGTTTGCTGGATAGAGTGGACAGCTATATGTTCAAGGGTGCACTTGCATATGCTCATGTCAAAAGCATGTTACGACTTTCTAGAGTTTGAATTACAAAGTTGGGTAGACACTGACGGAAAATACAAAGTAAACTTTCTGTTTTTCCCTTTTCTGGTATCAGAGGCGAAGGATGGCTCTACAAACACCCACACAAGAACTTGGTATTTTTGTATTTAGAGTAAGGAAGTTGCCCTCAAATGGCAGTCGCATTCCTTTCAAGTCCAACTTCAAAGTGACGTGATTGTGGTTTTGAAGCCTAGTCCTTCAATATGAATGCTATATTATGATCATTTCATCTAGTTATTACAGTTGGACTCAACAGTTTCATCCAAATGCAAATTGATATTCAAGAATCTAAATTATTCACTTTGTTTGCAGGAAGGCATGTTAACAATTCCGCACATCCATCCTACCATTACTCTGTTGTGAGCATGTACTTCTGTTTTTTTTCTTTCCGATTTGAGTGATTGAATCAGTTTGAAAAACTGACATTTTTCTATTGATCGTTCCATAATTGTGTGATATTGGTTGTTCTTGAAACTCTTCATGAAGTGATGGATCAAGATTCTACTTGCAGATCATGCATCTGCTTAAAATTTTGTAAGTAACTTCCTTTTTACTCACCCATTTCTTTGTCATTGTTTGTGTGTTCTCACTCGGAGTGGAAGGAATTTGATTGAGTCTGCATGAGCTGGTTTTCATGCCTTGTGGGGCTACAACTAAAATCAAAGTGTTATTATTTCCACTCCATGCTGGAGATATTTTTCACATTGGAAAGGAGTTATTGGTTATGCTGGGCTGTTTAAATGCACATCTACAAGCATGTATGAAGCACTTTGCAACCACGCCAGAAGTTCAAGGACTAGTCATGCATCTATTGGATTTCTCCACATTGTTTGTGTTAAATGGGAGCATATAGTTTTTCTGTACATACCATACAAATGCTCTTTTTTTCTTTGCCTAATAGCCTCTTTAGAAATGTGTGAAATGAATTTTGTAAAATTCCGGCTGAACAAGTGAATTATGTTTATTAGTCAAATTAGAAAATTTGAAAATTATGAGATGCCACAGTTGCAAAAGTTTGGATAAATGAAGATCATGTGTTTGCCACAGTTGCAAAAGTTTGGATAAATGAAGATCATGTGTTTCAAACTTGTATTATTAGGCGCCAGTTGGAAAATGTGGCAAATGGCAATTGTGTGACACCCACTTTAAATTGGAAATTGCACTTCGTTTAGAAAGTGCAAAACCCCATTCTGAATCGCATTGAATGGGGAAATGTCTATCAATCTGGCTCAAAATGGTGAGCGAGTTGAAAGTATAACCTATTTCTGGGGGAATGTATAACCTATGTATGCAGACCTGAGGCAGAGTAATCGTAGGACCATCGTTAATGCATCAGTTGAAAGTTGGCTACCTATGCCAAGGATGAGCTTATACGCTATGAGTTTCAAAGGCTTGATACTCAATGCTGAGAACAAATCTTAGTGAGTGCTTTGGTGGTAAGTTTGATCTGTTGGTGTTGAGGCTATTTATGAAAAGGAAGTGCATATGGGAACTCAATGCAATTTTGTTCCTCTCGCATTTATTAGACAAAGCTATGCAACTTTTGGAGAGCGGGTTGAAAGTGAAAGAATGCGAGTTGTTAAGAAGGAACTTCAGTGATACTGGGTGCTTCGGCTTTGGTATTCGAGAGCACATTGATCTTGTAATCAAGTTGGTTCTTTTGTCATATGCATGTGTTTTTTTTATTCTTTGTCCATTTGCTTATCATGGTTGTAAATAGCGTCTGGGTCAACCATTGAACAAATTGATGAGTGTTTGCAAATGTAGATTCTGAATGGAGCTCTGCTAAGTCCACACACACACACGCAATAAAGCTCATGTTCACACCACACGTACCAGCATGGCATGAAAGGTCTGAGATCCAATCCATCCATCAGAATGACACCACTATATTGACGTCCTAGCCCAAGAATCAGGTTGACCCACTGGTCAGTTGGCGCACAATTTGCAAAATAAATGGACAGCTTGGAAGGCTTCACTGAAGTTTTCAACCCATTCACCTGTCTTGCAATATTGGGGTCCACATGCTGATTGGACCAGATTTTATTTTTGGGAAAGCATGTGCAAGGTTGGGCCAACCTGATGGATGGATTAGATCTTGCATGTATCTGCAATGCTGGCACGTGTGGTGTGTACACAAGCTTTATTGCACACATGTGTGCACTGAATGATTATTTTTAGTTTGTGGGGGGTAGTGGATTGCTTCCTCACTAGAGGATTTTGGTTCACAAGCTCTGTCCAAGCCTACCTCTCTAATATGTAACTAATTGTTTTGCTAAGCCCTAACACTTCTCGTTCAATATACTTGTGGTCCTGATTTGTGTACTGGGCTTTTTTCTCTTATACATGAAGGAATATGGAAGATTTTCTATTGTCCATCATGTTTCTAAAATTTTGAAAGATGATATGTTTAGTCTTTTTGAGTGGTATCCATTAAAAATAAAAACTTTTTGGGTGGTATTTTGATCTCTTGTGTTATATTTGTCTGTGTTATTTAACATTGTATGGCCTAAACGGCTTCTCTACAGTTTTTCGGTAGGTTTGGAGATGGGAATGATCTCATAATTGTAGAAATGAACAGAACAAGAAAATCATAATTCATGTATGAAACCATGAGGTCTGCTAAGTCCACACACATGTGCAGCCCTGTCCATTCACACACAGCTACACATGCCCTTCATGTCCTAATGTTGATGAGTGCAAGGAGGTTCAAGCATCTTGAGTCAATTTACCGATATCCCCTGCTCATCTCTGTTGCATTTGTTGCTTTGTTCTCATTTACTTGCTCTAATTGAGGACTTTACATGGGATGGTGACTTGATTGAATACAAGCCAATATACAGTTATGTTTAAATCTGTGTTTATACACTACCAAAAAACGGGGCAATGATGTATGTGTTTAATTCACGCTGTTCATCTATTTTGCTAGCTTATTTTAACGCATGAGCCCAAAAATGAGGTTGATCAACATCTTAGTTGGACCACACAACAGGAAATAGTGGTGATTTAATGCCCACCACTAAAAACCTCTTCGGGGCCACAAAAAGGTTTGTATCAAGCTGATATGTTTGATTTCCCTTCATCCAGGTTTTTGTGACCTAAACAACAGGTTGGATGGCAAATAAAAATTACAGTGGGCCTTAGGAAGTTCTTAATTGTGGACGTTCAATCACTGCTGCCTATGATTTGGATTTGCCTTTTTTTTTTTGGATCATTCCCTAAAATAATGATCCAAAACGGATGGACAGCAGCAGCAGCTAGCAGCAGCAGCAGCAGCAGCTAGGGTGACAGGCATGCTAAGGTGACAGGCATGCTTCTGGAGATGGACCAGACTGAGGTGCTGCACCTGTTGGCGTCTCCGGAAGCTTTAAAGGCGAAGGTGGCAGCAGCAGCAGGTGGCTGAACCCCAACTGATCAACTATCGGCACTTTCTCTGAATGACACACTCGTTTCCTGAGGCAGGTTAGTTCTGTTTTCTTCATCCATCTGTGTGTGGGTTGAGGAGTTTTTATGCAGTAGACCTGTTTGGAGCATTATCGTTGAATAAACAGTGAATTGATGGTGCCATTGGTTGTTGAACAGTGAATTGAAAGGCTCATCATTGACCGACCCTCTCAATTCCTTTAATCATGAACAGTGAATTGAAAGGCTCATCAGCTTTCTGAATTGGGTATTTTATATGAATATAGGTCCTCTTGCTGATGACATGTTCCATTGGCAAGCAACAATTATGGGTCCAGTTGTAGGTGGTGTATTTCTGTTAAACCATTCACTTCCCACCAGGTTACCCCTTCAAGCCACCTAAGGTAAATCTCACCTTCTCTTGAGACTCGACAATAAAATGTCAAAATCATATAGACCATCATATTTTATACTTCGTCTCATCTCTAATATGCATATGACCACATCTGTTCATTGACATGGTCCATCCGAACCGTAGGACTAGACAGGGAGCTGAAACAACCAGAGCTGATTGGACCAGATTTTATTTTTGGGAAAGCATGTGCAAGGTTGGGCCAACCTGATGGATGGATTAGATCTCACATGTATGTGGGTCTAATTCTGTCCAAATTTTGGACAGTGTGTGGGACTTAATTATGGCCACCAGTTGGGCCATCTTTGACCCTCAAATCAGCCTAGCTAGATCATGTTTTGGGCCCACAAAACTGTCTAAGTTGGGCCACGTTTTGAGCACACCAATCTGCCTGATTTGGACAACGAATTGCACTCAATTTTACTCATTTTGAACAATGAGATTTGGTCTCAAAATTGTTGGAGTTTTTTGGTGTCTCACATCAACCGTGTGGCCTACATATATAGGCGTGGATTGTTCAAACATGTCCGCATGTACAGAATCCTTCGAATGGATTGGTATCTGATGCATGGTTTGAATTTTATAAAGGAAAAGCTTCTCTCTCTCTCTCTCTCTCTCTCTCTCTCTCTCTCTCTCTCTCTCTCTCTCACCCACTCACCCACACACACACACCACTAAAAGAAACAACGGTATCTGCTGCATGGGCTGCATCGTTTTTTTTTTAGTGTGACATCCATCCTGTCCATCAGATATGTGACCCCAAAATAGCCCTCAGGCCAAAAATCAGGTGGGCCACAACACGGGGAACAAGGAAGGATAGGATGCCACCATTGGTATGCATGTGGGGCCCATTGTTGTCTCTATAGAATCTAGGCCATTCAGACCCTTCATCTGGCTTCGATGAAGGATTAGGCCAAAATTTTCAGGAGGTTCTACAACTTTGGTGGCCTCGAGGAAAATCAAGGTTGGGTGTCCACTCTCAACTTGTTCCATGTTGGGGCTATTTGAGTTTTGGATCAGAACAATTTTCAGAGCATTCGGGCTTGTTTGAGGTAACGCATCTGATGGACAGGATGGGTCCTCAAAATGTCACGTGGCACCCACCTAAGTTGGACTGGTAGGTAGCTCCACGCAGTGCAGCTCGTAGGTGAGCAACAATATGTACATATGTGATGTATGTATGTATGTGCATGCATGCATGCATGTACATGTGTGTGTGCGTGCATGTGCATGGAGGTCTCAAGTCCAACTGGTTGGACCAGAGGTTATGGTCCACTCAGTGGATAACTTCTAACTTTCCAAGCGGATGGGACATCCAACCCATTCAATAAATTGGCCCCACCATGAGAAACAATTTATGCAAAAATCAGCCCCATCCACTGAACAAATGGACCCATCCACTGAACAAATGGACAACACTTGTATTTTGCTATTTATCGTTGGCTATACATTGTTTTCCTTGGTATGGCTCATTTGATGATTGGATATGGCTGATTTTTGCATTGATATCTCCTATTTTATCTCAAGTCAGTCGTGTAAGTGCAATGGTTGCTGTGTATTTTATCTCGCCAAACAGGTCATTATATTGCTCGTGAATTGATTGTGAACTGTTTCTGTATTTTCTTAAATATCCATTTGCTTTAAATATCTCGAACATTTCCCAGGGGGATTGGATGAAACCATTCGGGCTGAAATTAGAGGCTTCTCATGAATCAGCGGTCGTGATCATGAATCATGTCAACCTGGTTGAGATCCTTAAGGATGTGGTAAGCAATTTGATTTGTTGTGCATTCTCAGTATTATTTTCAATTGTCTATTTGGTATTTCTTTTGTTTATATAGGTCCTTCCACCTGTAAGGAGAGATGGATACAATGCAATTCAGTTGATTGGGATTCTTGAGCATAAAGATTATTCATTGTTGGTTATAAAGTGAGTTGATTATGCATGCATAGGAAGCCATACATGTGAGTGTGTGGAGTTTCTCAATTAGTTTCACTTTTAAGTTATGGTAGGCAGCTTGGTTTGCATCTTTCTACATAGTAACCACTGGAATCCACATCTAAAGGTGCCATGCATGTGCTATTGGCACGTGTATGAGTGTTTCACTGAGATTTTCAACTTAAGAATCCAAATCCAGGATTCTCAATCACTGAGATTTTCATTCTATCAGTAGCGTGACTTTTGAGCTACTCCATAGTTGTTATTCTAACTTGGAAGGTAAGATTCAGCAGAATATAATGAAAGACAGTGAATTGAAAGGCTAGCCTTCATATATGCATTGCTGACAGTGACAAAGTAACAATAGTCATTTGTTTTTCACCATATACATTGAAGCAGGACAGAATATAATTATCTTTGTTGTTGTTTATTAGGAATGAAATTCTTGTTTGGTTCAGGTGCTCCTTGGCCGAAGGTTAGGTTCTGATATCCAGTTGGTTTTGGCTGAAAGTATAGATGGAGGGTCTGCAGTTCATGTAATTTTAGAACATCAGGTGTTTGAATTTGATAAAAATGTTTTGGTATCTGATGAATGGGCTAAAGATACGTGAGTTCTCCTTTCACATCTATCTCAAAACTTCTAGAATTAGAGATACAGAAACAATAAACTGGGGAACTGCCTTTTGTTTTTGAGGACCAGTATAGTAATCCAGCTCATGAAAAACCATGGTTCTGAACTTATGATGCCCTGTTTTTTTTTCCTGAATTCTGCATCTTTGATAATTTTCTGAAGAGAAAATAATTTAACATTTCTTTGTACCTCTTCCTATTGGTAGCTCTTTTGGACCTTCTCACCATTTAGGTCCTTTGCATTTTCACCAGTACTTTTGAAATCATCAGTTTTTTTTTTTTTTTCGTTTTCAAAACCTATATTGATTCTGTCTCTATATTATTTTCCATCGAAAATATAAATTATTGTGGTCTTCCCCTAGTCACTTTCTAAATGATTTTGATATCCAGGTTGGAATTTGAGGTCCGCAGTCCTGGGATGCATTTAGCAGTCAATGCATGTGCTGCAGTTGCAATCTCAGTCTCATTGGGAGTTCCTCTTTCTCAAGTTGCTGATGTGATGACCATTCATCCACTGTATGTGTGGCAGATATTGTGCAAATCTGACCTCATTCTTGTGCACAAAAATGGTGCAAATCTGACCATGTGATTGTGCACAAAACATGTACATATCTGCAAATTTGTTTAGGTAAAGAGTCTATTTAAATTCAGCAACTGATTTGGGTATAAAATGTGTACAAATCGGACCATTGTTTAGTGTACAAAATCTGTTCAGACCTGCCCCTATAATTGTGCCCAAATTTTATGTAAATTTAACCATGAGATGGTGCCTGATATGGTGCAAATTTGATCGTGTGATCGTAGCCAGAAATGGTGCAAATCTAACCCTGTAATTGTGGTCAGAAATGGAGCAAATCTGACTGTATGATTGCAACTAGAAATGGTGCAAATCTAACCGTCTGGTGTACAAATCTGTGTAAATCTGACTGTATCTTGTGCATCCAAGGTGTGTAAATCTGACCGTATATTTGTGCACCAAATCTATACAAATCTGACTGGACACGCATGAATCTGAGCTGCCAACAGACAGTTCCCACCAAACAGATGCTCTTGACAAAAAAATATGATCTCACTGATCAACTTAGCTACAGTTCATGAATGGATTAATGACCATCCTTATGTTTATAAAATCATTGCCTATTTGTTGAGTGGATTTGTCTTGATTTTTAGGCAGGGCATCTACTAGGAGCTACCTGATGAAGAGGACTCACATCACTGCCTGGCTTTCATGTTCATCAACTGGTCTTTCCTTTGAACTCTCTCTCTCTCTCTCTCTCTCTCTCTCTCTCTCTCTCTACCTTTCGCTGTCATAGATTAATTCACAGAAGAAAAGAAAAATAACCCAAATAACTCATATTTTAATTTTGAATCCGGATCCTCTGTTGGCTACCAAATAGGAAAACCTTGTTTAGACCCTTTTTATTGGTCCCCGTGATCACATAGGTCTGCAACCATGTCACATTTTCAGTGCAACCTGATCACATTGACGTCATGCAGTGGATGTGGACCAATGAAAAGGCTCCAAACAGGGTTTTCACCCATCAAGAAAAGAAAAATTCACCCGTCAAAGTTCAAAACCATGACTTGATCTACTCGCTAATCAAATTCCTATACTCCTGTGCTGGGGAGTGAATTCTTTCTATTTCCTTTTTTAATAATTTTAAATTATAGAGACTATCTACTATCACAAAAATAGGGTGAATGGTGGGTTTTTTCTTTGGAGTAGTGCTGCAGAAGGGGTTTTATTGTCCATTTTCTGTTTTAAGATCTTGACGGATTTTGACGTTCTGAAAGGGTTTTTTTTTCTACATATCGATATCAGAGATAACATAAGGACGTTGCAGCAAAAGCAAGCAGAAGAAATGATTGTAAGTTAAATGTATTTGTACAGAATGAGTAAGCGAATAGTATTAATCACCGTTTTGATTTTATGGACTCTCAGCTTAAAAAATACGGTGGTGGCTACTGCTTTGCATTAAAGCTATTGAATTATCATAGAATGAGTTGAAGTTTGCTTGATTTTTTTTTTTTCAATTTTGTAGGAAACTATTGGCTACCACGTAGCATGACTAATTATGCAATTTGAATGAAATTCATATTTTATTAGCCTTGATGCCAAAAACTGAAAAGGAAAAAACTAAACAAATTCATGATTATCCACCAGGATATGCAATAAGGTGATCTCATATTATGAGTAGGCACTTGCCCTTTTGATCAGAAGTTTGAGTACCTATGTAGGTCTGGCGTATGCTTATCATTTGCAGGTATACTCTTTTAAGCCTTGGAGGCTTTTTTGTCTTTCCAATTATTTCCTTTGTATAAAGAGTTTTTTTATTTTATGCATTTGGTTCTGACGAATACAGTTGTGGTTAATGCAGTCTGTATGCATTTGGAACCTTTTACAGTCTCCAAATTATAATAGTATTGTTAGCATACATCTCTTCAGTGTTTAAACATCAAAGCTTTGTTAGTTTTACATTCAGGGTTTGTGGTTAAAACCCAATGATCAAGTTTTGCACAAAGATGCTAACTTTGGCACATGTGGATGAATGTCACCGTCTCACCGATCAGAAAAATGAAATTTGATGTCGCTAACCTGCAATAGTAAGTCTCACTTGCATTAGAATTTATGAATTAACTTGTATATATTTGCAATACTATGTCTTGCTTGTATGTTCATGGGTCATGAAAGTTGTGTTTGAATTTCTAAATGGATTGATCTATTAGGGCATGTACTAGCTTGTATGTTCATGGGTTTCGAAAGTTTTGTTTGAATTTCTAGATGGATTGTTCTATCAGGGCTTGTACCAGAAACGGCTAAATATGCCGCTGTTATTTTAAAAAAATTAAAGACACTAGCTACGGATATAGTTCGCAGCCCTTAAAGTAGTCCGTAGTGTTATGTAGACAAATTGCTACGAATCGGATTTCTATAGCTACGGCTATTGTTCGTAGCCGAATAACTATAGCTACGAACTATATTCGTAGCTATAGCTTAAAAGGCTATGGCTACAGCACCAATAGCTACGGACCGGATACGGGCCTGCTACGAATTATATTCGTAGCTATAGACGTATAGCTACGGATATAATTCGTAGCCTTTGCCCCAATTTTTTGTAGTGCTTGGTCCATCCTTGCTTGACCTTGGTTTAAGCCTCCCCAACAATCTAAGTCATAATCCTAACCGCTCGAGCTAATCCTTGTGAAACCTTCATCCATCCAACCACCAGCATCATCTGATTTGCATATAGCATAGTGCAACATTTATTATTCTTCCAACCCCCCTGCTTATCATTCCCCTATAAGCACTTGATCAGGTCTTAGTGTATGCTCTGAAGGTCGCCGGCTTGCTCGGAACATGTCCATCAGAAACTCTGACTGGTCAAATACACATCATGCATCTCACATAGCACCTATTAGTTCGAGCGTATACTTTGGGCTTGGCAATTTAATTGGAACCTGTCCATCAGAAACTCTTACTGATCAAACTCATATTTATGTATTATATTATCAATGAGAGTGTACGAGGATTGATTCAGACATTCAAGTATGAGTTAGATTCTGTGAGGTAGAGACCATACATCTATACGAGCAAAGTGGTGCCTAATACCTTCCCACCCTATAACTATGATCCCTTACCTCGAATCTCTGACGGCAGATCAGAAGAGTCATTTTAGAGGAAGAAATCTTCGGATTCCTTTCTCTAACGTTTCTAAAGGGTCTAGCCGACTGTAGATTCAAAGTAACTGGCTAGTGGTGACTCTAGTCTTATACAAACTTATCCAAAGATATCAACTAAAACCCAACAACAACACAGAAAAAAAACCCTCGAGAAAGAGGCGAGCCTATAGCAGCGGCGATTCGCGCCCTCGAAAGGGGAAACACGGAGCGGCGAGTGTCCACAATGCATCATTCTGAATCTCTTCTAATTCTACAAGCTAGAGTTTCCAAAGTGAGCTAGTTTTGTCCAAGTTAAAGTTAAACTTCTTTATGGCCCAATAAATTCTATGTTCCAACTCCATAGGCAGGTGGCAAGCTTTCCCATAGATAAATCTATAGGAAGACATTCTAATAGATGTATTAAATGCAGTACAGTAAGTCCACAATGCATTGGTTAGTATAAGAGACAAATCTTTACATTCCAGGTTTACTGTCTTTTCAATAATATGTTTAATCTCCCTACTTAAAATCTCAGATTGACCTGCTTATTTGAGGGTGACTTTTAGTGTGAAATGGGGAAAGCGCTCTAGGATTTTTGCAAAACTTTTTTGGCGAGGGAGATTTGGCTTAACAGTGATCCAGAATGTACTCCACGATCCTTTTTAAAAAAAATGCTTCTAAATTTATTCCTGCGCATACCGTGGAAGAGATTTTTTCCTCTTCGGGATAGATTGCTTAATACACTACCCAACTTTTAACATGCAGAACTTCTCTACCCCCCACCATGATTTATGTGTTAGATCCACACCGTCCATCAATTTTTCAGATCATTTTAGAGCATAAGCCCAAAAAATGAGGCACATCCAAAGCTCAAGTGGACCACACTGTAAAAAGCAATGAGAATTAAACAAGCAAAAAGTAGCGAGAATTGAACAACTAGTGTTGAAACCTTCCTAGGATCCACTGTGAGGTTTATTTGTCATTTAACCTCTTTATAAAGTCACAAAGACTTAGGTGAAAGGAAAACACAAATATCAGCTTGTTCAGAGCCTTTTGTGGCCCAAAATGAGGTCCATCTAAAATTCAAGCAGGACGCACTACAGGAAACATTGAGAATTGAATATCTGCCATTGAAACATTCATGGGGCCACATAAGTTTTGGATCACACCATCCATCCATTTTTCCTGATCATTTTAAGGCATAAGGCAAAAAATGAAGTAGATCCAAAGTTGACCACACCAAGAAAAACAGTGAGGGTTGAATCGCATACCATTGAAAATTTATAGGTGGCACATAAGTTTTGGATCAGGTTAGATGGCAATTAAATATCATGGTTGGCCATAAGTTTCAACGGTGGGGTGGATGTCACTGTCCCCACTACTTTCTGTGGTGCGGTCCACTTAGACTTTTGGATTTGCCTCATCTTTTGGGTTTATTTCTTAAACTGATTTGGAAAAATGGATGGACGGTGTGACATGACACATACATCATGGTGGGAGCCATACAACCTTGCCACGTCAACACCCCAACGTTAAGAAGAGAAAAAGAAAAAGAAAAAAAGAGGAGTTATTCGTTGCTTAGTTTTCACTCCACGACCCATCACAATGGCAAATTAGAATAAATGTGATGAGGGATTATTTATCGTAAAATAATTCCATTTTGACTTGTATTTATTAACATTTACTTAAATTGGTAAAACCAAACTGGTTGGAGCTGAGGTATAGTCCAACGGTTGGACTTGAGAGTTAATAAACGTGTTATGTCACATTCTGTCCCTAATTTTCAAACTTTGGCACTTCTTTCGTGCAGTTATCAAATGTGTTTTCAGACTTCAAATTCAGGGTTCATACTTGAGATTTAACTAAAGAGCCCTTAGTATGTTTTTTGTTTTGTTTTTGGTAACTTCATGTTTATATTAGGCTATTAATAGTCAGAAAGTTGGTGTGTCACAGCCAGTATTTAAATCAGAATTACTTGCAAATGCATGCAAACACAAACATCCCTAGAAAAAGAAAACAAGTAAAATACCATCTTTTTTCTTTTCTTTTCTTTTTGTTTTGTATCTTCATGTTCATGATAGGCTATTAATAGTCAGAAAGTCGGTCCGTCACAGCCAGTATTTAAATTAGAATTACATGCAAATGCATGCAAACACAAACATCCCTAGAAAAAGAAAACAACAAGAAAAATAGATTTTTTTTTTTTTTTGTATCTTCATGTTCATATTAGGCTATTAATAGTCAGAAAGTTGGTTGTCACAGCCAGTATTTAAATCAGAATTACATGCAAATGCGTACAAACGCAAACATCCCTAGAAAAAGAAAACAACAAGAAAAATAGATCTAACAAGGAGGTTCGCTACAACAAACCCCAAAATGGCTTTCTTTTGCAGCCCCAACGACATTAATTTGATATGGGTTATTGTCCTAATGAATCAAATCATTTATCTGATGGCACTCATGTCCACCTCTTAATGAATTAAATCATTTATATGATAATTTCTTGAGTAGAGTGATTTAAATAATAATAAAAAAATCCCTAATTTAAAATATTTCAACGCTTTGATCACCTGACTCTTTTACTTTGAATATGGATTATCTAGTTAAATGCTGTTTTTAATTAACCTAAATAGCATCTTTCGCTTCTTGAAGATTTTCAAAACGTGACTGGCCGACGGACACTTAACTGTCGGCCAACCGCTGGCCGACGGACACTTGCCATCAGCCATCATGATTTGTGTATTTGATCAGATTAAAGGTCCTGAACATGAAACATGACCATGGATCCAACAGATATTGTTCCGGAACATCTGATCAACAACAAAACTGTCTAATAGGGGTCCGACGAGGATGCCAGTTATGTCATGCACGGTCCACTCACCCGTGTCGCCCAAGTGGACCCAAAGTGGCTCACGTCCAACACCCACCACATCCTAAAAAGTCAAGAAAGGAGGGCCAAGATTCTCTCTTGTAAACAGAAAGTGGGCCACTTCACACTTAAAAATATGATGGGCTGTTGAAAACACAGTGGAATAGTCTATCTGTGAATCTTATGGGGATTCCATTCTGGTCTATTTGTGAATCTTATCGAGATCCCATTTTGGTCCTTAACTAGAAGATGATGGTATTGACCCAATGGCTCATATCTCCTACCAACAATTCAAACCAGTGGGGCTCACCTTCTAATCTCGATCTGAAGATGATAAGATTCATCTAGAGCCAGACAACTGTAGGTAGATTCCTCTATGGATGAATGTGACCAAGGATAGCCGAATCTTCTTCAACACCTCTACTCCATCTATGATCAGGTACACTCGACGCTGGGCCTTGGGGCTAAATATCATCCAAATCTACAATTCACATGATCAATAAACTCTGTGCGGCCATCGTGATTTATGTACTTTATCCACTCCGTCCATCCATTTTACCAGATAATTTTAGTGCCTGAGGCGAAAAATGAATCATAACCAAAGCTCAAGTGGACCACACCATAGGAAACAGTGTGAATTGAATGTCTACTGTTGAAAAATTCTTGGGGGCCACAGAAGTTTTGGATCAAGCTGATATTTGTGTTTTCCCTTCATCCATGTCTGTGTGATCTTATGAAAAGTTTGGATTACAAATAAACGACTCTGTGTGCCCTAGGAAGGTTTCAACAGTGGAAGTCGTTATTCCCACTGTTTCCTGTGGTGTAGTCCATTTGAGGTTTGGATGTGCTTCAATTTTGAGCTCAACTCCTAAAATGAGCTGGAAAAACAGATGGACAATGTGGATAAACAACATATATTAATGGTGGGCCCAACAGAGTTTAATCAGTATGATCAAAGCTGATTTCTATATTGGGAAGATCATTTCAATGCACAGTAAAATAAGGGTTATCACCTGATGGACAGAGTCGATCGATTTCTATCTTCTTATTATTCTTCTTCTTTTTTATTTATTTTATTTTATTTTATTTTATTTTATTTTTTATGGGTTAGTTCACTCACCCCATTGTTAATACACCCACCCACCCTTGTCAGTTACATCATAATGTTAGCCACCCCCACTATGGGAATCTATACCATGACCTCAATGTTGAAACGAGGCTATCTTCACTCAGTCTCCCACTTAAGCTGTGGACCTGGGTGTAGTCGATCCATTTCCTGTACACGGCTTTGTGGCCCAAAGAGCTTGGGTATTCAAGGGGCTCCCTAAAACAAGTGTTGTGGACCACCTCCCATCATCATCAGACGACATGAGCGTATAGCCTCAGACAAGTTTTGATTGATCTCTAGCAGAGTATGAATGTGTGAAGGATGACGTGTATGTGTTTATAAATCACCAAGTAATTTCATACACATGGGATACATGTAATTCAAATTAAACTGTCCAAATTGTGGGTCCCAATTTAGACATATCATGAACTGAAAACCATGCTTATGTGATTAGCCGGCTATATGGCTGGGCATGTACTGGACAGTTAAAAACGAAAATATGCAATGGACCCCTTTCAATAAACAAGTGTACGTCCACGAATCAAAGGGTAAGGTTACCTGTTTAATCTGATTTTAGGATTATTACTCATGGCCTGGTTGGATACCATTCAATAAGTTTTTAACTCATGTAAGTTAATAAGTCAACTTTTTAAATTAAGTTAGTTTGATAAACATCATTATAAAAGCAACTTATATTATGAATGTTACTTAGGGCCCGTTTGGATTGTAAGTTACTTAAGATATGTTACTTATCAAATAAGCTATTTATCTTTATTTCTACTTATTAGGCAGATAAGTATGTTTGGTAAACAACATATTTCTCCGCCAATGAGTAGATAGGTATGTTTGGTAATAGCATATTAATAACTTAAAAGAAAATTATAACTCTTGTAAAAGTAATGTATTGCAATTGGATATGTCGTTGGATTGCGTATTTTATAGTAATCTTCATCGTGGAGGATGGATACGCAGAAACTCAGATTAAAATATTTCAAACCTTTCATTATTCGAAGTCATAGGACCGTCCATGTTCGCAAGGGGAGAGTTAAATCATCAAAGGTTTGAAATACTCCAATCTAATGGTCTTTAGCTTTTTACTAGCTATACACCATCCAAGGTGAGGCCGCAACATAAACGGTTTGGATCATTGAAAACTTACCCCAAATCCAAAGGCTAAACTCCCAATGCAAACTCCCAACACATCCATTTGCGATGTAGTCTAGCACACCTCAGTGACTCGTAGCATCATGCATCGTAAACATGTGGCAAGTGTTAGACTGTTTGATAAAAAAAAAGAAATCGAATACACAAACCAATTTGGTGGTCCCGGAAATGGATGGCCTGTAGTAAAGTACCACACTAGCTGGACAACGCTAACCGTCTGACTATTGGACTTTTTTTTGCCTTAAATGTGTACCATTGACCTTTTTTTTTCCGGCATCCAATATTGGAAGGTTGTGGATTGGACGGCTAGGATTACATGAACGGTGTGTTTTTCCAACAGTAGGTCATCTAGGGTGGCCCCCACCGGACGGTTGATCTAGATCCACTAACCGTGCAGCCATGCATACATACTTGTGAAGTTATCAACTAATTCGGGTTCATGGCAACAACCCAAGTTGGGCACCTAATAAAGGAGTTATTTGATACCCGGGGCTAGGGCTGCGTACGCAGGCATACAGATATTGCCCTTTGGAGAGGGGTATTACAGGAAGCTCTTGTGTGTGTTTTGAGCTGTAGGAGGAAAAGTAAAACAGCAAAAATAGAATGCTGAAATATTTAACTAATTTTCAGCAAATAAGTAATGGAAATTATTTCTCTACCAAACTAACTTATCTGGTATAAGTGACTAAACTGCTGCTGCCAGTAAAATAAGTAACTTTTTTTCTGCATCCAAACGGGCCCTTATAGTCGGAAGTTTTTATTTTCTGAACGTTACTTATTCTCATAGGAGGCCATAAAAGATAGGCAGTGCACATTAAAGGTGGGCCCCATGCGATGGATGATCTACATTAAAGGTGGTTTCCACATGATGGCAGTGGACATTGAAAGTGAGACCCATAGATGGACAATTTATCTTAATGGTGAGCCCCACATGATGGATGACCCACATCAAATGTAGGCTCCACATGATCGGCGGTGTAATTAAAGGTGGGCCTCAAATGATGGACAATAACATTGATCATGGGCCCCACATGAGAACAGTTCACAATGAAAGCCAGCCCGCAATGAGTGATCCACATCCAAGGCAGGCGTTGCTTGATAGATGACCCACTTTGAAGTTGGCCTGGCATGATGATGGCCTACATCCTACGTCCACGGTGAGCCCCACATGACGGATAACCTACAATGAAGGTGGGCATCGCAAGGTGGATGGTCCACACTGAAAGTAGGCCCCACACGATGGATGGTTCACATTGAAGATAGGGCTAAGGTTAGCCCAATATAATTAGCGGTCCACATCAAAAGTTCAGCACACATGATGGATGGTAGACATTAAGGGTGGACTGTACAAACTTGAGGGGATAAGTACTTAAGTGATATTGAAAACCAAACATACTTTTCCACTTTTTGGATGATAAATATGTTGTTTACCAAACATATTTTTCAAGTATAAAACAAGGTAATTACTTGAGGCACAAGTAGCTTACCTAGAGTAACTTATGATCCAAATCTCACATTTTTGTTAGTTTAATTTCAGCTAATTTATGATTGGTGTATGATTTCTGAATACCTGCGTATCAAGCTTCATATCCAGCCAGAGTATAAAATAACTTCCATGTATCCAAGTCCTTATGCGCCCCTTCGCATGTGCAGAACTAACACACATGTAGAACATCGAGACCCAGTTATGCGGACGTCCTCGCCCAAAAATCAGATTGGTACTAGTTATGTGATCCACAATGTATGACACCAATGGGACACCTTTGATATTTGATCCAGGGCATCTACATGGAACAGCCCATTGGCTGGACGGATCTGATGTTCCACACGCGTGGGATCTGTATACATTAGGCCAGGCCTATTCGCCTGTGACGACCATGCCATGCAATTGGCAAGCCAATTGCCTGTTAAGGGTGGCAGTGAGCGTGGTGGCTCACGCGACCAGACCAGCACAACCCGGATTTGGGCTGGGCTTGTTGCTACTAGCTTGGCCCGTTGGCTGGGATTGCGATTGACAAGCAAGGCCGGCCCAATCAGTTGTCTAACCAAGTTTGGGCTCAGGTCATTTTAGCCTGGCCCAGCCTTATCCGACCTGACTTTATAGATATGACAAACATGCCATTCCAACGCTGCCTTAAGCAGCCCATTGAATGTAAACCATTCGTTTCATTTCTCTAAAATGTCTATTTCTTTGTGTATGTGGTCCACTTGATCAACGTATAGATGAGGAACATTCAAGCATGAAATAGAGATTTTATTCATTTTCAGGCTTGGTCGAGTCCGATACAGGCCTGGGCTCAACAAATTTTTTCGGCTCAGGTTTGGGCCAAGTGTTCTAGGTTCATGTGGGCTTGGGCTGTGCTAACTTTAACTGGCCCAAATCCAACCATTGCCAACTCCATTGCCCATGACCTAGGGATTCCTATAACCCCTAACATGGCCCATTAAAAATACGCCACCTACTTGCAAAAGATGGGCCAAAACGAAAAGGGTAAAATCACCGTTTCCTTTAAGGGCGATGGATAGACCCGTTTTAAAACCCTGAGTGGATGTGGACCTGTTTTTGTGGCAGTTTGGTCCAGCTGATGGTCCAACCGGTGAGGCCCACTTAGCCCCTTTTTACCCAGCATCCATAACTAACAAGTCACAAGTCGGTCCGTAGTTTGGCTCTAGTTAGGGAAGCGGATTGCATCCAGCCCCAGACTCAGATTATAATCCGTCAAGCAGGGCCCTGTGGGACCCGCCGAGATGTATGGGTTTTATCCACACCTTCCATCCATTTTTCCAGATCATTTTAAGGGATGAAACCAGAAATGAGGCCGTTCCTAAGGCTCAAGTGGACCACACAGTCCAGGTTTAAAAATTAAAACATTAGCAACCGCTTGCTTAAAATAATTCTGGCTCCTATTAGAATTCACATCAAGAAGTTGGACACAGGCTAATGCCCTGATCATCGTGAAGCTCTCTACTTCCACGATGCAACCAAGGGTATTGAGAATACAGTAAGCCTAGTTTGAAACATTAACATATGGACATAATAACAATAACAATAATATTAAAATAATGATTGTTTCCATGTACAAGTATTTAATTTAATTAAGTTCAGCTTGAATTGCAAGTGGATCCCCATATTCATTAGACTACAATTGTGCCAAAGAATCATGACTATCATTAAGTGTAATGATTACTTTGTGAAATTCACCACACAAATAATCATAATAACAATTCCATTTCCTCATGAATTCGTCCCAACACACTATAAAGGGAAAAATGTAGAGCAAGCTGTAAACGCATATGTTCCTGGTTTAACTGGACCAACATAAGCCTGTATGGAATCAGGAATAGTTTGAAAATGTAGACCATAAAACAGGTGTAACTTTGATCCAGGTATTGTCACAGAATGCATGACTTATCGAACTTTAAGTAGCAGGCCATTCGAGGTCAACCGACTCCTACATGTGGGTCACATCAGTCCATTTCATGAGGAAATGCCTCATTCCATTCAAAATTGTGATTTTAGGGGGGAAAAAACTTATTATTTTTAGTATTTTCTAATTTTAACATATCTCTTTCGTTTTAGACTTTTATTATATGCAGTATTCTTATGAATTGCTTATAATCATGCTAGGAATCATTCAGCACAATTAATTTAAGACTTTCTATTTTTGGCAAAATTTACTATTTTGGGTAAATTCTATTTTAATAGAATTAAGATTACTAATTAGGGTTTTATTTTTTTTATTTATAAGTGATATAATCTAGAAGTCTAATGCCAAGTATAAGGATGCAGATGATAAACATAGGCGCCAAAAGGTATTTGAAGTAGGCGATAATGTGTTAGTTCACCTGCGCATGGAAAAGTTTCCAACTAGGACGTATATAACAAGTTGCAGAATAAGGGGATAGGCCCTATCCCGATACTCAGGAAAATCAATGATAACACTTATATTGTTAATCTTCCCAAGAACCTGGAGATATCACGAACGTTCAATGTGGTAGACCAAAATGAGTTTTATGAGCCGAGTTCGTTGAATAATGGAAGGGACTGATGTAGAGTGAGTTGCGGATGCATTCTTGGTACAACCAAACAAAAAGAAGCTTGAACGGAAGTAGAATTAATCTAACAGATCTTGCCCAATCCTATGTAATACATGACGTAAGTGGACACCAGGCTTGTATGTATCAAAGAAATTCACTTCAGTTAGGAAAAAAATTTCGTTTGAAGTTTAAACCCTAAAACAGGCATAACTTTTTATTTAAGTGTCGTCACAGAATACACGACCTATTGATCTTTATGTAGTGGATCATCTAGAGTCAAACAACCCATTATGGGGCTACGTCAGTTCGTTTCGTGAGAAAACGCTTCCTTCTAATTTAAAATTGAATTTTTAGAAAAAAAAATTACTATTTTTAGTAATTTCTAATTTTGATATGTCTCCTTCATTTTATAGTTTTAGTATATGCAATCTTCTTAGGAGTTGCTTATAATCATGCTAAGAATCATCTAACACAATTAATTTAGAACTTTTTTTAGCAAAATTTATTATCTCGGGAAAATTTTATTTTAATCAAATTAGAACTCCTATTAGGGTTTTGTTTTTTCTCTACACACAATACAAGAGAGAATCCCAACAACTAGAGGGCTCTTAGAATAGTATGGCCAAGAACGGCGTCTTCTCCCAGGTCGTGGGAGAAGATAAAGTGCTTATGATGGGGATGGGAGTCAGTCCCTCCACATTGTAGGGTCCTTTACCCAGACATTAGGACTATATTGTGCGGACTGTCAATTCAGAATAGAGGGCCATTGTAATAGAAAAGAAGGCCGATGAAGCACATCAAGAGGTTGCTGAGACACATCAAGACACGACGTAGCTTCGAGCATCCTTCGATGCATTGCTATAATACATGGGTCAACAGTTCAGCAGTCTTATAGACATGTATAGTATATTATGAAGTCCACAAGTAATATATTCTTATTCTACCTTTTTTTTAAACTAAGAATTTTAACACTGATATTTCTTATACTAATAATCAAATGATTAACACTCTTTATATAGGCTACACCTGGTGACACTCCTCCAGTAACTAATGATAGCGATGTTCCTTCGCTTTGAGTGTCATGTCTCCAACCCTAAATTCATGTTCTTCTTTTTATCAATGAACTACAGTAACCTGATTTTATCATAATGAGAGGTTTAGGTTATTGTAGCTTATCATCACATATATAACTTAAGAATCCAATTGATTCTGTTTATCTTCCTATTTGGATAAATAGCAACATGAAAGAGACAAAAAGTAACCTACATGAATTCTATAAGGAAATGAACATCATTCACGTACAACTCAACTAATAGATTTTTACTACATGGTGCAAATATTCTATTAGCGACTTGGACTCACCTCCTTTAGTCGACCCAACCCACTAATAGACGATCATCCCTATGCAGTTAGAAATTTGTTAATTGAGCTATACACGAAGATTTTCATTTTCTCATGGAGCTCGTGCAGGATACCTGTTTCTTATTACTCTTCTCATTATTTAAATATGAAAAAATGAAAATCAATTGTAATCCAAGTTTAATGACGATGAACTACAATGATCGAAATCTATCACGATAATAAGTATGTAGGCAACTCTCTTGTTGGTTGTGGAGAATCCAATAAAAATAAATAAAAAAATCTAACATGATATATTTTCTTTACAAAGCTGTATTTTCTTTAGATATTATAGTAATTGTCTGAATTGGGCATGTTTTTAGAATTAGCATTATGGAATACCATTATCGTGGCCTACCATTATCTTTTTTAACAATATCAATAAGAGAAATGTTCTAGATGCTTTATAAGTTCATCAATATTCAAGACATATTTAAAAGAACATGTAAGTATTGTCATCTCATGGTTTGTTTAATTTGGTAGTTGAATTTTTCAATTCTTGATGAACTGCATTTTCTTTTCTAAATAGTTTATTGCATAAACGCAAACTGACAAATTTAATGAAATTTTCTAATCTCTATTCATGATTTTATAGTATAGATTATGGATAATAGGAAAGTTTATAAGTTTTGATTGATAGACTGTATTCGCAATCAGAAAAGATGTATAGTATTAATATCCAAAACCTCTACAAATTTTGGGCGACAGTTTTACAAATGTCATTTGTAAGTAATATTGTTAGATTCTTTGAAAAGTAAAATAAATATACAATATTTGAATTTTTCTAATGCTTAAAAGTGAAAATTGTATCTTAAATGAATACAGAATTATCATTGATTTTGTTGACGTGACAAATATGATCCGGACTAGGTAGCACACTTTCGATGCATGAGGCGAAAGGTAAAGTGGAGGAATTGAAAGACATGCAAGTCAAGGAAAAGAACATGTTGAAGAAAGAACTGAAAATTGTGAAGAAGAGTTAAAAGTTTCTAAAAAATAAATGAATTTGCTTGAGATGATAGGAAAATTAGAATAATAATTACATTATTTGTCGATTGCAACCAATGTTAACGTAAATGTTAAAAGTGAATGTAAATAAAAAATACTTATATTGTCCCTAAAGAAAATTCTTTCTCCAAGTTTAAATATAACATATTTGAATATTAATATTAAGAATGGCAACTAGTAATTAAAAACTTTGGTGAGAATATTAAAATATGATATGTTTGAATGTTAATATAATTTAGAATGGTAAGGCACCTCTATAAAAGAAAAACAACATTTTTTTTCAAACTAAATAATATTATAGTAGTGGATATTACAATGGCGGATATAAGATTGCCGCTGTATATATTTTTTATGGTTTTCAACAGTAGATATATTAGCCGCTACAGTAATGCCGCTTCAGAATGGTTTTCAAAGGTGGATATATCCATCGCTAAATGTCATCGACGCCAAATGTTATGATATTCAGCGGCGCATAAGTCCGTCGCTACAAGTTATTTTGTGGTGGACATAATGGATTATCATTGTATGTTAGTGACATATAGAAGCGGAATTTTCTACCACAATAAATCAGAAACAACGACGAATAGATTATCCACTTCTATATATATACTAATGGAGAATACGATGGTGTGTTATAAAATAAAGTTGGTTGGAAGTCTATAGTTCTCATAAGTAAACAAGTAGTCTCACCGAGCAATTTCACTTGACTAACATCCGATAATGCGAGCGCCTTTGTTCTGAAAATATGATTCGCGAGCAGACCAGCACGAGATATTATTCAACAAATAAGAGTGAGTGCATCTCATTTCCTTAAATAATATTCGAACAGACTTATTCACTAGTCTGTTATTCGATTAGATCCGAGCAAACCTGCTCGCTACTCAGTTGTTAAGAACATATCCTGAGCTGAAGTCCTAGCAACTCATATAGTTTAGGAGTTAGCCCATATTACAGATCAATTTTGATATGCTTATACATATCAGCTCCGTTTATACAAGATTAGAGAGATCTACATCAAATACCGTGATCATCTAGGTTTCTAACCTGTATAGGATTGGATAAGATAATTGTAACGCCCCAGTTTTCATTACTCGGGTATTGAGCCCGAGTTCTGAAAACCCGAGTGTAAACATTCAAAGATCCACTTTACAGTATATATATATATTTTTTTAATTTAAAATGCAATAGAAGCAAATTAAGACATGTAATGTCCAATATAAATCAAACTATATAAGTGGCGCCCATAGGGCTTATACAAATCAATTGTCTTAATATTACATTAATTATAAAGGAAATCAAAAGAAAGAAACACTGCAAGTAGATTTGAGTCGCACCACCTTTCAACTTCTCATGCAAAGATACATGCATCAACTGTTATGGTTTGATAGCGTTAAAACGCTATCATAGTGAGGTAAAAACCCTCCAAAATTACCAAGCATGATAGCAATTAAGTAAAGACCAACAAAAGATAATATATTGCACAATAAACAATTTATACAATTCCAAAAGAAATGACATTTAAAACAATCAAATGTAACAATTCATTCCTAATATAAATACCAACAAATTATAACATTCAATCCATACATTCCAACTTTAATCTCGTTTACATGGATGTGTGCATGCACATGTTCTTCAGCCTGGGGATGTACATCCAGCTGGTGAAGTTCAAACCGACAATAACATGGCTCGTCACCAATGTTACCCGCAATACAATGCATATCAAACCGACAGTAATGTGGCTCGTCACCAATATTACCCGCAATTGCCTATGTATGTATGCTTAATCAGCTTTTATTAGTCCAATTTACAAAGCAAGCAATTAAAAGCTCACGGTTACTATGGGGGATGCGCAACCCAGCATAGGCCAACGGCTCGGGCATAGCATCCCATAACACCATCCCCGACCCATGAGACATCTGACAAAATATACTATAGTACAAATTTATGATTCTCTACAATTAGACAATTAACGTTACTATTTCGTGTATGTTATAAAGTTTCCAACAAAAAGATACTCTTCTTCATCCAAGCCACCTGAAAAACAAGTCCATTGATAGACACCAACAAGGAAGGATCTTCCCAAACAAAGCCACATGGGCATCAAGTCCATTTAAAGACACCAACAATATAAATTTCACTAAATGGCAACAAGCCATTCTCTCATAACATAACATATAACATTTCACAACCAATTCTCCCAATGACAACCTCAATTCATGTACAACCCATCCACTGAAATCGTTTGAAACTAACCAACAAGTAAAAGTTGTATCCATTGGAATCTAAGTATGAAACAATTAATAAAAGATTTTCATCACAATTTATCCAAAGCAACTATTTCAATATATATAAGAATTCAATTGACAGCATGTATTTAAACAAACAATACTATATAAAAAAATAGCTCAATTCAATTAAATTAATGAAAAACTTGAAGGGTGAGAACCTCACCTCACAATCAATAAGTCGAATTTCCTTGATCCAAAAACAACCAAAGTGAGGTATTTTAGGAATTTCAAATTTCTACAATAATTAAATAAATTATAATCAATACTACGTTTTTCGTTTATTCATTTTCCAACCAGAAGTTTAAGAGTTTACAACCCCCAATTGAGTTGGTTTCCCAACTCAACTAGGCCCACTCCCATAACCTTAAGAGTGGTGCTTAGAAGATCCTAATTTCTACATTCCAAATTTAGATTAACATCAAATTTCCAAGTCGAATGAGAGTCTTAAAATGTCTTGAACTAAATTTTACCTAGCTAACTTGAGTTAACTCGACTTAGCTCTAGACTCGACACCCAATCCAATTCCAAATCTAATATGATTCTAACTCAATTCACTAACCCACTTAACTCAGCTATCAATTGAATTATCCCCTCAAGCTTAGCTCAAACCCCACCGTTAGGCCTGAACATATAAGTAGCAATACTAGGCTAGCATACATTTACAATCTAAAATAATCAAGTGCAATTCATACTCTAAATTCAACCCAAACTTGGTAGTTTCAACTAAGTCATTTCAACCATGATTTAATCAACAGTCTCAACTAAGATTTGAAACTCGATTGAGGGCTCTAGCAAACCCATAACTCACACAACAGTCTAAGTTGTTGTACTGAGTCAATTGCCATATCCGATTAGGTTTAACCTCAACTGAGTTCCAAAATGAAAAGGAAAAAAAAAAAAGAAAAATAAGTTGAATCCTAATCACTGTAATGAGTTTCCTTGATTCACCAATTCCCAAATTAACTTTAACATACAGAGCTACATTCCACTCACTTACCCAACTGGAGGAGTTGATCTAGCCTAGCCTGAAACAACATTTAATCACCATCAACAACCACAGATCCTCCAGCTGAAACTCTGATTGATGATGGAATAACACTGATCTCTATCAGATCTGGTTTAGGGTTTACCTGAATTCCAACAGAAGAAAGAAGACACTCAACATGAAGATCAGATTACCAGCTACAATACACACCAGTCTTTCTGTTCGACCGAAATGGATCCGGAGGACAGATTTGAGACCGATCGGAGCACGGCCCGAACCCAAATACAACACCATCAGGACGAGGAAGAAGCTTCGGTGCTAATGGAGGGTCTCCAACCACCCTTTCTTCTTTTGATTTCTCTCCATAGATCAGATCAGACCGTCCACAAGAAGCTCTAGGAAGCTTCAAATGAAAGCTCCAATGCCGATCATCTGGTGGTTTCGCGAGTTTGGAACTTTCAGTTAGTGATGATCAACGATGAGAAAATGGAAAGAATCCATGGTGGCAATCGATTCTCTGGACTCTTTGCAAGCTACAGAAGAGGATTTGGGTGGTTTGGAATGATGCTATGCGTTTGGGAGCTACGGTTTCCAAAAACGTAAAAAGGGATAGAAACTCAAAGTGATCTTTTATAGTCAAGGTATGATGGTTTCTACCAAAAATCCTAATTCGAGTGACATGGCTTCCAACGGCTGAGATTAGCTCAAAAGATGGTTAGAGAGACACTCACGAGCTGCTAGGATTGAGGGAAATCCTCTCACGTGGATCGCCAGCCTGGCATTGCAAAACGAACTGGAATAATTTCCGTTTTGGAAAAATGGCCGCATAAACCAACCTTTGAATCGAGATAGACACACAGATGATGGTCTCCACTTGAGGAAACTACCATTTATAGGTGGACCACCTCGTGCTCAACAAGATGGATGGTCTCGATCATCCAAAAGTGGGCCATAGAAATCACCATCCATCGATATGTAGGCTGCTGGAAACATAGGAACATTTGGACAGCCGGACTTGTGGTACAAACTACATCGACTTAGGCGAACTGAGTCGGAGATCAACACATATATTTTGGTCAGACCGACCATACCAATCGAATGGACGGTTCAGATCATCGCAATAGTGGCTAAAGGTGGGCCCACGATCGGCCAAAGATGGACAGCCCCGTCTGGTCTCTGACGGGCGGGAAACAGAAAAAGAAAGAACTTTTCCTTCTTCGAGTAATCCCGTTCAAAACCGGGTTGACCGGTCTGGTGCACAAAGTGTGCACTACTCACAATATGCACACGCAGTGTGTGTGGGGTCCACAGTGAAGTTTATATCAAATCTGCTCCGTCCCTCCAATTTCTCATGTCCTGTTAAAGCATTGATCGAATGTTAAGGCAGATCCATTTCCCAGGTGGGCCTTAACATAGAATTGGCCAATAATCATGGTATTCTTCCTAATCCAGTGGTTGGATTGATCCTAAACTGGTTTCCAACGGTTAAAACCTTCTGAAAATTGGTATAATCTATTCTATCTATGATATATCAACCATAATAGCAATATTCCATTAATAACACACTAACAATATTATAATATATCTCATTATTATTATGTTTAAGAGTTGATGTTTCAAGAGTCCAACGTTGATATTTTCTACAATCCAACGGTGGGATTACTTTCTAGTTTAATAACAACAATATTAGGATGTTCTAGTATAACATAGGTTAGATTTGGAATCAAATACTTGTAGGTTTAAGATATGATTAAATGATGACATGGCCTGATGAATGGTGGATTTGTTAGATCCCAATATTAATCACGAACTAATTGTGTGCAGCTTTGAATAACTAATTGTAAATTAAATGGAGTCCCAAGTCATATCAATTATGTTAGCTTTCTATAGTAATGCCCGGGTACCGAAAAGTACGGGGCATTACAATAATATCTTATCCCATGAAATTAGGAAATCTTAACTAAATACGTAACAGATTACTCCAATATGATCTTTATAAATAAGGTTTTCTATTTATATGAGAGGTACGCAATATCTTAGCCCACGTTTCATACTTCATCTTTGCTAAAGCTCATTACTGACTTAAGCATTGGAGGGCTAATGGCCAAACGCCGACCACCCTTGATTCTATCTGTGATTTTCAGGTGAAGCGAAGGGAGTTGTCTTTGGAGGATCAGGCATGAGAAGTGGGAGAATCCTTCTTATTTTTAACCCATTACTCGTAACCAGTTTTCGAGGTTAACAGATTGGAGCCGTCTGTGGGAACGACGTCTGAATCGTTCTCATTATATCTCCTATTCTCCACCATGCCTCCGAAGAAAACTAACCGCCCTTCCACTTCAAGGCAGACGCTACCTCCAGTTGAAGCTCCTAAAGACAATTCAAATCCTCCTCAACCTAAACCAGGAGTTCCCCCATTGTTGCCTAATCCGTTAGCCCCTATAATCTAGAATCATTTCCAACAAATCTTTGGTGGTATGGATGACGCTATGTGTTATTTAAGAGATACTCTCCTTACACTTCAAGCCGAATTCCAGCATCTCACAAATTGATTTGATCAATGCTTTCCTTCGTTACAGCAGACCCCGGAGGGACCACCATCGCAATTTGCAGCCTCCAGGCATTCACCAGATAAAACACAATGGATCCAATCCCCTCACAAAGCACAGCAAAAATTCTAATACATTTATTGGATGGAAAAGTCCTTAAGCTCCTCAAATCCAACTCAACACCCCATATCTTTTTCTGAAAAAGATGCAGAGGGGATTCATTTTTCCCATGAAGATTCCATTGTAGTAGCGTTGAAAGTAGCTAATTATCTTACTTATCGAATCATGTTAGATACTGGCAGCTCTGCAAATATGCTTTATCTAGAAGCTTACGATAAAATGGCTCTCGCAAAAAATCTACTCAAGTCGATATCCACGCCCCTTGTCGGTTTTGGAGGCGAGGTCGTCATACCAGAAGGAAGTATCGACCTTCCTGTCACTTTCGGTGAAGCCCCCAACAAGGTTACTATTTTCATCAATTTTCTTGTTGTAAATCGCAAGTCCGTATATAATGCTATTATGAGACATTCGTCACTCACTAAGTTAGGAGCAGCTTTGCATTCTCTCTATTTGTGTATTAAATTCCCTACACCAAATGGCGTCAGAATAGTTAGAGGAAATAAAAAAGAAGTTCGAGCATGCTATGAGTTAGCATTGTAGGATCGAAAAGGTGCCTAGGTCACTCCTATTATGTCAATTGCAGAAGATTCAACAAACTTATCAGTCCCTACAACATTAGATCTAAGAGAAGATACACTTCAAGCAGGAGCCCCAGGCGAGGAAACCATCAAAGTCCGATTATCCGAGATGGATCCGACTAAAGAAGTCCATATTGGGTTATCTCTGAACTCAACCTTCCAAGCTCATTTGACCAGTTTCCTGGTCGAATATAAGACGTATTCACTTAGTCACATAAAGATATGTCAGGCATCAACCCTGAAGTTGTTGTTCATCGATTCGAGGTAGATTCTAAATCAAAACATATCCATCAGTGTCGGTGCACATTCACGGCCGAAAGATAGATGATAATCAAAACCGAAGTCGACAAGTTGTTGGCCGTTGATTTCATCGAAGAAGTCGATTATCCTAACTGGGTCACAAACGTCATCCTCGTTCGCAAAGCAAACAACAAATGGAGGATGTGTGTGGATTATACTGACCTGAATAAAGCATGCCCAAAAGATAGTTTTCCAACGCCCCGCATTGATCAGCTACTTGACTTTACCACCAGACATGCTTGCTCAGTTTCATGGATGCTTATTCTGGTTATAACCAGATCATGATGCATCTACCTGATAGGGAGAAAACGGCATTTATCACGAATCGTGGATTATATTACTACAAGGTAATACCATTTGGTCTCAAGAACGCTAGAGCTACTTATCAGTGTCTGGTTAATAAGATGTTTGCTGCGCATATTGGCAAAACTATGGAGGTGTATGTCGATGATATGCTCGTCAAGAGTATCAAAGAAGATGATCATCTCACTGACCTCCGAGAAGCTTTCGACCTTATGCGAAAATATCAAATGAAGCTGAATTCAGAGAAATGTGCATTCGGAGTCTCTGCAGGAATATTTTTCAATTTTATGGTTGGACAACGCGGCATTGAGGCCAATCTTGAGAAAATAAAGGCCTTAATAGAGATGCGATCGCCTTCCACAGTGAAAGAAGTTCTTAAATCGTTTTATCTCTCACGTATCTGACAAATGTTTGCCTTTCTTTAAGCTACTACGAGCAACCACGAAGTCTAATTGGGTGTGGACTCAACAATGTGAAGAATATTTTCAACAACTGAAGCAATACATTGGCACACCACCCATCTTGTCCAAACCTACATCGCACGAGCAGCTTTTTCTTTATTTAACTGTGTCTCCTACGGTCGTTAGCGTCGCTTTAATAAGAGACAATTCTGGGCTGCAGAAACACATTTATTATGTTAGTCGTGCAATGGTGGATGCTGAAACTAGATACCCAAAAATCGAAAAGCTCGCATTGGCCTTATTAGTTGCAGCACGAAAACTACGACCTTACTTTCAAGCCCATCCTATAATGGTCCCTAGAAATCAACCGCTCAAACAAGTTCTCCAAAAACTTGAAGTTTTCGGACGATTAACTAAATGGGCAATTGAGCTTAGTGAACACGAAATTACCATTTGCTCACGAACTACTGTGAAAGGACAAGCTGTCACGGATTTTATCATCGAGTTCACATATCCTATTCCTACTCATATCAAAGCAGTGGCTCCTCTAATTAAACCTTTTCAAACTAAACCTCCAATGTGTGAGCAGCCATCTTGGTCACTCTATGTCGATGGGTTATCTTGTTCATCCGGAAGTGTGGCATGATCAATTCTCATTGCCACAGATGAATTGCAATTCGAATACGCCTTACGATTTGATTTTCATGCCTCAAATAACGAGGCAGATTACAAAGCTCTGATCGCTGGTCTTCAATTAGCTAATGTGCTCGTGATAAAAAACTTGATCATTCATAGTGACTCGCAGCTCGTCGTGAATTACGTAATTAACGAATTTGAAGCAAATGAAGAAAGAATGGCCATTTACAAATCCAGAGTATTGGAGTTGCTCGCCAAAATCGACAAATATGAGCTAATTCACATTCCTTACGCAGAAAAAATGTTAGCTGACTCCTTGGCAAAATTAGCATCAGCTTCCAAAGGCAATCTAGTTCGGACTGTCCTTGTTAAGTATCTCCTAGTACCGAGCATCAACCAGCTAATAAAAGAAGAGGTCTCCATGACACAGTTATCTCCATATTAGATGGATCCCATTATTCATTTCCTTCGAGATGGAAAACTCTTAGCGGATAAAAAATTAGCCCGATAGATACGGTATCATGCTGCTAGGTATATTCTTCAAGATGATGTATTGTTAAGAAGAAGTTACACAATGCCTTATTTGAGGTGTCTTCACCCAGAAGAAGACAAGCACGCACTTAAAGAAATACATCAGGGGGCATATGGCATCACCCCAAAGGGCGATCAATGGCTTACATGAGACAGGGTTATATTGGCCCACTATGAAAGCAGACGCCGTCGAATTTTCAAAGAAATGCGACAAGTGCCAACGTTACTCTCCAATTCCACATTTACCACCTAAACGAATGACACATATGGATGGTTCGTGGCTTTTCGCCCAATGAGGAGTCGACATAATTGGTCCATTGCCGAAAGGAAAATGTTAGAATAGATTTTCGATCGTGGTTGTTGATTATTTTACCAAGTGGGTCGAAGCAGAAGCTCTGACCACCATTACCGAGAAGCAAACTACCAAGTTTATATGGAGGAATATTGTATGTCGTTACGGGCTTCTTCATACCATAGTCACTGATAATGTGAGACAATTTGATAATGCGGCATTCACAGACTTTTGCAAAAAGTGGCAGATATGCAATATATTCACATCCTCTTATCATCCCCAAACTAATGGCCAGGTGAAAGCCGTTAATAAAATCATTAAGCATCATTTGAAGACCAAGCTTGAAGAATGTAAGGGTATATGGCCAGAATACTTACCAGAAGTCTTATGGGCTTATAGGACCACAACTCGCTCTTCAACAGGAGATACTCCTTTCTTCCTCGCATTTGGCACGAAAGTAGTCGTTGCAGTTGAAATCAAAATACCTACTTATCGAGTAGAGCATTATAACCCAATGGAAAATGAAGAATCTTTGAAATTACACCTGGATCTCTTAGAAGAAAGAAGGGATATATCTCGACTTCGAGCAGCAGCTAACCAACAAAGGATAGCTCTATATCACAATTCAAAGGTTAAACCTAGAACCTTTCAGGTCAGCGATCTAGTGCTCAGACAGAACGTTGCATCAACTATTCGATCGTTAGATCCTAACTGGAAAGGCCCTTATCAGGTTATCAAGGTCGTTCAACCAGGTATTTATTATTTGGAAGACATGTGAGGAAGAGTTTTATGTCGCCCTTGGCACGTAGAACATTTATCCCGTTATTATCCATAAATATCCATGTATCAAGCATGCGAATTATTTCCAAATAAAGACAATTTCATTCTAGTCCGTCGACTAAGAATTTTCACAACTTAGTTGCTACTCCTGTTTAAGGACCTGAATAGCCGTGAAGAGAATACTAAACATTCTCTTAACTAAGACTTCTGCTTAGCAGAGCCAAAGACTCAGTCAATAGATCAATCTATCTCTATGCGGATGTAGCTGCTAAAGCCTTCCTGATTGAGCACAATTCATTTTCATGAATTGAACAATTATAAAGAAATTAAAATAAGCTTTCATTCAACTAACAATGAAATTCAAAATAGTTTAAACTTTCAAAATGTTTCAAATAAACAAAAGAGGAAATATTCAAGACGGATAAAATTTAGTTCTCTGTCGCTTGCTCTGGCGTATCTTCGACTGTTCGAGGAGCTTAACTCTCAACTTCAGGTCCAGACTCAAGAACTCCTACAGCTTCAGTTGCCTCCATTACCATAGTAATTTCACAAGCAGCAGCTTCTCTTTCTTCAGCAATGACTCTATTTACGACGCTCTCAAAATTCCCCAAGTTAATCCCTGGGGCAATTAATTGGATGACTTTTAAAACAAAATCGCGACCAACGTCATAAGATAAACGTTTTTCTTCATAAAGCTGCGAAGTACAAAGTTCTTGAATAGCGCGTGGACCTTCTTCTGCGACCATAGTGAGCAAAGATGCTCTCTCCTTCTCCCAGTTTTCTTTTTCTGCAATCAATGCCTAAAGAGTTGTTCTCTCTTTTTCCAAATCCTCTTTGGATTGATTGAGCTACGACCCCAAATCAGCGTTCTTTTACTCCAACGCTATCTTATCTTGACGAAAAATCTCACTCTCTCGCTACCTTCTCCTTCATTTCACCAAGGCGAGCGTGCCTCTGATCCAACTCTTGATATCGGTCAGTCAACACTTGAATTTTGGTTATGAGGCTATTCTTCTCCTCATTAGCCTTTTCAATTAAGACCTTACGAGCCTTCACAATATTGTCCCTCCCTTAGATCGCTTGCTCCAAAAGCTTGATATTATCCTCTCCTTCCTTTAGTATACGACGAGCAGACATCATGTCACGTCTCATCTTCACAATGAGATCCAAGCACTACATAAAGTAAAGATGAAAAATTATTAAAGGTAAGAAGAAATCTTTCAGATATATTTAAAGTTATGAATTTTCTTACCTAAGCAGCCTTCAGTCCAACGCTCAAAGAAAGCTCCTCAAGGCTAGGCTCAGTAAGAGGACCAAGGGATTGGGGGGTGACATGCTCAAAGAGAAATTTACAAATCAGGTGCAAATGACCCAGGATAACGAAATTCTCTACTCCAGAGGGCTAAGCTACGACAAGATCTCTTCCAACAACTCTCGAATGAGCAGACTTCTAGCGAGTAGGAGCGGACTTGCGACTCTCCACTTGTGATGGAGGATTAGGTTCTGATCTCTGCTCCCTTGTAGGAGTATCGGTAAGATCTACAATCAGTTGCTCTGCTGCAGCATCAATTGGAGCAGAGGGAGGCTCAGAAGGTTAGCTGGGCGATTTTTGTCGAGAGCTTTGAGCAGCCTAGTTTTCTTGCCCTACTAGCTGAGATAGACCAGCTACGTTTTTCTTTTGCCTCTTCGGAGCAGAATCTCTCAAAGGAGGTAGAAATCCCCTCTTCTGCCATTTCTCGCCACTCATGATCTCTTCCTTGGAAATGAGACCGGATTCAACTAGCCTCGAAAGTTTTAAGGTGGATCTGACTCTCTCGAGTCCCGTAACAGTCTGAAGACTTTGACTATCTTCTCGTTGATCCCTCCCCTCAAGTTAGGCTTTTTACCGATCGGGGTGCCTGCAACATAAGTAGCAAGCTAAAAGAATAAACTGCAGCAATATTCATACAGAAGTAGGAATTTATCAACCTTCGCAAAAAAAAAAAAACGATTAACGTTATGTTCTTCAGGAGTTGAACCCTCATTAGATTCCCAATTTCCAGAGACATAAAACCATTCTCTCTTCCATCCGAGATAGTTGGAAGAGGGTTTCTCAAGAATAAAGTTCTCTCGATGTTAGTACGCAAGCTAATACCAGCCTTCATAGAAGGGAGTTTTCTTCATTTGAAACATCCTCAAGAATTCATCGGCCGAGAGTTCATCGTTCCCAGCTTGTTTCCAAAGAACATATGCGCTTATTACCACTCTCCATCTGTTAACAATGAGTTGTTTAGGAGCTATCTTATAGATGTGAAGAACATCTTGGATAAATGGATGAAGGGGAAGACGCATGCCAAGCTCAAAGAAATACTTATAAATAGCAACACACCCCAACGGAGGAGAATCAGCGGTTTCTCCCTCCTGAGGTAATCGAAAGGTAACTGAATCTGAAATTTGATACCTCACCCGAATTTCCTCTAAATCCTCTTCCTTCATTCGAGATGGGTATCTGGACGTACTGTACCTCCCAGTAGGTACTCATACGTTATTAAAGGAGGAAGAATCTGGCGTTACTTCCCCCAACGGGATTGCTTCGCTATCAGATCCTCGCGCCATTCAAGAGATGGAAAGCTCGAAAGAAAGGAAAAAATGGAAGAAAATATGATAGGAAATACAGGAAATACCTCAGAGAAGAGGTCTCGCCAAAAGGAAGGGTGGAAGAAGGAGAAAGCTTCCACCATAAGAGTAATCTTAGCTGTATGATGAAGCGCCAGACGTACACATATATATGTGCAATCATTCCCTTCAATGATTTGAGCGACACTTGGCGCCCCTTCGTTTCTCACAACAGTCAAACGGGCAGGCGCATTAAATTTCAAACACGTGGCGAGTGTTGCTTCGTTCCCCTTGGCTAAAAAGCTGGTGTTCATTAAATGTAGATGTTTAATCACATAAGCCTGCTCCTCTTCGAAAAACACATCAGGCGGTTACATGCAGAATACGAAACAAACACAAGTCCTTTGTTTAGCTGCTCTAAGTAAGAGACTTGGGGGGTATCTGTTATAAAATAAATTTGGTCGAAGTCTATAGTTCTCATTAGTAAACAAGTGGCCTCACCGAATAGTTTCACTTGACTAACATCCGACATGCGAGTGCCTTTGTTTTGAAAATAGGATTCGCAAGCAGACCAGCACGAGATATTATTCGGCGAATAAGAGTAAGTGCATCTCATTTCCTTAAAGAATATTCAAACAGAATTGTTCACTAGTTTGTTATTCGATTACATCCGAGCAGACCTGGTTGCTACTCAGTTGTTAAGAACCTATCTTGAGCTGAAGTCCCAAGCAAATCATATACTTTAGGAGTTGGCCCAGATTACATATCCATTTTGATCTACTTATACATATCAGCTCCGTTTATACAGGATTAGAGAGATCTACATCAAATATCGTGATCATTTAGGTTTTTAACTTGTATAGGATTGGATAAGATAATATCTTATCCCACGAAATCAGGAAGATCTAACCAAATACGTAACAGATTACTCAAGCAGGATCTTTATAAATAAGGTTTTCTATTGATATGAGAGGTACGCAATATCTTAGCCCACATTTCACACTTCATCTTTTCTAAAGCTCATTACTAACATAAGCATTGGAGGTCTAACGGCCAAGCGCCTGCCATCCTTAGTTCTATCTGTGATTTTTAGGTGAAGCGAAGAGAATTGTCTTTAGAGAATCGGGCATGATAAGTGGGAGAATCCTTCCACGCTACAAGAAAAAATGACCAAGGGCTACGAACGGTGTGGACCCTTAGTTTCGGATGTAATTCGTAGTGTGTTTACTACGGATTTAATCCGTAGCTATATGTACAACCATATCAGAAAAGTCTCATGAGGGCTTCCATGGGACCCACCACAATGTTTATGCTTCATCTAATCCATCCATCCATAGGAAACTGTAGAAATTGTGTACCATGAAAATTTATTGTGCTCCACTTGGGCATTGTATTTCCCTCATTTTTTTGGGTGGTGAATTAAAATTGTAATTAAAAATTATTGGACGGATTGGATTTACCACATACATCACGGTGGGCGGGCCCCATGAGCCGCTGACAGATGCCGCGGGACGGTTTGCCTCGCGCCCGCACGCGGTCCCTAAAAAACCCCGGATCTCACATTCCCCCCAAGAGTAAAAACGCCCCGCCCTCGCCCTCTTACCTCTCCCTCTCGAAGTCCCTCTCACTCCCTCACCCCTCTCGCTCCCTCACCCTCGCCCTCTCGATATCCCCCTCCCTCTTGCTTTCTCCCTCTCTAAATCTCGCTGCATGTCTCTCTTTTTTACAGAGGGTTTCATCCCCAAATTTGGTGATCCAGCTTCTGGCGAGCATCCACTCACCGCTCTTGGTATCTCTCTCAAACCTTGTATGTCCAAACCCTTAATTAGGGTTTTGCATCTTTTTTATTATCTTTAGTTGATTCAAATATCATAAAAATTCATGAGATTTTATATCAAATTAGACTGATATCTCTTTGCATTTCCGCTCTACATCTTCCTTCTTTCTTCTTTCCCTTTTTTTTTTTTTTAAAGTAAATATGATTTGATTTCGGAAAATGGTGAGATCTTTGGAATTAGGAGGTCTTGAGGTCATGCCACAAGCAACAGTTGGATTACACTATTTTCAACCAAATAGCAAGTCCCAGAAGGAACCTAGTTTCTAATCCCGTTTCTGCAATTTTGGATTCTAACACTGGAATCTGGATTTTCTCTAGAATTTGGATTCTGCAACCAAACAGGCCCTTAAGGTTTTTGGGTAGTTTTTTTATTTAATATTTTTATTTTTTCATTTCTTTTCATTCAACACATGACTGTAATTTTTTCCCACTATCATTTTTTTTTTTTTGGATTTTTCTTCATTTATTGATGATATTGAGATATATGGTGATAATGACGTGGGGTTTGTTGTTGTTGAAGTTTGGGTGAATAATTGAAGTCTAATGGGAGGAGAGTAGTCTCATTCGATGGGTTGTTTGGCTTCGGTTGGTTGCTGTAATTACAATATTTTAGCATTGAAGTTTCTTTGGAATTTTCTTTTGTTGATGTTGAGATTTTTTCCTTCTAAATTCGTTATTTTTTTTTTAATGAGGAACGGTCCACATCTAAAGGTGCCACGCATGTGCTATTGGCATGTGTATGAGTGTTTGGATGTTCACTGAATGTGCCCGATGGTTGTTGTGCCCTTTTTTGCTTAAAAAGATGGGCCATTCATACATTATGGTGGGCTACACATGCGTGCTGAATATATATGGAGCAATGGCTGTCTTTTCTAACAGTTAATTTTTGGTGGGCCACAAATATTAAAAATGAAAAATTATCAAGTTTGCATTTGTATTTATTCTTCCTGCATTTGTATGTGACTTTCGAATTTGTGGTGGATGTTATGTTATTGTGAATGGAGTTACAATTTGTTGATGTGACTTTCTTAGTGGGAATGTTTATCTATTGTAATGTTGTAGGGAAAATCTGGTGTGTTGCTCCTGTTATTTGGGGTGTGTCTCTAAGATTTAATTTTGGGGTGGGTGGAAGGTCTGTTGCATCCTTGGAGTGTAATATTTTGGAACAATCATGTGAATGATCTAGGAGTTACGTGCTTTTCAGGCCTTCTCTAACATGAACAATTCAACTATTTTCTAGCTTTTGATGATATGTTATGTGGAGGTTGTAATAACTTTGTGATTTAGAAGAGGTTTGCTATGCCCTGCCACATGCGGATCCCTACTCCACTAACTTGCAAACACATGTTTGTGACCCTAACTTTCTGTTAGATGGGCCGCAGTGTTTTGGATCATCTGGCCTAAAAAATCAAGTCATTACAAAAGAAGTGGGTGGCAATAATTTTCTTTATTTATTTTAGCGGCCTGTTTGCTCTGCGCATTGTGACCCCTTGAAAGGAGTGAACCTTCCTAGGTTTTGAGCTAGAAGATCCAATCAGTTTGTGGCCCACCTAGTGGAAAGCTTGGATTGGACTTGTGCTAGATCAGCAAGTTCACTTGGATTATGCACCAAATATCATGAAATTGCATGATAATTAGTCTAGTTTGTATCCATAATCTGACTTTCTTAGTTTTATTCTGTTTGTCTATTTTTGCATTGATTCTTTTTCTTTATCAATGGAAAATGCATCTAGTTTCTTGAAGTAGTTCAACTTGAAGGACATGCCATCACACAACAAGCTGTTCTATTGAGAGATATCCATCCCCTGCAGGTATTTGTCAGACCATTTTAAACTGCTGAATTTAAAAAAAAAAAAAATTCAGTGTATATGTCTGCTATGCGATTGATTCAGTGTATATGTCTGCTATTCAGTGTATATGACTTGAAGGAAGAGGTGCTGTTGCATAGTTCTGCTATCAGCCTTGTCCAGTGGTGGTGCTCGTTTCCATGCCTCGGTAGCAGTCGGTTTAGCTGGAAGGTATGTATGCAGTGTATATTCCTTTTAGTGGTAGTAATATAATTTTTGTTGTCTATAGAGAACTCGTCGAAGAGCTAGCACATTTGGATTTGTTTTAGTGCTAGCATATGCTTCAACTGCTTCTATAGATTTTAGAAAGCAAATTCTAGCACTTCATTTTTAACTCCTAATCACATTTGATTTCCAAACTGTTAGTTTCACAAGAGAGTGATGAGACACACACACACACACACACACACACACACACACACACATGCAACAAGATTGGACAAATGTAGAGAAAGGCAGCATGAGAGTTCATTCCTTGTGGACAAATGTATATCTGTCCAGTTGGACAAACATTTTGGATCACAAAAGTCTGCCTTGTGGACATAATGTTTGGGACTCAAAATGGTCCCAAATCTGTCTAGTGTTTTGGGGCCCAGACCTGTCCATGAATTGGACAACGTCTGGGGTCAAAACGATCCCCTTTTGGGAATCCAAAGCTGACCGAAAATGGACAGTGTGTGGGCACACAAAAATGTGCAATATGTGGGCCTAATTCTGTCCAAATTTTGGACAGTTTGTGGGACTTAATTATGACCACCGGTTGGGCCATCTTTGACCGTCAAATCAGGCTAGGTGGACCATGTTTTGGGCCCACAGAACTGTCTAAGTTGGGCAACGTTTTGAGCACACCAATCTGCTTGATTTGGACAATGAATTGTACTCAATTTTACTCATTTTGAACAGCGAGATTTGGGCTCAAAACTGTCTATAGTGGTCAGCATTAGTGGGGTCTCAAATCTGGTCAGGTGGTTAGCGTGCTTGAATCATAAAATGTGTTTGGTTGCATTTTTTTAGTGAAAGGCTATAACAAGATTACTCATATTCCATTTCTTTCACAAAGCTGGAAAAGAGACATGATAGCTGCAAGGTTTTACAGGGCACTGCACTTTTTTAATATAGGAATTTTAAGATGATGTCAAAATTGTACCATTTCCACTTTAAAAACAAAAATTAATTTTCTCCAAATGCTGCCTAAATTTTTGATATGATTTAATTTGTTCTAGGTGGATGTGTATGAGTACGTAACTATTTGTTGTAAGAAAAATAACTAGTATCAGTTAACAATGGTGAATGCTTGGTCTTCTTTTTTTTTCTTTTTTTTTTTTTTTTTTGTCTTTAATACTATGAAAATTGTGATGAACGGATTCGAGACTACATCCATGTTATGGACCTAGCTGATGGCCATATAGCTGCTCTTCAGGAGATATTCACAGCAGATGACATAGGTGTCGCATTGAAAAGAAAAATAAACTGCTCACAAGATTTACTGCAAAAAGACCCATCTTAATGGCAATGATACTATTTGAGTTTTAATGTGTGTTAGGTTGTACTGCCTACAATTTGGGCACTGAATGTGGCACATCTGTGTTCGAAATGGTCGCTGCATTTGAGAAGGCGTCAGGAAAGTGAGTGCCTTTCACATTAAATTAGAATATCTTATGGTTGTTGATTTGTAAAGAATTTTACTACCATTGTTCACCATTTGCTGTTGCCCCTTTGTTGCTTGCTACTTGTGCTTCTCCATGTGATGGTCCAGACATTTTCATCTGGTTAGTCCAAAATGAGCAATCAATATCATCATTGCCTAATCAATATCATCATTGCTTTTTCTTGTCATTTGGGATCGGTTTTATTAGTCTGTTTTGCCAATCATATTCAAATCAAGAAAACTATTGATTTTTTGGCAAAAGTTTTAAGATCTACAGCCCACCTTACAATGACATAATCCTTTCCTGGGTTTGGTACGAGCTGGCATATTTCCTCTAGACAGGGTTTCCATGTCTGAGATGCCATGCTAAAAGGTACCATTGGTCAGTGATTCTCAACGTGATGGGACCTACTGGATAGATGATTGTTCTGGATCACCATGTGATGGAGCACAGGAGGCAATATGCCAGAAGAAGCTATGGCAGAAAACTTCACTGATAAATATTTAATTCTTCACTGAATATTCTTTGCAACTCTAGAAAATACCCATCAAATTATGCCCAAGGTGGCCGGTAAAATACTCATCAAGCTATGGTAAAATTTTCACATATCATGTTGGTCCTATTAATTTTTCTTATGCTATCTCTTATACTATGTTTTCTTCCACAGAGCACAAGTATGAGATTGTGAAGAAACTCCAAGCTAGAAAGCACATATGGGGAATGATAGGTGATGGGGTCAATGATGCACCCACTTTAAAGAAGGTAGACATAGGAATTGCAGTTGCAGATGCGTATAAATGCATATATGCACATGAAGAACCTAATTTTTGTCCTCATATATGTTACTGATTCATGCCATAATCAGTTTTATACGAACATGGACAATTCTTGCGTCCATGGGAAGAAGGCGTTAATACTGCAATAACATCCTAATTTTTATTTTTTATTTTTTATTTTTATTTTTATTTATTTATTTATTATTATTATTATTTTTTTTTTTTTGTGGATCTTATAAATTTTATGTAAAGAAGTTCTTGAATTATTTCCATTTAACTTTTTCACATGTGCTTTTGACAATCTGTAATGCTGTTTTGTCTTCTTCTTCATAAAATAATATTCAATGTTATTTCAAGCCCTAGATTCACGCAACAGAGGTTAAAATGTGTTTGTGAGAATCAGAATTGTATGTCTAGAAGCTGGCAACACCATCAGGTGTCACATAAGAGAAATAACTTCCACTTGTTAGCTCTTTTTAGGATTTACAGAGATTTGGAAAGACCTCTTACATTTGTTCATGATGTGAATGTACTTTGTTCATGTACAACTATTTACATTTGTATTATTGTTGTGTTTATTGGGGATTTGGGTTTTTGCAGAGATAAAATTTATGACCCTCCACCTGCCCACGTGCACAGCTTTGGCTAGCTTTTTTTTTTTTTTTTCCCAGCTCTATTGGCATGTCTCATTTGCTGCATTGCAATATGCTCTAGCTATTACTCATACATTTTTTAATCTTACAATTAATTTACTTATAGATTTTTTAATCTTATAATTAATTTATGTAGGCATAATTTTCACAAATGCAACCAGTTGTGATGGCACCTTCTGTTGCACATCGTGTTCCAATGCATCCCCCTGGTGCCCCTGGCATTGGGCAACAAATATTTTATGGTCAGGGCCCTCCAACACTCATTCCTCTGCAGGTAATTCCTCTACTTCTATTAGTGATGATATTGTTCTGTGACATTTTTTATTTTATTTTTGTGGAACTCGGGAAGCAAACACTTGTAATCAAAGGCCTCTGCTCATTTTTTTGGAAGTGAAGTTGCTGAGGACAGTGGACAACGTCCCCCTCTATCAAGATGTGACTCTGTGCTACAAGGTGATTGATGGTGGCAACTTAGGTGGGGAATGGGCCGGGTTAGGAATATCTATTTTGGTGGGCCAGGTGGATGCTAGAGTTGTGATGTGCGGTGGATTTTCATCTGGGTTTTTTTTTTTTACCTAATTCACAGCTAAGAAATGCATTGAGCTTGAAAACCTATTTACAATTTTGACTATGTTTGGTTTTCCACTGTCATGAGTTATGATTAAGCATTGGAAATGTGTGTTGTCTTAAGCATAGTATGTGTCTTGGCTACTTGGCTACTTTGTCTACAAATTTAGTATGTTGGCATTATTATGGCTCTTATGAACTCTTGTACATGACGATATATTAGGATCTATCAGGAATGCTTTTTCTTTGTGTAATGCATAACAAAATGAGATCCATTTTTCTGAAATGAAATGTGTAATGATTCATGCTTCAGTTTGTTTGTTTTCCTTATGTTCCTGTTTTTAATAAGATATATTTATACTTTCAGTTGAGAGTAATAAACAGACATACTGGGTTCCTGATTATATGAAGGTTTGGAATTTATTTTGCATGTTATCATAAGTTACTTTCTTCTCAAAATTCTTTTGTCTGATTTGAATGCTTTATATCTGTAGTATATGATTTTATTGTGTATTTGCCTTGGTTGGCTTTGGCCTTTCTTTTTCTAATAAATTTTGCTTACCTTCTTTCAGAAAACATCAAAAGAAGAAGAAGAATATAAAAAAATAGAAAAAGAAAAAAGGGGGGATGATTTTAAGGATTTCAACGGTTTTCCCTGTTAGTTTGATTGTGGCCACAGATGCCTGGTTCCCTGTTAGTTTGATTGTGGCCACAGAAGCCTGTTAGTTCAGAAAACTATATAAAATGTTTTATCTGTTTTGGTGTTTTCTCTTAAGGACTCTCAATTTTATAATAAGATTATAAATGTGTCTTATGCAGGTTCTATGCAGCGAGAACAAAAAGTGGGCAAAGAGTCCTTGTCTACATACAGTCCTTTAGACATGAAAGCACCCATCTTTTCTTGTCTACAGACACTCATGTCCTATATCTCAATGGGGTTTGTTCATATACTTTTCACCCTAAGAGATCTCTCTCTCTCTCTCTCTCTCTCTCTCTCTCTGCTTCTTTTACTCAATTGCAGTGGACTGTTTTTCTTCTTATTGTTGGATTTGAATTGTTGTTAGAATGATTTTTTTTTTTGTTTTAATTATTTGAAGGTGGTGGTGGTTTTTGGTGAGATGGGGTCTTTGGGTGGAGAGGTGTTGATGAAGAAGGCAATGTGGCCTTATTCTAAGGTTTTGGGCTTTAGTCGTTTTGAGAGATGGGGCCAGTCAGCTTGCTGTTCTAATGGGGTGGTCTATGTTTTTGGGGTATGTATCATGAAACTCATGATCTATCTATTCATCTATTTATGAATGTAAATATACAGGTTTTTCATTTGCTTTTGGTCAGTTTTCTATTCATCTATAGGTGAAATCTATGAGTTCATAACATGAATGCTGACTACAGAATGCATCATTTCCTAGAAAATTTGAACTTCTATTGACTACCATTGCCATATCTTCTTTTTCTCTTGACAATGAACTGATAGAACATTCCTTTGATAGAGATGTACATTACAAGGTGAAAAAGCATAAGCTGTCTTTGTTTCTTGGGTTTTGTTATCTTCCTTTTGATGTTGTTGTTTGTGTTTTTTATTTTGGGTTTTTGGGTTCTATTTTGATTTGTTTTTTTTACTCCTATTAGGGGATGTGATTCAGTTTTTATATGGAGAGGATGGTATGGATGCGTGAAACACAAAAGTTGAATTCGTTGAAGATGAAGAAGCATGAGTTTGATAATGTTTTCAGGTATGAATTTGACAATCCTAATTGGAATCCAAGTTGCATGTTACCTGAGCATGTTGAGGATTTGATTGATCGGATCACACTATGATGATGTTAGAGAGTTCACATGTTTCACATCGAATCTTAGTGACATTAAAAGAATCAATGAGAGATGGAAATGAATTCATAGCTTCTCATCCATGGAACTCTAGGGGGCCTTTTGGAAGTTAACAAAACTGGTTCATTTTGCCATGTATTCCTGAATCCAATGAATTCAATTTTTTTTTCCTTTCCAGAAGTTTTTTTTTCTTCTTTTTCTTCTTTTCCCTTTGAGTTACTTATATTTGTTTTCAAGGAGTTAGCAAAGGCCTAGTTTCACAAAAGATCCTGTCGTCAATTAGAAGGCCTGCTTACTTCTTTTTTCTTTTTTTTTTTGCAGAAATAGCTTGCTGACTCCTCATGTTATGAAGAAAGGGTTCTTCTACTAGAAGATGAGGTGTGTGGGTATTATCTGTGGTTATTTTTTCCATGAAAGGCAAATTGCCATCTATGATAGCAAGCTCGAATGCTTACGCTCGGTAATCTCTCTCTCTCTCTCTCTCTCTCTCTCATAACATTAAAGCAGTGAAATTCTTTCATATTGGAACCACCTGTTTGTGCTCTAGTCAATGGAATTTTTTGGTTTCAGGAATTCTAGGAAAATGTGCCACCTTCAATCAAAGATTAGGATCCTGATTCCTAACCCTTATATTATATTTTGGTTTAGCATTGTTGCATGATTTTAATTGTCTTGTAGAAGTTACAAATGCTGCTTCAGCTTTGTGCATTTGGTCATACAAAACATGACCTAGGATCATGTGTTTCTGTTTGAGAAATGCAAAGACAAAACAAAATTTGGTTGAATCTGCTAAAAGGTTGATTTAACATTTGGGGTGTCATGAAAATCGATACCCAAGTAGATGGTTACCGTATTTTTCAACTTCTCTATGCACAAAACAGTACATCTTTTGAAAATCTGCTAGAAGCTCGAGCTTCATCTTAGCGTTTGAAATTGGTTCACCATTGCACTTTTTTCTCATTTTTGAATGCTTCTTCTTCACATAATCACATGATTTACTTTGACAGATGGAAGCAATTTCATTTCAAGGTAATTGATCACTAGATGAACCTTCGTATGGAAGTATGAAAAGCACCTTTCATCTGGATGTTTAATTATCATTCACCTTCTTAAAATTGCCATATGAAATAGAATTAGGACTTGATGTGGTTTTCTAACAATGAGCTAAGATTAAGTGTGCAAAATGTGATTTTGGTATTGTAGCCCAACAAATGTATGCTGAACTTGACAGAGTCTAGATCAGTTGATTGGACTCTCTAAGAGCATTGGAGATTTCTCAATATTAACAACATTCACGAGTGGCATTTTAGCAATTTGATTCTGCGCATATGTGATGCATGTGAGATCTGGGTTGCTCATAATGTGGGGTTAACAATAAACTTCCTCTAGGATGAAAGATTAGGTCAGTTTATTCATCAAACAAGGCCATAGTTATACGACAACAGTGGAGGATTAGGAAAAATGACCAATGATCTATATCCGATGAAAATTTGTGGCCTAAGTGAATGACTACCCTGATTTTTGGGTTAGTAAATTCTCATGTTGGGTCCCACTTGCTGATGGACAGGTCTTGCGTGTGTAACATAGTCACTTGTGTCATAACTCAGCTTCTCTAAGCTCTCTTCTTCTTGTTCTTTTTTCACCAATCTCTCTTCACACAAATTGCCAAAAACATTCTGCGCACTAATTGTATTTTGATTCAAATGGGCCACGTTGAGGGCATTTAAATGGTCTACCTCATTGGCGGGCTCGACTACAGGTTGCCCACAAAATCACACTTGATGTGGTTTTCATTTGTTGTAAATGTTTGATGAGTCCAGATCCTCTGTTGGCTACAAATAGAAAATCTCTATTTGCAGCCTTTGACTGGTCCACATTAGCACATAGGTTTGCAACCATATCACACTCTCAGTGCAACTTGATCACATTGATGTCATATAGTGTGATGTGGACCAATGAAAAGGCTGCAAACATGGATTTCCTGTTTTGCAGTCAACAAAGGATCTGGACTCTTGTTTCATTCATCCGTCCCTAGCTCTGACTTGGACATTGCTTCTATAGTTGTTTATATAGTCCTACAGACATTGAAAGCTACATTAGGCCTGGTTGTGCATTCCCTTGGTTTTCAAAGTTTGTGCTATGTACGACTTTATTATGACCTAAGAGCTAGTCTGCATCATCTTTAATTTGATGTCTACAATGACGCTTTTTGGAGAACAGGATGGGTATATGCTTGGATATAGCATCAAGCATCAAATGGCATTTATTTACAATGGTTTGTTTCAATACTTATATTGTTTGTGCTGGCACTTTATGTTTGTGCTCACTTTCAAGATATGAGAAAGTGCAAATGGATGTTTCCTTGTCTGGATTGCCACTTACTCCTAGTACATCACTCCATTACATTCGAGGACTTATTTTGATTTTATCCTTACAGAGCCAAGATATGAAATCTAAAGTGTATTGTATCCAAGATTTCCAGAACTCGAATTGGTAACTTAGCTAGATGTTTACCATAAGATAGTGGTTTGGATTGCTTGTAATGTTAATAAAGTATATGCTTAAAACAGGTCACTTCTGGTCGTTCCTTGACTTCATTTATCTGTTGTTATTGTTGTTACTACTATGCCGTTGATCAGGGATCAAGCAAGGTGTTTCTTTTGTTCTTCTTTTTCTTCCCTTTTCACTTCCAATCTGTTCACTTCAGTGTTCTCATTATAATGTGTCAGATTTTGTCAGTGACTATAAGAGATCCAAAAGGCTTGTAGAAGAGAAGAAAGTTGCTTTCATTTGAAAGAACGTATATGAAACTCAAAAGGGTCTTGGCTTCTTTGTAAAAAAAATTTCCTTAGAAGTATTTCTTGTAATGAGTACTCTCCAGATTGATTTTTTTCATTTGACAATTAGCACAGGGCATGCATGAACTAGGAATAGCAAGAGGGGGCAAGATCAATTGCTACGAATATAGTTCGTAGCTATAGTTCAAGATTAATTTTTCGCCACCACTGTTCAACGGATTTATCCATAGCTTATCAAGCTACAGCGACGGATTGATCCATGGCTGATCAAGCTACGGTTTGACGTCCGTAGTTGTAGCTACGGCGGCAATGGACTCCTTGTCAAAGCTACGGATTTAATTCGTAGCTATAAATTAAAGGCTACGAACTAAATTCGTAACTGTAGCCAAAAGACCTATGCTGATTTAATCCGTAGCCTTTGATCCGTTTTTTTGGTAGTTCACCGTTACTTGTAACCAATTTTCGACGTTAACATGGTGGACATGTGATCTGCCATTGATCAATCGCGAATGTTACGGTGATAGATTTTTATATATATAGTAGCAAGTCACTATTGTTGTAGTATAAGGCCCAGGCTAGCCGTCATGAACGGGCACTTCATGGGATTATGGGAAATATAATTCAAAGTTGGTTGATTATTAATATCTTCGAGTCACGCCCTTCCTGTAGGTAATAACTAAATGGAAACAACATTGCATGCTGAAGAGGATATTTTTAATAAAGATATGGAGCATATCATGTAGAGTGCAATCGTCTAGTTGGATCTAGGTCACTGATCTAACCTGCTTTTGTGGTGGATTTGGACCTGAGTTAAATGGGTATTAAGTTTGGCTGGAGATAGAAATTTGACCCGTTTAAGTAAATGGTTGGGCTTGGGGTTTGCCCTAGATGACTCAACCCACCATATAGTGTATCAAAGGGTTGGGCCAAATGACCTACCTAGCCGACCCAAAATCCAAAAACAAAAAAATGAATAAATAATTGAAGTGTAAATGAATATTTCGTGTGCATACGTATCACTGACTAGAATAGGTTGTGCACAGCCTTAGCAACATATCCCATTCTTAAATCTAAGTTTGTGTTAGGTCATTGAGCTTGACGCATTTACAATTAAATTGATCATGTCAGGTCAGGTTGGGATTAATGAATTTTAGTGCATAGGGTTGGGTTGGAGGTAGTGATCAATCATGGGTCCAGTCGGGTCCAAGCGTATAACATTGAGCCATGGGTCAGGTTTGGGCAAGAAATCTTGGCCCATTTAGTAAATGAGTTAGACTTGGGCTGACCACGACCCAGCACCAACCCAACCTATTGCCACCCTTGACCCCATGGGACAGGAATACCAATAGTACTTCCTGAGTATCATGGAAGCCAAACCATAAAAAGCAATAAGACATGAGAGATGCAAGTAATAATCAGATTAATGAATGATCCAAGATGCCGGGGTAGGTGGGTGTACTAACATTGTAATGTGACTAACCGGGGTGGGTGGGTGTATTAACAATGGGGTGTGTGAACTAACCTTAAATAAAAAAATAAAAAAAGATTAATGAATGATCTGAGATGCCCCAGCAAATAAATGGCTCAAATTGCTGAATGAGCCTACTTTTTATATAAATAAGCTTGACTCCTTATTCTACAGGCCATTGACTAGATGGTTAAAATCATCCAATCCGTATGATTTACATTTTTACCTATATGAAATGTGGACCTAATGAACGGTTTAGATAGATCAATTAGACAGCCCAAGGACCTCAATAATTTCCCGTGCATATCATCTTGATACGTGGATTTGTTTGTTTTGGACTTGCACCCTACCAAAATTAACATTCCATCCATTAAAAATGGGCCATGGCAACCCGTAAAAGTTGTCTAGTGTAGATACTAGACGGGAGCGAATTATCTCATGTTACCAGGGTAACAGCTTAGTGGGTGTTACCCTAACCGTGTGGGGCCTACCTTGATGTATTTGTTGTATATCCATGTCGTCCATCTGTTTTTTCATATTATTTTAGGGTGTGCTCCCAAATCATAAGAAGATTCAAATCTCAGGTGGACCATACCAATAGAAACAGTGATGAATAATTATTAAAACTTTTGTGGGCCATGAAAGTTTTGGATCAATATGATGTTTCTAATTTCAGATTCATCCAGATTTCTTGACATTATCAACAGGTTGGATTGTAAATAGACATTAAGAAAAGGTTATGATGGGCCCTTTGGAATTTTAATGGTGAGGCACACAATCAACACTGTTTCCTGTGGTGTGGTCCACTGGAGATTTGAATCTGAATAAATTTTGAAACCCCATCATAAAATGATCTGGAGAAACGGATGGACGGCATGGATATATAGAAAACCATCAAGGTGGGCCCCATGGTAGAGGTAACACCCACTAAGCTGTTACGTGGGTAACACCTAATTCACTCCCATACTAACACCTAACCAAGTGGGCGTTTTAAATGTCAAAAATGTCGCTCTTGGCAATTTATGGGGTTGCCAATTTTTGGGGAGATTTTCATATATCAACATTTCTACTCACCTTATGATTCAAAAATACCTAACCAAAAATAGAAAATTTTAAAACAAATTATTATTATTATTATTTAACTTTTTATTTTTTTTATGGGTTAGTTCACACACCCCATTGTTAGTACACCCACCCACCCATATTAGTCACGTCACAATGTTAGCCACCCCCACTATGGGAATCGGTAGCATGACCTCAGTGTTGAAACGAGGCTATCTTCACTCAGTCTGCCACTTGATAAATTCCTAACTAATTTAAAGTATATAGGTATAAAATGAAGAGAAATGCTCCATTTTTCTCGGAAAACTTTAGGTTATAGCTAGTGCTCCTATTTTCCTGCATTGGGACATTCATAGAGTCCAATGGATTGATCTAGATGGTTCCTCAGTTCCAACACACATTTCATGGGCTACCATGCAAACATCACACTAATCTAACAAATATCAACCATTTGATGAATGGCCTCAAACAAGGAGAGTCAAGATTGTTTACGAAAATAGTTGCAATAAACAATTTGATCCATCCATTTGTTAGAGATCATCATCGATTGCTTATGTTTCTAAATAATCATGTTTGCTAGGAAATCGAAATCATCCCATCCATGATGAGGCTAGTGAAACATGTACTGAACTTAATGGACAGTTCAGATTGATCTATTTTACCTCCAAGTAAACCTATGCAACTAAGAGCACAATATGATTTATTTAATTTTTAAATAAATCTTTCGTTAAAATAATGAAAAATTAAGAAGTGAGAAGATTCTCAAATTTTTGCAATACTAAAACAACAAAGTTGTTCCCTCAATTTTCAAGAAACGTTGTAAAATTTTCAAAATCTTAGTGATATTTGTTATAATGCTTTCTCGTAGCTGAGTTAGTTAATACATGGTTCTCATTGGGCATGACCCAAGATTGATTCTTGCCGCAGCCACTGATGATGAGGCAGTGGCCCAATGACCTAACAAAAGTATAAAATAAAATTAGATACATTAGCAGATTGTGATGACTGAATACATAGGCACTCCATAAACTCTAACATGGCATACTGGTGATTTCACAGCTCAACCGCTCCAAGGTTTGCCATTTAATTAAGATTGTGAGTTGGAAGTTGCAATATCCTTTCAAACTTGGGAAATTGTCATAGACACCTATATTTGTTGGCTAATTACACTTGTTGACTTCCTTCTCTTCTAATTAATGACACGACCTACTTCTTTTAAGATGTTTGTTGGCTAATTACACTTGTTGGTCTTCCTTATCTTCTAATTAATGATCTGCCCTACCTTTTGGAACTACTTTGATGCATTTAATCAAAAAGTCAAAAAATAATATTATTTCTATGAGGGTACCCTCTTTTACGTTAACATCACCTCTTCCTCTCTCAGTCAATTGGAAGTAGAAGACTCCAGCAAAAAGACAGAAATTTTAGTGAATCTTATAAAATACAATTGTTATAACTTTTTAGAAATCAAATTGACGGCCATGATTTCATAAACTAGGATCATGAAATGTATACATACACAATGATATCAACTTATAAGATCACGAACTAGGATACACGACACTCCTCCACGTAATCGGACTTGATGATGAATGGTTTGGATTGTTGTTCCCACATCCTTGTCCTTGCTCACGCGGCTCACTCCCTTAGCACACCATCTCCCCAATTCTTTCTCTTATTGTATCAAATAGATGGATAGCCTCACATGGTTTGAGCTTGGATGAAGATGGCTGAGAGTATGATCTTACATATACGTTTAGTTCCTTTCATCATAGAAATTAAGTCTTACATGAACTCTCTTTCAATGCACATGTTATCTTTTTCTTAATGTGAATTTTCCTTTTATGGTTGTAACTTAAAGCCCAAATTTTCTGAAAACCAAAAGTTATACACGTGCATATGTGTGGACTACCGTACAAGAGACACTAAAATTTTCCCTCTTAGTCCATATGTTAAGCACCTTTTATAATATTTTACCCTTCTATAATTTAAAGTAATAATACTTTACATTCTTGAAATCAATTAGATGCAATCAATTGGCCGATTATCACATTACATCATAGAAGGGAAATAATTTTGGAGGTTCAGTTTGAATTACCCATATGGAAAAAGCATGTCCTTTTAGCGCATGAGCACAAAGCTTCATCCTCTTCAAGAATGCAAAGGTAACTTTAGAAATATATATATATATATATATATATATATATATATATATATATATATATATATATATATATATATATATATATATATATATATAAACACACTTCTTAGTGTCTAACTAGCTGGCAAGACTAGGACCATAGTTCAGCGTTGTTCTTTAAAGTAGTCTCTCATCCACCACACAAGCGGCATGCTCACGTCCATCTAAACCATCCAAAGATAAGTCCATTATAGGTGGAGTATGGCCCAAAATTCATACTGATCAAGTATTCATAACCTTCTAATTGGTGAATATCAAATGAATGGTCAAAATAAAACTTGTACAGTAGTCTAAATTCATGGAGCAAAATTACATGGTGAAGATCATTTATCAATATAAATTTCCATAGATCATATAACCACTACATAGAGGAAATGATCACTCCCTTAATGTGGTACAAGACTGAACCGGTCCGTTATAAAAATAAGCTATAGAGGTCCATATCAGCATATGGGCCTAGTATCAGTAGTTTTTTTTTTTTATGGCCAATGCAAGTATTACAAGCCAACACATCCATAAAGGATCCATTAGGATAGTCTTTATTTTTTATTTTTCTCTCATAAAGGCCCTTCACACCACATGATATTAAATTAATTTATTACACCCGGACGATAGCTCAAGTGGTAGACCGAGTGAAGATTGCCACGTTTCAACACTGAGGTCATGGCATCAATTCCCATAGTGGGGGTGGCTATATATATATATATATATATATATATATATATATATATATATAGAGAGAGAGAGAGAGAGAGAGAGAGAGAGGCACTCTCAAGTCCAACCGGTTGGACCACAATTTGCAGTCCACCCAGTGAATTAAATTGCTTCCAACATGTTAAGTGCTTGTGAAATCCAATCCTCCTAATAAGTTGGCCCGCTATAAGGAACAATTCATATAAAATTCAGCTGCATCCACTGACCCAACATATCACACTTGTATTTTGCTATTAATAAATGGCTGTACACTGTTTTCTATATTGCATCTCACTTAATGATTGGATAGGGCTGATTTTTGCACTAGGTGATCCTCATGGTGTCGCCAACCTAATAGGAGGATTGGATTTCACAAGTACTTAACAGGTTAGAAGAAATCCATTGGGTGGACTTCAAATTGTGGTCCAACCGGTTGGCCTTGAGAGTGTGTGTGTGTGTGTGTCTATATATATATATATATATATATATATATATATATATATATATATATATATATATATATATATAAGCAGAGTACCGACTAGAATAGCATAGTATTGGCGTTCTTGCTGGTCGCACTACTGCTTCCACATTGCGCACTCCTATTATAAAAGGAAAAATATCATTAATGAAGCTTACAAACTAATCTTAAACTAGATCAATGCCTATTTTGAGAACCAACCGCATAAAATTTCAGTGGGATTCGATGATCAATAGTCCATCTTGAAAATTATTACAAGAAGAGATAAAACAATCAGTTTCTTTTTCATTTTTCCATTGTCTTTTATGTATTTATATATTAGGCCCTAATATATCAAATCATGCATGCTTGATTTATTTTTTATTAGGGCTTATTTAGTTGACTTTTAACTGTTCAAATTTACATTGCCTGATAAATTGCATACACTTACCAAAAAATAGCTTGTTATATCATCAAATACTACTTGTCAAAAAAATAGAATTATGATCCTCACGTTTTTTAATTTTATTATTAACTTTTTAAATTTTCCTCAAAAAAAAAAAAAAAAAAAAAAACAAACAAACAAACAAACAGGCGTTGCATGGCAAAATTTATATCCTAGTTGATATTATTGTGTAATATGTTAATCTTACATATTGCGGAACAATAGGATCGTCTATACATCAACAATGGAGATTCTATACTATAATCTTAAAAGCATACCTGATAGGGAAGACATTCTCAATGCCGTCGTGTTGCCGAGAAGAGCTCTTGGTCTTCCTCACCTTAAACCTTTAGGAGAACCTTTCAATGGGACTAGGTTTTCTCTCATTTGTTGGTGAGGGGACCAAGACATATATTTCTATAGTAAGGGCCAGAGAAGCTTGGTCATCACACTTCTCTCCTCTAGGGTCTCCACACCGTAGGTTTCCATATCCGGCTTTATAACTGCGTATAGGGACCATGGTTCAAGCATCCCACCCCAAACATATTTATAATGATCACAATTATAGTGGGGCCTACTGAATCGCTCAATTTGAATAATCCAATGGTCATGATCTAAACCGATGATCATGTGTAGCCCACCTAATAGAGTCTTACATTCTCCCACTTGGGCTACACTGATCTTTGAAGGAAAGCAAAATATTTTATTTTATTTTGTGAAAAAATATTTTATAAAACACATTTGTTTCAAAAGTTTATAATGGGCGCCCTACTGATTTTCAAAATAACATCGTTGGATAATTATGAGTAACACTTATCAGATCCGATCCATCTAAACCACTGATATTGAATCGTGGTAGTCAACGCAACATTTAATCTTTTCGAATTATGACGACTCACAATCACGAATACTAATAGCCTTAATAACATGGATCAAGGATAATGGGGTGTGGTATGAAGATTACACGTCTAATGTGATCATACGTGCTTATCTTCAAGTGGTCCTACTAAACGTGCTTCCAAGACACAAACTAAAGTCTTGCTTACTCAAAATTGAATGTGAACACTGAAGGAGAAGCAAGATATAAACTGAATAACTGAATCATCAATGCATAAAAGAGATCTCTAAAATGTCTGTACATAATCGGATCAAATATGAAAACTCTCACTATTGAAATATATCATCAGGATCAACAACTCCCATAGATGTCACATGTTCCTTAAAAAGCATGATAGAAAGGCCTTTAGTGAGAGGATTCGTTATCATCTGCCTCGTAACGATGAGTTCTACAGACACTTGACGATTCTGAACTCTCTCCTTCACAACAAGGTACTTAATGTCAATGTGTTTTTGATATCGATGAATGCTTGTTGTTGTTAGAGAAGTTAACTGCAACTGAACTATCATAATACATTTTCAATGTATGCTCAGGTCTGTAGCGTCCGGATATTACTTTTGTGGTTGGAATGTTGGGCAGGTACTTTAGCGATCCAGGATTGAATCATTGGATAGCTGTAAAGAAAGTGTTGCGCTACCTGCAAAGGACAAAAGACTTCAAACTCACATACAAGAGATTCGACCGTTTGGAGTTGGTTAGATATACAGATGTAGATTTTGCTAGTTGTCTCGACAATAAGAAGTTCACATCGGGTTATATAATCATGATGGTTAGTGGAGCCGTATCATGGAAGAGGGTGAAACAATTAATTACGGCATCATCTACCATGGAAGCAGAATATGTAGCTTGTCATGAAGCCACGAGTCAGGCATCTGGCTTCAGAGTTTTTTCTCTAGTTTCGGGATCATTTGCACAATCCGTAGATCAGAGAAAAAACTCTGAAGCCAGATTGCCTGACTTGTGGCTTCATGACAAGCTACATACTCCACTTCCATTGTAGATGATATCGTAATTGACTGTTTCAAGCTCTTCCATGATACGGCTCCGCCAAGCATCATGAATATATAGCCCGATGTAGACTTCTTACTGTCGAGACAACAAAAAAAATATGCATCTGTATATCCAACCAACTCCAAACGGTCGGATCTCTTATATGTGAGCTCGAAGTCATTTGTCCTTTGCAGGTAGCGTAACACTTTCTTTACAGCTATCCAATGATTCATTCTTGGATCGCTAAGGTACTTACCCAACATTCCAAGCATAAAAGTAATATCCGGACGCATACAGACCTGAGCATACACGATGCTCCGTACTACTGATGCATACAGAATATCTTTCATCTTATCCTTTTCTAGGTCATTCTTAGGACACTGAAATTGACCAAACTTTTCACATTTTACCGTAGGTGCTTGGCCGGGAGTACAACCTTACATGCCAAACCTTTCGAGAACCTTATCAATATAGGCCCTCTGCGACAGGCCAAGTAATCCAAGCGATCTGTCCCGGCTAATCTGAATGCCGATGACAAAGGAGGCATCACCAAGATCTTTCATCTTAAAGTTTTAAGATAGAAATTTCTTAGTCTCGCACAACAATCTAATATCATTACTAGCCAACAAAATGTCGTTAACATATAAAATCAAAATGATAAACTTACTCCCACTAATTTTTATATATATGCACTCATCCGTAGTGTTTTTAATGAAAACATATGATAAAACAGCTTTATGAAACTTTAGATACTACTGTCGTGATGCCTATTTTAACCCATAAATAGACTTATTAAGTTTGCAGACCAGATGTTTTAAGCCTTTGGCTTTAAAACCTTCTGGTTGCAACATATATATGTTCTCTATTAAATCTCCATTGAGGAACGTAGTTTTCACATCCATTTGATGTAACTCTAAATTCATATGAGCCACGAGAGACATAATGATCCTGAAGGAGTCTTTCTTAGACACAGGTGAGAAGTCTCATTAAAGTCAATGCATTCACGTTGACCCTTTACAATTAGCCTGACTTTATACCTTTCGATATTGCCCTTAGATTCCCGTTTTGTTTTAAACACCCATTTACAACCAATCGGCCTAATCACTTCAAGCAATTCAACAAGGTCCCAGACTTTGTTGTCCTTCATGGATTTCGATTCATCCTTCATGGCAACAAACCAATGAGAAGAATTCGCACTTTCTTTAACTTGTGAAAAGGACACAGGATCCTTTTCAACCCCAATGTCAAATTCATGCACCTGGAGATAGACAATATAATCGTTTGGTATTGCAGATCTTCTCTCTTTATGTGATCGTCTTAATGGCTCATTATTCTGAATTGGGTTTTCCATTTCCTCATCAGTGGATTATATTTGAGGTTCTACATGGCCATCCATAGGGATCTCAGGGTCCACTACTGGACGGACGACCATGCTACTTTGAATGATTGTGGTGGGAATCACAATCCATTCTTCCTCAAATATAATAATTTTTAAGTTCTTGCTCCCACCATCTTCAGTGTTTTCAATAAACCTAGCATTTGCAGTTTCAATGACTTCTCATAGAATATGATAGACAATAAAATCTAAATCCTTTGGATCTTTCTGGGTATCCAAGAAAGAAGAAACTAACGGTTCTAAGGTCAAGCTTTCTTTCATGCGAGTTATGCGGTTTGGCTTCTGCAGAACAACCCCATATATGAAAATATCGTAGATTAGGCTTTTGCCCTGTCCACAATTCATATTGAGTTTTCATTACAGCCTTACTTAGGACCCTATTAAGGATGTGCACAGCTGTTTTCAACGCATCACCCCACAAATATTCTAACAACGTTGAATTACTAATCATAGATCATACCATGTCCTTTAGGGTGCGATTACACCTTTTCGCTGCACCATTCTGCTCTGGAGTATCAGGCATGGTGTTCTAGGCGACTATGCCACAATCTTGCAAGTATCTAGCGAATGGACCTAGATTATGCCCAGATTCGTTATGCCTTCCGTAGTACTCACCACCATGGTCAGATCTTACAACTTTGATCTTTCTGTCAAGTTGATTCTCAACTTCATGAGCCTTATAGATCTTAAATGTATCCAGGGTATCTGATTTTTCGTTAATAAAGTATAGGTACCCATAACGAGAATAGTCATCTATAAAAGCGATAAACTACTTCTGCCCATTCTAGGATGCTGTAGGGAACGGTCCGCAGATGTCTATATGAATCACTTCCAAGAGTCATATACTCTTGTGACACCCTTTTTTCTTGTTCTAGTCTGTTTACCTTTAATGTAATCAATACAAACCCCAAAGTCTAAGAAGTCCAGTGAGTGAAGAATTCCTTCACGCACAAGCCTTTCCAATCTCTCACGAGAGATGTGCCTAATCGCTTTTGCCATAGCATAGATGAATTTTTACAGTCTAAACTTTATTTGATGCCTTTAATGTTTTCATGTAGGGAGTTAATATTGTATACATGTGAAACATCCAAATCTAGCTGATAAAAGTTATTAACTAAAGTATCAGAACCAATCACAGCTGAATCATAGAAAATACTTAATTTTCCATTTGAAACTTTAAACTTATAACCATACTTGTCTAAATGAGAAATTAAAACCAAATTACCCCTTATAGAAGGCACACAAACAGTATCTACTAGATCAAGAAAGTCTCCTGACGATAACCTAAGCCTATAGACTCTAATAGCTTCCACATTTACTTTAACGTCGATCCCATATAGATTGATCTCTCTGCATCAGTTGGTGTCCAGCTTTAGAGCATATCATGTATGGAATTATATATGTGAATAGTTACACCAAAATCTTTCCACCAAGAGTCTGTGGACAAATCAACTAAATTGAATTTAAAACAGACTAAAATTAGGTCCTTACCCTTAGAAACAAGTCATTTTTTAAATCATGTACAATCATTTTTCTGATGACCAGGCTTCTTGCAAAAGAAGTAGCCATCTTTGGGACCCTGCTTTTTCTAGTTTGATATTTTTTCAAAGTTAGGCTGATTGCTATCCGCAGGACCCGTAGAACGTTTTCTAAATTGCGCTTCCTTTTCTTATTATCTTTTCATCCTTGACCAAATGTCACTAGGTGCGCACTTTATGTCTTGCTCGACATTTTGAGTCTCTCTTTCTCCTGAACGCACTAAGATATCAATTCGTTTAATGTCCACTTTTCCTTTTGAGTGTTATAGCTGATTTGGAATTAACCGAACTGTGGAGGGATGGAGTTCAAAACTAAGAAAATTAGAAATTTGTCCACAATCTTAAGGCCTAATGCGCGGATTTTAGCCACCACATCAGACATTCTACCAATATACTCCCTGATATTTCCTTGATCGTTATAGGTGGCTTAGGTCAGCTTATGTAGAAGTGAACTCAGCTTATCTTTAACCGATTTTTCAAATTATTTTCCTATTTCAGTCAAGAGCTCTTTAGCTTTCTCAGTGTCGGGCATGACACCCTGCATGGTATCAGAAATTGAGTTCTTTATGATCTTAAGATACAACTTATTTGACTTGGTTCAGGCTTTGTAGTGAGCCTTTTCTGATTCTGAACTGGAGTCAGATAGAATGGGAGGCTCTACTTCCTCCAAGGCCAAGTATAAGTCCATGCAACCTAGGACTATTTCAACGGACGACTTCCATTTTGAATAGTTAGACCTAGTAAGTAAAGGTATGGAATTGAATTGGGTTGGAATATTGGAAACAGTCATAGCTGGACATTCAAAGCATAAAATTCACATTAATAAACAAGTCCCATATAACAATGCATGAACATAAACCGCAAACATTATACATATATATACATTCGATTGATTTGGGCTTTCAATCAAATGACCCAGAATGATGATGGGTCATATTCATCTAATTCTGGCAAGAGCCCTGCGTATCATCATGATTGCTCCTTTGGGCGAAATTGTAACATACAGGAAGCTCTACTGAACATGAAGCTAATTAATGCTAGCGAAATAAATATAAGACGCCCATCACCTTTGGATGAAATGAGTCTTTCAAACTTATATCACTATCACCAATCACTCCATCCCGCTCACATTCAGCCAAACGATGATACTTCTTTGTTCTGACCACCGCCTGCCTGGATGTGAACGCAACTGAATGCAATCCTATAATGGAGGGTCACTGAATTCCATATATTGAAGTCTGAGACCAAAGATTTTCACCAATTGAGGTCACTTTGGTGGCTAACACAAACGGCTTCAATCCCTACGCCTAGACTTAAGGAATACTACATGGTCGTGCCCATAATGGACCATACTGCAAAAGTTCTTATTCAGCCCAAAACACAGCTGATGTTGACCGCCCATAGGCTCAAATATATTCTAAAGAATGGTTGGTTTAAAGTTCTTAATGGTCAACTACTAAATATCACCCTTAAACATATGGGTAATGGTTCTATTTTAGGCCAAATCAGAGCTCAAATAGCACATATACATCTTTATGGTCAAAAAATTCTATCTTAAATGGGCTTAAAATAGATTAAATGTGTCCTAAAAATTAGACTAAATCATACTTAAAAAATGCTAATGGGCTAGATTGATTGGGCTTGGGCCGGGCTGGTTGGCCTGGCCCATTGGACTGGGCTTATCGGGCCTGGCCTACTGGACTGTGCCACTGGACCCAGCCCGCTTGTCTTGGTCCCTGGCTTATGGACTAGATCAGAGCCCAGTTCTTAAAAAAAAAAAAAAAAAAAATTCCCAGAACCAATCCCAAAATAGCAACAATGCCTTGCATTGCCCAAAACAGAAATCAAGCTACAACCCTTTCACTGCCAGAAACGTGGCCCCAAAACTCTAGCCGATGCATCCTCTTCACAACAGCGGACAAAACCCTAATGCTGTAAATGGAAACTACCACTTTCAACACTCGTGATAGCAGAAACCCTAGCCACCACTACAGTAGAAAATCAAAGCTGTCGCATGCTCTATCACCTCCTAAAAGAGCAACAGACCGCCAGAATGCATGGATTTGTCCACCAGAACCCTTTTTCTCTTCGCCATCTCCATCTTCCGGCAACCGATTGCATCGGAATCCATGGTTGCGATGGTTATCATCCCCAAATCCGGCTACAGCAATGGGATCTGATATTTCCAAAACATCAACTGTAACGCCCCGGATTTTCGCGACCTGAGTTCTAGACTCGTGTATCAAAAACCCGGGCGTTAGCCTATGAAGAAACCCACATTTCAGTCCATTTTCAACTGTCATTCCAAGAAGGGTATTCACCGCGGAAGAAAACAAACCATGCATATAGGAAAGATACAACAAATATCGCAGAGTGTTGCCCATAAGGCTTATACAAACCGAATATCTCAAATTTAATTCAGAATACACTAATAAATAATTACAATTATATACAAAATTTAAAGCAGCAACCATGAAACACGGATCTTCGATCCATGACATCAGCACAACCTGAGCTTCCTGCTCCATTCCAGTATAATCTGTACATTATTCAAATTACCTGCACCAACTATACAGTTGAAATATAACAGCATGAGTGGCCAGCTCAGTGTGAGGTCCCCTCAAGATTACACACTAACACATTAATCAAGAATAATAATAAAAAAATGTACAAAACATCCATAATACAATCTTTCTTAAATGCATGAATGCATGCACATGTCCCTCAGCCTGGGGATGCACATCCAGCTGGAAAATGTGGTCTGGAAGTCCCTAAGGACACACATCAGCCCCACAATGCAAATCCACCAATTGGTGATCCGGAAGTCACTAAGGACACACATCGGCCTCACCCAGTGGTCTGGAAGTCACTAAGGACACACATCAGCCCCACAATATCACGAGTGGTCATCACCAGCGAAAATACCAAAGGTACGTGCTCTCAGTGAATGACACACTCTATGGTGGTTTAGAGCCAGCGAAAATACCTCGAGGGTACGTGCTCTCAGCAACCAGACCACCCGACGGTAATATGGCTCGTCACCACACGTCCCGTCTGTGCCATGATATGCATGATTAAACCACCCATTATTATTCCAATTTACAACCAAACCAATTATGACATTCCCTTACAACTAGTGGCCTTTCATCACAATAATTCTCCAAAATATTTCCACACGAGTCCAACTAGGGACATAATCAATAATTTATCTCACAGGACCATTAATCCATCAAGTCCATCGGGAATCCCAACCACTCATCTCAATAAGACATTCAACCCAACAAATCCATATAAGGACGCCATCAAAAATATTTCCTTACTAGTTCAGCTGGGGGCATGATCAAAATCTCATCTCATTTAACATTTAGCCCAACACTTCCATCCAAGGACACCATCAGGAATCTTTCCAATAAATCGCTTCCAAAGGCCACCAGTTTAAGGTCCCATCAAATATAGGTGATCGCAACCATTCAAATTCATATTCCACTTTCATATTCCAAACATGAAGAATGAAAATGACAATTCCAAAATTCGTAAATAATTCACAGTTATAAAGAAATTCATGTATAACAAGATTAAACATATAATTTATGACAAAATCAAACAACAGAGGTAATCATGAGACAGAGTAAAATTTTCAGTCATATATGAGTAAATCTATTACTTAATTAACATGAAGGTGGAAAGCTCAAGGGGAGGAATCATCACCTTAAGAATCGAAGCATCTTTCAATGTTGCTTGAAGCATGTACACGCTCGCTAGAATTCGACCCTACCCTGTTTTGGACCATTTATGCGGTTAGATTGTCATATCCATAATTTATACGGTTAAGATCAACCCTATGGTGGTGGCTCTAAATTCAAGTTTTAGGGTTTAAATGACTTATTTAATACTTTAGGAAGGTGGTGGATTCCATAGATATGACTCCACGTAGATTTTTAATTAAACCGACTTTACATGCATAAATGGTTTTTGGCTAAGTTTGGGTCCAATTTGTGATCACAAGGGGCCATCTTCTAGAGAAATAAAATGACCACTACACAGACCAATGTATGGTCTTCAAAACTCATAAGACATATCCCTTTGTTTGCATGTGTACAATTTTTAACAAAGGCCCAAACGTGGGTACTTGGAGTTGTGCAGAAACGGTAGTGCAGAAATGATTTTGGCCCAACTATGGTCATGTACTGCCATCAAACGGGATTACCTTTCGGCATGTTGTCAAGTCCCCCTTGTAGACCCATATATTGGCTTAAGAAACCACTAGACATCCTTCCTAGATTGGTTGTATACAATTTATAGCGATGGCCCAAAGATAAGTACTTGGAAGAACTGTGAAGAAACGTAACCCATACTTGATTTTGGCCCCACTTTGGGCATGCTCCATGATAAAATTGGGCCACCTTTTTGCATTCCTCAAAGTGTCCCTGGTAGACCCATGTGTGTTCTACAAAAGACACCTTATATGACGTGCTGGATGTACACGTGCAAGTTTTACCCCACGGACAAATATGGTTATTTGAAATTTCTGTGCAGAATTTTCTACACAACAATTCCCAGCCCCATTTTGGGATCAACTTCCCGATCGCATGGGGTCCGCTTTGACCCACGTGATGTGTCATTCGTGTCGCCAAATATACCAAATAAAAGGTCCAAGTGGTGGCCTCTACATTGCTCACACGTGGGGCCCACTAAGGACACCCAAACATGGCCTAAAACACTAAAATCCAATGTAGATTTTTGAAATAGAAATGGGTGCATGAAACATAGATGAAAGGTGGGTCCCATCTAGTTGGGCTACATTATTCAGAGCTATCGACCCTACAATGAGGTGCTAAAATAGGTGAACCGCGTAGATAAACTATATACATTAAGGTGGACCCAACAAGCTGGGCCCTATGAATGTTTCAATGGTGGACATCACTATCCCCACTGTTTTCTGTGGTGTGGCCCACCTGAGACTTGGACATGCCTCATTCTTGGGCCCATGTCCTAAAATGATCTGGCAAAGCAGATGAACGGTTTGGATAAAACCAATACATCATGGTGGGGTCCCCGAGTGGGGCCGCTCAAAGGGGCTTCCGCCCTCACGTAGCTGGGCAGCAGCGTCTCTGGACGCTGACTGTCCAGTGAAACTTTTTTTTTCTTTTCTTTTTCTTTTCTTCTGTTTTTTCTTGTTTTCCCCTACATGGTGGTGTCCACGTGGGAAATCCAATTCGTCCATCAGATTTGCCAGCTTAATGTGGGCCTGACGAGTCCTGACTTAGGTAGGTTTTGTTGTATAGAAACATGATAGTGGGCCTTAGAAAGGTTTCAACGGTCTGTATTGTTTCTTCCGGCACGACCCACTAGAGATCTGGATCTTCTTCATTTTTCGGCCCCTTGCCTAAAATGATATGGAGAGACAGATGGACGGCATGGATATATCATAGTGGTTCCCACACGTGGGGCCATTTTCAAGCCCAGGACCGTCTTTAACGCACGCTGGAAGCAAAACTTCCCCGGCCTTTTCTTTCCTTCTTTTTTTTTATTTATGTTTGTTTTTAAATAAAGAGGGGGTGGACCCCATCCCCTGTGTAGGCCAGCTATTGGTTGGTCTAATAGGCCCTGGCATGGTCAGTTTTCATGTTGTAAAACCATCATGGTGGGCCTAGAAAGGTTCCAACAATAGGCACCATTGCTACCACTATTTTCTATGGTGCGGCCCACCTGAAATTTGGATTCCGCTGATTTTTGTGGCCAAGGCCTAAAATGTCATAGGAAAACAAATGGATCGCATGGATTTCTAAGAAACATTAAGGTGGGACCCAAAGTGGGCCACACAATCTTTTGGTCCAAGGGAGGTAAGTGCCGTCCTCTTTGTACAGTGAAGGACGTCACCCCGGGACTATATCCTTTGTTGGGGCCACAATCTGGACCGTCCATAGATATGTTCCATCCTTGGGTCCCCAACCCAAAATAGTATGGCCAAAGGGTTGGACGGCTATTAAGCATTATGGTGGGGCCCATAATCAATGGGTCCCACAGATAGTTTGGATCAAGCTGATTTTATATCATCCCTCCATCCAAAGGTGTAACCCCTTTTGTAGGGTTAGGATTTCATGCATGTACATCGGGGTGGCCCACCTCATCATCACCATCACAATCATCATCTAAGCAAATTCAACATAAAAAAATATAAAATGTTGAGTGAAGAGGGTGTACTCACCTTGATCTCCTTGATCAATGGCCGGGATCGAAGATGGCCCACTCAAATCTTTCATACAAGCATCCTCACGTGAATGGGGAAGACATGGATGGAGTAGAATGATGGATGAAGTGAAATCGTTCACTCCCCCATATCTATTTATTAACAAATATATATATATATATATATATATATATATATATATATATATATATATATATATATATATATTTATTTATTTGTTTTATTAAATGAAGGAATGGAGGGGGAAGGGGTGACGTGGGAGAGGAGTGGTGAGGCATGGGTTGAGATGCTAGTCATCATTATCCCTCCTTTTTTTTATTATTTATTTTATTAATTTATTTTATTAATTTCTTTCTTTTCATCATTATCATATATTATACTTTTTATTATTATTATTATTATTTTTAGTAATTATTACAATCATGTCAAGGAGAGGGAGATAATTGCCTAGGAGACCGTGTAGTGGGCCCCACATTGGGTGGCCCCACACGAGTGTGCACAACCACATTTTTTGGGTGTTTTGATTAAATGTCCATATCTTTGCGCTCGGGTATCAAATCGATGCACTGTTTTCGCCATTGCGATCGCAAGGACGACGCGGTCAATATGACAGAGGTTTCGAGATCTCAGGACTTCGATCATTTGGGTGCGAACTACGCATTGCCAGTCCGAGGCACCAGGAGTCGCGTACACATTGACGAAAGAGTCACGGAAGCGCATTACACATACACATATACTTTGAATTCTCGTGGTAACACCCGAGTACAGAAAAGTACGGGGTGTTACAATAACCCCTCGCCAGAATCGAGCGCCATCACCAATGGTTGGTGGCTCTCACGGGCATGAGGCAAGGTCTGACGGCCATCAATGACTACAGCCATGATCAATCTCGCGGTGATAGCGATGGGAGAAGGTTACTACCATCAAAAGCTGTCAATCATGCTTCCAACGGTGTGATGAGAAGTGGTAGTCATCATCAAGGGCTGCCGAACGGTCTCTTGTATAGGAGATCATTGGCATTAATGGCCGCACCACTGGCCAAAACAGATGGAGTAGGGTGCCCTTTTTTTTTAATAGTCATTGCAAGGATGCGAACAGCAATGATGCGCCAATCAGATTCGGTCACCTGATTCGTCCTAATTGGGAGATGGATTCTGGTTCTATGAATTAACAATGCAAAAGTGAAAATCCCTTTCCATCTCTGCCAGGATTGACGGGAGATTTGATCCTGGCCTTAAATATCTGAATAGGGTTAGAAACAATCTACCATGATCGATACATAGTCGTCTCTGATACCAACTGTTAATCTTACATATTGCGGAACAATAAGATCGTCTATGCATCAACAATAGAGATTATATACTATAATCTTAAAGGCATACCTGATAGGGAAGACATTCCCAATGCCGTCGTGTTGCCAAGAAGAGCTCTTGGTCTTCCGCACCTTGCACCTTACACCTTTAGGAGAACCTTTCAATGGGACTAGGTTTTCTCTCATATATTGGTGAGGGGACCAAGACATATATTTATAGAGTAGAGGGCCAGAGAAGCTTACCCATCAAACTTCTCTCTTATAGGGTCTCCACACCGTAGGTTTCCATATCCGGCTTAATAACCGTGTACATGGACCACGGTTCAAGCATCCCACCCCAAACTTATTTATAATGATCACAACTATAGTGGGGCCCACTGAATCGCTCAATCTGAATAATACAACGATCATGATCTAAACCGATGATCATATATGGCCCACCTAATGAGTCTTACATAATAACCTAGTTGGAGTGTGAAAAAATAATAAATTGGAAGATTTACAAAATTCTTTTAGACTCCAAAAGAGTATTTAAGTCATTAACTTGACATTGCCACATGGCTTATTGAATTAAGTGCATACTGTGTCTCACCTGCTAGCCCAGCTGGAAGACACCTAGGCATTTCAATAGCAGGTCTTAGGTTCGAAATGCTAAGGAGACACACTTACCCCCACCGGTGGGTAGGTGCATTGTGTGACTAACCATGTGGGTGCGTTGCCCAGCTAATTCGATCGGTGCGTTGCATGACCAACAAAAAAAAAAAAAAAAAAAAACACTTCATAAAATTTAGCTCTATGAAGAAGTTGGACACAGATTGCATACTTACGCTGGGCAGCTATGTATCTACTAGGCCGTGCTCTGTGGGCCCCACAATGATATTTGTGTTTTCTCCATGTTATCTACCGTTCTGGATCATTGTTTTAGGGCATGAGCCCAAAAATGAGGTAGATGTAATTCACAGGTGGACCACACCACAGGAAAACAGTGGTGATTGAATGCCCACCATTGAAAACTTGCCAGGCCCACTGTAATTTCCATTTGCCATTCAATTACCTGTTGACTAGGTCACACAGACATGGATGAAGGGAAAGCGAAGATATTAGATTGATCCAAAATTCTTGTGGCTCCCCAGAAGTTCTTAGTGGTGGGCATTCAATCACCACTGTTTTTCATGTGGCTTGGTCCCCTGAGATTTGAATCTGCTTCATTTTTTACGTCATTGTAATCTAAAGTACAGACATCATTGTGCGGCCCATGGAGCACCGTTCAGTAACGATTCGCTGATGCAGTGTGAGTATGCAATCAGCGTCCAAAGTAGTTGGTATTAGGTAGGAAGTCGTGTTGAATGTGGGTGAGTTACAGCGATTTCTCGACTCATGTGGTCGAATTTCAAGCCATTCAGTTGGAGAGCAGATTAGGTGAGACCCCGGCTTCACCAAAGCCGGTGGGGCGCTTACAGTGGGGTTATTGCGGGGCCCACCTTGATGTATCTATTATGTATCCATGCTGTCCATCCGTGTTTTCGTATCATTTTAGGTCATTATGCCAAAAATGAAGCAGATCTAATTATCAGGTGGACCACACCATAAGAAACAGTGTTGAATGACCATCCTACCATTGAAAACTTCTTAGGGCGCACCTTATGTTTCCTTAATGTTTATTTACCATCCAGTCTGTTGATAAGGTCACATAAGCCTGGATGAAGGGAAAAAAAATTCAGCTTGATCCAAAACTTTTGTGGCCCATTAATGGTCGATCAAAACTGTTTCCAATGGTATGGTCCACCTCATAATTGGATCTGTTTAATTTTCCAGAAAATATCATAAAATGATCTGTAAAAGCAGATGAATGGTGTGGATACATAATATATACATCAAGGTGGGCCTGTGGTAACCCGACGGTAAGGACCGCACTATCTAGGGTAAGGCCGGGGTCTCACCTAATCCCCACTTATTCAGTTCACCTGTATGATATGATAGACTCGAGATGGTTAGGCCCACTGCTCTAGTAATTCTGTCAATGCTATCACGTCAATGCAGTTGTATGCCATCACGTCCATGCAGTTGTGGAATTTTGCTGTACATGTGCTAATAGTCAGTTTCTTCTTTAATTTTACCATAGGATGTGATGTGATGTGTGATGCTACAAAAGATTCCAAGTTAGAAGATCCTTGCAATTCCATCCTTTCATTCGAATGTTTTAATTTTCTTACCCATATAATTCTATGCCCCGACCGCAGTATAAGAATCCTGAGATTTGAAATAGCTTTTTAGGCATCCTTGGTCTATGGCAGTTCTCATTATAACAACGGTCAGGTAACCAAACCATAAGACCCCACTCATAAGATACGAGAGCATCACTCTACTTGGATTGTGTTGTAGACAATGCCCTAAAAAACTAACATGAACTCTAATCAATTAACCATATGGATGTGATTAGGGCGCACAGTTTCATACATAGATCATGATAACCATAAGTCCTTGGTGGACATCTCATTGATCCTTAGAGCTTATTTGATTTTCGATCTCCACTGTAAATGCAATGGAAATAATATTTATTACTTACACAACGTAAATGAAGTGAAACGTCATTTTTCATCACTTTTGTTTTCAAGTGTTTGAAAAGTTTTTAAATTTCAGGAAATATATCATCATTTGTGTTTCCCATCATTTGTTTTTCCACCCATTTTAGACGAATGGAAAATGGATTCCAAACGGTGGTTTAGCAGTCCCACCATGGGATGCAGAGCCATGGGCTCCACCACGATGTTTGCAACTAATCCACGTCGTCCATCTACCTCCTCCTCCTCCGACGGTGTCCTCTCTTACAATGCTTATGAAACCTGCTCATAAAATTGAACGGATCAGAAACATCACCGGATTGTTGAAGGAAGGCATGGAAGGGAGCCATGATAAGTCCTTCGTCGTGTGAATTTACCTTATAGTGAGGCCGGAGACAATGGAGAAGTCGGGGTGGTGGTCGGCTATATTTAAAAATCCCTCTTATATAAATAGATGATGGACAGGTGTATATGAAATGGTAGTCCCTCGAACCAATGAAACATTTTCACATGTCTATCGGTTGTCAGACGTAATGAAACCATTTCCAGTAACTTCCTCTTTCAAACGATGGAAGATTTCTTTACTTCCTAAGGAAGCCACTGTCATCTCCCACACAGCAACCGAATGGAAATAAATAGTCGTCAATCAACAAAAATCAAACGACCGTAAATACTTGTCATATCTCATTTATAGCAGATTTACGGTGGAATTCGAAAATCAAACAGGCCCTTAGCGTATAATATTGCCTTGAATCTTCATTATGAGTTTGTTGTAGAGTGATTCCTCTGATAGTCCTTGGAAACTTGAGATTAGACATGACAGTTAACCTGAGAGAGTCATAGTTCATGGATCTAAGTACCCTGTTAGACCATGACCGTCACATGTGCATGGGACACACCTATGGACATCAGTTCATAAGATGCATGGTCATTTTGTATGAGGAGACTGACTTAAGTCAGGATGGACAGTCTCCACTATCAGGAGCCGACTTTGTGTCGGTTAATACCTTACCTTTATCCTACACAGGAGTGTGAGTGTGCCATGAATAAAGGATCCATCCAAGTTGGGATCTTAGGTCGCTCACATTAGTGAATCAAGATCAAGTCAGCAATCTAGGGGCCCATTAGCCTGGTCTGTGATCGTAAAATCACAACTTGTGATGCATGAAAGATGATTAATCCTTAGACCTGAGAATATTTAAAGGTCATGATCTTGATTGATCGTCTTTGGCTCTTCTTATGAGGTCCATGTAGGGCCCAATAAAGTGGATGTAACTGGGTACTTCCATCAGTAGGTGTTGATTCTTACATGGCCCAACAAGGGATCCATTAGTTTTCCTAAGAATATGTTTATAACTTTAATCTTAATATATTAGGAACTCATCAAGTAATTTTTCCACTCGACCTAACACTAATTATTTTAATCGGGTTTCCAAAGGTTTTTAACCGTTGAAATTTTATTTTAACCATTAAAACTAATTTGATCGTACTTGATGATCCACTTTTGATTGGTATAGGATATGATCATTAGTGGATGGCCATGGCATTGGAGGGATTAGATAATGAGTATATACATAGAAGAGGCGGATCGGCGCACTTCCCTCACATAAGTTACAAAGTTGTTCGTAGGGTAGTGGAGTATCATACTGGTATTCTCCCGAAACCCTAACTTCCTTCTTATTTATTTGATCTTATCCTAGAGGAGTTGATACAAGAAGTCATAGACATATTTTCCTTAAGTGTATGAATCAAAAAAGAAAAAAAAATGAGAGAACTGTGTAAAGAGAGCAGAGAAGTTCTTTATCCTCTTCTTCTTGTAGTGTCACTCTGTGTGGTCCATCCTTGTGGATGGTTGTGGGATTCCTTGGCACCTAGCAAAGAAAATTTCTTAAGCTATCTAGATTTCTTTGATACTAAAATAGATTCAGGAAAGACATCCTAGTTTGAAGGACCATCATCGACATTGGAAAAACGTATATTGTTAAATTTCATATATGATCTAACTTTCTCAAGTTAGTTATATAATTCTACAATTTGTACATGATCGTATTTGGGAGAACTTAGGATTAGGATTTCATTTTTGAATTCAAAGAAAATAAAATTCCGCGGCCCAATTCAATGAAATCCCATCAGATTGGTATTAGAGCAGTCATGTGCTACAATCACCATTGATTTGTGATTTTTTCAGAAATTTTAACAACTTCTTTAAGAGATGGGAACCAGTTAGATCATTTTCCTCTGAACGTGAATCGAAGTGGTTTTTGTTTCACATCGATCCAATTCTTGGATTGGAAGATCCAGTCTCTCAAAGTTGACCCTTTCAGATACGTCCTTTTATATCCAATTTTAAGATTGGATGTTTTGATCTTAATCTTAACATTAATTGGAGATGCTTTCATATATGTTATAATTTGCTTTATTTTCTTGCGGATGGTGGATTAAGATTGTGCAGATGGGGCGTGGATAGGCAATGATGTATGGTCTCACACAATGAATGGTTCTCATTGATTATACAAAACAAATAATTGGTAATCTTATATTTCATGATGGATTTGACCCACTAGCCATGAAATCCATGAGGTTTATCATGAAGGGTCTAAATTGATCAAGATAGTTGTTTAAGTGTGAGATCTTAGATCATGTGTTTTACACCATCCATTTATTTCTATAGGCCTTGATGGTCGTATTGAGAAACAAATGTGATATTAGTGAGAGTTGTAAATGTGGAGAGTTAGGTGAACGGAGTGAATCTCCCACCCTTAGCACGTGGTGGGACCCATTATGTCCGGTCCTTCTTTGGGTAACTGTCATGCTCACTCACCTTCCCTCTTTCTCTCTCTTCTCATTTCGAAAACATGATTTTCTATTCCTCTTATTGCTTTATTTCTCTCTCCATCTTTCTCTCATTGGGTTTCTTTTCTTGAAATTTCTAAATCCAAAAGATTCTAATTTAAATTCACTTCTATATGCTTAGAATTCTTGAATTTTCCAAATCTGAAAATGAGATGAGAGTGTGCCTTTATTCCTGTTGTCCTTCTAACCTCGATTGTTTCCTATCAGGATTATATGTTTTTCTTTGGTCAGTACACACCCTGTTAATCACATTGTAATGTTAGCCACCCCCACTATGGGAATGGATATCATGGACTCAATGTTGAAATGAGGCTATCTACATGTAGTTTACCACTTGAGCTACGGATCCGGGTGTAAGCATTGTATCTTGATATGTAGCTATATTTGATTGTATGGACCTTGATTCAGTTGTACAATTACATGATTTTGTAGAGCCCTCTTGACCCTAGATATGAGAAATATGTCACGACCGGTTACACTCTTTCCTTGAGGAGGATTGAGTGTGAGAGTTTGGTATTCAAACTCGATTAAGTCTCCAAGGGAAGCCTCTGGCTGGAGCATACGTTAGGTTCTAGGATTAGAACTGAAGGGTTGGGAGGAGCCTTGTCAAACTCATGGGTAGAATAGAACCCGTAAACATCCTGGTTGAGAGATGAACCAGTAAAATCGCCATCATAAGTTGGGAGGAACATTGTCAAACTCCCCAGTACGGTGGAACCGATTTAAAATACCTAGGTTGGGAGGAACCTGATTTAAACTCCCTAGTGAATGCCAGTGTGCTCAAGGGGTGAGTACTTGAACCGGGAGTGGAGTAGACAAGTAGTCGAACCACTATGCATGCTTGTGTTTGTGATGTATTTAAGCACATTGTTATCTTAGCATTGTATGTTTAAGTGCTTAATTATAAATGCTTGATAAGAATCTATGATAGGCACTACATAGTCACATTCACACACAAGATGTATGTTCACTAATTGTGTAGACTTGACTTCATATGATTCATTCTCATATAGTCTACTTAGATTGCATAGATTAGGTGCTTGATTAGTTAAATCATTTGATAATCTAAGCAAGCTTAGACTAGGTAGTTTAATTTCTTAATCTTATGCTAATCTTTGTGATTGGACCCACTTAAGCTTGGAAGCTAAGGGTTCTTGCTTAATTAGTTTAATTAGGCAAGAGGTTTTTAAAAGGATTTTAAAATGGTCCTAATCACCCCCCCCCCCCCCCCCACATGAATTAGTCATAGTTCTGCAAGCTCCACAAGCTTCCACGTATAGCGTAGGGTGTCATGTTAGACTACTGACACAATTTCAATTGGTTTCAGAGCGAATTGTTCTTTAAAGACTTAACTATCTAGAGTAAGATCTGATACTAGAACTATAACACGATGTCTACCCTAGAGGGGAGTAGTTTTATCACTCGACCACTATATTTTGATGGGTCAAATTATGCGTACTTGAAGGCCTAGATATGAGTATTCTTAATGTCCCTTGATCCAATAGTATGGGACATTATAGAAGAAGGTTGGACCGTAGTGGTGGAAACGGTGGATTGATATGGAGTTCCAGTTACCCAACTCAAACCTATAAGAAATTGGAGTGACCGAGAAAGGTCTCTTTGTGACTACAATGCCAATGGTCTCAATGCAATCTTACATGTTGTCTCATCTGATGAATTTAATCGTATATGTAATTGTGATACTAGTAAATCAGCTTGGGAGATCCTAGAGACCACACATGAGGGGACATCTATCGTTAAACGTTCTAAATTACAACTCCTCACCACACAATTTGAAAATATTAAAATAGGCCAGGATGAGTATTTCATGGAGTTTTGTACTAGATTGAATTTAATTTATAACTCTATGTGTGGCTTAGGATAATGGGTTTCGGATAGAAAAATTTGTAGAAAAATACTTAAGTCCCTCTCGAAGAGATTTAGCTCCAAAGTCATAGCCTCAGAAGAGTGTAGAGACATAGACAATATGAAAGTAGAAGAACTCTTCGGTTCCATACAAACTTATGAAATACACTCTAAGGCCCCCTCCAAGAAGGTATGAAAGTAGAAGAACTCTTAGGTTCCCTATAAACCCATGAAATACACTCTAAAGCTCCCTTTAAGAAGAAAAGCATCGCCTTGAAGACTCTTCATTGGCACTCACATAAGCAAAAACCAATTGAGAGTGAGTCTTCTGAAGATAGTAATAATGAGGAAGAAAATTTGAACAAGAGATTTAAGAGATTCCTTAAATTTGAGAGAGAGAAGGGTTGTGACAAGAAGGATAAGAATGGTGAGAAACTTAAAGGGAAATCATTTAAATTCTCCAATGTTACAATTGTGATGAGTATGGTTATGTTGCAAATGAATGTCGAGCCAAGCTTAAAAGAAGAGGTCAGAAGATTATGGCAGCAACTGGGATGACATAAATGAGTCAAAATCTGAATTTATTAACTCCACTAGTGATGAAAGAAAAAAATCAGTGAGAATCCTCATGGCATCCACCACTACCTCTTTTTCCCATAATCTAAGAGAGGTTCTCGACCATTATCCCTTCTAAGAGAAGAATGTGTTAGTGTACTTTTCTATGGCATACTAGTGTACCTTATTTATCAATCACATGCGTCCATGTGGTGCAATGTCGGTTGAGCCTTGGCAAGATGAAGACCGAAGATTCAAGTGGACAAGCAAGTATCACGGAAGAAGAATAGGTAAATGAGATGCCTTGGTGACCCTAACCCTTTAAACCAAAACACTCTAAACCTTTAGATGACTTGGACCAATTAGGAAAACCCTTAGTCATCATCATTAGCCTTAGAACACTTAGAAAAACATGATAATTTAGGTTAATAAAAGAAGTGGAAGTTGTTGTAAACTGACCAGCCCAAATAGTAGTTTTCGATAGGTCTTCGATACATCGGAGTCCAGTTTCAATATGACTCCAATCGATCGGAAAGACCAGTTCAATATATTAAAATTTGTCCAGCAACTTACAAACTCTCTAGACAGATTCTTCAATCAATTGAATTCACTAATTCGATATATCGAGATTGATCTTTCGATCAATCGGAACTCAATTCGATATATCAAAAATCTGTCCAGCAATTTGCTGAACTCTCGGGCCAGATGTTCCGATCAATCGAACTGATGGTTTCGATATATAGAAAATCACTTTGATCAATCAAGTTGGTATTCTAATCTATCAAAGTGACCGTTTTATGACCGTTGGAGATTTTTCTATAAAAGCAGTAGAGACATTTTTGGGCATGAAGTGAGGAATTTTGAGGAGTTTGAAGCCACCATTAGAGGAGACTATTAGAGGCTCAAATCCTAACCCTAGCAAGGCATCTTCCTTGTGATTCATCACAAGAATAGAGCATTCTAAGCTCATGAAGAAGATGTACTTGTTCCTCTTTGATCTCTAGAGTTTGGATTGATCTAGATAGTTATGTTCCTATCTAAACTTTATAATGAGATCATTATAAGTCAGATTATTTAAGGAACACATTTCCATTAATTGTAGAGATCTCAAACCTACCTCCCATCACCTTAGTCATCTCAAGAAGATTAAATGCAAGGCAATTGATTATTGGATCTGGAGTATTGGCAAAAACATCGGGGGAGCATAAGGGGAGCTGATTGAAGTACTGGAGAATGGAGATCAAGCAACTCGAAGCGGCGCATCAACGGGGCTCAAATCCAACAAGCGAGTTGTCAATTTGTGAGAGTCCAACCACTCTCTTTCCATGTGGATTTGAGTGTAGAGTTTGTTTGTAAAACTCGATCTAAGTTCGTTTGTCGATCCTTACCTTATTAGTTGAGCCTAAAATTTTAAAGGAGTTTGTCGTTCCTTGGCTTGTTTGTTGAGCTTAAATTTTAGGTTCGTTTGTCGATAATTGGCCTGTTTGTTAGGCCTAAACAAGTCTCCAAGGGGAGCCACCAACACGGGTGTAAACATGTAGGTTGGGAGGAACCTGTAAACTCCCCGGTTGGGTAGATCCGAGTTAAAACACCTAAGTTGGGAGAAACTTGATTTAAACTCTCTAGTGAATGTTGGTGTGCTCAAGGGGTAAGTATTTGAACCAAGAGTAAAATAGACACATAGTCGAACCATTATTCATTGTTGTGTTTATAATTGTATTTGAGCACATTTCTTATTATGCATTATAGTTTAATTGCTTTATTATGAATGCATCAATTGGAATGTATGCTTAGCTCTTGTTGTTTAATTCACGCACATAAGATGTACTTTCACTTTTAGACTAGTTGTTTGATTGTTTAATCATTTGTAGTTTAGACCCTGTACTTAGATTAGTTGCTTGATTAGTTAAATATTTTATAATCAATTTTCTTAGACTATGTTGCTTATTGCTTAATCATACGCTAGTCTTGTGATTAGACCCACTTAGGCTTGGAAGCCGAAGTGTTCTTACTTACTTAGTAATAATTGTTAATCATCTTAAGTAGGCGAAAAGAATTTCAAAACAGTCCTAATCACCCCCTATAGGACTTAGCCATAATTATAGTTGCTCCGCACCAATAACTTTCGCACGCATAACATCTCAAGTATTATCAAAGTGACACAATTTCAGAAGGAGTTCACAACCCCTCACCTCATGCTGAATTTTATGAGGGAGTTGTGGAAATTAGTTACTCTTTAAATGATCAAACTAGAAATAGTTAGTGAGGGTAGCTAAAATCTGATACTATGGGTAAATCTAAGGATTTTAGCCTCTTTTAGTGTGCATATGGGCATATCAGAGGATTCAAGCCTCATTAGCCCACCGTTGATAGTTTAACTTGTTTTTTATTGGTGCACTATGTTGCTAAACTATTATCTTGCTTAGATTATAATAATCTTGCTGAATTATGTGTTTAGTTGTATGTTAATCTATGCCTTAGTCCTAATGCCTTCTTTTTTTTTATCGTAAATGACCAATTATGCATGATCACTTATGCTTAGATAGTTATATTTTCTTATTGATCATGTTCCATGCATGCACCATGTTTAAATGTTCATGCATCCCTTAACAAGGGGGGGGGGGGGGGGGGGGGGGGGGGGGGGGGGGGGGGATTAGTTTCCCAACTGCTAACAAAAAAGGGGGAGAAAGATCAAGTCCCACAAAAAAAAGTTGTTTATGTTTTGTAGGTGTTAAAACTAGAAAAATGCTTATTTGGCAGTTTTTCCTGTGTTTCATTATTTTGGGGTTCTGAGTATAGAAGCATTCGTAGACAATCACAAGCAATCACAAAGTATACACGAAAAAGCACCGTAAGGTGAATTTTATTCCAGAGATTCTCAGATCTTTTACATTTCAGGTTGTTAACTGGCTACGAACCCTTAATTACATCAATGGATGATCACTCTTGATTAAAAGGCAAAAGTAAATACATGCATGCATCATAAATAAGTTAAATAAAACATTAAAAGAGCATGAATGTAAAAAAAGCACAACATAGACATCACAAATATTTTTACGTGGAAACCCTTGCGGGAGAAAACCACGGCACAAAGCGACAAGATTCCACTATGAATTGTATTTGTACAATAGATAGAATATTAGGGATGAAGCCCAGATAGATCAAGTAAGTAATTTAAATTATCAGGGATTATAGTCTTGAATTCACTGTCGTAAAGACCAAGTTAGGATCTCTTATGGACCAAGCCATTGCTAAGACCAGTTAGATGTTGGTCCCATGCTCTTTTAGGCATTCCTAATTGAGTAGCAACCAGGATTTTAACCGAGTCATGTATCACAATGTCATCGGGCGTCTCTGTGGATGGAATGACTTTCAAGAATACACTCCACAGTTTTCATTTAGTGTAACCAGTGCCATAGACTGTCTCAATTTAGGACGGGTGACCTACTGAAAGACACTTCATGGTTTCTTAGTGCAATCAGTGCCATTGACTGTCTTAGTTTGGGATGGGTGACTTGCTGGAAGACACTCCATGGTTTCTTAGCACAACTAGTGCCATTGACCATCTCAGTTTGGGACGGGTGACTTGCTGGAAGACTCCATGGTTTCTTAGCACAACTAGTGCCATTGAACGTCTCAATTTGGGACGGGTGACTTACTGGAAGACACTCCATGGTTTCTTAGCACAAACAGTGCCATTGACCATCTTAGTTTGGGACGGGTGACTTGCTCGAAGACACTCCATAGTTTCTTAGCGCGATCAGTGCCATTGACCGTCTTAGTTTGGGATGGGTGACCTGCTTGTAGACACTCCATGGTTTCTTAGCGCAACTAGTGCCATTGACCGTCTTAGTTTGGGATGGGTGACCCGCTAGAAGACACTCCATGGTTATCGAGTGGTACAACATTGTATCATTGACCGTCGCAGTTTGGCACAGGTGACCACAAAAAGACGCACTGCTATTACCTTAGCTACTCAACTGACGGATCCTGCTTTGGATGGGACGTACATCAATTGGTCTTAGCGATGAAGTATTTCAGATAGAACTCTTTGATTACGATTTTCAATGATAACCATAGTCCCTTTGATTTAGTTTCGTATCTCGATCCAGGATGAATAAAATTCATGCAATGGATGCAAATGAATACAGTACAAAGTAAATATACTTGATGCATGCTCGATAGAGGATTGCACTTATGCTAGATGTTCAGTGCATCAGACAAATCATGCATTTGATTTGATTAATATGCTTCGTGTATATCTTTACGTCATTGATATTTCAAACGACTGGATCATTTAGAGAAGTTTTGTTGAGCTATACTTCTTTGAGAAGTTCAAGTTTAATAGGCTGGATCGGCCATTTCTGATGCCTGCGAATGGCTAAGTATCGGATCCGATAAGCGCCCGTTTATACCAATTTCTGATAAACAGTAGGGATCAATGTCCTGTAAATGTTAGACTTAGAGGACATTAACTTTGCCTTCGCATCTTTGAGATCGTGGTTGGTTTCACTTGGCAGTAATCGATTTCCTAGCCAACAGGGCACTTCCCAGGGCAAAAAATGACTAAGTATTGGACATGTTTGTGGTGTGATTGGGGTATTCGGTGAATGCTGATCGTGATCATCTTTGAATAGGGATGGATTATGTCCATGAGGATCGCAATGATGCTGAATCCACTCTAGCGTTAATGCGATTTCATTCCGTTTCACTTAATGCAAGTCAATTTATGAGCCAACAGGGCACTTCCCAGGGCTAAAAATGACTAAGTAGTGGACCTGTTTAACGCTTAATTAGGGCATTTGAGGATACCGGGATCAAATAACCTCGTTGCGGTACATGATTATGATGTATCATGTTACAAAGAAAAGAAGTTTCCCTCTCGGAGTCGGTCCGATTCTAACCATTTCTCCTCGATTTCGGCCGTTTTCGGCTCTTTCGAAAGGATTTGCAATTTTGACTAAGTATTGCTCTTTTTTATTAAATCTGTGATTTGGCCCACTTAACATCGACCGTTGGTGGATCCGGTCTGGGGGATAGGTAAAGGACATTGATGTGTGTCTAGGAGCAGTGGTTTGATCAGAAGGCAAGTCGGATTGAAAGCGGGCCACACCATGGAAGGTCTCACCTCCCAACCAGTGTCCAGGCGCATGGAAGGTGGGTGGTGGGCGCATGTGATAGGTAGTGGGCGCATGTAGCCAGGAGGTGGGCCCATGTGCCCCCCCCTCCCGGGCGCATGTGCCCCATATATTTTTAAAAGAGACAGAGTGGGAGTCCTAGGCGCATGTTGCATTGGCACATGCACCCAGCCCTATGTAGTGGGCATATGTGGGCGCATGTGGCCCCAGCACTTAGTGCATTTTTCAATTTTCAAGTTGGAAAAAGGGTGAGCGCATGGCCCTTTCCAATCTCCCTCTTTCCCTCTACATTTTGCTCCGGCAGGAGAAATCCCTTTCTGGCGAAGGCATCCGGTGAGGGGATGGGCGCATGTCCCTTTTCGGTGAGGATTTCGGCAGAATATTTTACCTCTTGCAGAGCTCTGGCAGTCTTTCGAAAAGTGATCCCATCCCCCTCTTAGCAGGTGAGTAGGGTATTTATAGTAAGTTTATCGAGTAGCTAATCGGGTCCAAAGTTCATGGGCGCATGCTCTAGAGAAAGGGGAAGAAGGCGCATGCCAAGGGAGTGTGGGCGCATGTGCCCCTGTGGTGGGCGCATGTGGCCACTGCAGTGGGCGCATGTGCCACACTTCTCTTTTTTTGTATTTTTGTAATTTTAAAACTTTGAAGAAAAAAGAGAAAAGGCTCCCATGCGCATGTCTTATGGGTGTGGACGCATGTCCCCCCATGCCATGCGAATGTCTCCTATGGCATGCGCCCATGTCATTTGTGGTGTGTGCATGCATTCCCCATACTTAGAAATTTTCAAGTTTAGGCTCCGACGGGCAACCCCAGAGGACAGCTACCTTTTCGGAGACCGAAGCCACTGACGTCAAGTCACTTTTAAGCTGTGATCGACTTCCTGAATGAACGGGGTAGGGTACTGATTGCCTTTCTATTATGAATTTTGGTAGTTCCTTACCAATTTGGAGCTTCCGGGTCGGCTCTTTGCATAGGAATATTGTTTCGGGAAGCGCACACATGGAAATATGCACCATAAGGACTTTAAACTTTCTAGTTAAGGTTTTTTGGGCATTTTGGATCGTTTAGCGGTGTTTCGGATATGCAATTCTACTCTGAAATGGTACCTGTAGGCTTTCTGTCCCTTTTAGTTAGTTTCGAACAAGGGTAAAACGCATTTCGGTGCGCGTAGATAAAGATATGCATCGTGCAACTTTGAAACTTACAGGTTAAGGGTTTTGGGGTGTTCTGAATCATTTGGCGACCATCCGCATGTCTGGTTTTGTTTCGAAATGACATTTATGAGTTTTGGTCATAACCACGCATGTTAGGGTTGCTCTAGCATTTTTCAGATATTCTCGATCTCGAAATTGGTCCAAATCGTCGTAGATGGACCGCTGGATGTTTTATAATGGGTGCTAATTTAAGCCCCAACAATAGGATTGACAGGTTATGGGGGAGCAACTGAAGAGAAGCTTCTTAGTTAGTCATGTCAAGAGTCCTGCATTTATTTCATATCATTACAATCTCTTATACATGTATTTTGTTTTAGTATGTTAGGTTTTTGTTACGCAATTGACAAAGGTGGAGATTGATAATGCACTTTTTTGTAGCATACTAGTACACCTTGTTTGTCAATTACGTAGGTCAGTGACTCTAATGTTGGTTGAGCTTAAAGAAGATGAAGATCGAAGACTCAAGTGGGCCTACTACATCAAGGAAGAAGAAACAGGTAAAAGATATACCTTGGTGAAGCCATAAACCTTAAACCTTAACCAAAACCAAACCTCCATAAGACCTAATATATTAGGCATACTTTTAGTGATTTTAGATTGACCTTAGGTGAGAAAAAAGAACACCTAAAGAATGGCCCAAGAGGTTGCAAGAGCTGTTGTAAAATACAACACAAAATAGCAACTAGAGGGCTTTGCTGACCGGTCTCGACCTATGGCTGACCGGTTGTCAGAGACCCAAGAAGGGACAGCAACAAACTGACTAAATCAGTTTGTCCCTGGGCCAATTCGACCGGTCGTCTGGTCTAACTGACTAGTCGTCCGACCAGTCTACAGAGGCAAAAAATTAGACAGCAAGCTTTCACCAGTCTAAGGCCCTAATCCAACCAACTGGTCGTCCCTCAACGACCAACTGATCGTGGACCCCTACGACTGGTCAGCAACTAGCCGTTGGCTGCTGTTTTCTAGCCATTGGAGCTTTTACCTTATATATATTTGTAGCTCAATTTTTTAGGTTTTTAGAGAGATTTTAGTGCATTAGAAGCCACCCTCATTGCCCATACCATTAGGCTCTAATCCTAAGCATTCCAAGTCATCTTCTTTGTATTTGATTACAAGATAGTGCATTCAAAGCTCATATAAAGATGGACTTGCTCTCTAAATGTTTAGGCACCTTGACCATTGGTGAATCCTTTGTCTAAACCCCTCTAAAGATCCAAATATGTGGAATTCCTCTAGGCAACCCATTCCTACTAATTGTAGAGAATTCCCACCACCTCCCATCACCTTAGTCATCTCACGGAGATCATATACAAGGCGATTGATCGTTGGAGCTGAAGCCTTAGCAAAGCATTGGTAATAAGATCGGAGGAGCAAAGTGGAGTTGATTGAAGTACAGGAGAGCGGAGATCAAGCAACCCAAGCGGCGCTAAACAAGGGACTCATCCGATAAGTAATTGTCATATTAAGAGTCTGGTTATATTCTTTCCCAAAAAAAGGATTGAGTGTGGGAGTTTGGATTCAAACTTGATCAAGTCTTCAAGAGGAGCCTCCGGCAGGAGCGTACACTAGGTTCTAAGATTAGAATTGAAGGGTTGGGAGGATCCTCGTCGAACTCCTAGATAGGATAGAACCCGTAAATATCCTGGTTAAGAGATGAACCAGTAAAATCCCTGTCATGGGTTGGGAGGAACCTTGTTAAACTCCCTAGTTGGGTGGAACCGATTTAAAAACGTAGGTTAGAAGGAACCCAATTTAAACTCCCTAGTGAATGCCGTTGTGTTAAAGGGGTAAATACTTGAACCAGGAGTGGAGTAGACATGTAGTCAAACCACTATACATGCTTGTGTTTGTGATGTATTTGAACACATTATTGTCTTAGCATTGTATGTTTAAGTGCTTAATTATGAATGCTTGATAGGAATGTATGTTAGGCACTAGA